>OY744602.1:45363647-45518647 GCA_963556255.1 Allolobophora icterica | reverse complement strand
AACACACGGTTTGGCAGCCATGCAAGGCGCAACCCTAGAGGGGGTTACGGGAGTCGATCCGCGTACCTTATGCTCTCCTGGCCATGAGTGTTACCACTACTCTAGGCCCTATCCCCCTCCCAACATAACTAATAAGCTGCGGCTTTCCAAAAATTTAACAAACTGCAAAACCCTTTTTGATGGAGATTTAATCGACAAACATTTTGCTTAAACCACTGAATATTTGCTTGCCACTTTACAACTAATTCAAGCAAAATTCCAACGTTCACATTTATAGGGCCTAAGTAATATGGAGTGTAGCGATGTCCTAAGCCCACACAATCATTCTTATCTACATGCGTTAGTATATGAATATGTAGTGTAAATGATATGTCATATAATATAAATGGTGATGAAGCTGTATATAATTATAATTTAATTAATATGCCAGCATCTTGAGAGCCAGCGCTATAGGACATAATAAATTTAATATAATAAGGTACAGAGGTACATTACATCGTCGAGAGCAATGAAAGCGACGTTGACTCGCCTCATTGGTGGGATTGAAATTAAACGGACGTTGCCATGACATAATCAGTTGATGCGTCAGATGTTACGTAATCAACGGTAACTGTGTATGCAAATGATTCAGTTATGCGTTTGACGGTGACCTGTTAAGACAGTATATTTGAATTCGTCAAGTCGCCATCTCATTGTTACGGCAAGAATAAGAGTGTAAATTCTTAGTCGATGAACTGTCTTCTTGATAAGAGGTTTAAGTCGAAAGTGACCTCTTTGTTGAGTTGCGAACGCTGTTAGTTTTCGAACGAAACGCCATCGAACGCGGACGGTTGTGATTCGTGACCTTCTGGCTTAGAAGGGTCGAACGTTTGAAAAATCGACACTCAACGGACTGGAGCTTTATCGCGAGCGAAGCGTGAGAGTTCATCGGAGGCAATTAACCCTTCGATTGAATTGTTACACTTTTGTCTTCGAGGAGGAGACAAGCTTGTCGCAAGTCGGAAGTCGGAAGAAGGCGACGAAAGTGCGAACTTCAACGGAGAGGCTGAATCAAGAGACAATCCAAGGACTTCGAAAGAGGAGCGAAGCCGTTGGACATCGACACGTCACGAAGCAAAGATCTGTGAGAACTTTCCAAGGTGTCTGTTGTTTTCTTTGTTATGTTTATGTTTATATTCGTTTAATGAAACAACAGACATAACGCTGTAGGTGTACAAGGAAGTGAATTAAAATTGTTAATTGTTAATAATAGCTTAGTAAGAGTTAGAAAATAACATTCTAGATATGAAGTTTCGAGAGTCTTTATCTGGTAGATTAAAATTGTGAGGACGATTTCTTAGGGAGTAAGGAGTAATATGGTTGGTTGGGAATAAACATCTAATTGAGTGATTTTCATTGAGTAAAGCTGCTTTAAATAAGGCCATTTCGGCTTTGAGCACAAGCTCAGCTATGGAGGGAGAGATAGTTTGAACATATCCAAATCGTTTGAGTTTGTTCAGGAATTGTTCAAGGCGCAATTTATCCTTGCCACTTATAAGGCCCCACCAGGCTGGAGAAGCATATAAGGTTCTAGATACGATTGTTGCATTAGTGATGAGATGTAGTGAGTCTTGAGATGCTCCATGATTTTTGATAGTTCTTAGTGCAAAAAAGGAGGAGGTTCCACTTTTTATCAGTTGATTGATGTGCTCAGTGACTGTTAATTTTTCTCCGATGGTGACTCCGAGAATCTTGATTGATGTTGACCGTTTAACTCCTGTGATTGAAGGGTTGTCAGAAAGTGAGGGTTGGTTGCGTTTGATGATAACCATTTCCCGAGTTTTATCAGGATTGATTTTCAGGTTCTTTGTTTCAGACCAATTGTAAATATGTTGGATTTCATCATTGGCTGTATTTAATGAATTGGATCCAATTAATAAGTATGTATCATCAGCATATTTGGATAGACGATTTTGATGGTGAATAGGATGGAGATCAGAGATACAGACAATAAATCCAGTGGGGCCGAAAACTGATCCCTGTACAACACTGGCATTAATTGAGATGATGATGGATTTGGTTCCATTAAAAATGGTATAGTGGTTCCTGTCTTGGAGATAGTTAATTAACCAGTTATATATATTGTCTGGAAGGGAAAGTGAAGCTAGTAAGTGTGCAATGGCAGAGTGACTGACAGAATCAAAAGCTTTAGAAAAATCCATAGAGATCATGATAACATATTTATTATTTTTGAGAAGGTCTGTTGCATGATGTATGATAGAGGTTATTGCTGCAGTGGTAGAACCAGTAGGTTTAAATGCAAATTGATCATGAAGGGAAATATGTTTTGGCAAGCTTTGAAAACTAGGATAGATAAAGGACTGGACTACTATACGTTCAACAAGTCTAGATAAAACAGAAAGAACGGAAATAGGTCGGAAATCAGAAGGTTTTGTTGGATGAGAGATCTTGGCCTTGGGACGTATGATGGCAGTTTTCCATTGGCTAGGAACAAAAGATTGAATTAATGATTGGTTGATTAGTTGGGAAAGGACATAGGAATAACCAGGTGCAGTTATTCTAAGAAACCAAGCAGGAAGGCCATCATGGCCATCTGCAGTATGTTTAAGATGATCTAGTAAATTGAATATTCTAGTTTCTGTTACAAGAGTCTGCTGAGAGGTGGTAGTAGCTTTAAAGAGGGGAGCTATATAATTAGGATCAGTGGAGGCGTCAGCAAAAAATTTATTTAGATCGTCTGCACTTATTGATGAGGATGTTGAGGGATGGTTTGGTTTCTTAGTGAGTAGATTTACTTTCTTCCAAAGGGATTGAGGACTTTCTCGAGGGTTGGAATATTTAAGGAATGATGCATTCTTTTTTGAGATGGCTTTAGCAATCCTAAGAGTTAAAGCTTCGGCTTTCTCATTTTTTCCTTTCCGCATGAGTCGGTTTTTAAGTCGAAGCAATCCCTTTATTTCTAGAGTAATGTGTGGAGGATCTTTAGATGTGATTGTGATGGTTCGAATTGGGTAGTTGAGATTTAATCGATCAGTTGCATCTAGGTAGAAATTGTTCCATACTTCTTGTAGATCTGATGAAGAGAGAAGTAGACTTGAATCAAAGTCATCAAAACCTTGTAATGTCAAAGAATGCTGTGAAGGAGATCTTTTCCTGAAAGTTATAGTTGTATGTTCCTTTCCTCTGTCTGTGATTGAGTTTCCGGTCGTGGCAATGATTGCTTTGTGATCACTACGAATGGTTGAGGAGATGACTTTTATTTTGAATAGATCAGGAGTGGAAACCATGAGCTGATCTAGAACGTTACTTCCCCGAGTAGGAATAAAGACAGTTGGAAGTAATCCAGTTAGTTCCATAATTTTATCAATGTTTAGGCGATTGAAATCACCACCTAAGATAATGTGAGCATTACTATCAGATCGAGAAATGTCTTCTACTGATTTTTCAATCCAAAGAAGAATTGAATTGAGTTGGTATATTGGTTTGGGTGGGTGGTAAAGTGCTCCGATGAAAATTTTTTTATCTTCAACAACAGATTTAACCCAGAGCAGTTCAATTTCGGTAGGGAGATCTTTGATATGGTGTTGTGTAGCAGTTATTGAATCTCGAATATATATTGCAACTCCGCCTTTTGTTCTTCTTTTTCGGTCTCTTCGAAAAGTTTGGTAGCCTTGGATTTTACAAATGTCTTCAAGGTGATGAGTTTTAAGATGAGTTTCAGAGATTATCGCAAAGTCGAGATTGTATCCAAAAAGTTCAGCGCTTAAATGGTCAAGCGCATCTTTTTTGGCAATAGAACTGGCGTTGATTACCATTCCGCTGAATGGTGATGGAAAATCGGTTTTAGGTAAAGACTTAGGAAATGAAACAAACTGATTATGTAGTGGAATTGAAGTGAGGTAGCGGATCTTACATGCAGAGACAGAGGGAGTAGATCTGGGTGAGCGTCGAGATTTGATGGTGTAAATTTTTCTCACTTTACGACAGCCTCCTCTGGTTCCTCGAAAATGTAGAATTCCATTTCGTTTTAAAATTCCTAGGAGATTGTAGAGGTTGCAATTAACTCTTAAAAAGTTATTACTGGGTTTAAGGGTAATCAGTGCTTTTGGGCTGTATTCAAATGGCACAAGTGAAATTGGTGCACTTTTCCTATCGGAGAGGGACATTTCAAAGTTTAATGTTACCGTTTTGGTGGAAGTAATCCATAACGTGGAACAAACGAGAAAAATCCAGAGTCCAGAGACAAATTGAAAAGTCATATCAGTTATTTGAGTAATGATAAGCTATTATTATTCTCATAAATTTACGTTTAAGTTCAAAATTTGTGAATTTGTTTTTGGCCGCCATTCGGCGCTCATGACGTCATCATTAATATTATAAGTCATTACAAGTGCTGGCTAGGTAAGGAATATAAGACCATAGCTACCTAGACCTGATCATTGACTTGGGTGCTACATAAACACTTCATGTGAACTGCAATATATTTGAATTCTGGACTAAATATTATATGTATCAAAATGTACACTCATTGCATTGTATCGTATTGTATCTAGAAATTTATAAAGCGCCTCTTGCAGAATAACTATTCAGAAGCCCCAGGGAAACAGAAATGCGTTTAGGGAACGCGAGACTGATGAGGATAAACCAGTCTAGTTTGGCCCTGAGCTGATGGGGAAGGTCATTCCAGATCGTGGGACCCACTACAGCAAACGCCCGTTGCTGGGCCAAGGCAGTTTTAGCCCTGGGAACTAAAAGATCAAGCCGCTTTACTGAGCGCAATGAGCGAGAAGAAGATGCAGATAGCGGGTTTCGCAGATAGTTCAAGAGATATTTCGGAGCAGTACCCTGCTGAGATTTAGAGAAAAAGAAGAGGATCTTATAACTGATGCGCGCAGCAATAGGGAGCCAGTGTATATTAATTCATGTGTTCATTGCTAATCTCACTATAGCGCTGTGTTCGTTGCCTTGTAACTGGAGGGTAGCAGGTTCAAATCTACCTCAAGCCTCTGGGTAGCGACCTTGGCCAAGTGGATCACCTACAATTGTCCAGCGCTCGTGAATAGGCTGGTGCCCTGTGTTTGGCCTTTAAGTGGCGCTTTAGAAGTGTGGAATTACGATTACGATAACTGCACACCACTACCCGAAGAAAATTTCCGGAAAAAATTCAATGAAATTCAGATTTTTGTTTTTTGTTTTTTGTTTTTTGGCTGTTTCACAATCTGCTGTTATGAAGACCCCCTCCCCGCTGCATTGTAAATAGATCTGGCACTACTAACATCATTCATCTCATCGTGTTGTGCTGAACAAATTAACGTACTAACCCACACTCTATGACCAGGACCTTGAATTTAGCTTGGGGTAGGGCCTATGCATTCCGGGAAGCACTTTATTTATTTATTTATTTTGCTTATTTCGCTTTATTTTCGTTTTATTTTCTTTTTATTCGCTTTATTTCACTTATTCAATGCTTAATCTTTCTTTTTAAATAAAAGATGTTTTAAAGATATTTGTTGCAGCTATACGCGTCTACATATGTAGTAGCCTAATTGATTTGACTTTGTTCAAGTGCATGTCCAATAGCCATTAATACATATCACCAAACAGAACAATGCCGTAGGTCCTTATCGTCTGCCGTCAGCTGAATATAAACGGCAGAAACCCGTGTCGTGGACCTTGAGGCTTATCTTGCCGGTTCAAGGGCCTGAGGGAAGGGAATGAGCTCCTCCACCATGTCTCCATCCTAAAGGGAAAAAGGAAGACTTCATATGCTTTCATCGATGCTTTGTTCCTCGCAGGACGTGTGTCTTATATTGGCCAGATGCAATGTCTTGGCCTGCCGCAACCGATGAGATCCATTGGCGGAAATAACACTGAGTTGCCTCACTGCAGTTCCTACGGTTCTGTACTGTCATTCTCTGCGAGAAACTGCAAAGCAACGCTTTGTAAGGAATTGGTTACAATACGCTGGCGTTCGGGGTTTTCTTGATATCGTCGGTGAGTGTAGCAATTGGACCTCATATATAGTTAAATCTTCATATAGTCAAGTGTTGAAATGGTTTTGAGAAGGTATTTTGCAGACACATCTATCCAGTGGCATGTTGACACGATGTTTATGTTGGCGGACGTCAACCGTTACGAATAATATTGCCATTCGATCTTCAGAATGCAAAGCCATTGAATACGACGATTCGCTAAGGAAAAATTGCGATACCTGTTCAGTCATGTTTATTGTAAGATATAGGGTAGAGAGGGAAATACGTCCCCATGTAACGGTTTTTGCTAATTTACAACGTGAGTAACAACATTTTATGCATGAAATTATTGTAACGTCTAGCACTGAATATCACAAATAAAGTATAGGCCCTAATTGTGTTCCGTAAAATTTTAAAAAGATGAGAAAAAAATAATAAAATACAAAATGCTTCAAAATGTTTTACGACGCAACTAGGGCAAATTTGCGTTTTCGGAAATCTTTGTGGCCTTTAAACCCTAAAAGCAATACTTAGTCTTTAAAGATGTACAGTTACCCTACTTGTTTCTAAGGGTTAATTTAATATAGTTTGGTTTAAATTTATGACCTTTCCATACCTTTTACCAAAAGAACAAAACAATAGCTTTTGGATAGGCCTGCTCTAAATGAGAAATGACACAAAGTTATCGTTTTAAACACCTGAAAAGTCGAAACACATATTCATCTACAATTGTTACATTGAACAACAACCGCAATTTCTTAAACGATAGCAAACGACTGTAATTTGTACTATTTTTCTAGGTAAACTTAACTTTTGTTTAGTGGGTCGTCTAAAAAAAAATAAAAATTTACACAGTTAAGAATTGCTACATGTTTGATTAACAAGTCAAACTGTTCCATAATTTATTATAGGCTGCCTCATCTAAGCGGTACTGTGCTTCCTTGGTTGATATATCATTGATTTTAATTGGTGTATATCGTTGATCTTGATTGGTTGATAAATCGTTGATTTTGATTGGTTGATATACCGTTGATTTCGATTGGTGGATGTCTCGTTGAATTTGATTGGTTGATATATCGCTGATTCTATTGGTTGATTAATCGTTGATTTTGATTGGTTGATGTTTCGTCGAATTTGATTGGTTGATATATCGTTGATTTTGATTGGTTGATACATCGTTGAATTTGATTGGTTGATATATCGTTGATTCTGATTGGTTAAAGTTTCGTCGAATTTGATTGGCTAATCTATCGTTGATTTTGATTGGTTGATGTTTCGTTGAATTGTATTGGTTGATATATCGTTGATTCTGATTGGTTAATGTTTCGTCGAATTTGATTGGTTGATATATCGTTGATTCTGATTGGTTAATGCTTCGTTGAATTTGATTGGTTGATATATCGTTGATTCTGATTGGTTGATGTTTTGTTGAATTTGATTGGTTGATATATCGTTGATTCTGATTGGTTAATGTTTCGTCGAATTTGATTGGTTGATATATCGTTGATTCTGATTGGTTGATTAATCATAAAGTTTGATTGGTTGATTAATCGTTGATTTTGATTGGTTGATGTTTCGTTGAAATTGATTGGTTGATATATCGTTGATTGGTTGATTAATCGTTGATTCTGATTGGTTAATTTTTCGTTGAATTTGATTGGTTAATCTATCGTTGATTTTGATTGGTTGATGTTTCGTTGAATTTGATTGGTAGATATATCGTTGATTCTGATTGGTTAATGCTTCGTTGAATTTGATTGGTTGATATATCGTTGATTCTGATTGGTTAATGTTTCGTCGAATTTGATTTGTTGATATATCGTTGATTCTGATTGGCTAATGTTTCGTCGAATTTGATTAGTTGATATATCGTTGAATTTGATTGGTTGATGTTTCGTTGAATTTGATTGGTTGATATATCGTTGATTGGTTGATTAATCGTTGATTCTGATTGGTTAATTTTTCGTTGAATTTGATTGGTTAATCTATCGTTGATTTTGATTGGTTGATGTTTCGTTGAATTTGATTGGTAGATATATCGTTGATTCTGATTGGTTACTGTTTCGTAGAATTTGATTGGTTGATATATCGTTGATTCTGATTGGTTAATGTTTCGTCGAATTTGATTTGTTGATATATCGTTGATTCTGATTGGCTAATGTTTCGTCGAATTTGATTAGTTGATATATCGTTGAATTTGATTGGTTGATGTTTCGTTGAATTTGATTGGTTGATATATCGTTGATTGGTTGATTAATCGTTGATTCTGATTGCTTAATTTTTCGTTGAATTTGATAGGTTAATCTATCGTTGATTTTGATTGGTTGATGTTTCGTTGAATTTGATTGGTAGATATATCGTTGATTCTGATTGGTTAATGTTTCCTCGAATTTGATTGGTTGATATATCGTTGATTCTGATTGGTTGATGTTTCGTTGAATTTGATTGGTTGATATATCGTTGATTCTGATTGGTTAATGTTTCGTCGAATTTGATTGGTTGACATAATATCGTTGATTCTGATTGGTTGATATATCGCTGATTTTGATTGGTTGATTAATCATTCAATTTGATTGGTTGATTAATCGTTGATTTTGATTGGTTGATATATCGTTGAATTTGATTGGTTGATATATCGTTGATTCTGATTGGTTGATATATCGTTAATTTCGATTGGTGGATGTTTCGTTGAATTTGATTGGTTGATATATCGTTGATTTTGATTGGTAGATACATCTTTGATTTTGATTGGTTGATATATCGTTGATTTTGATTGGTTGATATATCGTTGATTTCGATTGGTGGATGTTTCGTTGAATTTGATTGGTTGATATATCGCTGATTCTGATTGGTTGATTAATCGTTGATTTTGATTGGTTGATATATCGTTGAATTTGATTGGTTGATATATTGTTGATATTGTTAATTCTGATTGGTTAAAGTTTCGTCGAATTTGATTGGTTAATCTATCGTTGATTTTGATTGGTTGATGTTTCGTTGAATTTTATTGGTTGATATATCGTTGATTCTGATTGGTTGATATATCGTTGATTCTGATTGGTTGATATATCGTTGATTTTGATTGGTTGATATATCGTTGATTTTGATTGGCTGATATATCGTTGATTTCGATTGGTGGATGTTTCTTTAAATTTGATTGGTCGATATATCGTTGATTTTGATTGGTTGATATATCGTTGATTTTGATTGGTTGATGTTTCGTTGAATTTGATTGGTTGATATATCGTTGATTCTGATTGGTTAATGCTTCGTCGAATTTGATTGGTTGATATATCGTTGATTCTGATTGGTTGATATATCGCTGATTTCGATTGGTGGATGTTTCGTTGATTTTGATTGGTTGATATATCGTTGATTTTGATTGGTTGATATATCGTTGATTTTGATTGGCTGATATATCGTTGATTTTGATTGGTTGATATATCGTTGATTTTGATTGGTTGATATATCGTTGAAATGGATTGGTTGATATATCGTTGATTTTGATTGGTTGATATATCGTTGAATTGGATTGGTTGATATATCGCTGATTCTGATTGGTGGATGTTTCGTTGCATTTGATTGGTTGATATATCGTTGATTTTGATTGGTTGATATATCGTTGAATTGGATTGGTTGATATATCGCTGATTCTGATTGGTGGATGTTTCGTTGCATTTGATTGGTTGATATATCGTTGATTCTGATTGGTTAATGTTTCGTCGAGTTTGATTGGTTGATCTATCGTTGATTTTGATTCGTTGATATATCGTTGAATTGGATTGGTTGATATATCGTTGATTCTGATTGGTGGATGTTTCGTTGAATTTGATTGGTTGATATATCGTTGATTCTGATTGGTTGATGTTTCGTTGAATTTGATTGGTTGATATATCGTTGATTCTGATTGGTTAATGTTTCTTCGAATTTGATTGGTTGGTATATCGTTGATTTTAAGTGGTTAATGTTTCGACGAATATGATTGGTTGATATATTGTAGATTTTTATTGGTTGATGTGTCGCTGAATTTGATTGGTTGATGTATCGTTGACTTTGATTGGTGGATGTTTCGTTGATTTGATTTGTTGATATATCGTTGATTTCGATTGGTGGATGCTTCGTTGACTTTGCTTGGTTGATATATCGCTGATTCTGATTGGTTGATATATCGTTGATTTTGATTGGTGGATTAATCGTTTATTTGGATTGGTTAATATATCGTTGATTTTGATTGGTTGATTAATCGTTGATTCTGATTGGTTGACGTTTCGTTGAATTTGATTGGTTGATATATCGTTGATTGTGATTGGTGGATGTTTCGTTGAATTTGATTGGTTGATTAATCGTTGAATTTGATTGGTTGATATATCTTTGATTTTGATTGGTTGATGTTTCGTAGATTTTTATTGGTTGATATATCGATGATTTTGATTGGTCGATATATCGTTGAATTTGATTGGTTAATATATCGTTGATTCTGATTGGTGGATGTTTCGTTGAATTTGATTGGTTGATATATCGTTGATTCTGATTGGTTAATGTTTCTTCGAATTTGATTGGTTGATATATCGTTGATTTTGAGTGGTTAATGTTTCGACGAATATGATTGGTTGATATATTGTAGATTTTTATTGGTTGATGTTTCGCTGAATTCGATTGGTTGATGTATCGTTGACTTTGATCGGTTGATGTATCGTTGATTCTGATTGGTGGATGTTTCGCTGAATTTGATTTGTTGATATATCGTTGATTTCGATTGGTGGATGCTTCGTTGACTTTGCTTGGTTGATATATCGCTGATTCTGATTGGTTGATTAATCGTTGATTTTGATTGGTGGATTAAACGTTTATTTGGATTGGTTGATATATCGTTGATTTTGATTGGTTGATTAATCGTTGATTCTGATTGGTTGACGTTTCGTTGAATTTGATTGGTTGATATATCGTTGATTGTGATTGGTGGATGTTTAGTTGAATTTGATTGGTTGATTAATCGTTGAATTTGATTGGTTGATATATCGTTGATTTTGATTGGTTGATGTTTCGTAGATTTTTATTGTTTGATATATCGATGATTTTGTTTGGTCGATATATCGTTGAATTTGATTGGTTAATATATCGTTGATTCTGATTGGTGGATGTTTCGTTGAATTTGATTGGTTGATATATCGTTGATTCTGATTGGTGGATGTTTCGTTGAATTTGATTGGTTGATATATCGTTGATTTTGATTGGTTTATTGATCGATTCACAGATATATCGTTGAATTTGATTGATTGATTGAAGGTTGATTTTGATTGGTTGATTGATGGTTGATTTTGATTCGTTGATATTTTTTAAGTGGTTGACTAATTGTTGATTTTAATTGTTTAATATATCGTCTAATTTGAGTGGTAGACTGATCGTTTATTTTGATTGGTTGACTGATCTTTAATTTGGGTTCGTTGATATTTTGTTGAATTTCATTGGTTGATTGATGGTTGGTTTTCTTTTGTTGATTTTCAGTTGTTGATATTCACCGGCTGATTGATCGTTGATTTTCATTGTTTGACTCATTGATAATTTTCATTGGGTGATTCTTTGTTTTTAGTTGATTACCGAGTTCATCAAAGTTATTTGACTTTATTTTATTCGCTGTTGATACAAAATGTCTTTTTGATCTTTGTAGGGTAATAGTTTAGTCAGTTAACAATGAACTTGATAGCTTCGGGCCAACAGGCTATTCTTTTATGTAGGCCTAACTAAGACAAATTTTATATTGTTATGT
The DNA here is from genome assembly GCA_963556255.1 of Allolobophora icterica. Taxonomy (NCBI): domain Eukaryota; kingdom Metazoa; phylum Annelida; class Clitellata; order Crassiclitellata; family Lumbricidae; genus Allolobophora; species Allolobophora icterica. The sequence goes on along the minus strand of OY744602.1, from coordinate 45,506,908 downwards.
CCTCATAAAAGATTATTCTCCACTAAAAATCTAAATATATATAATATATATATCCTGCCAGCAAATTGCACAAGTAGCTGTTTGTAAAGTTACTTTGTGTTTTTATCGACAGTCATCTGACTCATCTTACATGGAATGAACATATAGGCCTACGATAGCCATTGTGTACATGATTGTGACAATCGTATATCGTTTTCCAAGGGTCTCTCAAAGGCGCTGTCGCTAGTAGCGTCATAGTAAGAACAACGATCAGTTACACAAACAACAATCGTTCGTTTCCTCATTCATTCATTTATTAATTTATGGCTTCATAAATTTATACAATCTTTAATTTATTTTGCGGCTGGTCAATATGTTAAATCACAAGCGCTGGATCCATTCCAGAAACAGATCAGTTAAGAAAGATGCACGGAGTAGCCTGGACCTATCGCTCGCTGTTCGTCGAAGACGAGGAAGTCCATCCATCCATATAGACGTTAAGAAGTCCTGCACTTTGGCTTTCTTCATTCCTTAGGTAATGAATAGGCGTAAATGCTAACGAAATTACTGAAAAATAAATGAGTTCTTAACTAATAAAATCCCGTCACGTGCACATTGCGTTGCTTCTGCATGCGATGCTTGTCCTCACCTTGAAATGTACGAATCTCTTTTATTAGACGGTCACTGCATTGATTTCCCACTGGACCCCCTCTGACACGACGCAGCGCTCGTGAATACTCTGCTTTCGAACTTTCGAGCGCAACTGGGAGTTTACGATTACGATTACGATCATACTGTTCTCTTTGTCAGACAATCGACGACTAAAGACAGTGGTTAATCTTGTCCCCTCTTCTGGTGGGGTAAACAAGGTTTGTGGGGGGGGGGGGGGGGCAACGAATTTACACATGACTTTTTTCGTAATTTCTTCCATCTTGACAGAGTTTAAGACTTTTACAAATTTCATCTTCCAAAATTTGTTTCTAGACATTTCTCTCACTTTTCATACTGTTTCTATACAAATTACTCTCACAAGCAGGTTGATGACCTTTTTTAGGAATTCATCTCTCAAAAAAATATATTACTCACCTCTCGCGGGAAAAACATGTATCCTTGGGGGAATTTCCCTCCCCAAAAGGTCTCTACATTATAATATTGCTGGCCTCTGGGGGAAACATAAATCCTGGGGGGGGGGAATTTTCCTTCCGAAAGGCGTCTAGATTAAACACTGGACTAAAGGCCACCTTTCCGATCATGATGGCATCCTTAAGACGGACTTCGTTGCATTTTTTGTATTTCTGACTTCTACTGCAGGCTCCCTAGTTCTCAATACGCATTGCTATGTTATCTGTCAATCACTGCTGATGCTAAGACTGAAGCGCTATTTACATACATACATATGCGTGCGTAGCCTACGTACGTACATACATACTCTCATATGTATTTATTTATGTACGTACGTACGTAAATAAATACACGAGAGTGTCCGGTGCTGTCAGAGATTGCATTTAAGAGTGTCATAAACTTCTCGTCGATATCATCGTGTATACCGATTGCCTGGTCGGATGACGGTGGCAATCCCGTGGCAATGTGACGACACCAGCGACGCTGGATGTACCGTCATAGAACATGATGCCTGGGCAAGGCTGCCGAATTCCGAATTAGAAAACGGTTGTCATGGGAAACGCTGTGAAGATTATGCTGCTGTTGCGGTTGCCGTCTTAAAAGAAATGACTCGCAGGTATTACGCTTGAAATCGTTGTCTGGTAGCAGCAGACACTAACGTGGCCAGAGCGCTCATAAAGGCTGTTAATCTGGACATTTATATACCGCCTGTTTTCAGGCCTTATAGCAGAAACTATAGTGTAAGTAAATGTCTGGTAGTCAAAGGCACTAATTTGGCCAGAACATTTCGTAATACATAATATCTGGTACTAACGATAGCACGGCAACCGTCGCATATATAACCAGACAAACCATCTGGCTACCATAAAAGCCACATTGACTATTTGCAAATGTATCGTGTGAGTAACTTCGCGTAAGTAACTTCTATCCCATTGATGCACAAAGCATCAACCGATGATGCACCCAAAACATGTCATAATCTGGTTAGGATCCAGAAGATTAGTCCACAAAGACAAAGAGGCAGCCTATGATGGATATAACCGATTTGAAAAGGGTAAATCATAAGTTGTTAACGAATGAAACAAAGCACCGGACAGTTACACAGAGAGAGAGTTCCAACAGCTAGGTTTAGTAACAGAAAAAGCTCGTTTACCAAGAACAGTTCTAGTTATAGGTATGACTAGAGAATAGGGGTCAGCCGGAAATCGCCTCGGACATTTGCCTCGGCTGAATATCCCGTTTTTCGGCACTATTCGGAAGTATTCGCCTCGGCAAATACTGTACACACAAATAGTTGCTTGTCTGCCTCACATGTCGGAATTTGTAGGCTCATAATATCAGCTTTGAGCTTCATCTAGCATATTCATTGAAGAAGAAAAGTATAAAAAAAACACCAACACCGGAAGTCCACAACGGAAGTCAAGTCCATTTAATTAGTTATTTATTTATAAAATTCAAAATGTATTAGTCAGGTATTACAAGTACAGAAATTTATTTCGATAATTTTTCATTACATGAAAATGTGGAGCTTCGCATATGGAACAAATGGCACTCGGTTCGTACCCGGATCCGGCAAATAGTACATCCAAATACTCGGATTCGGTACTCGGTGGAAATTGTCTACCCGGCTGACCCCTACTAGAGAAAGCTAATAAGATGATTTCGTTGAATAATGATAAGTACTCTGGGAATAAGGACTGCTCTGAAGTATTGCAGTTGGCCAGAGTTTAATGTTTTAGGCCCTGTAAACTATTATGAGCTCTGCTGAACAGGAATCCAGTGTAACGATATAAGTACACGGTGGCATTCCAGAGCATGGTTTCCTGCTCTGTAATGCCGCCGCTATAGTCCTCTTGTCCAACTTTATATCTGCCTGTTGTGTGTCCAGCCAAATAAACTGTCTTTGAAATATTCGTCTTCAGCAGACATCCGGGTTTGCACTTTGGTGGCAACTACCCACATTTCGGACACATTAGCAAGTGCATCTGAAGGGTGGAATGATTTGTACACAGTGCCAGATTTAGGATGGCGGGGGCCCATGGGCGCCCAATATGGTGGGGCCCATTTGTCCAGCGGATTTCTTGCCTGTGTTAACGCGTAGGCTCCGACAGGGAAACTCCTATACCTAGTACCTACAGTTATAACAAGTCATGCTGCGCGCTGACATGTTGTTACTGTAGGCAATGTTTTAAAATTGTTAAATTGTTTAAAAAAATATCCAAAAGCAATGTTTAAAATTGTTGACTTATTGTTAACTATTTTTTTTAAATTCAAATAAATGAAAATACATTGGGAAGATAATTTTACTCATAAATAGTCTTTTATAAAATTAATGTAGGTAGGCCTATTAAATAATTTTTCAAATACAAAAAAGTATAGGCTTTAATTAGCTTCTTATCCAGTTTTTAATCGAAGCCACTGATACAGACAGACAAAGAAGAAAGCAAAAATAGCTATGAGGGATCATCCATAAGGACGTCCGCAAAATATACCTACTTTGGACCCCTTCCTCCCCCTTGTCTGCATCTGTCCGCATTTGACCTTTTCGGACTCCGCACGCCAAAGCCAATTTTAATGTCATCCTCATTCTTCTAACAATTATTCCACAGTTCCTGTGCACGTTCAAGTGACAGTTCGGGTTTCATATCAGGATTTGCAGTAATTAAAGTCTCTTTAGAGTCGCAGTAAAGTTTATACCGTGCATGATATGAGGTTTAGGCAATCACCTCACTGACCTTTTCGTCCATCGGGGAAGGTTGAAAGAAGGATATGTGTTTATAAACCTATCAAATTTAAACATTTAGATGCGGACATCTGCACTGGTCATAACCCTCTGTCCCTTGTCCGCATATGTCCGCATTTGGATGACCCCTCTCTCCGCCTCATTGCGGACGTCCTTTATGGATTACCCTAAGCGGGACCAACAAACTAAAATCAGATCGCTTGAGTCAGTTAATTAGCTCACTTATTCCTACATTTAGGTCTAAATTTGAGTAGGCCCAATAGAGACTTTGCGCACTTTACTATTGGCAGTCATCAATAAGCTGATTAAAATCCAATTGGTGTAGAATATCACTCTTTAGACTCAACACTGCAAGGTGGCTAATTGGCTCTCATTTGTCATACTTGTGCGAAGCCTGCTGTTACTTATCTTCGTCTTAGAAAATAAGCGTTCATCACTATAGTTTGTAACCATGAGCACAAAGTACATTCTTAGCATAATTTCCACATTTGGAAATGAACTGTCAACACCTTTGTCAAGTATTAATTGGTACATGCAGTGGCGTCACTACGGGGGTGCGGGCCGCACCGGGTGACACCTTCAGAGAGGGGGACACCAAAATGACAAATCTTTTGTGCAGAGTTTCAGCGAAAAATTATTATTTTAAAATTAACAATAAGAGATAACAACAAATTATTTTCGTAAGCCAAGCTTACATGTTCTGCATCAATATCAATTTACCCAAAGTTCCAAACCTGAAACTCTATGCCAATTTCTTTTCTGACAATTCTAATAGGGGCGACACTATGATTTACCGCACTGGGTGACACCAACCCTAGTGACGCCACTGGGTACATGAACTACTCCTGACTTATGCTGAGGCCTGCGCTACCTGTCTCGTCTTCAAACGTTTTAACAAACCAGAAAACTGCACGAGCTCAATGCAAGGCTTTCATCGAGGTCGTCGCCATATATGTTGCTAAAAAGTTTCTTGCTGAGTTGTGTATTTCAAAATTATGATACCGGTAATGTAGTACAGTGGTCATTTTAGGGTGCTTCTAAACATCAAAGTGTCCGAAAGTTACTCTCTAACCTATTATTACGTGATACTAACAGGAAAAAGTAACCATGCAGTACATGTTTAACCTGATAGAAAATTATTTATGACTTGTTCAAAGCAATCAAAGTTCGCTATAGTGTTGTTTCTGTAAAATCGTCAAGTGAAACAGTAAAAGCTAAGCAGTAAACACACTAAACAGAAACATACATGAAAATATGTAAACAGCAGTGTAGTGGTAGAGTACCAGCGTAAAGTAAACAGAACAGTCTCTCGATCAGTACAATCGTTAAAACACTAGTTAGCGCAGTGTAGCAGTGTAGCATCTACTGAACGCAATGAACGGATAACGTCATGAAAACATTATGCCTTATATTTAAACGTACAATGCAATTACCAACAGTCCTTCAATAATTCATGTTGCCAGATTTCTCTGGATTTTTTGGATATCCAACCAGCAGCTCAAACGGGTACTATATGCCCCTGGCCACCACATGCTGTGGTGGCCAGAGGCGTCTCTTCCCCCCTCCCCAAAGTCATTGGAGCAACTTCCCTTCCCCTCCCCTCCCTCCTCTTCCCATTCCTTTACCCAATAATGATGGCACATACACAGACAGACCTTCCCCCTATTTTTTGGATGGAGCATTTGCTCCAAGGTTTGTATGGAGTAGACGCCTCTGGTGGTGGCAGCTTCTGCGACCTCCTTGTCAGATCTGCTGACGGAACACATGGTCTTTCAGATTCAGATTCAGATTGTTTTATTGATCACCATGTAAGAAAATGCATTTCCAGACAGTCACATACAATGGCGTCAATAGGCAAACTCATAAGGAACATAAGGTTCCGCTATCAGGGTCACCATAATTACATTAATTATAATACATACAATCTTATCATCGCATGGCAAGGGGAACAGGTCGTTTCTTGGAGCAGCTGCCGATGATGGGCTCTGGCAGCAGTATTAATTTTACCTACACAGCAGTCAATAAAAGACAGGTTTCATTGAGATGCTGCCATATTTGTTCGCGATATACCCCAACTTAAAATCCTAGATTCGCCATATGTTTGCACAGTATATTTTATGGAACTGTTTTCTGTTGCATGTTGTATTGCATTTAATTAAAATTGAGCGCAGTGCATTACATACCGAAGTGCATTAGATGGAAGTGAAATGCGCCCTACTTCTCTGCTACATCTCTACCACATCGCTCTACTTTTCTGCTACATCGACCTGCATATTGGATGCAATAGCCGTGCACAATCTCACTACATTGTATTGCTTTGTAGGCCTAACGCTTGTAGGCAATATTGCAGCATAGTATAATATGTTAGTTCGTATTTCACGCGCGCTATCTCGAGGCATGATCAGGGAAAAGGAAGAGGAAGAAAATGAAGAAGGAAGAGGAGTTTAGAGGAATAGGGAGTTGAGAAGTGGAGTAGGCTAGGGCCTCCCCCTAGCCTACTCCACCAGGAAGAGCATTAGGACGAGATGGAGAGGAAGAAAAGGTAGAACAAGAGGAGGATGGAAAAGCGACTGGACAGACGAGGAGGAGAGGGTGGGAGGAAGACGTGAGGGAAGGTAGAGGATTTGGCGCGTGGACAACGTATAGATGACGTCTTCCGCTGATAAGGGCGTGACGCAGTGACTCTTGACGCCAAGTCACTGTAGCTTAGCAACCGGTGACACTTATCTGGCCATCTGGGGACGATACTTGACCAATCGTCGACCGAAGCAAATAGGAACGACGGATGGAATTAATAATTGCGCGAACGACAGATAGGAAGATAGGAAGATAGGCTGAAAGATGGGAGAGAGATTGGGTGGAAGGCAGAGGCGGAAGATGGGCGGACGGATGGAGCGTGGAGACACAGGAGGGTGAGGGATTGGAGAGGAAGGAGAGTTGGAGAAGGGATAAATGAAAAGCTGGAGATAGCCACAACTGGCCCAATGGTTAAGCACTCGCATTCAACTGCAGAGTGTGCAGTTTCGAACCTTCCCAAAGACGGTCGAAGTTGTGCGATTCGAGGCGTCATGCAAATCTTATAGAATAAGCAAATTTTAAAAAGCGAGAGACAACGAGCGGCAGTGAGAGAAAGAGAGAAGGTGGGAGGGAGGAAGAAGTAAATTATCGTGGGATCGTACGAGGATGATGAAGGAGAATGAATAAAGATGCGTAGAAAGGAGCTATAAGAGAAAGATGCCGTTGGAAAGGTAGACGATTAAATGTGGATAATTGTATTTCCGTCTAGATCTGCATATCTGATTGTTTGTCTGACTGTAGTTCTGTCTTACTGTCTCCTCCTCCTCCTCTTCCTTCTCCTAGTCCTCCTCCGCCAGTCTTTCTTCGGCTGCTGGCAATCTCCATCCTTCCTAAATCTGCTGCTACGTCGCTAAACGCCGCAGCGCTAAAGACAGGCGTCGACCCCTCAACCCTCCACTCATCGGTCATCAGCCGCACTCTAAGCGACCTCTGTGACTAGTCCAGTCGACCAGAGGTCACGACCGAAGAGGATTAGTTTCCCGAGGACACGATCTTGACCTCTGCGCTTCTTCTTTTTCCAACGTTCTCTTTGTAACCTGATTTATGTCGACCGGTTCCACGAAGTCGACCGCCTCAGGCTCTTTAGCTCATTTAGACTCTGGCTCTTTTAATTAATCATTTAGGCGTGTTTATGTGTATAATTAACGATGGTTTCATAAACATTATTTGAACAGCTTATTATATAGTAGGAGTGAATTGCCACTTTTTTTAACTTCTTTTATAATTACAATAATTATTTCTGATCACTTTTATGACTACACCTTTTGACGAATTGCTTTGTTTGGTCATCAGAATTTTTATTAGGCCTAACACGTTTAGTTTTTCTCTTTATGTTTCCCAGTTTCTTAAGATATTCTCTAAAGCTTCGCTAAGTCTATCATCAAATTCCGAGATTTTTTATGATTATCCAAGTTCCCAGGATTTATGAGCATTTTATAGCTGGTGATAAAGGACGTTCGCACAACATGATCACCTTTGGACCCTCCTTGTTCGCATTTGACATTACTCTCCCAGTCCCCTTTGCAGAATTTCGCACTTCAGCGGAGTATTGTATTGTATATGGGCATTTATAAAGCGCCTCTCGCGGTGTAGACCATTCAGAGGCTTTCGGACCGCTTTCCCATTGCGCGAGACCCCGATCAGGCCTCGGCTACCCTGTTGATCTCTCAGGCTTTACTGTGCTATTGTTTGGGTAGGTAAAGCTGATGCGTCCAACAAAGGGACAATAATTAGTCCCATTTAGTCTGACTCAAGTTGTGTTTTAAGACGCAGGTTGTACTTAAATAACTGTCATGTACCAAATTTATGTGCGGACGTCCGCCTTGGTCATTACCTCTGTTCGCATTTATGTGACCCACCCAGGCCTCCCTCCTCTGTTTGCGGAACGTCTTTAATGAAAAATCTCTTACTGATCTTTATGGTACACGTCTTGTCTTTGGCCGGCGTTCATTCACAGTTGCTGGTCCCTTATTCTAGAGCTCTCAACATTCTATGTTCACCACTCCTCGTTCAATCTGTTTCCTGTTCCCATAATTGCCCGGCTTCAAATGAGAGCTACTGAACGTCGCAAGGGAAGCATTCATAAATTTCATTTTATTGTACTTAGCTAATAATTAGGCCTACTTAAAGGTTACCGCGAGGAAGACAAGATACGAACATCAGCGAATTAACCCTTACCATTACCTCGCCTTAACAATTATGTAGTAAGAACTTTCGTTGCTTTCAGGTTGCAGTCGACTGGCTCAATATTATGGTCATGAACGATTGGCGAGTACAAAGCTGGGTCACTTCAGAGGAATGTAGCCTGTCCATTCGATCCGTCACCTGTCCAGCTCAACGAGCAGAAGCCAGGGACGCAGCGACCGTCGCGATCAGCTTCGGGCTTCCAGTCACCTTGTTGGTGGCTTTGGACCTGCTGGTCATCTCCGGGAATAGCCTAGTCATCGTGTCTGTACTGACTGACCGGAAGCTGCGTTCCGTGACCAATACCTTCATCATCTCGCTTGCCGTATCCGACCTCCTGCTCGGGCTGGCCGTGCTTCCGTTTTCGAGCGCTAACGAGGTGCTTGGATATTGGCCGTTTGGAACGCTCTGGTGCAGTGTCTGGTTGGCCATTGACGTCTGGTTGTGCACGGCCTCGATCCTTAACCTCTGCGCTATCAGCCTCGACCGATTCCTCGCCATCAGCCGACCGATCCGTTACCCGTCGCTCATGACTCGTTACAGGGCCAGACTGTTCGTCGTTGTCGTCTGGGTCCTGTCCTTTTGCATCGCAATTCCGCCACTCCTCGGCTGGAACGGACGTTCCGAAGACAACGCGCCAAACGGCACCTCGACAAAGAATAGCACCACAGCGAACTGGACTCTCGACTTGGCCACCGCCTTGTCGTGCAACTCGACAGGTCGCTACCCAGGACTCGCTCGATCTACCACGTTCAAGGAAGATCTTCAGAGTGCCTCTGGCTCTCACACCGACTGTACGTACGCACCGCCGACTTGCGCGCTGACTTCCGAGACAAGCTACATCATCTACTCTGCTTCTGGGTCTTTCTGGCTTCCGATGCTGTTCATGGTCTTCTTCTACATTCGCATCTACCGCACGGCCAACCTGGCCACTAGTGCATTGCGTCGGGGGGTGGTTGCCACGAAACGCCCCTGTCCCACGCCTGGTCCATCGACGGCGCCTCCTGACCTTAACCTTCGCGTTCATCGCGGTGGTACCAACCAAGGTTTCGCCGAGTCAACGCTGCAAAGTAGCTCTTCCCCGGTGGTTGGGTCACGTCGAATGACCCAGCTCCGATCTCAACTGGCCCTAGATCCATCTCATTTCCGGTCCTCCATCTACGTCCTTCCGTCGGCCGAAAGTCTTTGCTCGGTCGCCGGCTCGGAACCGTCGTCACCAGATGTCACGAGCAGTGGAGGAGGAGCGCGAAATACGAAGACCGTGTTCCAGGTTCGAAACCAGCTGCGTCGGCTGAACCGCGAGAAGAAAGCGGCCAAGACGGTCGGTATCGTCGTCGGGTGCTTCATACTCTGCTGGACGCCATTCTTCACCGTCTACTTATTGGGAGCCTTCTGCGCTGAATGTACACCGCACAGCGTGTTTGCCGTCTTCTTCTGGCTCGGCTATTGCAACTCGGCAGTCAACCCTCTGCTCTACGGCCTCTGCTCCAAAGACTTCCGCAAGGCCTTTCGCCAGCTCGTGTGCTGTCACCGCCGCCCTCGACCTCGGGTCAAAAGGTTACAACGGTCACTCGTTCTGTATGCTAGAAGCAGATAGTGTATTAGCCAGCAGCGTCGAGATGTGTGGGATATCGATCGCGTTCAGTTCATGACTAGAATTCAGAGCGTGTATTGGAGTTATCATGTATGGTCCCTGTACAGGAACCTTAATAACTAATGCACATGCAAAAACAGCCATGGTAAAGAATGCCGCCTTATAAAATCACTGAACACTACTTAGCGTTGAAGCTATAGAGACGTGTATTGGAGTTACAATAGGCGCTGACTCTTTGGGAGCCTTGGGTGCGAAATGCGAATGCACCCAGAGCATAGGCGTAGACTGGGGGGACAGCCGGGGCACGTGCCCCCCAAATAATTGAGATTGACTGTACATTCAATGCAACAAGTGTAGAATAAATGACCAAATCCCCCCCCATATTTTGGACAAGTTTACGCCAGTGACCCACAGAGAAAGTTCAGTGGGTGCCCATGCGTCGCACCCCGAAGCATTCGGACCTTGCTATCAGTTGCTTTCTTGTTTTCATAGCTTTTAATAAAGTGTAGACGATTTAGTTAATTCACTAAACAGTAACAGTACGTTAACTGTACAATAAATGTGCAAATGTCCTAGGCCCTATGTATAAGACATGTATGCTACATTGTACATACACAAATTTCGGAAACATGTAAGCAGTAAGGATTTACAACTATGTCAGTCACGCCACACCAGTTTCCAATACTTTTTTTATAACCTCGTAACACTTGACAAGAAACACAATTTTCTTTCACCAAAAATCCGCTGAAACTCACCTACCTAAGAAGAGGGGAAGGGCAAGGGACGGGCAGAGAAAGGGGCTACGAGGGAGGGAGGGAGGACCCATGCACCTAGAGACAAAAGCAAAAGTCGGTGCCACTGCCTATGGGAGTTACCAAGGTCTATGCACTGGAGATTCGGTGACTATAGCGCACACGCACCGCCATGGTGAAGGACATTCACCTTATAAAATCGCTGAAAACTATGTACTTAGTATTGATGTAGTATGTTATGTCGAGACGTGCATCGGGAGTTACCATGGTCAAAGCACTGGCACTTCGGTAACTAATTCATATGCCAATGAGCAGTCATGCTCAAGGACAAGACCTTTAAGAAATAATTGAAAACTATGAGGCGGTCAAGCTATACAGTTGGTACAGAAAATGTGTACTTGCACAAGCGGCGAGACGAGTGATCTAAGGGGCCATTCGTTTACTAAGTACACAGAAATCCGGACAAAACTGACCCGCTCCTCTTCTCTGTACGCACATGTACTTTTTACACCCCCTCCCTCCATAACGGTATCTATTTAATTCATGAAGCAGGCCGCCAGGCTGTGTCTGATTCACCGCTGAGCTGTGTGCATGGGCGGCGATCCCGGGGGTTGAGGGGGACAAGACCTCGCCTTTAGCAGTGGGGGGAAACACCATACACGTGCCCCACCCCAAATTTTGAAGAAACACCAAGAAAGATCAAAACTCATTTTCGCCCAGTTCAGTTCAAAGTGTCTTCCCACCTGTCAAACAAGATCGCCGCCAGAGGCTGTGTGATAGTTTAACAGAAGCGGAATACAAGTGACACCTCTGCCACAGTCCTACTTCTCCCGGTAGTACTTGACTGATAGTTGCACGAACAGAACTGTGGCCAATCAATTTGAAGGCCAATATAGACAAATTATAGGTTCCCCGTTCCTATGCGTATGTACAATGTGTACATTATCGGTTGACCCGCCCTCCCCCATAAGCAAACATACGCATTTGGGTTAGCCATTTAGCCCCCTCTCCCTCCATGCGTACGTACTAAATGGATCGCCGCTAACCTAATAAGTTCTGTAGTATAAATATTATTACACATAAGGAATCAGTCATTGGCATACCAATGCCTATCCATAATTTACCAGGTCAGTGTGGCAAGACAAACTTTAGATGGTCAAGTATGATCACTATTACTAGTATGTTTCCACCATTTATAAATTTATTTCAGACGCTTCTAATACAGATTGTGTCTTGTTCGATAACAATACTTCATTCAAGTTGGATTGGGGGCCATCCATATAGTACGTACGCAAAAATCCTGGAAAATTGGACCCCTCCCTGTACGCACACGTACTTTTTTCCACCACACCCACCTGCGCACGCACGCTTGACGCACCACTCCCCCCCCCGACCAGCTGCAGAATGTGTCAGTACGACATTTCAGGCAGCGGCTGTCTGCACTTTAGGCCAGATTGAAGGATGAGTAATCCATGGACTCTGCTGAACTGTGTGATAGTTTATTAATAGGGTTCAGAGGTAAGGACCCTAAGGTGGCATACAAGTGACACCTCTCCCACAGTCCTACTTCCCCTGGTAGTACCTGATAGTTGAAAAGACTGAACTCTGGCTCACTTGAAGGCTAATCAATTTGAAGGCCAATATAGACAAATTATAGGTTTCCCCCTCCCCCGCGCCCGTTTCCTGTGTACGTACATTATCAGAGGACCCCCATTCGCAAGCATATGCATTTGGGTTAACCCCCTCACTCCTCTATGCGTACGTACTATATTATGGATGGCCCCTTGGCTGAAGTTATTTACGGACAGTGTGGGAATTGTAGAAAAAGTCTGGAGGCAGAAGGGAGTTGAACAGTTATATCCATATTTTGCAAACTGATGTCAGTGAAATTTGAAAGCAGCTGATTTCAACGCTAGCAGTTTTGCAAGTCAGACTCGAATCAAAATCAATTCTTTTGTTGAGAAAATTCAAAAATGCATACATGCTACTACATGGAAACTTTGTCTCTTTGTCAAATACTCAAGGTAAAATAATGCTAAATCACACTGAGCACAACTGAGGAGTTGGAAACGAACCCCCTGGAGTGTGCAATGAAGACTTAACTGGGGGTCCTAAGAAAGACTAGGGGGTTGAACCCCAACTCCCAACAATTCCCACCCTTTTTAAGGACAACAGCAATCAGTGTCGGATTTAGATTTGGCAAGGCCCTACTCTCTATAAAGCTTGGAGACCCCTTGTTAAACAATTACACCAGATGGTCTCACAAAACTTGAAAACATGTGCCTTTTAATTATTTAATAACATGGCACTTAAAGTGTAAAACTTAAATTATTCTCAAATGAATGCACTTATTGATTACATATTATTTTATCATTAAAAAGCCCCCAAAAACTCAGAATTTTTTTTAGACCACTGCAGATTGCGAGGCCCTAAGCTGTAGCATTTTTGAACTTATGCCCAAGTCCGGCACTGACAGCAACAGAACTGTTCTTATCGTTTGCCTGATCGAACGCTAAACTGTCAACCCTTAAACCAACACAAAGATACAAGTACTCTAAATGCAGGTTGATCAGAAAGTGTGCTGCAACATAGAATTCAATTTCAAAGAACTGACTTTTCTTGTAAATGGTCCATAGCATTTTACCTAGCAAAAGTTTGCATATTTTGTAACAGTCTTTAATCAATATTGTTACTGTCATAGTTTTTCAGTATCACTAATTCTTCGGACTATTTCTATCGTTTCCTGGGTCGATCGTCCATTGATCCATATCCTGCCATTTAATCCAACAGCAAATTCAAACGGCAACGACTTTCCAACTTTTTTTGAGAGCAATGAATCTGACAGAAGCATCCTATACAAACAAAGGAAACATATTTATTAAAAAACAAGAAAACTGTAAAAATTCTCAGAGGCATGACCTTTGACTTAAATGATATGTTTGACTGAAGTGCAAACATAACAATAGCAATCCAACGTCTTCTTCTCGGTTACACGTCTTGACAACAAGTAAATTCCATAACTGGGAAGTAAAGATCACAATCAAAAACATTAGTATTCAGACACCTTGCCACTGATCAACCAGTGGTGTGCATAAAACTTAGATTTGAAGGAATAATTTCAGCAGTTCTGTAAACTTCGTACACGTTAAGTACATTTGGACTACGGCTGCTTAGCTGAATTTTGAAATTTAAAGGAAACTAGACCAGTAATTCAGCCTGCCAGTAATGGAAAAATTACCTAACAAATTGGGTATTTGTATGAAACTTTTCCAAATTTAAAACTTCCCTTGCTAACTATATTTCAGATTATAGCCAAGTTTGATAGAAAACACTCATGGAACAAACACAATGAATCAACTTTCTGTGCCTTTGGAGAACCGATTCCCAGGCCTCACAGTCTAGCACGTTACCGAATAGACTACTGTAACTCTAACATCAACAAATACTAGTTTTCAAACTTTTGGTCTAAATATTCACCATGGAAAGGGCAAAAAACTTTACGATGAAAAAGTTCGTGAAATTCCTGTCTTCAAACAGATAACTTAATGTGTTCAAATAAATAAATTGATTAAAGCCAAAGATATACTAATAGTAATTTAAAGGAAATTACTTTTAGTTTTAATACCCGGACCTGGTACCCGGCAGGTTTTATTCAATTTTCTCACCATACTGACATGTAACTGGATTGTGGATAGGCATTGATGTGCTATCGACCAATTCCTTACATGTATATGGTACTGATAACAGTACTATAGCATTCACAAGATTACATCAACTATTAAACTGAGGATAAAATACTTAAAATTACCTTCTTGCATGGCTTACAGAGGTTCGCAGCAGAAAGCCACCACCCCGTAATACCCCAAGGCCACGGCTCTTTCCAGTGCTGTCAATACAGACTAACTCAGGTTCCATGTCTTTGTTTGCTAAGAGAAGTCTTGCATAGACTATGTCATCAATCTAAAACCAAATTTCAGCAAAATGTCTAACATTCAATTCAATGCTCTAGTCACAGCTTTTAAAAAAGTTTGAACTATGCTCACAGTTACGGATAAAGTGCAACGCTTGAGGCTGCTTGGTGGGTTTGTGCCGAACTTCTCTGGTTTTCTACCGGTATGTTAGTCGATTGTGAGGAGCCCTTGTGAAGGCATGGCTGTGTTACGGCGCCATGTAAATCGCAATTATAATTATTATTATTACTAATTAACTTAACAAAATAATACATATTTATTTAACTTATCTCCAAAATACATTTATAACTTATTAAGAAAAGACATATTAAATTTATCTTCAAAATTGACTTACAAACCAAATACACTTGAATTTATTCACAAATCAACATCTTCTCTTCAAAACATTTACTGAATTTATTTTCCAAATCTCAAAATACATTTTTCTGTAAGTGTGGTTCATTTAATTTGTAATAAAAAGTGTAAGTTAAAACGTACTGCAACGTCAGGTCTGTTCTGCTTACTAGCTCCCTCGAACGCTAAATATGATAAAGAAGCCTGTTCACTTGCTCCAATATCAAGTTTGAAGCCCTCGCCAGTCTTTGCTGTCACAATTCCAATTACATTATCGCCTTTTACAGGAATGTACTACAAATGACAATGCAAAACCAATCAGTAATATCATCTGTGATGTAACTGCCAAACTATAATTTATCCATATGTAATGTGCAGTTGACCTGCAGTTTCAATATTCGATTCGAAAATGAATTGGACGGCAGTATTTGATTCGATTCGGAAATGACGACAGGATTCTAACATTTTCGAATCAACACACATACATACGGGTGTCTTATGCTGTAATCTTCATTGTAATTATGGCAACTGATACTGGAAACTAAAAACTTCATACTGCAATGTGTAATATAATTTGTATATTATTTCATAAGGGGCCATCCATATATTACGTACACAAAAATCCGGGAAAATTGGACCCCCTCCCCCCCTGTTCGCAAGCGTACTTTCTTCCACCACCCCCCCCTGAGTACGTACGTTTGACGCAACCCCCCCCCCCGATGACCAGCTGCAGAAAGTGTCTCCAGGCAGCCTGTCTGCACTTTAGGCCAGATTATTGAAGGGCCAATATAGACAAATTATAGGTGTCGTTCACAGCACAGAATAACTGCACATGGCTTTTATATAATGTAATAAAATGCCATGGGACGACTATAGGATAATACAGAGTTATAAATAGGCTAATGTGGACGTCATAATTAGAAATTTATTTTGGGTACGTACACATTTTGTTACCCCCCTCCCCCCCCGTTCGGACCCGTACGCAAAATCGCCAAAATCCGACCCCCCTCCCCCCCCTAAGTGCGTACGTAATATGTGGATGGCCCCTAATGCAACATATCTTGAATAAAAAAGATAAAGACTAAAATGTCTAAAATAACTAAGCTTAATGTTAAACACATGATCAAAATGACTCAAACACTGATGACATTAAGGATAAAAAATGCTGACATTAAAATATAGATTATGAATCAGAAATGTTCAAAATGAAAATTAGGACTGTAGTGAAATAAAACACTTTTATAAGTTGCTTTCAGAACTCTACATAAGCATCCAAATTTTTGCTGACCCTTTTTTCATGACTCTCAACCCAGTACGTGCTGTGTTTTCCTTGCCTAAGAATGCCTGGCTTAACTGCAATAACTCTGTTCGGTTCCTGTCGTAGTCCAGGACCCAACAGAACTTTTGTTTCCACATTGACTTCACCAAAACAAGTCACCTGGTCTCCAGGCAAGACAATGTCACCAACAGATGCCATCAGTGAATTGTTCAACACAGTCAATTTTCAGATGATTTCTGTAAACAAAAATAATAAACTTGAGGCTAATTCCTTGTAACTGACTTCAGTAATCAAAAGGACACACCAAAATGTTTTGCATCTCAAATATTGGAAGCGGAAGTGGTATACTTTCGGTTCTCCTCAGAAGGGTATAGCCTAAAGTTCATGCATTTTGGGTCAGTATCCACATGTCTGCTTGAGACTGCCAGAATAGACTCTCCCCAGCTGCATGAGTATCATAAATAGAGATGAAGTTCTTGTTCCCTCAAAACTTTTAACTTCAAGTAGCTTAATGACAAGCACTTTTGTTCCGTACTTGAAGGCACTAAAACGCTCAGATACATACATAGGCTGTGCATTTTAACGGCTGGTGTAGAACTGGAAAACAGTTCTTCATAATTAAGAAAATACCAAGAAAAAATTGCAGCCTGTGATCCTCTTAACCAAAAATTGCTTGCCTGGATCACATAGCCAAGGCAGTTTCTCTCACAATTATGATTCACAACAGCATAATGATACTCATGCTCACAGTCACATCCACCACTAGCTACAACTCCAGGATGACTTCATAGTTGCAGATTACTAAGTTTGTTGGGTTCTCTCATTTGCAGAAAAGCCCACCACTCATTCTGGAAGCAATGTGGTCATTTCATTGGTTCTTAGAACAAGGAATCTTCCAAAATGAAGTTCAGCAGAGAAATATAGAACAGGTTTGCACACATTTCACCTAAACAGCATTTTTTAACAGTCAATTATCATAAAATATGCACAAAACCTGACAACATAGTGCCAATTTGTTGCAGCTAACAGTGAACTACAGAGAAGACAATGCTATACAGTTGGTAAGTGCTGTAGACAAAGTCGCTTACGCCCCAGCCTCACACCTAGACACTTCCTCAAACTAAGTTTTTCAAAATACTGTTATTGGTATCAATAAATTAAGAAATGGGGTAAATTTCTGCAGTGCATAAAAGAAATGCATTTTACCAAGTCAACTCCTACAAACATAGAAACAAATCACATCTTATGCCAAGTTGTCTTCTCAAGTTACATTTGGCACACATCCACATGTTCTTCATAATTATGTTGTTTGTGTGCCTCAACCCCAATTGAATGTACAAAGTTGCATAGATGCACAACAGTAGAATGCATGAAATTGCTGCCTTCTATGCACTCCAGACTGGAATAAGCACCCCATTTATCAGATGCGATGTCCATAACATATGATATATAATGTTAGTCCTTCCAGCTGCATTCAGCACTCTAATTTCTCTCTCACAGTGTGGTATGGTCATTGTATTGTATATGGGCATTTATAACGCACCTCTCGCGGTATAGACTATTCAGAGGCGCTCCCAGTGCGCGAGACCCAGATAGAAAAAGCAGGATTTAAGGCGAGAAAAGGAAGAAGCAACGCTACCAGAGAGAATGGTGTTGCGGACAGGAGTCCTGAGGAAGTTGGTTCCAAAGCAAGGGACCTATGCAGGCAAAGGACCTGGATTGAGCACATGTTTACAAGTATGGGACTGCAGGACTACAAACACATTCATTCAATTTGTTGTCAACACCAATGCTTTACTCATTAGCATTAATACATGGTTGTCAGTGAATAAATCCACGAGGAAAGACAAGGTCGAAGCGTGAACTTTGATTCAAGGACATAACTGGCGCATTCTAGTGTGGAGTGTTCTTGTTACAGTTCTGTGAAAATCATTAAGGCGAGGAACGTGCAACATTGCAGAATTTTTATCTTTTACATTAGTCTTAAATCAAACTGACCGCCCTAGGGGGGAAATGGAACACAAGCGCGCACGCCACTCAGAAATTTCTAGTGCGGAAATAAAATGTCTCGAGGCGATCTTTGTAACCTGATGTGCAAACCTCTGTCTGCTTCTTCTTATCGACCCCTACGTTCTCTGAATCGGCTTGATCTGTTCATTCCCGGGTGAGGTCTGTCCTGGCTCAGTCTCGCTCTTTCGCTGTCACGGGCCCATCCCTATGGAACTCTCTTCCCTTGGTACTGCGTGGAACCCTACTTGCTCGGTTCTTTCTCTCTCTCTCTCTGCTGTTCTTCGTTTAAAGTCTTTTCTGTTTCCGTGAGGCTCACATGCTGAGAGCGCCTCTGAATAGTTCGCACTGTGAGAGGCGCTTTATAATTCCCAGCTACTTACTTCCTCCAATAAAGACCAGCACATACGTGCTCCGCCCACGCTCGCATAATCGGGAGATTCCCAGAGCGGAGGTGTTTACCCGAAGGAGTTTTATCACCAGAATGTTATACTGCTACAGCCAAGATACCTTAAATGCGTATGAATACTAAATTATAGTTCTCTAAGATCGGCTTGACAGTTTTGACAGTTTCCAATAGTCTTGCTCACCTAATGCTATAGCCTAACTTAGCTTCTTCCACCTCTTTGCATAGCCTGTTTGTAAGCCACAGGACATACTTACTCACTTACTTACTTACTTAGCTACCATACCATCAGGACCACGCCGCGTGCTTCATCCCCACCACTGTTTTATTGCTTTCTATAGTAAACCGTATTTCAGTTTGGCTACGGTTTGGCTACGGTACCTCGCAAAATTTAAACCAAAGAAAGACAAAAGACTCGCCAACTATTCCACACCTCAAATAATAATTTTTATTGAAAACACAGAAATTCAAAACAACGCCAACCGGAAACTACTCACCGAAGATTAAGTGAGTAAGTAACCAAGTAGTTGCAAAGAACAACGCAGACAATTTTATAACTATACGTATAAAACTCAGTATTTATTCACATCAGTCAATCGAGTACAAGCAATGTAAATGTAAATTGAGTGAGATAAGACATACAAATCTTTTGACAATCATAAGTACAACCGTGGATACAGATAGACTTCGTGAGTCAGCTCTCAATTATTATTGTTCTATCATTATAATTTTATCATTGTAAATGCAATCATTTATTAAGGGAACCAGACTCGTATCTTCACTTCCAATCCATAAAGTTTCTAGTCTTATTAAAATATCTTTTTTAGTTAATCACATAATCAAAGCAACGTTGAGCCATACTGTGGTTGAGCAGTGGGCAGATTATATGCCGCATTCCATTGGTTATATGAACACGCACTTTATTAACTTCATTTACTCCTCCAAAAGAGTACTGCGACAGCACTCATAATACAGTGTTTAATCTAGTCCCCCTCTTCTGGGAGGGGAAACAAGGTTTCTGGGGGGACCGAAGAATTTACACAAGATTTATTTAATCCATCTTGAAAAAGTTTCTGACTTTTCCTAATTTCATCTTCAAAAAAAGTTGATGACTTTTTTTTAGTCCTTCGCCAGAATTTTAACTTTTTCTACAGCAATTACTCTCTCAAAAAAAGTTGACCTTTTTTTTAGAAATTCATCTCTCTGGGGGCGGGGGGAACCATGTATCCACATGTATCCTGGGGGGAATTTTCCTCCCCTAAAGGTCTCTACATCGTAATATTGCTGGCCTCTGGGGGAAAACATCAATCCTGGGGGTACATTCCCCCCAAAGACGTCTAGATTAAACACTGCTCATAATATCTAGCATATATCATGCTTTTTCTATGCGCCCTACGAGGCCTAACGAAACGTAGCATTAGCATATGTACCGATGGCCACGAATAATGGTTCGGTTTTGTATAATTGCTTATTTAGGCTTGTAGGAGAAAGTTGCACTATATCTAGCAAATGCAAAACGTAGGAAAACCGATTATAGAACACTATATACAGGGTTTGCAAATCTTCCCCAAAAGTTACACCAAGCTTTACACGTTAACCTATTTGTGTTGACAAGGGCAGGTGGATTTTAGATTTTGTAGCGCAGAAAGCCGTGGCTAGTGCTTCGCGATTAAGAAAATGCGGGATGATGAAGGCAGAACCGAAAAAGGACAGCAGGTTTGCTTGTTTAAAACTTTATTTTTCATCGTATCGGTTGATTTGATGGGAAGATGTTTGTAAACCTGGGCGCCCAGCAGTGTCATGTGCTTCTTGCGTAAAATGATCATATTAACGTAATTATGGGATCGAAATATTTTGTGTAGGGCCTTTTATGAAAATCAGATGACGCCAGATCCTATAGGGCACCAAACCACGAACCATAAGACTTATCTATCTGGCTGAACAGATGGCGGACTTACTCATTCCCTACGCTGCTTACAATTGGATCGTCGCGGCTCTCCACCAATGACAAAGTTGCACTAAGTTTAAAGGAATTACCCGTGTGGCGATTGAAATCAGCTGCAGTATTGTCCAGGGATCAGGAACTGGTCCGATACTGTTCTTAACAGCAATATCCAAACTCAAATTTAAACATCCAACTAACCGGATACTCAAGTTCGCGGACGATACGTATCTCCTGGTTCCTGCTGCCAATAGCAACCTGATAAACTTGGAAATCAGGCACATCAAGATCTGGGCTGCGAGATGTAATCTAAAGCTTAACCAAGCAAAGACCCAGGAAATGGTTGTCCGTAAGCCAAGAACAAAACTGAATGAAAACCAGGCGATAGAAATCGCTGGTCTTACCAGGGTCAGACTCATGAAGATCTGGCGTAATTGCAGTAACGGGGTCGATTGGTATCGGGTAATATTTAGTATCTTTTGCAGTGCTGTCATTGGTCGCAGGAAACCGGTGCTGCTACGCAGTGATTGGCCGCTTTAAAGACTGATCCCGCTTCTAAATTAAATTAATATTGTAATCGTTCAGCCTGCTTCTAGTTTAAATTATATTTTAATCGTTGATCCCGCTTCTAATTTATTTTATATTTTATTCGTTCATCTTCCATCTATAGTCAGTGTATATTTTACGCTAACCAATGACAGCGCGCCTGCATTTACCGATACCAATCGACCCCGTTACTGCAATTATGCCGAAGATCTTGGGTGTCACGCTCTCCAATAACTCTGCTTTGATATGCATGTTGACAATCTATGCACTGGTGCAAGCCAGTCAATGTATGCATTACGCATTCTGACTACTCATCCTGGCCCCTCAATGTACGAGGTGGTGACAGCTACCACAGTAGCGAGGATGACGTATGCTGCGTCCGCTTGGTGGGGCTATGTGGGGCAGGAGGACGAGAGAGACTGCAGGCAATATTTAGGAGACTAATTAAAGCTGGTTATCTTCCTGTGGACTACCCTAGATTCGAACAATTGATCCGAACTTCAGATTCCAAACTTTTCATGGCCGTCCTTACATGTCCTACACATGTGCTCCATGCGCTATTACCCCCTGTTAAGCATAATGGTGATACTTTGCGACCTCGTGTTCATAATCGGGTTCTCCCGACTGCTGACAGTCTGTTTAGGAAATCTTTCATAATTAGGATGATTTTCACCGGGAATATAGGCCTTAGTACTTTAACCTGGACATGACATACACGTGTAAGCAAAAATGCGGTTAGCAGTTGGATTAATAAAGGATATACTTACTTACTTACTTACCATGGACCGTAAGACTTTCATGCACTTGGAAGTGAATTAACAGTTTTCCCAGAATGGTGCAATAAAACATATATTACGTCATGTTACATATCGGGGTTCCTATGTAACCCTAAACGTTTTGTTGTAAGAGTCATATTGTGGCATATTTTATTCTATGGGGTCATGAGCGCAATTTATTTATTCTGAAAGAAACACAACATTATTTTAAGTGCCATTTGTTATAAATAATATGTTGTAACTCATTTCCTACAGTTGTTTAAATGTTGCAAAAGACATGCAGCCTTTTATATAAAAAATTGGACTTGACTAGATTACTTATCGGTTTTGGAGTGCCATCTATTGTTGGCTGATCAATCAATCAATCAAAAAGAATTTATATAGCGTCTCTACTCATAGGCGCTCCCAACCCAGGCCAAGTGAAAAAACAGTCTTAAGGAGCACGTAGAATGGCGACAGAAGATCCCGAGGGAGGCAGCTCACCTCCCGAGGGTGCCCGTCCCACGTCACAAGGCCAACAACTGAGAAAGCGCGCTGTTGCACGGTGGCTGTATGAGCAGAAGAGATGGTTAGATCACCGTGAGCAGCAGAATGAAGAGAACGGCAGGTACACAGGCACCTCCCCCAAAAGGTACCTTCAGACCAGGGAAGAGAGCTGGAAATAGATGTGCTGAGGAAAGGGAAACCAGTGCAGGACCTACCACATATATGTGAGACGTTCTTGGTGACATCACCGATGAAACATGCAGCCACCCGGTGAACCCGCTCAAGCCGGTTGATCCGGACCCGTAGAAGACCTGCATAAATGGAGGAGCAATAATCAAGTCGGCTCAAGACGAATGCGTGGATGAGAGTTACTGCTGCGTTAAAGATCAGCTAGCATGAGACTACCCGTAGCTGACGGAGTTGATAGAAGCAGCTACGGCTGACCAAATCCAGTGTGGCGGGCCAAAGACACCTCCTAGTTCAGGAGAACTCCCAAGTCATGGACAGTGGATAAGAATACCATAAGTGGGAGCTAAGTTGACTATATATGTATGTGCAGAATAATCATGCGTTATTATAATGTATGTATGTATCTGGGTATTTGTAAAGTTTCTTTTAAGATCTCACTAGGGCAGTGGTTCTCAACTGTTTGAGACTCAAGGACCACTTATAAATTTTGTGTCTTGGTTGTGGACCGCCACTAAAAATAGTGCCAAAAACAAATTAACACAAAAGAATTTTCTTGCCATAAATCCGCGTATTATTAGTTTCATGCTGCCATCTAGCCGATTCCAGCTATTGACATTAACTCATTCCCACCCAATCGGTCGACCCGATATGGGAGACATTGAATTAGACTACATATTGATTATAGCACAATGAAATCATACCTAAAAATAGCATATTGAAGATATATTTACATTTTGGAAGATTTGTTTACATTTTGGCGTCAATTGTTTTGTTGGATTTTGATGCTTTTTGTGGGAAAAAAGACTTTAAACTGATGGAAAAATACATATAGATTTCGGCGGTTTGGAGGCGCGTTTTTGACAATACAAACGATTAGTTTTCGTCTTCTGTCGGGGAAATTATTGACCTATTTGTGGTTGGCGGTGAACACAATGTATGGAATAAGCCATGTGCTTGATGGAGAGCAAATTCTGCATGTGCTGTAGATTCATACTAGTCGAATCATCAATGGTGGAATTATTCGTCGTCCAAGTCATGGTCAGGGTCAACGTCTAGGTAAACTGTTTGAGGAGCATGGTTCAAAGCATGAAACACCATGATGTGACCACATCATTGTACAGAAGCGTGGGACGAGTAGGTGTTCACGTGCTGCTGAACGCAGCTCTAACTCTTTGGTGTATTGTAGTGCCACACTGATTATTGCAGCTCTTCCCATGACGAGGATGTTGAAGGTAATCCTGTCCTTTATTGGAAGCCAGTGCATTGAGTCTCGCATATAGTTTGAAACTTGTGAGAATTTTGACAGGTTAGTGACAATTCAGGCGGTACAGTTGAGGATGGATTGAAGTTGTATGTGGAATTTTGACAGGCCTGGGAAGATATACTTGCAGTATCCAGGCACATCAGAATAATGGAGTGGACTAAGGCGCAGCAGTGGCAAATGATAAATATTTATGCATGACTCTAATCTGATGCATTTAATAAAAACGGGACCTGCAGAAGACCTGAGCACCTCCACAGATAGGTCTCATCCAGAAGCACTTTAAGGTCCCAGACAACACGCTTCACTTCCCAGTCTGGAAATGCTGCTAAGTATCACTTCCCAGTCAATCCTTGCTCATGCTTGAGTTGTGCCCGGCCATATAAATTCTGTCTTTCCTGGAATCAGCGTAAGCCAATTTGAAAACATCCAGGTCTGAACTTCCATAATGATTGCCTGCATCTTGGACACACGAGCCAGTGTGTCAGATGAGCAGCATGTTAAGTACAAGTGGACGTCATCAGCATACTGATGAACCCGGGCTCCAAGAGTGGAAATAATCTGGGTCAGATCAACCATGTACAGGTCTTATGTGCTGATCTTAATTTACAGAAGCGACCCAAGGACTGAGCCTTGTGGAACACCAAATTTATTTGGCATCCAAACTGAGTTGTTCAAGCCGATGGTAACCCTAATTGTCTGCCGAACCAGGAATGCTTTTAGTGAAGTCACTTTAACGACTGGCTCACAACTAAATCAGTACATCTATAAAATCTGGTCATCAGGATATCATGCTCCACCTTATCAAATGTTGCGATCTTATCCAAGAGTCCGAGCAGCATTACAACGCTGTGACATATCCAATATCGATGGTGTCACATACATCGGAGATTAATCTCAGTTGAACTGTCTCTGTGACTCTGTTGAATAGAGTTTTGTAAAGCCGGATTGTAGCTTTGGCATTAGATTGCAGGATTCCAAAATGTGCCCTAGTCTAGAGTACTGACATTCATACATTCATACATACAAGACACCCAAAGAAAATTGTAGTGTATATTCTATGTTGCTGTTGTGTAATTTTTTTAAGGTACTACAGGCGAAAGAAGTCTACGTTCTCATGAATGATGACTACACTATATCTCGAAATGCACGTTCCTCTTGGTACCTTCGTAACTTGAACACAGTTCTACCTTGCAAGCAGAAGGAGCAACTGGTTGGTTGCTAATCTTAATGAGCTAATCTTAATGACACACCTTGTTAGCTATGTTAGCCATGTTCAGCACTTTCATGCGCTTCTTAAAAGACGCTATGCATAATATGTATGTTCTTTTAAACATATACATATAAAATTCTTGTACTATAAAGTTATTTGTAATATTATTTAGCATAGATTTAGTCACCTGTTGTGATCTATTGAAGTCTTTTCTTCAATTACCGAAAAATTTATTAAAAATTCTGTCAAGAAAATAATTAAACTGTAAACTAATTGAATGTTTTATTGCTTTATTAAGTTTGTACCATGAAATATTAGATGCTTATGATTCATAGTATTGACTGATGAGTGCCATGTTGTATTTTTAATTTTTAGAACAAGATTGATGATTTTGAGATTATATCTGTGATACCTACGGATGACTTGGCATCAAGGGAACGATCTACGAATTGTTATTTCTGTCTTGCTCCAAGCACGATCATCACGTTTCTTGCTCATCGATATCGTTTTGTCTTTGTTCTTGATACGAGTCCTTCACTGGCATCTCTTGTAAGATTGTCACACCCATTTCTTTAATCAGAAAGTATGACACAGAGTCTGATATAATATGGACGCGGATCCTAAATTTAATTTAGTGAAATCAGCGAGATCCAACTTGATTGTGATGTAGTACTTGATACAGCTCCAACGGTTTACATTATAAAGAAGTTTCTTTGTACCTTTGTACTTGTTCATATTAATGGGTAACATCGATTTGATTTTCAACTTTTCAACAAAACCAGTGATAGAGCCTGATAAAGTCTGTTTTTGACAAGTTAAAAAGGACTTTATCAGGCTCTATCACTGGTTTTGTTTTTTGAGGCAATTGCACTGAGTAAATCACAGAACTGAATACTAGTTTTTTTATGATGGTGCTAGAGCAGTAATAGTTGAACAGCGTGATATTTGTGTGGCATTGCCTGCAGAAAAAACTCGATTTTTAAATGTTAATTGACATCTGGTAACCCGAACGTGTTCCCTCGTGCTACATTAATCTAATGAATATTGCAACACCATTATCATTTATTGTATTGTATCTAAACATTTATAAAGCGCCTCTCACAGTGTTCGCTAAGCAGAGGCACTACCAGTGTGAAAGACCCAGTGAATAGAAAGTGGTTTTAAGACAGCGGAACGAGGCACTTGGGCCACCAGCTAATAAAGAGGCACGTGCCAATGGGGTAGTTGATTCCATAGAGCAGGACCAGTGCAAGAAAAGGCTCGAGTTTCGGCCATAGTGGACCTGGCTCGTGGCACAAAAAGATCATGGCGATTAAGTGATCGTAATGGACGGGGGGAAGTAGCAGAAACTGGCAGACGAACGAGGTCACAGAGGTAATACATCATGTGCAAGAAATCAGTTGATGGATGCTTGAAGTGAAACTGTACTTGGCTGTTACTTACTGTGTTTTCTTTGCAACAGAGCATTTGATGATGTAAGATGTAGTGGCTCATTTTAGGTGAGCAATTGCCTTGTAATGTGGAGAGTTTTTTCAAGCTTCCTCAGAAATTGTCCTTGTTAAAGAACCTTTGCACATAGTGGTTCAATGCCATCGGCTGGTACTGTATGAGATGGTGCCGTTATAGCAACCGTTTGTGATTCTGAAAATGTTGTATATAAATCGTCATGTACGTGCATTACATTCGTACAAATGAGAAAGTCAGTGTTGGTTTTTGTAGGATGCAACGTCGTCGGGTGTTTTGTACGACCGAGTCTTCTTTTGTCTTAGGAATACTCTGAAGTCGCTAGTCAAACCAGTGAGTTGCTGACTGTTATCAGTTTTTTCACTAGCCTAAGGGTTGTGATGATACCAATGATGAAGAAATGCTCTCATTGTTAAGTTTGTGATGGTGATCATGATTGTTCTAACTGATGACTCCAATAAAGATGATGTGAGTGATGGCTGTCATGCTGGAAAATTGGTTAGAATGGATGCTGCTGAAGTGTATGAAAACATATGCTGTATAACAAGTAGTTGTGTACAATTACAGTTCTGTACCCCTGGAAGTGCATTACAGTTACGACCTCAGCTGTACATCACCATCATTGTACATACGACATCGCTCAGCTGCCGCATGAAACAGGTAGGCGTTATTGGCAAGTGAATCTGGGGTGGTCACAGATTCTGCATCGGTGTAATAGACATACAAGCCATCAAGCTTAGTAGACTGACAATTTTGCTAATTTTATAATATGCCGTAGGACCTTTGGCCCTCTCAGTTCAGATCCTGGATCCATCTGTGTTGCAAATCCAAACTAGCTGATCTGAAGGATTTACGAAAATTTGGTTGGAATGGTATTCCTTATTCAGAGTGGCCCACTCGTGATAGCGTCGCATGCCTTTGGCTGCCCCTCATGGGGTTTGCTTAATAGATTGTTCTTCTGTTTATAAACGTTATGAGTATGGTAGGTACATCTTAGTCCCCTAATTTTTTATGTAGATAAACTTACCTATTAGAGGTAACATGATAGTCGTTACACAGAAACAGTGCAACTTTGTTGTAATTTACAACATTGGTTTATGTGTAGCATTGATAAATTGCATATATCCAATCTTTCATTACTTTACTTAGGACAGGCTTGCAAAAGGCATTGTAGAAATCTCCAGATTATTATTATCATTAGTACCTTTTTCAAGGCTACATAAGTTTTTATTTTAAATTGGGCTGAAAATTTTTGGTAAAAGTCATTTTTTCCCAAACGATGTCAAAACTACTTTTTTTAAATCATGTAAATGTATATCTAGCGAATGTTTAACAATATGTGCGCACCCGATGTCACTCTGTACATGAAAATTTTTGAACCATATGATATTGTTCAAGGCATTGAATCATACGCATTGGTAAGTCACAGTGTTTGGAACACATGTTGCACTGGTGACACTGTTTTAACAGCCTGTTGCAACAGGTCCACAGACCAGTTTGTATTTCTTACTCTCACAACTGGCTGGAAAAATATGTTCAGTTATTGTTTGTGTGAACTGTCATGAGACATGTTAGTCTTTTACATCCTGTCATACTAGTAGATCATACTTCATCTGATTTAAGGAAATTGTATCTCTACGTGGCTGCAGATCCATTCAATCTGCTGTGCAAGGTGACCTGGTTGTCCCTTCAGCCCAAATTTCTACAGCATAACATAAAAGCTTTGCTGAGATTGGTCTATGTTTTGAAATAGGTTGCTTAGCAACCTGACTTATGAGCTTCTTGAATTTCCTTTCCCTCTTTTCTGTAAGCGTTTGAAAACCATTCTGTTCAATTGTGGTGTAATTTCAGGCCAGAAGTACCCTTAATGAGTGCCTGTTGAAACATTGACCCAGTATGTAATTTTGCAATTACAGTTACAGTTATTATAGGCACTGCATAAATGTTCAGTTGTTGATAAATTGATGTAATAATAACTGATCAATTTTGTTACTACTTGGTCTTACCTGTGCAAACTCTTATTGTATTGAGGTTTTGCTGCATGGTTGCCAAGTCAATCAGGACAACGTAGATGAAGTGCTTTCAAAAGTTCAAAAAGACTTAATTCAACTCGAAAACAGTATTGCTTCCTCGATTGCACACATTATTACTGATCGAACTGAAGATGAGGTTTGACAACTCGAACAGTCTGCGTGTTTAAACACGTTTTGCTGTCAGTTTTATAATTTACATATCTCCATTGAGGAGCATTATTAACAGAATTATGTCTGAATTATGCTGATGTAGTCAAATTGTGGTTTTATTTAAATATTTAATATATATTTTTAATACATTATACTATCAGAGTATTTCTTAAGAAGTGTGAAAGAATATTTCAGTTTTTGGCTTGTCTTGTTTGTTTGTTTCTTCTTTTTTTGTTTCTTTTTCACCTAAATCTTTGAATTAAATTATATTTGATTGATTTAATTTTGTTTTGATCCATTGAAATGCATATTTTCGTTTAACAGTACCGTTCTCCATTAAGTTACATATTACATTGTGTGTAAACAATTACAATACAATGCACAAACCCTTGAGATCGTACAACCGTGTGAATGCACTGATGATGTGCATCATAAATTATTATCGACCTTATGTTACTGTAGATGAAAGTCTGATGGGCTAGAAAAGGAAATGATGTTCGCTTGTGGTGAGGGAAAAAAAAGACGGGGTCGACCAAGGAAGAAATGGATGGATGAGATTTACGATGTAACTGGCATGAATTTGGAAGAATTAAGGGACCTGACTTCGAATAGGAAGCAATGGAGAATGTTTATCATGACGATCGCTAGAGCTCCAGGAGTTGACAGCACAAGGTGACAAGGTGAGATGAAAGTCTGTTTCACAATTCGTTACAGAATGATCTTCAGCGGACATCAGAAAGTTCTCAGATTGACTTCAGCATTCGAACGGAGCTGTTGGAGCTGCAGAGTGAGGATAGAATCATCCTCTCAGCCGACGTTAACTTTGTCCTGATGCTGAGATATGGCCTGCTGGCACTGCAGCTTCTGCCCGAAAACTGCACGTCAGGTACAAAGGATATCTGTTTAAAATGCGGCCATTCACATCTAAGCCATGGATGTCTACTCACTAACAGCTGGTCCGAGAGTCAGTACTCAAGTCTCGTAGTTAATTTGAATTTGGATAATTTTTATGCTAACTGAAAGTTTTCTGTTTAAATGCATATGGCCAGCAACTCAGTAGTTAAATCTTGTGCAGATGTGAGTCTGTTTAATAGCAATTGACAAGGAAGTTATTAGTTTTGTTGTTGAATTTGAAGTGCCCATTACCGGTATATGTATGTATGTATGTATGTATTCATGAATGTATGCAACTATGCATGTATGTGTGTATGTATTGATGTATGTATCTACCATGGCAACCTGTCAAATTTCAGACCCTTCTAAACTTTGAAGTTTACATATAAAACTCTGGAGCAGATAGTTGTGAATCATATGTATACTCATTTATCTTCCAACTTACCAATCTCCCCATTTCTGACTGCATACTATAAGTTTAATTCAATAGAATCAGTACTTCTTGCTGTTCATAATGTTCATATATACTTTGGATGTGGGTAAGGTGACAGCAGTTGTTCTTCTTGACTTGTCTGCTGCTTTTTGTACTGTAGATGATTCTCATCTTTTGTATTATTTCTTACACTGGTTTAGAGTTTCGGTCCTGAATTTAATTGGTTCAGTGCTTATTTTAGTTTGCACACTCATTCAGTATGTTTACATGCTAATTATTGTTCTAGTGCTTTTTTGACATATGGTGTTCTGCAGGGTCCTATTAGTTTTGAAAATATTTGGTGAGCAGAGTTAAGTGAAGCAGTATGTATATTGAGTGTCTGAAAGCACAGTTCCTGCATATCTCCACAGGCAGAAGAGCTCAATGACTATGTTACTGTGATTATAAGTGTATTTCTATAGTAGTAACTGATCATGTAACTGATCATGGAGGTGATAGCCAATTCTTTATATTTTACTTCCTAGGAGGCATTGTTATGGCAAATGATGAATTTCTGTGTCTTAGTAATTGTCCAGGGAGTTAATTGCTAGTCACGTCTTTTGTTGAATTGTAGGTATTGTTGTGATAACGGATGGTGTGATCGGCTTCCCGGACTCTTCTGTGTTTGAGATGCTTATGCAACAGATGCGGCACGACATGGTCGCTTGTTCGTTCGTTCAGGTTGGCTGCGGCTACGAGATGAGCCGCAGTTATGGCCACGTTCCCTACCCAGAGTTGATGCAGTTCATGGCAACAGCCACATTCGGCACATACTTCTCGGCTATGCCACGTCTAGTACGTAACGTCGATGCTTAACCTATAACAGTGATATTTTCGTTAACGAAAACTAAAATTAGAAGTAAAAATAAATGATTTCGTTAACAAAAACTAGAAGTAAAAGTAGAAATTATTTCAGCAGCAAGAACGAAATTAGGAATTGAATTAGGAATTATTTGCCGAACTAAAATTATGAACTAAAATCTGAATTATTTTCCGAAGTAAAATCATTTTACTTCTAGTGGCGCTTAAGTTGGGACGAAGGCGAGTATCGGTAAAATTGCACGCGCTTCAAACACAATCCATTGGAAAACTTCAGTTGAGATGAAGACGCTAGCATACCATTCGCGATGTAGGCCCTAATTTACTTTCTTTCGTCTTCGTTGTCTAATAATTGTCCCCACTTAATTGCATGCCAACGACCTCAGTTTCATACGCCATCTTATTTCGGGTTTGATCGTTAAATTCTAAAATTACGAGTTTGTCCAGAATGTTGAATGGAAGGAAGCGAGATAGCCCAATTTTGGGTTTATCATTTTGATGAAACTACATGTGCAGGCAGATCTACATGCCAAGTACTAAACGGGGAGAATGATGGAATTTGTTTAACAGCACTAGCAGGAGAAATACAAGCAATACAAGTCTTGGAAGGGGATAGATAAATGATAACATGCTGGCATAGCCTAAGAGCATTAGATCTTGCCGACTGACTCGAATGAATTCCATCAGCGACTGCACAGCTTTTTAGCTATGGTTGTCCACACTGTAGGGCCTACGTGGTTACGCTGATACTAGATAATCCTTTGTTTCGTAAAATGATAACCACACAACTCAAAATTCAAATTACCAGCATTGTTAGACTAACGCTTCACCCCTTGTTTTACTTCAAACAGTTTTTTCTTTCTCGAGAAAAGTTTGGTGTGCTTCTCTCTGCATACTTTTACAGCACGGAAATTAATAATTAGTTGGAAAACTAAAATAAGAAGTAAAATTATTTGAGAACTAAAATAGGAATGAGAAGTAAAATTATTTGTGAAGTAAAATTAGAATTAGAAGTAAAATTCAAGAGCTCAGAACTGAATTGGAACTGAATTAGGAATTATTTTTAGAAGTAAAATATAACTGACCTATAACTGTTTTCAATTAAAACTATATAAAAAATTTAAGTGACTCGTTTGTTGACTGGTTGAATGCTGCCTTGTGATTACCTTATCTTACATTGCACTGATAATTATAATATATTTATGAGTCTGTGTACATTTTGGTATGTGGCATAGATTTTGATGCCAGTTTGATAATGCCCTGCCAACTTACCGGAGCTCTTGTGCTCCATTTCAGGTTTGATTGATTGCAGGGTCGATTGAATTTGTTCCTTTTGAAATCACTTAACAGTGTACAATGAAGTATCACAAAGAAGTTTCGTGCCTTTTTAGTGGTTGGGCCATCCACTTGGAACAACCTTGCTTTAGATATGCATGTTCTTTAACCAGGGACACTTTCTACAAGCACTTGAAAACTACCGTATTTTCGCGAATATAACCCACGGGTTATACAAAGTTTTACAAACGACGTACTTGGTATAGATGTGTGGTATATTCATGATGTGTGGTATATTCATGGGCGTGTTATATAAATTTAATATTACACAAACTCTGTGCAATTGACGTCTTCGAAATCGTTAAAACATGAAGTCCGACATCAGTACTAATATTCGTTTATTATTACCGGGTATTATCAAAATAGAACAGTCAGCTTGACAAGATAAAAGAGAAATTTTTAAAATACTTTTTTAAAGGAGCTACAAGTTTTTTTCAGTAAGAACAGGTCACCCGATATTTTTCATCCCACTTCACACGTTCGGACAACGTACACATGTAAACTCGTGTCAAAGTTGGGATTTCGTTTGCCAAAATCACTTTATTTTCTTCATTTGATACATGAGACAGTTTTTCCTTGTCAGATTCATCAAAAATTGTGCTGGATGTCTTGTAAAATCTGGTTTCAGACAGAGACTGGTGACCCAGCTATGAACTCTGTCCATCGTGGGCTGCTCACTCGCAGTTTTCAGCGGCCGCTTGACAGCCACACCCTCCGAAGTCTCTTTTCCTCAACACTTGAAAACGAATTCTTCCACGATCCACTTACACGGTTGGTGTCTGAATCCATAATATACATGTATTAAGTTTTATGGTGCGATTATACAAATCGTCAAACTGCAGTTGAGCTGTAAGTTGAGTTAATTTCAAGAGTGTCATGTGTATGTATATACATGCATACATACATACATACATACATTCATACATACATACATACATACATACATACATACACATGATCCTTTTTGTGTCTCATGCCAATGTGTTGGCATGAGAGACAAATGGTTAGTGTAACGGATTGTAATCTCAGTGTTTGGGCTTTCAATGTCTATGTTGTGGCAAATTTTCTATCACTGGATGAAGGGATTGATCTTCTGTTGGCTAAGATAGAGAAGCTGTGGGACAGTGTATATGAATTGTTGATTGGCTCACACATTGTAACAAAATGGGTGCAAGTTTTATAAGGGTGAGATAGAGTCAGCACTGTCTTCTATTGACACTGTCACTATATTCTTTCTCTACTTTACCTACTTAACCGTTCACTGATTTCTCTATATCTACGTATAAGTAGCTCAATTGAAAGTATAGCGTGGCTGTCACTTCATGAAAACACAGTGTGAACAGTTTTACACAATATTTTCTTACAGTTCACACACAGTCAGTTTTCTCTTATAATGTATAGTGAAAACTCTTCATAAACTTAAAACAAACTCTATCAGCAACTCTTTTGCTCGCTGTAGCATGTGTGCCTCCTAACACTTGAGCACGCAACTAATTATATCTGCGCTGCTGGCTGACGGCCTATTGCCAACCCAGCGCCTAGCCAAGTAAACACATTTAAAGCGTTATATATCTATACATAATTATGTATACATATGACACTTTTGCAAAGTGAATTAATCGATAATGGAATCTCCCACACTGAACTACACCTGCTGTCTAAAATGCGCTGACAGTAATCAATAGGTAAGTTATTACAGGTAGATTATAATTTTGGTAGATGGATGGTAGAAGTGATTATCTTACCTTTGGTGTGTTGCAGAGATTTGAGCCCTGAACTGAGCTGTGGTCATCTTTGGAGCACGCCTTCTGTCCAGAGGAAATATTCCGAGAGTAACCTTCATGCTCCGCTAACTGTGGTCGTGGCCTGTCGACTCCGTGATGGATACAGCATTCGAAATGTCTCCATTAGCAAAAATATGAAAGGTTTCGTTTTTTCTGTGAGACCTTTATTGGAAATTGTTTGAAAATATCTTATGCTCTTTGAAGTTGCATTAAGTTATTTCTGTACTTCCATACTTTATGGAATATATCATTAGTCTAATGGTTCAGAACATGAAGGTTCAAATTCTTGGCAGAAGAAAGAGTTAAAGATTTATGTTTTTCCTTTTTCCACTCGCATTGTATATATATATATATATATATATATTAGCGTGGATGGCGCGGTTGCAACTCTTTTCGGGGTTATTTTCCTATCCTTTCCTGCTCCCCGAACGTTAAGTGCTCTTTTCTCGGAGCATGTAGCGTTTTCACCCTCTGAAAATCTTGGAAGACAGCCTAGTGTAGAAAATCGGTTGGCAATCGGTTGCCAGCCATCCTTTCTTCTAGTAATTAAATGGGCAGCGCTTAGTCTGCATCCAGCGATTTGTAATAAAATATTGAAATCTAGGGTCTATATCACGATTACGATAAAAGTCGTCGTTTTCTGCTCTCACACATTTTGGCTTATAAATTAAAATCTGGGTGGCTTGTTTTCAAAACATTTTAGGTAGTATTTTTTCTCAACAAGATCAAGCAGTATTTTGAATTTGCCCCAGATTTACGCCTTATTTTCTTCAAACTCAACAATTAGTGCGTTTTGGCCATCAAAAACGACATATAGATTTCTCTCGCTCAGATATATAGAATCTCGCGAGATTTATATCGCAACGCGTGAGTTGAGAGTTGCTAAGGGTCGCCATTACATAGTGTGTAATAATTTTGCCAACACCGCTTCACTTCGTTAACAAACGTTTAAAAAAGGTAATGTTGCAAATTTAATTACAATTTTTATCGCAACTAATTTAGCCTTTCGTGTTTTTCTAACCCACGGATTTTTTGATAAATTAGCAATTGTGATTTTGCCAGTTTTACGTCAATAATTGACCGCGTGCGCCACACGGACATGTGCGCTGAGCATGTCATGCTTTGCACATTTCACGCGTTAACTTATTAATTGGCTAAACACACAAATTCGCCAGCAGGAATGCTTATCGCAAACAGAATAATACACCAAATTATGTCTGAGAGCTGTTAATTTTTGCTATGCACGTATCTCGCGTTAATTTATTAATTGGCTCGAAAGAAAAATAGCATACAGGAATGCTTATCGCAAACAGGAGGATGAAGCGATTCTATTCATCTTGTGCACAGCACATACTTAGTAATGTCCTAACAGATAAAGCGTCCGAATCTGGCATGGAAAGAATAGTAATACCAATTTATGTCTAAAAGCTGTTAATTTTTTGCAGGAGAATGAAGCGATTCTATTCATCTCGTGCAGAGCACATACTTAGTAATGCCATGATAGAGATAAAGCGTCGGAATCTGGCATATAAAGAAATTGCTGGTGACAAAGATATCACTCAACAGACCATGCAGAGTTCGAAATTCGATCTGGTAAGGCTAATTTGTTGTCTTCTTGGCCTCACTTGTAGAATTATGTTTGGACACTCTCTGCCATTAGGTTTTTATGTGCCATTGAAAAATGCAAAGTACCCAGTTTAAAAGAACGAGATGATGGTGATGATAATGACGATGATGATGGTAGCTCAAAACTTAAATGCCAGTTTATGGTTCCTATTAACAATGAAGCGCCTCTGATTGTTTTGTACTGCGAGAGGCCTTTGTAAATTTGTAAATACAATACAAAACAGTTTAGCTAGCAATTTAATTTGCATGTTATCAAACCTATCTATATGCTTAGAGCTACAATGCTGTCATATAAAAGGACCTTCTCCGATAGTCCTGAGAATGATAACTTATTTTCTAGACATTTTTCCAGCTACAATGGTTTCCGTTTATTTAATTTTAATTTCTTATAATCGTATAGGATCCCGCCTCCCTTTGGTAATCATTAGTAATAATAATAATGTTATTGTGATTATTTTTATTATTAATATAATAACAGCAGCAACAAAACAGCCCATTTAATTATCTCTATGTAACAGTTATCTCGGAAACCCTTGAGCCAATTAACTCTTCTGGAATTCAAGTTTGATGTTGGTCGCCAATTCTATAAGTTAGTGGTGAGACACGTTAAAAAAGTCCTGTTTTAAAGCATTCCGTCTGTGGCAAACCCAAATAATGAAATATTTTAAAACGATTTTGCACATGGGTTTCTACTAGCAATACGAACAAAACTAGTAAACATGAGTACTATTAGGTTATACTAATTGCTAGAAGTCATTTACAGTGTTCAGTAATGCATTACACACACAACTTTATGTCACTTTGCAATTTTCTCACCTGCTAACATCAGCTCAATTAAGCAAATTGCAATGGTTTTATTCTGCAAGGTCTAAATTAATTCCTAGGCTTACCATATGTTTAGGTAGCTATATAATGAAGCTTTAGAATTGCACCAATTATCTTAGCTTCATATTGTAAGCCTAGGAATTAATTTAGACATTTAAAACTGATTAAAGTTGTTTAGTTATAACTATTGTGTTCTAATAGATTAGCTATCAATGTGGGCTCAGTCTGATAATCGAATAGGCAATTTCTTGGTTAGGTTAAGGAGAAATTGTGATAAGATGTGGCAAGAGGTTAAGTTGTTTACTGTTTGCTTTACCAAGATGGAAAATATTATGTGAAAAGGTGTGGTAAAAAGCTAATTTGTTTACCATCCACAAATCCAAGATAGATAAGTTGTTCTAATTTGTTTACTATCCATTGTACCAAGATAGAAAATATTGTGTTGTAAGGTGGAACAAGGAGCTAATTTGTTTTCGCTAATGATCTTTGTTATCACACAGTGTCGTTAAACTACTACTACCCTTTAGCTATAGATAGAAAATATTATGTGATAAATTGTGACAAGGAGCTAACTTTGTAACAAAACCAAGATAGATAATTTGTTCTAATTTGTTTACTATCCATTGAACCAAGATAGATGTGGACAGGTGGCATGGTGTTGTTCTGTGTAGACATGACCGTGACAAGCGAGATCTGTTGGTTGTGGTTTCGCAGTGTGAGGCCATTCATGACCTTGGCCTATCTGAACGCCAGGAAAATAAGACAGACAGACAGACCGACAGAGAGACAGACAAAGAGACAAACTTACAGATGGGCAAACAGACAGACTAAGAGAGATACAGACAGACAGGTAGACAGTAAAAGAGACAGACAAAGAGGCAGGGATAGTGAGAGATGAAGAGTGAACTATGGGAAAGAAGGAAGGTGGGGAAAAGAAAACAATGGATCAAAGAAAGGAAAGAAGGAGGTAAGTAAGTAGCGAGCGAAAACAAAGGGAGAAAAAGAAACACAGAGAGACAGAGACACAGAGACATACTCGGACATACAGACAGATAGAGAATAAGACATACAGACACATATAAATGGCATTCACACTATCCAGCCTAGTGCCTAGTGCATACACATGCATGCGTCATAGTAGAACAGGATAAATCACTAGTGACAGTGGCATTTACTTTACAGAACCCCGCAAGCCGTACTTGCACACGACTAAGGGATACAAAAGTGCTGAATTGGCTGTCAACCATTGATGAAGATGCTGTTTCTGTTGAGTCATCTGACTGGGTTAGTAAAATTACTTGTGTAATATCAAATGACACATTGGAGCAAAGAATTACCAAACAAATGTTGACACTGATATTCAAACTTGTGACATTAACACTGAGAAATATGTACTTTCCTTATGGGTGTGGTAATTCATACTTTTATCAAATGAAGCACCATATTTCTCTTAAATCTGTATGTTTCACATACACGTAGGGTAATTTGTCTTGTTATGCTTTATGTATCATTTGTATTATCTTTGTCATTTGTGCTACTGTTTTATTTGCATTTTGCTTGTGGATCAAATACTTGAGTTTAATAAATCATTTAGAAATTTGGTCATGATTTCTGTTATGGCTTGTGCTGGCAAGTTCAGTGTAAATAAGCAGCATGAAGCCCATTTAGTAGTGGTATCTATTAATTAACCGCATAGGCGCCGACTCCTTGGGAGCCTTGAGTCCAATGCACCCAGAGAGAAAGTTCAGTGGGTGCCTGGCACCCAGAAGAATTCGTACCTTAAATTCATATTTTTTACAACTAACGGTAAGTAATCTCACAACTTGAGAAGTACAACTACAACACAAATACCCAACATTGCATGATCTTACAGTCACAGCCCGTACATAAATAAATAGTTTACTTATTTATTATTTAAAAAATATATTACACTGGAACGTTGTCACCGAATCCCAATACTCTTTCTAACCTCATAACCTTTGACAAGAAAACAATTTCTTTCTCCGCAGAGTGGGAAGTGGGATGGGATGGGAGGACCAAGGCACCAGAGACAAAAGCAGCAGTCGGTGCCTATGGAAAACTATTAATTTTTCTTCACTTATTGTGAATTGTTTATGCTTTTCTTATTTTTGGCTATAATAACCTTTGCCAGCGCAACGGACTGAAGAAAATCAATCCATCAAGGCTAAAACAGCAAGAATCTGGACTGGATAAGGTCAATGCATCGGAGCAAAAACAGCCAGGAACAGAACTACGTAAAGACAATCCAATGGTGCAAAAACAACAAGGTACTGAACTGGATAAAGTCAATCCATCTGTGCAAAAGCAACAAGGTACTGAACCTAATAAAGCCAATCCATCGAAGCAAAAACAGCAAGGAACTGAACTAGAATATGCCATTCCATCATCTTATAAACAGCAAGGAACTGAACCTGATAAAGCCAACCCATCAGTGCAACAACAGCAAGGAACTGAACTGCATAAAGTCAATCCATCGATGCAAAAGCAACAAGGAACTGAACCTGATAAAGCCAATCCATCGGTGCAAAAGCAACAAGGAACTGAACCTGATAAAGCCAATCCATCGGTGCAAAAGCAACAAGGAACTGAACCTGATAAAGCCAATCCATCGGTGCAAAAGCAACAACGAACTGAACCTGATAAAGCCAATCCATCGGTGCAAAAGCAACAAGGAACTGAACCTGATAAAGCCAATCCATCGGTGCAAAAGCAACAAGGAACTGAACCTGATAAAGCCAATCCATCGGTGCAAAAGCAACAACGAACTGAACCTGATAAAGCCAATCCATCGGTGCAAAAGCAACAACGAACTGAACCTGATAAAGCCAATCCATCGGTGCAAAAGCAACAAGGAACTGAACCTGATAAAGCCAATCCATCAGCGCAACAACAGCAAGGAACTGAACTGGATAAAGTCAATCTATCGAATCAAAAGCAACAAGGAACTGAACTGGAAAAATTTAATCCATGTTTGCAGAAGCACAAAGGAAGTGGATTGGGCAAAGTCGGTCTATTGGTGCAGAAACAGCGAGAAACTGGATTGAAAGAAGTTAATCCATCAATGCAGAAAACTATAATCGAGAAGAAATTTAGAATGACTACGAGGACAGAGTCACTTAAAGGGTCAAAGACTGTGAAACAGTCACTTAACGATAGTGATGTTGAATTTTCTGAGGATGATGATGGTCATGATGCTGATTATGTCCCAGACAGTGACACTGGAACTGAGGAGAGCAGTATAATTCCTGTTTATTCTGCATTGTCATCACCACTTGGACTGTCCTACAAAACATCTGCTCATGAAGATCCTGACTACACTATGGCTACTTTGAAAAACAACCCCCTTGTAAAAAAGAAGACTTGTAAAAGGATTCTGAGACCATGCATGTTTTGCAGTTGTATGCAAACAAATCTGCACAGACACATTGCTGTTAAGCACAAGTTAGAAGAGGTTGTTATAAAAGCATTCAATCTTCCCAAACGAGATCGTTGGGAAGCATTTGCACGAATGAGAAAAGAGGGAATTTCAAAGCATAACAGAGCACAAATGAAAGGAGAGTTCCCCATTTATGAGAGTGTAAGGTCAGGAACACAATGCAAAAATTTGGTGCAGTGTGGAAACTGCCAAGGTTTTTACTCAAAGGATTATTTTGCACGACACAGGAAACTCTGTATGGATGACCTTGCACAAGAACCCAAGGCAATGCCACTTGATCTTTTAGCGGACAGTTTCTGTAATTTGAAGGAAACTTTTAAAACAGAGATACTTGCATGCTTCACTAAAGACAATGTTGGGCAGCTGTGCAAGACTGATGAAATGATTAGGTTGTTTGGAAGTCGAATGTTTGAGAAGTTAACAGGAAAGACAGACAAAAAAGCTGAAGTTAAAAGATCTGTTATGTCAGACATGAGACGCATTGCCTACCTGTATTTACAATTCAAGCAAAAATGTGAGAATGCTGGTGTGCAAGTTTTAAGTAGTTCTGACATGCTAAGTCGCAAGAATTTTTCTTACCTCGAGGATGCAATAACAGAGTACACTGGTACTTCATCATCAAGAGATGGTCTGAAAGCTGGTCTTAAAACTGCATTGAACTACTTAATAAAGCGTTTTTTGAAAGTTGTTAAAGCGTCATACCTGATACGAGATGAAGATGAGAAAGCATCTGAAATTGATAAATTTCTTGAAGTCTTCCAGCTCAATCAGCACCATATTTTCGGCGATGCTATATACAAACTCAATCGAAATAGGCAGGAAACGCTTAGACGACCAGCACAACTTCCATCAGAAGCAGACATTGAAAAAATTAAACAGTACACGGTTGAGCGAGTGACCACACTTTTACAGGACACATTTCTATTATGGGATACTCGTGCTTTTACTGAATTGCGTGACCTCGCAGTAAGCAGACTAACACTGTTCAATGCACGTCGAGGAGGTGAACCAGCCAGACTGCGTATTTCTGAGTGGCTTGATGCAGAGAACAACTCCTGGTTAGATGTCACACGTGCTCAACATCTGGAAAATGACGTCGATTGCAGTCTCTTCCATAGCATGAAAGTTACTTTCCAAGGTGGCAAGGGAAACAATCATTTAGTTCCAGTACTGTTCCCTTTGGATATCGTACCTGCAATGCAGAAACTTGTAGCAGTTCGGGATATGGTAGGAATCAAAAGAAGTAACTGCTACATGTTTCCTTGCACACAGCATTCTGACACGCATGTAAGTGGGTGGCATGCCGTAAGTCGTATTTCTACAGATGCAAGTTTGGAGAATCCAGAGAGATTAACAGCCACAAAAATGCGGCATCGTGTCAGTACCTTATATGCGGCAATGGATGTATCAGAGAATGAGAGACAACTTTTCTACAAGCACATGGGCCACAGTGCCAGCATCAATGCTAACATTTACCAGGCTCCATTAGCTGAAGCAGAGATCTTGCAAGTTGGAAGGTGTCTGCAGCAAATGGATGGACAAGTTCTGAGGTCAACTGCACCTAGAAATAATATGGTTGATGTTTCAGTAACATTGCATACACCAACTCATGATCATGTAATACCTGTGCTAAATGTTGGGCTGGAAGCACACAGTGCATTTTTAAGTTATACAAAAGAAGTTCCATTAGTTCCAACTGAACCAGCAAATTTACCAAGCAATGAGAAAACTAGCAAGGATGTTGAACCAACAGTGCTAGCTCCTGTACAGCCAGGCAATCAAACTAGCAGAGATGTTGAACCAACCGTCCTAGCTCCTGAACAGCCAGAGACTCAAACTAGCAGAAATGTTGAACCAACAGTCCTAGCTCCTGAACAACCAGGGACTCAAACTAGCAAGAATGTTGAACCAACAGTGCTAGCTCCTGAACAGCCAGTAACTCTAATAACAGTGCAAACAGTGGATGGAGCTAAATCAGTGTCGAAGAGTCATCTGCTGAGTAGAGACAACAAAGCTGAACCGACAGCCACAAAAAATACAAAGAAACATGGAGCCATGAATTTTAAAGGTACTGATAATATTTTGTTCTAAAAATATATTTCGTTGCAGCATGTTTTTGATCAATAAGATTTTGACTTCACGTTTTGCCTGTCACGTCTTGAAATGGCAATTGGTACTACAAAGAATTTACAGTTTACATATCCATTATACTTTCACTTTAAAGTCTTACTGTGTTTAAATGCAACACCTAAAGGGCTAAACGTAACAGAAAGATAAGTACTGCAAGTTATTCTTCAGTCGGTCTGGTGAGTTTTTCGGTTAGTATCATCATCAGCATATCGATGCAATTGTTCTATAATTACTGCATTCCAGTGTGTTTCCTTTCTTGTGAAGAACGACTAGAATTGACTTCTTCCATTCCTCCGGTGTGCTTTCTTCCTTCCATGCTGCATCTGTGCTTTATATAGACTGTTACAGTAAGTTGTCCATCTGTGTACAATGTCTGCCTTGTTCATAAGTACCTTGCCATTTTCGTCCCTGTTTGCTGCAAGTTTTGGTTGCCATTTGCTGTTGATGTTTGATTTAGTGTTTGCTAATTTTATGATGCCAGGTCGGGATTACACTAGATGGTCGGAACATGAAAATATGCTTATTCGGCAGGCTTTCAACACCTACATCATAAACGATGGCTTACCAAGTAGGTAATTTTAAACATAATTATGCAACAAAACACAGTGTTGTGCTTTAATATAGCACTCTTCTTTAATATCTTGTGAGAAGCACATTTTACACAATTATAATAATTATTAGTAAAATAATTACTATTGTTATTATAATTAGTATTATCTTTAGTGCTGATGTCTAATGCACTGATTAAGCACAAAATGAAGCTGATGGTCATGTCGATTGTCAGAACTAAGTTATTTCTCAGGTTACAGAAGACAGTCATTTCTGCTAATACTGCAACCACGGTTAATGAATTGCATGCAGGAGATTATATGTTCTAATGAAACGCAGCATTAGTATAATTATTAGTTTTAGCATTAGCATAAGTATCATTATTGTTTTTGTAACAGAGACACTATTTCAGTTTTAAGCTTGTCGAAATTGATATCTTATTATAGCCATATTATAAGAATTTAATGTGTTTTCTTCCATGGCATGTTTCTCAAACATACATTAGCTCAGTAGCAACAGGAAGCATTCTTGCATGGCATACTATGTCTGATCACCAAGAACATGAATTCCTCTTATTTAAATGATCAACAAAGTTCAAGCTAAGTCAAGCTTTCTTTCAAGGCATAATATAAATAAGTTGTGCACCTAGATAGCTCACCATTTATTTAGGAATATCTACAGTACACTGTCTAGGAGATGTTTACACATATTTGCAGTCGATAAGCTGTACAATGAATTAATGCATGTTTGTATGTGTTCTTAGGCCATGGTGAAATTCTCCAATTTCAAGAAGGACATCCTGAAATTCGACACTCATACAAGAAAATATACATCAAAGTATTTAATGAACAAAAAACTGTAAGGCGTCGAGCAGATCGATGTTTGCAGTCGATTCAACCTTAGAACTGGATTTTCTAGCAATAATGTGAAGTCAGTTAACATTTGTTGAATTTCTGATTGTCATAGATTACATGATTGAGTTGGGTTCATGTCAATGCAGACACTTGATGTAGGAGACTAAATTGTGTTGCATGTTTGATAAACTTGCTTCTGGCATTATTCTGATTGTGACTTTGCACGCGTTAGAAATGTTCGTAATAATAATAATTATAATAGGCAAAGAGATCACTACAATTTTCACTTAATGTTTACTTGTCACATGTCCAAATG
This sequence comes from Allolobophora icterica, assembly GCA_963556255.1. Classification (NCBI taxonomy): domain Eukaryota; kingdom Metazoa; phylum Annelida; class Clitellata; order Crassiclitellata; family Lumbricidae; genus Allolobophora; species Allolobophora icterica. Next base: position 45,462,840 of record OY744602.1, on the reverse strand, counting down.
GCTGTTGGGTACAAATTTTTATGGCTTATTATGACTTAAGTACTTTAATGTAGCATTCTTGTTTAATACCTTGAAAGAAGCACGTTGAACATTATCATAATTGGCAATATCCTTAGCACTGATGTTTAATGCACTAAGCATCAACTGATGATGCACCAAAATCAAGATGAAAGTCATGAAGTTGTCAGAATCACATTTATTTCTTAAGTTACATAATAAATACCGCTCAGAGAGTTAATGAACGGAATGCAGTAGATTGCTTTAAAATGTTCTAATGAAAATTCAGCATTAGTATCATTACTGGATGCATAGTTATAATATGTATTTCCTCTCTTTATGGTATGGTATGGTATCTGGGAATTTATAAAGTGGCTCTCACAGTGTGAACTATTCAGAGGCGCTCTCAGCGTGTGAGCCTCGTGGAAACAGAAAAGACTTTAAATGATGAACAACAGTGAGAGAGAACCTAGCAGTACCAGGGGAAGGGATACTTATATTAAATGTTACCATTTTCTGTGTTAAACCTGTCCAAAATCATTTGACTTAGGTTCAAATTAAAGTCTTAATTTGGCCATACTACAAGAATTTAGCATATTGTCTTTCTTGACATGCTTCTCAAAGATATTATGTAAGCTGAGCACCAAATTGTGAGATATGATCAGCTGAGCAACAACAGCAAGCATTATTTGCAGGATACTAAAGTTTGTTAAATTAACTGACGTTGAGAATTCTGAGAGATATGATCAGCTGAGCAACAACAGCAAGCATTATTTGTAGGGACATTATTTGCTACACTGAGTTTTGTTCAAGTCAGTATGGACTGTGCAGGATGCTAAAGTTTTTTACATTAACTGACACTTAATTGCGTGTTGATAAACTGCTTCTCACCATAACTCTGATTGTTGAGACAAATAACATTTCTTGAATTATTTACGAGGTAAGGTTATATTGAATTTTTATCTGGTAACACCACTGTTTTGAATGATCATAATACAACATGGAATGAATTGCTGCTGTGTTACCTGGAATTAATTCTTCAGTATTCTTGCTTTACCATGCAGGCTTGTCACTTTGTTGTACGATTGAGTTTTGTTCAAGTCAGTATGGACTGTTTCAGGATACTAAAGTTTGATAAATTAACTGACACTTAATTGCGTGTTGATAAACTGCTTCTCACCATAACTCTGATTGTTGAATTATTTACGAGGTAAGGTTATATTGAATTTTTATCTGGTAAGACCATTGTTTTGAATGATCATAATTATGTGTTTTTATACGACATGGAATGAATTGCTGCTGTGTAACCTGGAATTAATTCTTCAGTATTCTCGCTTTACCATGCAGGCTTATCACTTTGTTGTGCCTGGTACATAACTGATCTTCCATGATATTATTGTGAATTATAAAATTTGAAGGAAGTTTTGACAAGTAAACACGCAATTAAGTGTAAGTTAATTCTGTGTTCATTGATTAATCCCTTTACCTACTGGCATGTATCTCAGCAGGAATTCACTTTAGATAACATTTACATCATGTCTGAATAGTTCAAATAGGGGGCTTATAAATTTCTTTAGATAAGTACGCCATAGTTAGCACAGCGCATAAGAATCCGATGGTTGGAGTTCCATCCCGGTGTACATGTGTGCGGACCCACCATTTGGTGACTTCTAGTTTTAACAGGTACATGCACTGGTTTTACAAAGCTTGTGAGTAATTGAACAAATAAAGATATGATGAAAATTATATATTTTAATAAAAATTTGTTGTATGAAATAACAAAGATGTCACCCAAAGAATACTTACAGACCAAATAAATTAATGAACCAGTAAGTAATAAGTATAAAAGTGAAATAAAATGCAGCACACAAGAAAAATGGAAAAGGTACAAAGGATCGCGATACAGTAGACACGTTATTCACATTGAGCAACTAGTAAATATATATAAAATTCTGAAATTTTACACTTATTTTATTGCACAGGTGTAACAACTTCAGGGGTACCTTAAACTTTAAATTTTTATCACTGCTTTGCTGTGCACCGTAGCCCCGGCATACATTTATGTGGACCCGCCACTGGTGACTCTTCTAGTTTTCAGTGCATTGTTTTGTATTTCTGTTATTCACGACATCTAACACAATTTTGGCTTGGCTCAAATTATTATTGATTATTGATGATATTGGTGATATTATCATCACAAAGGCATGGTACCTATGACTAACAGATGTAAACAAGTCGTTTTAGCACCATGCCATTGCTAAACATCCACGGATAATTCAGCAGTAGGCCTACTATTGTTCAATAATAATGTTTTAAATATTCATTTCTGAGAACAAATCCATGCTTGCATTTATTTAACAATTGCAGAACTAAGTAGAAATAATTAATTATAATTAGAAAACGGTATTACATGTCAATTGATGGACAAAAACCAGCAGTAAATAGGCACAGAAGTAGTCAAATTGTAAGAGCACAATCTCAAATACAATTAAGTTATATACTCTAGCCTAATACAGATGAGCGATATAAGCTAAATGTTCAACTGAGCACAGTTTCTAATATAAGTGGATATATCTCAGAGCTCATCGTAATGACCACATTCAGTCAGACGATTTATACAGCGCCTCTCAATGATACCTAATCCGAGGCGCTCCATATTAGCCTGATCAGATTTGTTGACGTAGGTGTGTCAATGAACGTTCAATATACCAGTGGTTTTCAAACTTTTTGAACCATAGGCCCTTATTTTTTCTAGACAGGTCGCAGACCCCAGTATTTAGAAAGTCAAATTTATTACTTAAAATTTAATAAAAATAACAGGCAGACTTTCTACAGTACAACACTGAATAAATTGTTATTAATTTCCCGCAAATAATTAAGGAAACAGTCATTTTTAAAGAAATCAGTAACACCGGTTTCGCTAAAAACCAGTAATGTTAGTTGGAGAGGATACCTCTCGCGGACCCACGCCATATCCTTCGCCGACCCCTTTTGGTCCGCGGACCACAGTTTGAAAAGCCCTGCATTATACTGACGTTTTCGAAGTTCTGCACTACGTATTTAGATATTCTGAATAACATCAGCTTTGTCGAATTGATTAACTGGACGTCAACATGCCCACATAGGCCTAAATTTTCCGAGACCCATAAACATGTTGGTACCTCGCAGCTTGGGATTGCGTGTGGATTAATAGGATAGCGGAAACGACTCGGCCGTGGTCGCATTTTCCAAGATCAGCAAGTGTAGTTATTTAACACCTTGCAAACGCCTAGTTAGCTCGGCAATAAACGTTAATAAAATAGTTTAATTCAATTCATCTATAAGAGCAGTTGTTTTGATATATTTAATCGTAAAGATAGTCTTACGCCATCGATCGACGAAATACGCCGCGCGTTCTTAATTATCGGTAAGCAGGGTAAGCAATTTACAAACAATTGATCTTGTAGGCCAAAAAGTTGTTAAAACTTCTGGTGAGCTCAATATAATAGGATATCAAACTGTTTTTAATAAATTAATGGCACTACTATTCGCGTTTTATCAAATGTCAACAAAATATCTGCCGTTGCTAACAACGCCGAAACGTCACTCTTGTTCTGCGGTCTTGCGAGCAAGAAAGGGCCCTTTCTTTAGTATACAGAAAATATAGTCTGTAGGTGCTCGAGCACCAACAGAGGATAATTTGGATGGTATTACGCTAAGTGCTCACCCCAAAATGCTATATCTTTATCTATCAGTGCGAACCAACATATTAGTGTCTTAATCGTAATATGGTACCGGGAGCATGGTTTGTTTCAAATTTGGTTCAATTTAATGCACTCCCTATTGGTAAATCGCGCTGAGCACTTTAAGATACAATATTTATGCAGAGCAGGAAAGGTTGAAAAAAGCATTATATATATATATATAATTATATATATATATACAATGCATTATATATATATATATATACAATGCGAGTGAGAAAGTTGTATGTATATTTATACAATTTGATTAAAATATACTAAGTAAGAATGCTTTACTGGCATAGTTTATGGACTGTGCCATGTTTTACCTTTTAACAGGTGAATCACAGATAGAGATTCATTTGGTCTTGCCTTGGAGGGATCGAGTCACTGTTCTGTACATTGCAGAATCTATTTGGCCACTGACGATGGCAAGGTATAACTAAATTACACTAGTTGTATAATCATGCTAGTATCTAGGAAGTGCATGCTAATGTTAATGGCTTAATTGGAAGCAAATGGGTTTTATGTAGATCCATTGTGGCATATGGAAATAGTGCCACAAGGAATACTTGGGACCATGGCAAATGGCTGCAGTGGAATAATCCATACACTGGTCTAATGGGCAAATATTAAGGTAAAAACTGCACAGTTTAAGAATTAATATTAATAGCAACTCAATACAAATGGCACGTGTTAACCAGCAAATCGTAAATGCCATAACATTTTTAAACATTACTGCTTGCATGGCCAGCATAAGTTTTGAAATGCATTGGTGTATAACATTTGCCCCTTTAGATGTGTCGTTTGCATTATGTTGTTGTTAGCACTCGGTCTTAAGCTGTGTTGTGTTTAGATTAATCAGGAGTGATCTACTGTGCAACATGGTGTTCATTTTGGTAGTGTACTTTCAAGTCACCCGCTGTAGTGCCATGATTCTCTGGTTTCTTGGCCAGTTGGATTTTGACCATGCTTCCTCAACGTCTTCCTCAAAATGACTCTTGACTACAAATTAACTTGAAGCGACTGTTGATTGATGCCTCTGCACTACGATAACAGTGCTACAGATATCATTAGATTAGATCAGTATATGAGTTTATACAATCGGTGATGTAAAATCAGAACTGCATGATAGAATTTCTTTTTATTATATTATTTCATGATCAATCACTTTATATTTTCATGACTCGTGTTGAGCATTTCTTCTTGGATTGTTCAGATGCACAACACATGTTGAGGTGATCACAGAAGCTACTCAGGATTTCTTCCAGGAGAGCGCTGCATTTCTCAGTCAGCCAAAGTCATCATCCCTTCGACGCCTTGCGTCCGTCAAATACTGGGAATCACTTCAACAGTTAGCAGCAGTTCTTCTTTATCTTCAACGCTTTATTCTTTCTATTTTGCTCTGTGATGTTTTGCTGTGTTTTTATTCCGCTCTAATCCATGACCGAATTCCTATTGTTTCTTGGTTTTACTTATTGATTAGTTTATTCTAGTCTTTGGTTTATTCCCTCTGTTCTGATATTCGTTTCCTCCATGCTATGATTATTTCTTATGCACAGAGATTCATTTATTCTGCTCTGCCATATGGTTAGTATCCTCTGCTCTGTGTTTCCTTTGTGCAGTACCTCTTTAGTTTAATTTGCTATGTGATTCATTGCCTTGCTTGGCTATTCATTTATGCTGCTCTTTATGAAGTGTCCTAGGATATCATAGTGCATATTCAGCAGGAATTCTTATCTAATCTCAAAACTTCTTTATCTGTTAATTTGTTAATTAATTAAATCATTCATTTGTTAAGTAAATTTATATAGCACCTCTTCAAATATTTGTATGTATACACACACACATACCGGTACACATATAATACTTGCCTGCATACAGCAATGATGTAAGAATGTTAACATTGTCAGATGATATTTGCTTACTAATTATCTTTGGAGTATTAGTGAATTGACTTCTTCGTATTTTGTTGCAGGATGTCTCAGACAGATCTACGGATGGTTCACTTCCAGTCTTTCAACACCAATCCTGCCTACTACACCATTCCAGACCCTCTTCGTCACAGCAGCACTCTCCATGACAGCATTCCACTCTTCTATCATCCAACTCAGATGTCGACTGAGCCACAGCTCAACCGCCAGCTGAACCAAAGGTACGAACTCCATTTTGGCCTTGAGGTGAACTCTCTCTAGTGGCAGACTCAGCTGAGCGTGACCACGTACACAGTGTGGTGCCAAATTGTTCTGTATTGAGCCTTCTCCCAAGCACTGTGTAGGCCCATGTTAGCAGTCATCAGATCTTTCTCAATGACTCTAGTCCATATGCCATGTGGTGCTAGGTCAACTGCATGGTCTTTTCCAATTCTCTGGAGGCTTGTTCATAGCAGCCCGCGGGGCTCTCCGGTGGTCCTCTTCTTCTGTGGACCATGCAGCATGTCCCAAGAAGCGCAATCTGCGCTTCTGGACTGGGATAGAGATGAGTGTCATTGCCGTTCTCCTCCTAATTGTCAGGTTGCTGATGTGATTCCTGTAGAGAATCGGCAAGATCCTTCTGAGACACCTCCGTGTCTCTAACTTCAGGATTCACTCTCTTTGCCTGCTTGTACTATTCTGAGCAGACACATCCCACTGTACGTTCCAAATGCAACTTCTAACAACAGACGTAGAGGCCTATGTCTGTTTTAGAAGCTGCATTCAATGTCTTTCGTGTGTAGTGAGATGTTGGGTTGATTTAGGAGGTTGTATCGGCATCAAGCTTACGATGTGACCAAGGGACAAGGGTAGCCACAGTGCTCCCACAAAATCATGACACAGTTAATCTATAAACATCTGGAATGTATGAAGTCGCTTTCAAGAATGGGTGTGTTGGTTGTAATAGTTGTGTATTGCGTAGGAATTACATGCACGCCAAACAAGGAATTTCAACATGAGCCGTCTGGGCCTCTTGTAGTGCTGTCTACGTCGTTGCAATTTTGTCATTTCATCATTCTTGTCTGTGCTTCCCATGTAGGTATGTAGGCTTTCACCAAAGCTGGGCAAGACATTGGTTTTGTCGGGGAGTCTCTGCAGAATCAGAGATGTGTGCTGCTAGAACATCAATACAGCAATGGCCGGTATGCCGGCCCCTAGTATACGATTAAATAGTCAGGCAGTATACTGGCCTTGTGGGGATATGTGCCTCTTTGGCAGGCCGGTTTTCCTGCCTGTCTTGTTCTAAGGGTTAATAATGCATTGAATAATTTTCTGTTTTCAGAGATTCGAACATCATTGAATTTGCAAAGTTCTGGAAGCCTATTCTTACAATAGATGTCACTATTTGGTAAGATCTTGCAGTTGTCATGCAAATCGAATGCAATATGCAATATGATCTAGACAATACACTAGAACATTGTTATTAGGGCTGTCAGAGTTTTGGTAAACTGCTGCCCAGATACACGGCTCATTTTGAATGATGCTTGACAGTTAATAATAGCTGACTGAAGTACAAAATCCACTTTTAAAAGCACAAAGAAAACATGTGAGTTAAATTTCTTAAGGATTGGTCAGTGGGGTCTAAGCATGTGCCTTAGAAAGTAACTGGAAAAGCTACGAGTCTTCAATCATTCACAAAATGCAATAACAGGTGAAAGAAAATGCAGCTTTAGAGATGGTGGTGTTGATTTCCATAGAAGTGGACCATTGTGCATGAAGACACAGAAACTGCATGTTGCCAACACAAAAGTAAGTAATGCATAAATTTGTTAGAATGCCATACGTCCATCACAAAAGGTCAGGTAAAGTAAGGACAGGTGAAAGTACAGTAAAGCGTGTGATAGATAAGCTTGTTTAGCATATGCAAGAAAATGTGAAAAACTCGTATTAGCAATCACCCACCATGTCACTAGTTGCTGATTAAATCATTAAAAATGCTGTGCCAATGAATCAGGTAAATAGTTATTCATTGACACAGCATTTTTAAACCAAAGGATAGCATATGCTAGACAAACCTAGTACCGTTACTGTAAATATATAACTGCAAGTCTTGTAAACAAATGTGGAATGCTGTTTGCAAATAAGTCAGGATAAAACAGTTGTTGTAACTGTGACAGGCACAAGTGGATGCACGTTCATCGAATTGGACTGATTCTGGAGCATGATGTTCCAGTTGGAAAGCACCTTCACAGCCCTAACTCAAGTGGCCGATACTCCTCTGTCTACTGTCGACAGGCATTTGACATGGTCATAGACTATCTGCATGGCTCAACCAGCTTTGTTCTCATGGAGAAACAGAGCTACATTCGTTTCCTGTTTGGGTAATTGTGCTTTCTTTCAGGGTCATCACTACAAGTATCTTAACTCTTCCGCAGCCAATGCGGTCATTAATAATAATCTTCATTTAATATCTTCAAACTGACAATAACGCAGTATGATTACAAATCAGTATGAACGGATGATCACAAGTTATTACAGGAGTCGAATTTAACTGTACACGGCAGCCATGCAAGGCGCCCATCACGTCCTACATCTCATTTTAACAACACACCATCTCGCGAATGAAAAGTTGAGTGGACCTAAATTTGGGAGGGTAGCGGGAAGCGATCCCTCTACCTCTTGCTCTTCACGCCAGTGATGTTACCACTACTCTATGGACCCCCTATAATGACCGCATAGAAAAAAAATGCACCCATTGGGATAAATTAGATATATTTAGAGTTTTATTTATACATGTTAGCTAGAAGAATGTTATAAAATCGGTAAAAAAAACCTTACATGGGATTTTCCAGTAATTTGGTAAAGTTATGAGGGCAAATTTGGCGATGTTTTCGAGAATAATTATTACATTCAGGCATTTAAATTTCAAATAGCCTCGTCCCTTCTGTGTCATTGGCCGTTTTTCTGTAATATAATGTTTTTTCATAAGCCAAGTCCAGATAGATAAATTATATCATTCAATAAATGTTGTAAATGCTTTCAAACAAATATGTTTGACGAGGCAGAGGTTTTCGAGACTTGATGATGGTAATCGGTGGGCGGGTGTTATGACGAATTTTATAATGGCCAATATCATCATTGATTAGAAAAAACACCAGCTTATTTTGGTCATTTCTGTGTAGTTTAATTTTTTATTCGTTAGCGAAGTCCAAAAAATAAAATTTATCGGTCATGCAATTTTGCAAAGGCTCTCAAAAGAAATATGATATGATTGACGATGTGAACGTTTTGGGTTTGAAAGACGGCCACGTCGCCGAACTAACCATTGCATAGGCCGATGTCATATCATAGGGTGGAAGAAATGTAATCTAATTTTTGGCTAAATTCACTATTTTTAGCCCTTCACCCGTTTTTATAAATTTGCCATAAAATTGGCTACATTTAGAAGTGCTTTTATTACATGTCAATGTGTTCATAGATTTTTTATGAATTTCCAGTGTTATAATTTATATTTTTATTTTCTATAATATTTCATTTTTTATAAACTTTGAAGTAAAACTTTCATTGGTCAACTTTTTAAATAACAGAATATTGCTGAGAAATAAAATACAAACAAAGTGATATAGGATATGTCTAGATTTCTACAGATTTTAAGTATTTTTATCCATGTATGAACTAATTATGATGAAATTTATCAAAAACAACATAGCCGCAATAGAGTTAATTGTTATGATATAGATGTTGTCACCATGTTAGCGATTATCATTCGTGAGTGCACATTATATTGTAACTGTTGAAGGCAACTCCTAGGAGATTCTTCTGAACTGATAATAGAAGATCGTGATCGAATAGAATGATTTTCGGCTGCGGAGTGAAGCAAATGCAGAGACAGGACAAGAACCTTATCTCACAAGTTGCAGCATTTTTCAGACTGAAAGGCTAAAGCTGATATGTGGCATTTTTATTTATTTATTTATTTATTTCGGATATTTCTATAGCGCCTCCTCAAGTCTACTACTACTCAGAGGCATGGTGGAAATGCAGGATGGAGGAACATCGTTTCACCATCATCATCGTTATCATCATCATCGCCACCATTATGATTATCATTGTTATTATATTTATACTAATTATTATATTGCCATATATTTTTTATGTTGGATGAATTATATTAGCAGTCAGTCTGATAAAGTTCCAACGTCTTTCTACTTGGTGAGAGTTGAATCCAAGTCACCGTACCTGATTCTGCGGATCGCTTTTCTCAGCGGAATGTCTGGAAAACGGCGGACTCAGGTAAGGAAAAGCTCATTCCTTTTTTCAAAACTGTAGTTTAGTTTCTGCTTTGGGATTACCATAATTAATATCAGAAAAATCAGTGCAAACGAATAGTTCCAGTAAATAAAAATAAGGAAGAGTAGTTTAAATATTAAAGGTGATCTCTCATTGTTTTACAGTATGCCTTTTGCAACAATAACCATAAGAAGTGTAGTCTGGTCCTGAGTTGGAGGCTTGTTTGGCTGAAATGCAGACGTCACAATAGCAATCCAAAAACCAAAATAGTTGAGGATATGGAATTAAAGATTATTTGAAGGTCATGTGGATTAACTATTTTTTAATAGAATTCTTCAAAATATTATAAAACTTCTGTTCTAATCGGTTTAAGTGATCGATAATAGGTAATCGTAATAACGAGTATCGGTAATGATATTCGCGAGTTTGTGATTGTAATGTAATTATAGATTTATATACCGAAAATTCATACCAAAAATTTATGTAGCACCTCTTCAAGGTTAACTACTCAGAAGCATATAGCGCTTTTTCAAGAGAAACTCATCATGAGAAATAATTTAATTTTTAAGTTATTGTAATAGCAAGTAACTGTTTTCTCTTTGTTTTTCCTTTCATAGATCCTGAATGAGATTAAATCTGGAATAGCTTCCTTGAAATTTCAACTTCGTGGAGTCCAGAAGCAGAATGGAAGCAAGAAAGCCTCATCGAAGGCAGATTCAGAAAGCAAGCGTATGCCGCTAGATAGACATTGGACAGAAATATCCTCTTGCTGTGTTGTGACGAAAAAACCTCTGGAGAAAATCCTCATCAAGTATTGCTTCCATTCTTGAATGAGCTCATCTTATAAGAATTTATCAATGAGCATTTGAGAATTGTTCACTGATTGATTGCATGCAAATATTAAATAAAGTCTCAGATTTAAGATTCCTTAAACTTTGTCATTCATAAATTCACATTCCATAATTTAGTAGTTTCCAGTGTTTCCAGCGACATCTTATGGCTTCCAGGGTCGTTGATGTCAACCTTACCTTACCTGCTAATGCAACATCCATAATTTATTGCAGCTGATATTTGTTACTTGTTACTATAAATGTCTTGGATAGTTTCTTTATAAAATTTAATTTACCCTTGTTTCTTGATGGGTTTTAACAGTTCTTTTTAACTTTGTGTGGCATATTAGCCCAAATTCCTAACTCGTCTCATATTTCCCCTTTTATGTTCGATCATCTTCATTGGCTTCCCCTTACTGCTCGGATTCAACATTCGCATGATTCCGTTACTTTGTTCAGTCTAGCTCTGATTTCGTTTGTACATTCTGAATCTTCTGTGATGAGAGATGATGCATGTATCTCTAGATATTTATGTAGCGCCTTTGTGAGGATTTCTCGAAAACACTGTGTATTTCACCGGTTCCAGGTACGAGAAGGTCCCAACTGATTTCAACGCAATGGAGCTGATCCCGTCAAACGAGAGATCTGCTCAGATGATGTCAGCATCTGCCAGTCGATTGGCGCTACACTCACAGACTACACTTTCTAACTACCTCAGCCACCATCGCTGGATTTGGTCGCTACAGCGTGGAACTGTTCAAATCTTCAGCATGCAGAGCGTTGGCAAAATCCTGTCCATGCTAACCCAGTAAAGCGATTAAGAATGTTTGTCTTTTAAATGTAAAGTAAAGTATCTAGAGTAAGACGAGGAAATTAGACTAAGAGGCACGATGCTGGGGTTTGGTGATTCTTTTGGTTGCAAGGGAAACAAGATAACAGCACTAAGACAAGTGGGAAACATGTCCTTGTGGGTTATATGGTTTGACCACAAATTGACAATCTCCCATGACTGGTTGGTTAGTTAGTTGCTGTTGAGTGACACTGTGTTACAACAAATCTGATTAGTGTCGCCCTCCTTCTTTTTCCTGGCTTGCGACTGGCACTACTAGATTACTTGCATTGGCTGAGTTCCTCCCATGATTCACCGAGATTTGAACCACAGCCGCAGAGGTTAAAGGCAAGTACGTTGACAAGCTGCGACCTAGTACTATATTGTAATTTACTGTAAGTGATGTAATAATACATAGGCCTACATGTAATTTGAATGTAGGCAGTTGAGCTGTATTGACCACAGTCAAGTCAAGTAAATGATAATGGGCTGTCTATACACGATTAGCTGCATGTAGGTGCTTTAACCCATCTCTGTATTAGAGCCTCTTCACTGCAGTATAACCTGTCTTTGTTTTGAAGCCTTTCTCTGTGTTGTATCCCATACTTATATTAGAGCATATTTCTAATTTTGTTGCTCGTGTGTGATTTAGGATTCGGCTTCAAGAAGGCTTTCGTTTTGCCTCCTCCAACTCAGGAATATTGAACATGGCTCTTGAGGTTGATATGCAGGTGAGTTGGCGTAAAGATCTCAGTTAAGCTGTCAAACTTGTTAGGGCTTAATTTCACAAGGGAACAACGTACAATGACGCTATTTCAGGGTCATTGTTGTCTTGGGTAAAAAGCAATGTGTTGAGGCTTAGTTTTGCATTCTAAGTTAGAAAATCTTACATGGTGGTTTTGAGCTCTCACCTTGTAAAACAATGGGATGTAAAGGTAAAAGCAACATTGAACAACTATCCTTAATTGGTTGGTATTTTGTTCATTGGAGCTGTATAAACACATAAACATATAAAACACATGAAATATGTTAATATATGAAAGTATGAACAGACCAAAATTTAAACTTGAAAATAAATAAACCTACAAATAATATGTTGTGATAACTTTTACCATCATGATGACAAAGTTCAAGATCATTCCTGGGGCGGGGAGTTGGTTGAATGGTAACACACTGGAACGAAGATCAGAAGGACGCAGGTTCGATACCCACTAGCCCCATAAGGTTGGCTCAGCCTTGCATTGGCTAGAGGGCGACTGTAAAATTGAGCGGTAGGATATGTGGGCGCCGTTCATGGCTGCCGTGTATACAGTTAAATTCGACTCCTGTAAAACTGTATCTGTCACTACTAGATATCATGTAAGGCGCTGCTGAGCACCGGTTGAGTGGTGCCATAGCAAGTATGGTGCGATAATAATAATGATAATGTCATTGCACTTCTCATCAGTATGACTAACTCTTGATCGCCCTTTTCATTATTATATAATAAGTGATCTTGCATGTAATGTTTTTCTGCAGCCTGTGGCCAACAAAAGAACGAAAGAACTGTGCACTTGTGTGATTCAGTACATCATTTTTCCTGCACACAACACGCTTAGAAATGGATCGGTTCACGAATCTCTCTTAAGAACCAGGTCAGTATCTTGACTTCATTCCTGTGATGTATGACCTGGGTCAGGCCATTAGGTCATTCATCCTGTTTATTACAAGACTCTGTATAGAATGAAATCATTTTGAATTATAGGTCAGTTCAATGGACCATTTCAGACTTCCCCTGAGATGTTGTGGTGAGAAGTTAAAATAATAATAATAATAATCCTTTATTAATTCAAACTGACAAGTACGCATTAAGATTACATTGAAACATAACAGTACCATCAATGGTCTTCCGATATCCTTACGCTGCTTCCCCCGGAATAATTCACCTGTTTTCTTACGACAACTCAAGACCTATCTGTTTAGCCGTGGCTGGGCTGGGAGCGCCTCTGAGTAGGTCTCTTGAAGAAGCGCTATATAAATGTCCAGAATGAATGAATGAATGAATGAATGAATCAAGATGATTACTGTGTCGATTAAAGTAGGTAGTGCTGTGATAAAAAATGTTAGAAAATAATACAGTTTTGTTTCCAGTGTAATGAGTAACTGCTCAGAGGAGACACTTGACGACATTGATGGAATAGAACCGGAAGGTTCTGGTCTCGAGATTGTAACGGAGTGCTGGGTGGAGCCACAAGATGGAACTGCTGTGACAAAGTCGCCACGGCTGAAACATTTCAACAACTTAGACTACAAACAGCTGTTGGAATCAGTATGTATTGGTTACTTTAACACTTTCTACACAAACTTTTTTCCTTCTAAAGTTGTCGTATTTCTTCAACTTGGGGATAACCTTGGGGGAAATTTTCTTCAGAATGTATGATGATTTTGTGGAAACTTAATTGTGATTCTAAGAAAGCATTTGAAGTTGGAATGAAGTTTTGGAAATATTTTTGAGCATCTACGATAACCTTATGGAAAATATATTTCTTGGAAGTTCTGATACACTTGTGGAAAACATTCATCAATAGCAGAGATCACCTTTTGGAATTTTCTTAGAATTTTATGATAAACTAGTGCGATATTCTCTTTAAAGACAATTATACTGTTACATAGAATTTTGTTTTTTTCTTTTATTTTACCCAGATGTTTCCTTTTGATATTGAGTCTATTTCTGTGCTTTTGACGTTCGAATATCTCTGCCTCGTGTGCCAAAATGCTCAGATTTCACTACCACCCTTGGCCGGGTAAGACAAGATTTTAGCAGATCAGTCAACATTACCATCATTGTTTTAATAGATTTCATGAAAGTTTCATGTTAGCATTTTATTGATGTCCTTATAGCTTAATAAGATGCTTATGATGTTTGTAGTTACAGGTATGTCTTCAAAGTGTTTGTAATGTTTTTAAGCTGTTCCTATTGTCTGCTTAGGGTTCAGGTTTGTTGTATTCAGGTTCAGCATCTGCAGTTGTGTTAACAATGTTCTTAATTTTTTTATAGAACTGAACTCAATCAGTCTGGATTAGAGTAATGTCTTACGTTTGTAAATGTTTTTGTGCTTTGATCTTGACTAGTACACAAACTTGCTTTCTTCTAGAATAGTCGGATTTTCTTGAGCATCTTTTCTAAATGTGTTGTATAAATGTATGTATCTGAAGACTTGCATAGATCTTTATCAGAACTACACGCAGGGATATTTTAACATTCTGAGATGTTTTTGAACACGTGATTAATTTTTTGCAGTGGTTCTTCACTTACGGTAACTGAGATGTCGAACAGAGGGTGCCAGAGTACATCACCTTCATTACATCTTGATCACAGCATCGATCACATCACGTTCCCCTTCGATCTTTTTGTGCTTTTTGCCAAATCTCAGCAGACTGAGCTCCTTTTTTCAACTTACAGACACAGAGAGTGTAAGATGTTTTTAGGTTTTTCAAATGTAAAAACTGTGATTAACAGGAGGGTGCATATATAAATTTTTCTTTCTAGTGATAATGACTGATGGGACAGATCTATTGTTGACAAAATTTGAATATTCTTTTATTGTTGTTTATTGCTTGAAAGGTTCCGCAAAGGTTCACCAGTCACTCTGGTACAGAGTAAAGCAGGGAGGCGACCTGACCGACGACTCTGATGAGCGTAGACTCGGATCCGACCTGGGCTGGTGAACCAAAGTCCTCCGTGCCCACCTTCTCGTGGTGCGGACCGTTAGTACCCTTCCTAGGAAGTACTCTTCCTAGGAGGGGGAACGAACGGGCACGGCAGGCAAAACCAGGGGAAGGCAATGGCAAACCACCCCTGTTAATCATGCCAAGAAAATCGTCATGCCACACACCAAACCACGCCGATGGTCGCGGATGGAGGGACTCCCAGGCCGGAGCGCTGAGGTGGGACTCCCAGGCCAAAGCGCGACTCAAGGGCTACTGGGAGAAGTAGCAAGACGGCAACGGAGACTGTGTGGCATGACGATCGCTAGGGCTCCTAGAGCCGACGGCACAAAGAGACAAAGAGATTGCTTGAAAATCAACACAATAAAATACAAATTTAGCATGAATATAAACTGGTTATTAGTGAATAAACAGCAGACCGAGAAGGGACCATCTAGTCTCACTTGATTAGGCCCCAACTAAAAAGCGATATTGATGGTGACAAAGAACTTCTTTTATTAAGTACTTATTTAGTACTATGGAAATAATTGGGTCTCGTACATGACCTATATATGAGACCAAGCTGAAAATCAAAACTTATATAAAGTATATTACATGGTATTTGTATCATTTAGAAATTTATGCAGTTTTTTTAAATAACTGCAAATTAGATAAATTTTGAATGTGTAGAGGCAATATGGAATCAACTCCCTCCATTGATACGTGCCTCTATTAGCTGGTGGCCCAAGTGCCTCGTTCTGCTGTCTTAAAACCACTTTCTATTCACTGGGTCTTACGCACTGGGAGCGCCTCTGATTAGCGAATACTGTGAGAGGCGCTTTATAAATGTGTAAATACAATACAATACAATAAAATACATGCCATACAGACATGTGTAGAGGCAATATGGAATCAACATGTTTAGAGGCAACGATATTAAGACAAACATGAAGAAATCCAATGCAGTTAATGTTAATGATATTGAGACAAACATGAAGAAATAAAAGAAAGCACAGTCTGTTAATAGTTGAATCAGGTCAACTTTGACTTTAAACTGAGACCAGTATGTTTTCAAAACAGCAGGTAGGTGTCATTCTCTGCAGGCCGCTGGCACCCCTCCAGCTACCATCCATGAACACCGGAAGGCACCAACGTTAACTGCGTCTTGTGGCAAGAGTGACAGATTGCAGTCACAGTTATAATATGTTACTGACTGGCTCATAGCATACAACTTAAGTGTTGAAATTCATTGTGCTTGCCTGTACTGGTAAGTTTGTCATTGTCTGTTTCAGCAGCCGATGAACTGAAACCAGATTTTCAGACAGATGTTAGTCTGTCAGGCAGCCATCTCTTTTCACTGTTTCTGGACCAACTCCAGGCGTTGCACGATCGTGAGTTGCCTCTTTCCGAGGACGACTGCCTCCAGTTTGTGCGCTCCATCATCAGCCGCAAACGCGATGAAACGTCACACCCGCTGCCTTTCACAAAGAAGGCAATCTATTCAGAAGAGAACAGGGAGCCACTGTCTTTTGTGGGTCAGCCAGTGAACCAGTCTCAGTTGAAGCCAGAAGAACCCATGGTGCATGGCATTGTGACACCACCCATTGCCAAATGGCGCTGTTTTGTTCGTATGGAAGACACTGGTCACCTGATCTTCACTGTGATCCCTGCGAGCTACACAGATCTGAATTTGCTAAACACGTCGTCAACGGAAGCGAGGTCCGCTTCTGAGACAGAGCCAGATGACCATGACAACTTGGGCAGTGAACAGAAGGTGACTTTAACATTCAGTTTGGTGGTGGTACTCATGATGGTGGTGTTAGAATTGAAGGTGGTCGTAAAAAACCGAGTCGTGGGATGATAGGTGTAATGCCTGATTACATCACTGGTACATTACTATGTATTGTTATGGTAAATTACACAGATTAGTTACATTATTTTACACTGGATACATTGAATTATGCTGTCTTGTTACAGCAGATGACACTGCTTAGTTTCATTACAATATGCTGTCTTGTGTTACATTATGGTCCCAATCCACTATACTGTCTTGTTAAATCATGTTTTGCTTTCTACCACATTATCAATACATTGTTCTGTCTTGTTACATTGCATTATGCTGTCTAGGTACATTACGTTATACTTTCGAATAAGCTTACATTTCCATATTGTCCATGTTCATTTGAGAGGTCTTGTTTCTTTATTCTGAATAGGAAGAATTCTTTTCCGTTGACGCCTCTGCTCAGAGCAGACGACAAGGTCAAGAGTGTGACGAAATCCCGAGCATAGTTGGCGCTGAGTTAATGAGCAGTGGAATGCGGTCATCCGTTCTTCCCGTGTACGTTTACAACTGTCCAGTAGGCATAATTACTGAGCAGCTGCTAAATCATTGGACTTACGAACGCCCACGTGACATCTATGAAGACCTCACGTTCGAGGTAGCTATCATTTCTTTGATGGACATTTGTTTAACCTCTGTGAAGTGGTAGAAATGTATTAAACTATCGTGATGTGCATGACATTCATTGTTTGTTTGAAGTTATGGCATATAATGGGGGCATGGTGGCTCAGTGGTAAGTTCGGCGCCTTGTGACCGGAGGGTTGCAGGTTCGAATCCCACTCTAGCCGCTGCGTACGGACCTTGGGTAAGTCCTTCACTCGCAATTGCTCGTGGCACTTCGGCGTGAAAATTCCGGCACAGTATCAAATGCTGTAGTCGGGAGAGCCTCTGAGTAGTAGTTGACTTCGAGAGGCGCTATAGAAATATCCGGAATAATAATAATAATAATAATAATAATAATAATAATCACAGGCCATGGTCCATAAGTAAGCACAGGGATGAGGTTCAAATTTGGGGTGTGTGCAATAGTTCCACGGTTAGTATGCTGGACTGCCAAACCAGGGTTGATGGTTCAAATCCCTGCTAGGACAGAAACATATTTTGAGATTTCTGTTCCACTTGCACCTCTAAGAAACTGAGCTATAAGATGATTACACCGTTGGTGGGAAGATCAGATGGCAAGGAAAAGGCTGGCCACCTGCCCTCACATGCCAAAGCTAAGAAAAAGAAATTGCTACCACTGCATACCCACGGCTGCTCTTATTTTTAGGTTAGGTCTTTTTCTTGCCAACTCGTGCAAAGTTTTGTCCTGAGCCAAATCGGTTTTCTGTATTGTTGCTGCAACACAGTATCATTCGCCTTAAAGTGGTCATCAATGCCGTTTCTAGTCTGGTGTTTCAAATTAAATAATTTGGCCATGTCTCATGTGTGCTGCTAGACCAGCTTCAGTGGCTTAGGATCAGCGATTTCATACATTTTCTTCTTGTTCACAATTGTATGCATAGCTGCCCACCATATTGTCATGCAGACCACATCATGCCACTCTCTGACAACTATAAAGGACTATAGCCATGATCATCAGTCTGCCGATGTAGTCATGCCAGCAGCTAAGAATAATGCAGGTGATCGGGCTTTATGGGTCGCTGGATTGCATGAGTGGAACAACCTTCCGGCATCTGTTCAGGAGGCTGAAACTGTTGACACTTAAAATTTTTTGTTTGATTCTGTTTATTGGATTACTCATACTAGTACTGCGCTGAAAGTGACATTGTAAGGCAACCGGCTCACTACTGATGATGCTATTTAAATTGTTGTCATTACTTGACATTAAGTCATAAAACCTATTTGACCTGCAGGCAATGAACTTATTCTTATTGAACTGTATTGTAATTAGGCTAGCAAGAATTGCCTCTGAGAGGTTCTTTAAAGTTGCCATGAATCTGGTGTTGTACATCTTGCTGACTACCATAACCCATGTACCTTGGGTATTGCAAAAGTAACTTTCCTGACCCAGTGAGTCTGAATTATGATGTTAATTAAGATTTGATGCAAAAACCTTGCCACTTCGTTCTTTATATTACATCATTAATTTCTCAGCCTAGTATACACTCACTGGTTCATCGATTCTGTTCCGACAAACCCCAGTTTACCTCCTTCAACAGCATGACTCTTATTGTATTTATTGTGTATCTGTTACTGCATTATTTATTTTTAATCCATTCTGAGTTTCTTCCAAATATAGCAAAACTTAACAGTTAAAAGAAGTGTGCATCTTGTACCTTTTTACCTCAGTACTTTTGAGTGGTTTCTAGTCATATTCTACTGGAATTGTAACCAGTATCACAATGGGAAATTTATTGAAGTTGATTGTGTGCAGCATCTTTTTAAGTTACTAATGTTCTGTTGTCTAGGATGACATTCACAACCTGAGCTTTACTTGTAACAAATCATCAGAATGCCTGGACAAGGCATTTTCTCCGAGGGTACCGGATCGACTGCCCTTCCCTGGTCCTGATCAAAAACGATCAAGCGAATATGAAGGATTTGGCAGTCGTGATCGATGGAGACGCAGTGCAACTGAACACGACATCTATAAGGATCACGAAGCTCTCGCACGTCACCGGACATTTGTTTCCGATCTTTTCTTTAGATGTTTTGTCATAGGTCAGTGATCTGTAAATGTGATCTGACTATGATGATGTTGATCTTGTCTGTTGTATTGTAACATTTTTAGAATGGCTTTGATAAAAGTAGTTATTCTCTGTAACTGGGATTAGAGTTCATGTTGATCTAAGTCTAGCAAATCTTGCCAGTTTGTAGCTTTTTTGGTTAGAATGTATAGATGTTGTTATTCTTTGCAACTGGTGTTTATAGCTAAGTTAATCCAAGTCCACCTGTTTGATTGCTGTTGACAGTTTGGAAACGTGTGTCCTAAGTAATGTGGCTGACTTTCTGGTACCTGCCTTTCTCGCTTTGCATCTTGTAATGGCCTTATATGAATATAAAAGATATACTCAAACAAACGGGGATTCTAAATCCCACTGCGCTGTTTTAAATGATCAGTATGCTGTTTCAGTTGACACTTAGAACAGCTAGGATATTTCTACTACAAAACTGTGCTATCGACAGTTACCCATGTTGCTGTGAGGGGTGCTTGATAAATTCTGCCTTACCTAGCATTACCATACCATGCCTCTCTTACCATGTAATGCCATTCTGTTAGGCATATATGACAGTCTACGCATGGGCCGGTGGGTGGACAGTCGAGACGTGGATGCAGCCATTAACCGGGTGTGTGAGGAGTCGGTGCTGGTTGAGATTAACATTTCAAAGTTTCTTCAAAGCAGCTGCCAAACAATGAGAGACATCTTGGATGCCTGGACTCGAGAAGACTGCTTGCGAAACCTAAAAGACAAGGCCACTGAGGATACAACAAGACCAGAAAGGTGAGTTAACATCTTCATTATTATTATTATTACTACTACTACTATGTGTATCATCTTTTTTCAGCCCCAAGATGAACTACAGAGGAAATGAAATGACTATATAATTGTAATTAGTAACTTCTATTGTGCCAATGTCTAATGCACAATGCATCAAGTGATGGCACACCAAAACCAAGTTGTAATCAGGTCAGTATCTAGAAGATTAGTCTGTGTTGTTGTTATTACTGCCATTTGATTTGTTCCAGTAAGTTCCAGTAATTAAGATAGTATTGTTCTGGGTTTATTGATCGAATGTGGACACCATATTAATTAATTAAATAATAACAGTCTGAAAACAAATTGCTGTGAAAGTCACAATGTCCCAATGTACCTGATTGCCCTGTTTCCAGATTGTTTTTGCATTTATTATTGAGATGAACTTGTAACCAGTGATATATATATATATATATATATATATATATATATATATATATATATATATATATATATAACAGTTTAACATACTGTAATCGGATTATCTGACCTGTTTTCTGAAAACGATTAAGAGTTTGTAATGTCATTTGCAAGACTTTTCCATAAAGAAGGCCCTTAGCATTTCATTTAAGATAAAGTCCTGGAGCGTGCAACATCAGTGTGGTAATTTAACTCGTTGTGCTGGTGTTATGATTGTGCTTTCTGAAAGCAGATGTTGGCAGAGGAATCCGTTGCTCGGGCTTCTGGAAACTCATCTTTGTGAATCATCTCTCGGTCTACACGACCTTCTTCGCAGCAAATTCAGTCGAATTCTCAACCCGCATTTCAAACCGATTCCCACTTGCTCCGAGTTCTTCTACTATTCTGCACTTTCAGATCATCACCGTACAGGGGTAGGTCATTCTTTTAAGTGCTTAATTTGGCAAAGTAATTGTGCTTGTTGGATTGTTATATTTTATATACAGAAATGAAAATTATATGTATGATATGATGTGTTGGCTTGTGAAACTGTCAAGCATTTGCCAGTTAAGATATTGCTTTTACGGCAGTTTAACCTGCTGGCACGTGAAACATTATCAATATTGGCAAAGGAATCTGGCTAAGCTGTTGCAACAGTAAACAGCTAAGCTGTTGTTTTTCTGAAACAGGAGAGTCTTACTTTGGATGATGATGCACTCACCTGTGCTACTGCTGGACTGACAGACCTTGGTATGTGTTTCGTGTCTGATTAAAGTTTTGTTAAAGTTTGCTTATTCATGCTTTATGTTAGGTTCATGAAGTTATTTTACTGTGACAGCCTATTTTGTCATGCACTTTAGCTGCTTTGACAAAATCTACTTTTGCTTGGAGAGAAGTAGAAAATATTAAAACTAGATGTTTGCCTGTCCTAAGATGGTAAAGAAAAATTTGAAACTAGATGTATTTTCCAATTGGACACGCGGTATTATTTGTCGGTGCTATATCAAATTAAGTCGCGATTGGCCATTTCGCCACCTAAGTAAATTAGTTTAGTCCCGTTTATTTATTGGCACAATAGCAAATCAGGTTGCGAATGTCCATTTGGGCTGGTGTTCAGTTCGTCCCTTCGTTTTATATCTGGCCCGTTTAAACTCATTAAGTTTGTTCGTTTAAGCGTGGTTGACACCTAAGTAAATTAGTTTAAGCCCGTTTTAAACTGTTAGTGTAAAAGAGCAGCCGTTTACAGTATATTTATATTTACTTTGAATTAACTGTGAAACCATCATCCATATGAATGTGGCCATTTTGTAAACACTGACGTCATTGGTCATGAACTTTCATTAGTATGGAAGCGGCCAATGAGAGCAATGTAACTGGACAGACATTTCTGTTCGTTTATGTTATTAATTTAATTGTAACAGAAATTTTATGTAGCTCTGATTTAGAGCCTCACAGATACTTTTAAGATATTCGATATATAAGGTTGTAAAAATTATGTCTAATACGTGTAACATGGTTACAAAGTTATTGTCCAGTACAGTTTATTATTTCTGAGGCTATTAAGGTGCATTTAAATGTGATTAAACATAATTCTAATAAATTTCTAAAGAATTCGGTGACACACCTGAGACTTTCATAACAGACTGTTGACAGACTAAACCCAAGTACTACTCTATGTACAGAGCAGATTTTGTTCTTAATGTCAAAGTAATTACTTAAATACCAAAGCATCCCATGGTTTCTGGACTGAGGACTATTGTTGATTAGGGCTTGCTGGAAATATGCAATTACCTTGCCTTACCTCAACTTACCATGCCTTCCAGTTGCTTATAATGTGTTAATTATTTCGCCATATTATCTAGCTTGTAGTTTAACAACAGTTAGTTTAATTACTGCCTTATAAAGGTGACACTACAAGGGCTGATGATGTCAATCCATTCTTCTCAGAAGGTGACCTTGACCCAGATGTGGTCAAGGGTGCTCGTCGAACAACGGCAAGGGCGTCCTCGAACATTTCTTCAAGTGACTCGGTCAGCGATGAACCCAGCAAGTTCGATAGAATGAGGAAGTGTTCCGGTTCCACTCCTCCGCTGTTTATCCACCTGAACTGTTCGATTCATCTGCCGAGCGGACTACAGAGCATGCCAGTTCAGAGCCTACCAATGTGTCTCAGTAGGTTCCTCTTTCGTATCTTTATTTGATGGCAGATGTTGAATGTAATTTCCATTTTACCTCTGTGTTTGGGGTCAAGCCCACTGCTTCATCTGAAATTGCCAGTTTATGGTCAACCTATGTAACCTTTAAATCAACTATCATCATCTTTAACCCATAACAGATGAGGATACACTGAAAGCTACTGTGAATGCAATACTTCTTGTCGTTAAAGGATTAAGCTTCCTGCAAAAGATCCTTCAATTCCCTGGACCAACTGTGTGAAGACTAATGTTGGTAGATCCTCGTAATAAATTTTATCAGTATTAACGACTTTTGACCGAGTTATTAAAACTTTGGTGGGGTGAGTCGTAGTCTAGTAGTTAACATGCTGGTCTGTCAATCAAGGGATTGTGGGATTCAAATCTCCACTAGCAGAGAAGGATTTTTTAAATTTATGCTCCACCTGTACACTGGTGGTAGGAAGACTAAGCAGTGAGGGAGAAGGCTGGTCACAGACCCTCTTGTGCTAAGGCAAATTGAAAAGGAAATCTCGAATACTTCATACCCATTACCCATGGTTGTCTCTTGGTTGTAGCATAAGGGAGTGCTCTTGTATTAACATTCGGAAATACTTAAAGTCCTTCTCATGATTTCATCTCCTTGTTTTCTTTGCTGCCTTCAGGTGAACTGGGGGATTGTCTGTCTGAACTAGCGTTGGTCGACTGTGACATCAATGACCTCAAGGTGACCTTAGATTTGATCTGCCTGACGTTGCCACCTCCAGATGACCTCAAGGACAGCAGTGCACGACCTTCATATAATCGCACAGTCTCGAATATCAGCCAGGCATCAAATGCAACTGATGAAGAAGCGGAATCACCAGATGTTCGAATAGCATCAAATACCAGTGACCTCATGTTAGTTTTGGTCTTTGTGATTGTTATAATATTTGTTTGTACTTATGCATTTAAGAAGGTTCCCCCAGTTCACCTGAAGGCAGCAAAGAAAACAAGAAGACTATTGGTAGCAGAGATGAGTTGGCTGAGGAGAATTATGGGCAGAAGTAGAAGGGAAAGAATCAGAAATACAACAACAAGAAAGGAGTTGGGCGCAGAGGTAACGGTAGTAGAAAAGATACAAAAAAGAAGACTCAGGTGGTTTGGCCATGTAGAAAGGATGGATAACAACAGATTACCAGTCGCAGCCCTACATGGGCAGATTGAGGGAGAAAGAAGTAGAGGGAGACCAAGAAACACGTGGATGGACAATGTCAAGGAAGACTTGAAGAGCAAAGGCACGGACTTAACCATGGTGCGCGAAACTGTCAGAGACAGAACTCTATGGAGAAACTTCATAAGAGCCTCATCGTCGGGAAACTGATGGAAGAGAAGAAAGAAGAAAGAAGAAGATTTAAGAAGTGCAGTGCGGTGGTTGCCTTGTGATACAACGTTTGCTGTTCAATCCTTCCCTATGGTTTAGATCAGCGGTTCTTAAAGTGGTGGTCCGCAGACCGCCGCCGGTCCGCGGAGCTCTGGTCGCCGGTCCGTGAAAGTCCTCAAAAAGTTAAAAATTCATAATTTTTCAACTTTTTAGCGAAAATATATAATATTTCAAACGTATTTTGATTAAAATCCGCAACTTAAGTAGCAAAACCAATGAATTCCCTATACTTTATGTACGTATCCCGCAGGTTGCGATCCCGCGCTTGCCGTTAGTGGTCCGCGAGAAACAATAAAAAGATGGTGCCGGTCCCTAGCTCTAAAAAGTTTAAGAACCACTGGTTTAGATGATCACTGCACAGGAGCCTTGAAGAAGTCCTTAATGCTCTGTTGTTTCCCTACATTATGTATGTACAAGTTTGCATTTATATATACATATGTTTGTATTTATGTATTTGTATGTATATATGTTTGTTTGTATCTAAGCATGACATTGTGTGTGCCTGTATGTTTGTATGTGTGTGTATTATGTATGTATGAGTGTATGTATGCATCTTGGTATGTATGCGTCAGGGCACTTGTATAGCGCCTGTAGTGGCCTTACAGTTAAGTGCTGCACATATAGAACTTTATCTAACTCAAGGGTGAGCAAACTGTTTGCACATTGGGCCACATTAGAGGCAAAAAAACACATTTCTGTCTACCATGGGAGATCGCTTTTCCAACCTATCCCTCATTGGTACACGCCATTGGGCGCAGAAGTGGGGCAGACAGTATGAGAATTGTAGAAAAAAGACTGGGGGGGGTAGACTTTGATTCATGTGGAATTGCAGTGTGCAATGAAGACTTAACTGTGTGGTCCTAAGAAAGACTGGAGGGTTGAACCCCCCCCCCAACCACACAGTTCTCACCCTGGGGGTAGATCGGCAGGGTTAATACCTAGAGTTATTATGAAAGACGATACCGGAAAAGTAAGTAAGAAAGCAGTCCCTTCTGTGTAAAACAAGTATTTGGTGATTTGTTTTTTAATTTTCTGAAGAATTGTGCGGACCGGATAAAAAGTGTTGGTGGACCGGATCTGGCCCGCAGGCCATAGTTTGCCCACAGATCTGAACAAATGCGATGTGATAACATTGTAACAGAGATTTATAAATGCACTTCTTCAAACATTTCCAGCTTTTTGCATTTGTTTGCAGAGGAGTGAAAGACCTTCCAAAGTGTCAACAGCTGTCAGTAATAGCTTGCAAAGACGAGGTAAGTGATCAAATGAGGTAAATTAGCAATTGATGTAAGTGGTCAGGTGAGGTAAATTAGCCAATGATGTAAGTGGTCACAAGAGGTACATTAATAATTTTATTTCCTTGAGATATAGAGCTCTTTTGTTGTTTGATCTCCGAAGATCCTGTTGTATTGATTTGTTATTTTAGATCATGTGTGTTTTGATAGTTTTCATAGATTATGGCTTCTTGATTGAATTTTTTTAATTTAAATTTTATAAACTGTGTAATTATTATATACATCGCCTTTTTTACTGACTTTTCTAAGTTTAAATTTTATAAATTACTAATTTTTTATTGGCTTTTTCTAGATCATTTGTTTCTGATAACTGTTCCTAGATCATGCATGCTTGATTAGTTTTTCTGGTTATATGCTCTTGATGACTTTTTCTTGAACACACATGCATTCCTTATCACTTTTCAAAGACAGTGAATGAAGCAGCAAAATTTCTTTAAGCTTCATCAAGAAATTTAGTCAGATATCTCTTCTAAACCGATCCAGTTTTTCTAGTTTTGCATCACTTTTTCTAGATCCTTTGGTTGCTTGAGGATGAGATCATCTCATCTCTGAGGCTCAATGTGCCTGTGATGGAGAAGACGCTTTGCAGTGTGGTCAGCCATGTGAAGAGCTCAACTGGTCGTGTGATGTGTTTGTCGACTGATGTCTCACTCCAGTTTGTCTTTAGCTCGGAACAGAGCATGAGACACTTCATAGAGGTTGGTTGCTCATCACCCTTTAACTTATACGTGCTGTAATTTCTGGACTACACTTTGCAACTGTACTTAGGGCACAGTGATGCAAAATGACAATTTTTTTTAAAGCAATACACAGGTGACATCAGTATTCAAGTGAATTTTCAAGATGTCAATATCATGTCGGAAAACTCATCAATGCAATTTTTGGACACGCTATTAGATGTAAAATTCTGTTTAAATAAAATCTCTTAAGTTTAGTTTGTGTGGCTTAATTTAATTAAACTAGAGCATTTCATAGAAATAATTTATAATATTCATTATCATCATGCTCCCTGAATGATGTTTATGAATGTGAACCTGTATCAGCTGGCTGATTCACTATAGTAAACAGCTGACTTGTAGTACTGCTGTGGCAGCAGTGGATTTGTAGACTCGCTGCAGCAGCGACTACTGGCTGAACCAGCTGAGGCTTCTGTTAAGCAGGACCATACCTTGTTCACTAGTAGCACTGAAATTATTGTAATTGTATCCTCCACTGCCACTAATCCAGAGCTAACTTAGTGATGCCAATCTGATCTCGACTGCTGTATCAGCTGCATGTCACTCTGGTTCCCATAGCACCTGTTTCAGGCTTTCATGTTTAAAAGTAATGCCTGGAAACAGAAGATATTAATATAGCCAGAAGCATATGTTGTCTGTCTTTAAATCACAATCAGTTTGACCTTTAACCATATTGCAGTGTGTCCTGTTTATAGTTTATAGTTATAGTAATTGGACAGAATTGGCAGACTACAGTGCGAATGCTTTCACTTCACAGATACATGTTGTGTCTTTGAATTTCCTAGCCACACTTAAGACTTAGATAAATTTTGCACTACTTTAGCAGTATTCAGAGTCTGTACTGTTAAGTAAGGTAACTGCTCATTTATTACATGCTGCCACTGAGAATCTTTCTCAGACTATGTGTGTTGGGTTAATTTGTTCACATTTTGCAAAGCTAGTTTGGTGGTATGAACTGTTTGTTTGCATTATTCACTTACGTTAGCCATTTACCTCCGCAAGTTTGCATTCCATGTTTTTGATTTGTTTAAGCAATTTGAGAAACTACGCATCCAGAAGTATCGCCTTGCAAAAGAAGGTGCCTTTTACTACCTCTGTAAGGATCAAATCTGCAACAATGTCATAGAAGGTGCTAGCGCCTTGTCATCAGCACTTAAGAACTTGAGTGTCTCGTCACCAGTGGCTGTGGACGTCATGACCAGTGACTCGGCGAATAAAGTAGACACAGATGCCGGTCCTGAGATGACAGACACGATGATCCATGAACCAGAAGTTTCAGACTCTGTTGAAAACCCGGTTAAAGATGATGAACCAAAACCCGAGATGGAAGACTCGAAGGATGATGAGAGCAAGGATAGCCTTGCCAACTCAAAGGACATTCAAATTCTCGTGTCACGCCCGAGTCCAATCCGTGAAATCGCCGTGACTAAGATGGAGATATTGGACGTAGTGAAGGCAGGTGATACAGAAAAGGAGACAGAAATGAACATTTCTAGACAGAGTTCTGAAAGTTTAGCCGTTGGCAAGCAGTCCTCCGTGGACAGCTTACCTGTGTCTTCCAAGGAAGAAGTTGCAAATCTGGAAAATTCTTCTACAAAGGTGGAAATGCCCAAAGTCTCTGCTTGCAAAAAAGGCAGTAGGGAAGTTCTTGATACACAGGAACCTTCTCACGATAAGAATCAACCAACTGATACTGTCTCTCTCCCAGGCAATGCAAGTCTATCATTTGAAAACTGTCATGATGTGACAGAAAAGGTTGCACCAGATTCAGCTGGTATCATCTCATCTGCCTCGTTCATCCCAGAAGACTCAGATATCATCCCCTCAGAATCAAGAACTCGACGCGTACGGCCAATCAGCGGCCCAGCCATCTTCAACGTCGTACGCAAGAACCAGTCGCTGACTGACAGCTTTGACGTGACCAAGTTTCCTTTTCACTCATTCTCGCAACAGAACATCAGCCGCGAGTCGCCGTCTAGCATGAAACCACTAACGGAATATACCAGCAGCAGCACACACAGCATCAAGAGGGTTCAGAGTTCACTGAGCTTTGAGAAATTGCGTCCTGAACGACAGAAGCTTCGCTACCCAAGCCAAGGAACGAGCAGCTTAGACAGCAGCACGCCACAAGTAGACGGCAGGGCGCCGTTGCGCTCCCGCCATGCCTCGGGGCTTGAGACACCGATTTCTGCCGTTGATACAAGCAGTCTTGCTAGCACTGGGGAAGCAGGTAGGAAGATTAATTGATTTTGCTAACTTTGTTATTCCATATTCCATCTGTTATTATACATTGATATATCAAAACATTGCTAAGGACTCGATGTTGCGAACCTCTACCACCGTGTACGGTTGAGCATTGATTCACTGGCATTGCATCCAGGTGATGGGTCAGTGTTTGTATAGAGGGTGTTGTACAATGTACATGTAAAGGTGGAGAGAACTTGGCAGCAGTCGACGATTGGAGGTGAGTGTGACAGAGAATAGAAAAGTTCTGAGTGCTGAGTAGTTGAGTGCAAGTTAGCAAAGCTTTTGTTATATTCATGTGCTTGTGCTTGTATATCAACAACTTTATGGCTGTATCATTGGATTAATCGGTTTTTTATTTAATAATTACTTGAAAATGAAGATTGTGTCTTTCTTGCATTGTGTTACACTACCAGTCAACTGATTTGACAGTGCAAGGCTCAATAGTTAGACAGCTCAGAAAAATTGGTAACAGTACTGGTACATATTATGTTAGTAAATTTACAGCAGTGGTGAGTTTATGCTGATGCATAACTGCCTGACTGGTAGTGCTTGATCCCTACCTTACAGAGCTATCTATTCAGCGTCCTCCTTAACTGGCCACATATTTCTTCACTGTGTGATGCAGGGTGATCTGTGTGTGCCATGTCCCATACTGCCACATTCCACATGGAAGCCCTGCTGCGGTCGACCCCTTATTCTGAACAGGCTTTTGTGCAACATGTGATGTGAACTTCTCCTTTCTATGCCTCTGTATTGCAAGCAGTTGAAGACCATTCTATTCGATCATGATTGATTGATTTGGTTCGTTGGTTGGTTGGTTTGGTTTGGTTGGTTGGTTTGTGGGTTGGTTGATTGATTTGGTTGGTTGGTTGAGTTGGTTGGTTGGTCGGTCGGTCGGTCGGTCTTGTATTGTCCGGTCTGGAGCACATCTGACGAGTTTTCTTGAAGAGACACTGAATAAATATACACTTACATATTACAAATTATGTGATGGTGACAAACCTTGTATGAGGAATCATGATTCTTTATTTATTATGAACCCTGTTGATTGGAGGATAAGACAGTAAGGCGAGATACTGACCAAATGCTCTGTGTAAACTGAGGCTAAGAAAATGAAGTCACTAATGCTTCATACACACAACTACATTTCAAAGTTGGTCTGACTACCAGTGCTCCTCTGTTTTGCTTATTTAGTTGGGTGTGGATGTTTTTTTACAGGTTATGAGGGTGATTCAAGTGATCCAGATGAAGATGGAGCGATGATGTCCTACAATGAATCCATATCCACTGTCCGCAGGTGCCTCCCAATCCCAGACTTTTGGCAGATTCTTCGTCTCAACTCCGACAAAGTGGAAGTGTACTTCCACGCCAGGTATCTTGCCTTTTTTCAGCACCTTACCTTACCTTATTCTAACTCACCTTATCTTACCTTACCTGCCTCACTTTATTTAGGATGAATAGTTATCCTTAGCATGCCCTTGTGATTCAGTTTTTGACTTGCAGTTACTTTTTGTTTTCTCGTTCAGAGACACTTTTGACAGCAAGTCTACCAGACGATACAAGGAATTGTTTCGAGTGGTTACAGAAAGCATCCGACAGCTTTGCCATTCAGTTAATCAGGTAGGAAAGAATTCTCAAAATCGTGATTCTTATTGAGTCTGAGTTGAATACATAGTCTGAGTGTTGTTGGTATTGATTTGTAGAGCTTCCTAAGTTGCTACCTAGGTTCATTGATTAAGTCTCCTGGTTAGCCTTAAGTTGCTTTTATGTGTGTATTCACCTGGACATTTATATAGTGCATTTTGTGAACCTCTTGTAAATGTAATTTTAATTGTAATTGGAAACTTATAAAACACCACTTTAAGGCGAACTCATCAGAGGCACTCCGAGCTCGATGTCCCAGAACTAGTGGTGAACAATGCAGTCTTTGAGCATTTGCGGAAAAGAAACAGACAGAGAGAGAAGCTCCCATCGGAGACCAGCAGGGAAGGCGGTCCATGAGGCAGGACAGCAACACAAAACTGAGGCGCTGTGCAGTGTCAGTTTGGGTCTTGGAAATGACCAGGTCTCCTTGTGCTGCCGTTGGCAGAGGGTGTTTAGTGCAACAAGAATGAAAAGTTTATCCGGATAAATGATAGGCTCATGCAATGTCATGCATGCATGCCGAACCAAACCAACAGATTGTTGTCCATGATGGATTGATGATGATGATGATGATTGATGACGATGATGATGACTGATGATAGGATCAGACTTGTCAATTATTTATGTTGCAGAAACTGTTGCTGTTGGATATGTATAACAAGAGCTGCTGTAACCAGCTTTTGGTTCCAGAGGCGGACGAGGACATCAAATGGTCTCGTGATGTTCTTTCACAAGAGAAATCACAGCGACTCCGATATGTAAAGGATCCCAGTTAGTCTCAGACCTATTTAATTTTTTCAATTCAGTTCAAGTTATTATTCCCAAAAAGACATTTTTTACAGTTGTGACAATCTTGTCGTTATGAGTAGTATTCACAACTACTGCCTATGCTACTCGTTTGAGATTATCATTATCGGTTGTATTATTTAGTATTATAATTATAAGTTGTATTAATTATCACTGTTATTATTATTATTAGTGTTGTATTATTATTATTATTAGTTTGGGCTTGGATGAGGTATTTTTATTTCTTGCCTCTATCATCATTAATCATGTAGGCTTGAAGTGCAGAAATTTGCAATTGGCTGGACATATGTCTTTACTTTTAGAATGGCTAAAAAATTCAGGATTTTCAGATTTTGCTGTTCAGGGTCCTCTTATAATTTCCAACATTTTATATGACATATTCTGTGAAGTGCTGGTCTAGGTAATGCCAGAATTGTGAATGTTTTAAGGTTTTTAAAGAGAAACGGCAATTTCTTACATGCAGATGTGTTTTGCAAACTTTTCCAGGTTCTGATTCTGACGGTGAAGTCTCACATGACAGCCGCTACCTAGCAGCCAACATGCAGTTTGGTCCAGGTCATTTTGCGTGTACCTGTGTCTATCAGGCTCAATTTGTCCTTCATCCACGACTCAAACTAGCTCCACAACGAGGAAAAGAATCAACTGGTAAGAGACACTCATCACAGGTAAAGACAGGTATAACCAATCTATGTAAGGTAATGTAAGATAAGGTAATGTAATGTAAGGTAATTTAGTCACTTGTAAGATGCCTTTTTTGCACGGCCTAAGGAGGCATAGTCATGAGTATGAAAGCGATCTTTCGGCGTATTGCAATTGCAGACAACGACCATCAATGAAGAGGGCTACTTTTGCTTAACTGAAGTTGTTACTCAACTGTAAATTGTAAATTTCAAAACACCGCTTACTGATATTTATTTGAACTCTCGTGAAAGACCACTGTCGATCACAGATACAAAGGGTTTCAGTGTAAGCACAGATTGCTGTGTATTCAGAGGTAGATGAATGAAGAGGCTCTTCTGCCTACTGTTTCCATCTCATGAGCGATGTAGACAACTAGGTGACATATACAGTTACACTACACTCATTTGGCTTTGGCATATGGTTGTAGAATTTGATTTCAGGATTTTAGTTTCTAAGGTGTTCAGGCATTGATGTCTGTTTGATTTTGTTCACTAGGTGTTCAGGCATTGATGTCTGTTTGATTTTGTTCACTAGGTGCTCAGGCATTGATGTCTCTTGATTTTGTTCACTAGGTGTTCAGGCATTGATGTCTCTTTTGATTTTGTTCACTAGGTGTTCGTGCATTGATGTGTCTTTGATTTTGTTCACTAGGTGTTCAGGCATTGATGTCTCTTTGATTTTGTTCACTAGGTGCTCAGGCATTGATGTCTCTTGATTTTGTTCACTAGGTGTTCAGGCATTGATGTCTCTTTTGATTTTGTTCACTAGGTGTTCGTGCATTGATGTGTCTTTGATTTTGTTCACTAGGTGTTCAGGCATTGATGTCTCTTTGATTTTGTTCACTAGGTGTTCATGCATTGATGTCTCTTTGATTTTGTTCACTAGGTGTTCGTGCATTGATGTCTCTTTGATTTTGTTCACTAGGTGTTCGTGCATTGATGTCTCTTTGATTTTGTTCACTAGGTGTTCAGGCATTGATGTCTGTTTGATTTTGTTCACTAGGTGTTCATGCATTGATGTCTCTTTGATTTTGTTCACTAGGTGTTCATGCATTGATGTCTCTTTGATTTTGTTCACTAGGTGTTCATGCATTGATGTCTCTTTGATTTTGTTCACTAGGTGTTCATGCATTGATGTCTCTTTGATTTTGTTCACTAGGTGTTCATGCATTGATGTCTCTTTGATTTAGTTCACTAGGTGTTCAGGCATTGATGTCTCTGATTTTGTTCACTAGGTGTTCAGGCATTGATGTCTGTTTGATTTTGTTCACTAGGTGTTCAGGCATTGATGTCTCTTGATTTTGTTCACTAGGTGTTCAGGCATTGATGTCTGTTTGATTTTGTTCACTAGGTGTTCAGGCATTGATGTCTCTTTGATTTTGTTCACTAGGTGTTCAGGCATTGATGTCTCTTTGATTTTGTTCACTAGGTGTTCGTGCATTGATGTCTCTTTGATTTTGTTCACTAGGTGTTCGTGCATTGATGTCTCTTTGATTTTGTTCACTAGGTGTTCGTGCATTGATGTCTCTTTGATTTTGTTCACTAGGTGTTCAGGCATTGATGTCTGTTTGATTTTGTTCACTAGGTGTTCATGCATTGATGTCTCTTTGATTTTGTTCACTAGGTGTTCATGCATTGATGTCTCTTTGATTTTGTTCACTAGGTGTTCAGGCATTGATGTCTCTTTGATTTTGTTCACTAGGTGTTCATGCATTGATGTCTCTTTGATTTTGTTCACTAGGTGTTCATGCATTGATGTCTCTTTGATTTTGTTCACTAGGTGTTCATGCATTGATGTCTCTTTGATTTTGTTCACTAGGTGTTCATGCATTGATGTCTCTTTGATTTTGTTCACTAGGTGTTCAGGCATTGATGTCTGTGCTTGATAAGTTTGTCGTAGTCAATCGTAAGAACATGTATGTCTTCAAAGAATCGGTTGGAGATAACGTCTTCTACATGCGGTGGGTAGATCTGTTTAGTACATTGCATTAATGCATTATGCTACTTGTAGGGATGTACTTACTCTCTGGTACTTTTGTATTTGGTTGGCAAAACTGTGTTTACCTGTTTCCTTGGCATCCGGGGTTGGAATCCTAGTACCTGTTTGAAATTAACAAGCCATGTGATCTGTTAGGAATATATGTCCAGTTTTTGGATGGCTAGTGGTGTTTGCGCTTCAGCTGAAACATCTTCAAACCACAAAGACTGTGCTTTGAGGACTATTGTTGACAGAGGTGTGTAGAAGATAAATGACTGCCTTACTTTATCTTGTACTGTTCTGCTTTCTTAATTGTACAAGGCAGCATCAATGGCACTAAGTAGTCAGTGATATTTGCACGTTTCAGTTAGTAACTGCCAAAGGAAGACATTCATCAGAAGCACCCAGTATGTGTTAAGGTCTTTCCCAAGTAATGTTATTCTGCATAGCTATATAGGTAATGTAAAGTCATCAGGGGACATGCCTTATGATGCAGCATGTAAACTGTGCCATTCATAAAAAGGGATAATGCTGAAAAAGTCAATATTTGCGCTTAATTACTGTTGTTTTACGCAGATCTCCTTACTATGCAGTGCAAGGTGTTGTTGTTCCTCTATTTGTACTTCCACAATACAACGTATTAGCTTCACCATTGTCAAGCTTCCATTAACACTTTAACGACAAGAGTGTACTAAAAGCAACTGGGAAACTAATGCAGCTCATCATTAAAATGTTAAGGAGCAGGATCCCATGCATCCTGCAACTTAAACTTCTTGTCCATTCTCTAACTGCATTTTGCCAGTCATTAAAGACCATTCTGTTCGATCATGATCAAGTGCTGTCAGGTTGGGAGCACCTTTGAGGAGGTGCTTTATAAATGTGCACTTATGATTACATACAAGTTTCCATATCAGAGAATTAGGAGGTTCCAGTTTACAGCAGTGGTGGTGACTTTAAGCATAATCACTGTACATGAGATGTTTGTTTCCCTTGTTTAACCGTAATGACAGTTCCTCTGCATTGATGATTGCAGCCTTTCAGAATCCACACAGGAAATCAAGGCAGCTCCTGTTCATCAGCCATCGATCGACTCAGACGACTACAAAATATCAGGTTACTATATGAAAGTGTTTCTGTCCATAGTGTCAAACTACTGGTACACAGAGGAATGTATGGTTATGTAAAAAGTTTGTTGGTTGATGTGTAAAGCATTCAGTGGTGATGAACATTCGGTAGTGATGCTGCAGCTATTGGTGATGTTGATGATTGGTAGTGCTGATGGTGGTGATGATGATGGGTGGTGGTGATGGTGGGGTGATGGTGATGGCAGTGACGGTGATGAAGGCGTTGCTGATGCTGATAGTAATGGTTGATGATGTTGTAGCTTCACAGGACCTGTCGTCTTTATCGTTTGCGCTGAGCAGCAGCACAAGGCAAGATGGAGATGATGTGAGAATCTTGAGTTTTTTTTAGCATTTTATTCTAACAGACACTTGTTGGAAATGAATCGACTTGTGTTTATTAAATGCCAAATGGCATCAGTTTACGGTTATCTGTAATTATAATCAACTGGTTAACTTAAATATCCCACTATCAAAGAACCACCTCTAATAGACATATATATACAATTTTTTCTTGATGGCGACATTTGTATATTTGCAGAAGCGATTGTGTTCGAATAAACAAAGCATGAGTAAATTATATTTTGAACAAAATATTATAGTTGTCTACAATGCTATGTGCTACATTTGTATTATCAAATTCCCAGTGACTCTTGTATTTGGTAGAAATTAGTTAATGACTTGCACTGGTACCTATACTATGACTGTCTCTATGCCACTGTGTTGTAATGTAGACAGCAATGAACTGTAACAGATGTAAGATTGTCATATCTGTAGTCGAGGTCTTCGTCAGCCGCCGGAATGTCAGATCGCGATGGTGAACATCAGCTGAACTTGTCGCAGTCGTTCCGTAGCGCATCGAACGTCTCAAGGTCTCGAACGGAAGAGAGAGTTACGCTCTTTGTCTATGGAATTGCTCCAGTCGGTAATAGCATCGTTGTTCCACATCACGCTTTCATTCTTCTGATCATATCGGAAATATGATGACTTGTTTCTTTCTTAATTCTAAACAATCAGTTTTCGCGTATTCAAGAGAATCATGCTTACAAAAGTGCAACTGATAACAGTGATACAGCAGGTAAGATTGTGTGATTGTTTCAATAACACACCTCTGCCAACTTTAGTTCTCAGTCGAATTGTGCAAGGGTTGTAGACTATTTGGTTTAATAACATCTTTCAAGAATCTACACTATTGTAAAGTCTTGTAAGCATCCTGCAGCAGTTGGTATCATGAAGTACTACCTCTTATCTTTTTATTGAGGCACTATAGAAGTCTTCACATAGATTAGCACATAATGATTAGTCTGAAGTACTATTAATTTAGGAAAAGTTCTGTAGTTGCCTCAAGTGTACCAACTTAAGCCTTGTTTGCTAACCAGACAATTCTATTTTTTTCTGACAGGATCTGACATAAGTCAGAACCTGGTTCAAGTTCTTCAGAAGAAATTGGATGAAGCGACTTTGGAGGTTGTGACTCTGACACTGTCGCGCAATGCCATGTGCAAGCTCCTCCCTGAGGATGTTCAGGTAACATTTCTCGCTTGTTTCAAACTACATGCAAGAGGATCGAATGACATTCCTGCTACTCAGCAAAGCATCTAGGGTCGGTTCAGTCCTGGAATACATCAGGGAGCTCTGAGTTTCTGTATCAGGCCAGTTAGATCGACGAACACTGCACTCTTCAGCTCGTGGTGACCCGTTAGCCACAGATAGCTCAGAAAACATTTTCAGCTCATCTTAAGATGCAGCTTTTTGGAGCTGCTAGATAGCCGTGTTACAGCGCCCTTGTCGGATTCTTAAAATGTGCTATATAAGTGTTTCAGATGCATGCACACATAAATACATGCAAATGACTATGCTAGATTAGAACAAAGTTTGCAGACAAGTATTTTGTTGACACCACAATTCTTTCTCTACAATTTCTGCTTTCAGTTTTCAATCATCACCCACATTAATGAAATGTTAATGACATGAAGGTTTAACTAGTGACATTGGTGATGTGTTGCTGCAGTTCATACAGAAACCAACCAGTTTACCTGTGAAGAAGCTGCAGTTTGTCATTCCATCGAGTGCCATTCTCCACCAGTTTGCTCTTGCCTACTACCTTCGCCAGAATCTCCTTCAGTTTCTGTTCACACCAAAGTACGCTGATGGTGGCAAACCGGAAAACACGTTTCAAGATTATGAGAACTCTCCGAGCACTCCTATTCCAGAAAGCGACGTTTTTCTCTACATACGGCCTCAGCAGTCCGGAGGAAAAGGTGACACAAGTTTTTTTAAATATTTTCTTATTTGTGTTGTTTAGATATCTTATTATAAGGTATTCTGAAGAGTGTCATTATATGTTATAGAAATTTTCCATTAAAATGCATCAGGTATGCATCTTCTGGTTATAAGAATAACATTAGGCTGGTTATCACTCACTTGCGTGAAATCTAAAAGATTTTTATTTTAATGTTTATGATCGAAACACAGTGTCTGAAGGTCATGTATTAATTGAATTTTTAACAGACCAATGATGAGTAATTCCATGCTTTTCTTGTCTAGGTATTGCCTGTATCCATCTATCATTTGTGGATAGTAAAGGATCGACAATACAACTCCTTGGATCTCCTAAGCTGTCTCCACAAGCATATCGTGAACCTCTCGATCGATCAATGTTTGATGGTATGGTCAACACTCACCAGTACAGACCAGCAGTTTCTCCTACAAAATCTCCAGGTATGAAGTGATCATCATTATTATCTGTGGGCCCTCCATAAATAGCTTCCATGTTATCATCAGAGTCAGGCTGTGGGATGTGTATCAAGCACCAGTGTTGTCTTCAATCCATTCTTGGCAGGGTTTCCTCTTCTTCCAGATCCTCTATTATTCCACAGATTATACATTCTATCTTCTTCTTGTTTGTTTTGCTTATGTGACTGAAGCAAAGGACTAGGCAATGAAGGTGAGGAATGGCCGCCTGACTTCATAAGCCAAGGCTAAGAAAATAAAGTCATTAACTCTTGATACCATTAATGATTCTCATGTTGGGCTTCTGAAGATAAGGTGCTGATAATCACTTTATTCTTCTCTAGTTTATCAAAGGAAAGCATGGAACTGCTATGAATATTTAGGGTGCCTACATTGTTCCACATGAATGATTCTGGTTGTTCCTCGTGAGTAACTGTCATCTTCAAATCTGTCAGGGCCGATGAGCTTGATCCAGTTTCGGATCTGGGAGTGTGGCACGCTGGACATGGCTCAGCTGACTGACATGCTCCTGCAGGCGACGAAGCAGGCCATCTGTGACATCATCCTCGAATATCGTCTGCTTACGGCGCCAATCTGTGAAGTGCCACAGCACTACGGTAAAGGAATGGATTCGCCGATGCACTCTGCACCTGCTTCTCCTGGACTTTGCTTCTCCATCAATGCAGGTGAGCAGTTTAACACCTGATCTAACGATGTTGAAATATCCTAGCAAAGTTTTGTTTTGTGGGCAAATGCTCTTTGTACTAGGGCTGTACCGAATAGGTGATTATCACTATTCGGCCGAATACGAATAATTGGACCAACTATTCGGCCGAATACGAATACGAATAGTGTACAAAATAGGTCTACTGAAAACAGTAAAAATTTCAAATGTAAGCAAAAGTTTCAGTTCAGTAAATTTAATACATAAACTAAAAGTAAACAGTTAACTACATGCAGGCCTAATTTTTGCATCCTTCTGCCAGTCTGTGTAAACTAGGAATGGAACTAATTTTACTAAACTTAGAAATTGTCACTTACAGCTCAGTTAACGCATGAATGCTGCATTAGCTTTCAAGAACGCCAATCGTTCCATGACCACTATTCGTATTCCGTCCGACCGCTACTTTTCGGCCGAATACCGAACAGCTATTTGGTCCACTATTCGGCCCCGAAGCGAATACGAAGCGAATGTTCGGTACAGCCCTACTTTGTACTGAAATAAGTTCTTGATGATATCAAAAGGTCTTGAAGAAGTAGGCGGTTATAAACACTCTCCATTGTTTTTTGTGTTCTGGTCTGTGCTGTTCCTAGATGACATACCGCAGAAGGAAATCTTGTCAAAACAACAATTAACTCAGTTATATTAGCTGCTCACAGGTTTCACTACCCTTCTCTTGCACCTTCGAATGCTCCATCAGCTGAGAACAAACACAATGTCACCCTTTCACTGCCGGTTTCCAAAACGACAGTTGAAACCTCCTTGTTTACCAGACATGTATAGTCGTTGGGCATTAATTGGATTTTTCATTTGCTTATCATGGATATTGTTGACAAACGTTATGAAATCCTTTCAAGTACCTTTTTAAGGCATTGCTTCAGTTGCAGTGTTGGGTATGAGTTAACTCAGATGAGTTTAAACTCACGAGTTAACTCACTTGCTGTGATTTATGAGTTTGAGTTAACTCACCTTAAAGAGTGTGAGTTATGAGTTTGAGTTAACTCATATTTTCTGTGAGTTTGAGTTGTAGCTGTCGATTATTTTAAACTCAACTCACTCTTCGGCACTCGGCACATATTATGTTGAAACAAGCCTTTTATATATCGTTGGCTTTCCATACTGGTGAGTGGTGACGGCAGGTAGGGTCGTAAACACTGCTAGCGGACAGTGTTTAAGCACTGCATATTTTGTATATGTGATGCCGCATATGAAAAGGGACCATAACGCGGGTTTGGAGTTATTCGCACCACCATGATCAGGAAAGAATTCTGAAAATAAAGGTGTTTAAGGTTGTACAGTGAGAGTATTATTGATTTATCTGTAGAAGTTAGAACGTGATGTACCTGAAATATGTGATTTTCGATAAAGCTCATATAAAGTTTAGAATGCCCATAGAAATGGCCGTTTTTTCGATGTTATGTAGCAAAGCATTTAATTAAAATGTTCTGTTTTCATGAAACTGTTGTGCTTGATTGATATCGAATACCAGTGCAAACCCAATTTCGATATTTTGATGGGTGACCATGTTTAAAGGCCTGTATCTCAGTAAATAAATCCCGCGTTATGGTCTCTTTTCATATGCGGCATCACATATTGTGAAGAGTTAAGAACAACATGGCTGAAGTACCGTGTATTCTTGATGGAAAATATTTTTCTATTACAAGTAGGCGTGATGGAAAAATTGTTGCTCGATTAGAACGTGCTAGTATGAAACGTGTGAGTTTATGAGTTAACTCATTTAACAACTGAGTTTGAGTTAACTCATTTCACTTAGGATGAGTTGAGTTTGAGTTTAAACTCATTTTGAGGTGCATGAGTTGAGTTTTGAGTTAACTCATTTCTTGTGTGAGTTTACCCAACACTGTTCAGTTGTGTGTGTTATAACCACTTGTTCAATAATGATGTAATTCACGACACACTTGAGACAAACTACCTATTCGAAAAAGACTCTCGGTAGCTGTCCAACGCAGGAATGCCATCTGCTTTTCCTCGACCATCCCATGCTAAATTGTTCACTTTGTTATAATACAATTTGGAATAACATTATGAAGAACATTAATAATTATAATATTAATAATAATAATAAGAGGCAGATATATCGCCTGGGACTTCACTGCCGTCCACACCTGTGCGGCATCCTATCTGCATCTGTCCTCAGCGGCACCTGGAGGGGCAGCAAAACTTGTTGATGACCGCAAGACCAGCATATACGCCACGCTACCTGCCTTTCATGAGTTCGTGCCAGTTGCGGTGGAGACAATGGGCCCCATGAATCGTGCAGGCCGAGAGTTCTTGACAGAGTTGGGCCGCCGAGTAACCGCAGTCTCAGGCGATCCAAGGGAGACGGTTTCCAGAGAATATCAATTTGCCTCCAACGTTTTAATGCCATTGCTTTTAGAGGAACCTTCACACCACACCCCGGAGATGACGACGGCATGCTCCAAGCTTAAATACACTTCTGTTTTATAGTTTCTTAGAGCCTGAGGTATTTTCGTACCTCGAGCGTTAAAAAATAATAATAATAATAAATAATAATAATAATAATAATAATAATAAAAATAATAATAGTAATAATAAAGTCAAACATAGTCAGTCGGGAGTTATAAAAATAATAATAATAATAACAGTAATAATAATTTCTTAAATTTAGATAGCACCCTTACTCAGAAGCATTCCCATTTCCGGTCTCGGCATTAGGTAAAGAATATTACTCAGGCACTATTGAAATGTGTCTCCAGTCAGACTCTTATTAAGTTAATAATTGTACTGTTTTCTAATGGGTGTTTTCCTAAGAAATTTTTTTGTTCATATTTTTAGAATCACGTCACAATCAGGACTCTTCGGTGCGTCGGACGGGTATGGACATTGGCCGGGCCGTCATCAAGACTCCGAAGGAGACAAGTTCTTCAATACAGACGCTGCTGTTTGATATGTTCCAGCCCAAGTCTGGTGTTGTTGAAGGCATGCCAACAATGGAGGTACTGCGTGTTGTTCAGCTGGTCTCTGTTGGTATTTAATTATCTGTTTCTGTTTTCATTATTGAAACACGTTGTTTTTGATGCTCAAGAGATCGTGTGATTCTGTTTAGCATTTGTTCATTGAGGTCTTGCTTAGAGTGTCTTCACTGCAATCATCTCAGCCTGAACGTGCAGCTCCATGAATTGTGGATAATGTTTAGCGAATCAGCCACCATGTTATCATTATATTTTGGTATCAGTAAAGCTATCTTTGTGTCATCGTTGAATGTCTTAACGGTATCTACGGCCTCGACCACATGGCTTCTCACTCACTGCAAAGGATGATCGAATATTTATCTCTCGAACCCTTTATAAGAACATTTATAAGATAAAATAGAGGGACTGTAGGCTGTCCAAAGAATACGCACCACCTATAAAGTGCTAATACAAACTCTTACATGCGAAGACTAACTAAGCTATTGCTCCTATATAGTTGAATATAGCACTGTTGCGTCTGTGTCAACTTTGCCTAAGTGAATAAAAAATATTGATTGATTGATTGTACATTTTCATGTAGTATGTCGATTGTGTATTTTCATGTAGTATTCATGTAGTAACTTACAGAGACATTTGTTAATCAGACCAGACCAGTTCAGTTTACTTAGTGAGCATTCATCTAGTCCAGGGGTGGGCAACATACGGCCCGCGGGCCGGATCCGGCCCCTGAGGACTTTTCAACCGGCCCTTGATATGTCTTAAATATTAGCATTTTATCTGGCACTTGGGACCTTTTTATCCGGCCCTACATGAATGTCTGGATCTCTTTACCTTGGCCGACATTAAAACATCTGTTTCTTATTTATTAAGAATCCGACCTCTAGTCTAGTCAACTAGTTCACTACTCATTCATCAATGTAATAACTCTCTGCATGAAACAATACCACAGAGTGGGTAGGCTCAAAACTGTGGAAGCCATCTTCACTTAGATTTCATGCCCTGAAAATGGTTGCACTGTTTCCAAGCACCTATATTTGTGAACAGTTCTCACAGATGAAACTAACAAAATGCAGAAGCAGATGCAGACTAACAAATGACAATCTTACCAATGGGATTTGTATTGCCACTTCGAACATTAAAGCAACCATACTAGATAAATTGTGTCGTGAGAAGAAGTGTCAGATTTCGCATTAATCATTAAAAAAGCACACCAAGCAAGTGGATACATTGTACACTAAAATTTTTATGTATTTTTTAAACTGAAGAAACATAACATATTTAGTATTTTATTATAGTGTGACTGTGTAGAACTGCAGGTAATTAGGATAATTATGTTTTCATCATAAAAGTTTTCTTCATTTAGTTTAACATAAATTTAACTGTAACGGTTATATCGCAATAGTTAGTTTGAATAAAATTAATATTGTCTTATTTTCTTGGGCAAATGAATCTGCAAAAATTAGCGATTGGCATGTGGCCCCTGAGCTGCCCTCAAAATCTTAGGGCGGCCCTCTGTTAAAAGAAGTTGCCCATGCCTGATCTAGTCAGTCCGTATGTCACCAGTTTCATTAGGAGCTGCATAGTTTTCCTACTTTCTGTTCTTTAGCAAATGAGAAATGCTGTGTTTGCTGCATCTGAGTCACTCGATGAATCAAAACAGGTGGGGGTTGAGCGAGTCAACCTGGAACTGATGAAGAAAATCCAGCGTTATGAGAGTGGAGAGAAAGGAAACCTGACGTCTGCCTTTGTCACTTGTATTCCAGACTGGTTGGAACACTGCTGTAGACTCGGTGAGTGCTGTACAGATTTGCAGTTATTCAGTATGTTAAATTAAGTTTCATGAAAGCTGAATGGTATGTATATGCCTTTTGCCTTTGCATATGGAATTAAAATTCTCCTGTACTGTGTATGAAAATGAGTATTTCTTGTCTTGAACAATACATGAAATCGTTGGCCACTGCTAATTGAAACCAACAGACAAACTGCATATAAGAATCAGTGCAATGAAGTCCAGTGGTCAGGAAGTAGTTACCATGCAAGCTGCAAGGATAGCTAGTTAAATTTTGTGTTTCATCACCAGGTGTTCCTGCTGTCAGCAAATACCAATACCAACTGACCAGTCGCTTTCCAATCGACTATTTTCTCAAAGAGGCGTCCAACATAGTGAACAACATCTGCCAGGACATGACGGCCGCCATCTTTCGCTCACACGAGTCATTTGTATCGTCAGACGCTTCTCTTGACTTTAACTTTACACCGTACCAGCCCATGAGAATGCCGGTAAGTTTGAGGGAGTTTGAGAGTGCATGTACATGTGTTTTGAGACATTTATATAGCACCTTTTGGAGCATCAAATGTGCTACACAGTCTGTCTAATCTAAAAATGTGCAGCTTAGGAAATTGTGTACCTATATGGATGTACACAATGCAATACATGGTAAATTCGAAGGAAAAAGAAACAAAGTTGGACTAAGACTATGCAGGAGACAATATAAATAAGGAATTAACATCAGCTGGACTAACACTAAGAGGAGCAATGAACTTGACAAATTGTGTTGTATGGTATTGTATTGTATTTAGAAATTTATAAAGCACTTCTCGCGAATGACTATTTAGAGGCGCTCTCAGCACAGAAGCCCTGAGGAAACAGAAATGCCTGTATAGAATGCGAGACCGATGAGGAAAAGCCAGGCATTAGTTTGGCCCTGAGCTGAGGGTCATTCCAGATCGTGGGACCCACTACAGCACACCGAGGACAATGGGGATCGTTTGTTCCAAATGGCTGGCATCAGCAACTGATGATAATGGTGATGGATACCTATATAAAGCAGTACATGTACAAAGTGAAGAATTTTTACAAGTATAGTGCTTGAGGAGATACAATGTGCTTGAGTTGTTTTGTGGG
The DNA here is from genome assembly GCA_963556255.1 of Allolobophora icterica. Classification (NCBI taxonomy): domain Eukaryota; kingdom Metazoa; phylum Annelida; class Clitellata; order Crassiclitellata; family Lumbricidae; genus Allolobophora; species Allolobophora icterica. The sequence goes on along the minus strand of OY744602.1, from coordinate 45,418,438 downwards.
AGAATATGTTCATTTTCCTTGCATGGGAATTTTATTCAGTGAACATTGTCATTTTGTGTGTTTACAGAACAAAGATGGTGGCCGTACCACAGTGACTCTGGATTTCGTAAAGAGTACCATTGGAGGATTTCCCGGCCGGTCATACTCGTATGTGATGGTTGGTCGTAACGTTGCAGAGTGGCGTGCAGTTATCGACAGCTTACAAGATGACAATGGACACACCACTTCATATTCACAACCGACCAAAGGTAGATGGTCTCTCTTAATGAAAGAGACTTTTGGCACTCAGTGTGTCAAATTCAGTTGCAGTGAAAAAAGAAATGTATATTTTTATTCATTGATGAACTGTACTGCTTGATCAGTGTTTTAGTTGTCAAAAAACAGATGGGAAAAGACAGTTTCACAGATTACCGAAGTACACAAATGCAGGTCAAATCTAATGTTGTTAATATGTTGCACAAGAAACAACTGATGACTCATCAGATATTTTAGCTTCCTCTTTAAATTTATTTACGCAACAAACGAGAATTAAATTGATCACACGTCTAAATAGGTATATGCAAAAAATAGAAAGCATAGTTTACAGAACTCTTACACTTTATTCATTTCTTTCGAGTGTCTATATAGCACCTCTTCAAGTGGGGCTCCAGCCTGACTCCAACATGGCCAAATAGAACAGTTTACAAAATAACTTTTAACTTGTTTTGTAACTTCTTTTCGTTGGTAGTCCAGTAGCTTTGTTCAAAGCATCATGCCTGCCAGCTATAAGCCACGAAATAAAATTAGTTCTACATTCCAAGCTCTAAGAGGCAGACTATTGATGCCATGAAAGAGCTGGGGGTCAAGACTTGAGATCAGTCAGAAGGGAATTGAACTGGCAACCTCTTGACCTGCAGTATAGTGCTCAGCCACTGAGGTAAACCACCGCATTTCTGCTCCCTTGAGATGTCCTTAAAGGCGCTGTATATGGCATGGTATGTGCCTATATGTGGTATGTGCCTGAACATGTATATAGAACCTTCCCCTATCTGACTGGTGCAACTTGAGACAAAACGAAAATGTTCAAGTACATATTTGCTTTCAGGTAGCATTCTGACCTTTCACCTCTGCATTTGGGGTTAAAATCCTGGTGTGATGAAGGTAGTTTGTTGCTGAGCCTTTTAAGTCATATATTATAATTTTGCAACTGTTGTGTTTGAACTTCAACCAAAAGGTCTGATAACTTCTTCTTGTGTGGCTGTGAATGTATAGGTCACAGAAAATGCCAGAAGTTTCCTCCACTTGAGTGCGACTCGGAAGGAAAACCAAGTCCGTCGTCCAGCTATTTGCCGAGTACCTCTTCCTCTTCACTTGACCAGATGGAGCGAATCTCTGTTCCACGCCAACAACTTCTTCTTCTGCTGCTTGTTGAAAAACAGGTATGTCCAGAACTCCAGATGGCAGAAGCTTTCTCCTAAGAACATAGTAAAACATTTCACAGTAGTATGGCTTTATTGCCATGTCAAATAGTTTTATGAATTTGAATTGAATTGAATTTGAAGTGAAACACCGACACATTTATTTATTTATTATCTTCAGTTGGTGCTATGTAATTGGTGACAGGATAAATCATATATCTATATATTTGTGTGTAATTATATCAAGGGTCTCGTTATTTATGTAATGTAATGTAATTTTTCATTTATATAGCGCCTCTTAAGAACCTCTCAGAGCACCCGTTAGCACCCTTTAAGTTCCTTTCAAAGACAATGATGTGATGGTTAGGTGAGTTACGGTACAAATTGAACATATTTCTTGAACTGTTGTGACAAGTTATATGCTAAAACTTCAGCCTGGTTTAAATAGAGTATTTTTCAAGCAATAAACTCTAACTTGAATTGAGTTTGTGTAGCAAAACTTTAATTTGTGTGAAATTGTGCTGTAGAATTGTTTTTTCTTGTTTTGTGTGTGACCTATTTACTAGAATATTGGGTTCTGTTAGGGTTTATGAGATTTTATGCCACATTGGGCTATGCTGAATTTCTCCAGGTGACCGTTTACCTGTACAACTGGGCGTCTGACCTTGCCAGTACAGTGGAGCGCCAGTTGATGAGGCAGGTGCAGTGGCACAACGCTCGATCTCATCTTCTTACCTGTCTTGTGACTCAGAAGACGGGACTCTTCCAGCATTCCCTGTTTGGCGACTTTCCATCTGATTTAATGGTTTGTAGCATGCTTTGAGATTGATCACAAAATCTTTTCATGCGTGATTTAGCAATTGACAGGTTCTCCTCATATTGCTACATTTATAAGAGACATATCTTGTAAAGTAAACGTAAAACCCATATCCCATGTGGAACATAGGGACACACTCATTTCCTTTTCGTAGGCCCTTGAGCCAGCAATGGAGAAATTCCAAGGTCCTGGACACAGGGCCAGTCCATCGCAGCTTACACTGGTACCAAATTATAGTGCTTGGTAACTGAGGCACGTATGTGCAAACAACTTGCCCCAGGTCATTACTCGGAGTCGAGCCATAACCGCATGATCCACGAGCAAGTGTATTACCAATAGACCACTGTACTTTTTGGTAAAAGAGTGTGTTGTTTAGGACATTCATGGGCACATTCATTCTAAAGGAATCTCAGAGGTTCATTATGTCTTGATTGATATCGGAATTGTGATTCTGTTTTGGAGTGTCAGCAACTGCTGCCTAGTGTATTATTTTAATGGTACTATAACAGTTTTAAGCAGGGCTGTAGTGGTAAAATTATAGGTGAGCACACGCTACCGGTTAGTTTTCCGAAACAAATTAGAGGTGAGTATATGCTACAGTATTTTGGAGTATACGCTACAGTATTTTAATATAAATAAATATAAATATTTTATGAGGTGAGTATACATTCTCCAGAGGTGAGTACACGCTATATACCCGCGTATACCCTCGACTACAGCCCTGGTTTTAAGGTTAGATTTGATGTCTATGAGCAGGCTAACTGGAAATGGAATATCCAGAAACCTGACTGGTTATCAGATGTAAGCTTCCTGCATCCAGTTGTTGAATTAATAACTGACAAGTTAAAGGATGGATGGGTTTATAGCCTGCATGACCAGACTGGCACAGTGATAACTAGATCATATGATCACTAGAAGGCAACCTTGTTTATGCAGTTTTTCATGGAAAGTTCACTGCTGAGGCACATGACCAGTAAATGTGCTTGTCTGCTGAATGTAGGAATCGAATCCATTCCTTCTGACAGTCAGTGATGTTGACCATCTCGTCAAATACACCGCTGTGCCACAAAGTCATCTCCAGAAGATCCGGAACCGTAGCGGGAGTGTCGCTTCATCACGGATTGCCCACCCAGCCCCTCTGGTGGCCCTTGGGCCACAGTTTGATGAGCTCTATCGTGACTTTCAACCCCCATGCCCCATGCACAAAATCACTTACGGAGCAATGCGTGACCCAGTACACCGACATGGAGCCCAGGCACTGGAGCTGAGGAGCCTTGAAAGAAAGGGTAATAATCATCAGCAACAGTATTTGATATGTTTTGTAACAATTATTATTATAATTTTTGATAAAATATTGTTTCCTTTTTATGTTGTTATTGTTGATTTATTGGTATTTTTATGATTGTCAATTAGGATAATTAATTTAAAGCCAGAGCTGTTGCTTTCAGTTTCTTATATTTCTTATCTTAATGTAATGCCTCTTGTTTCTTGATAAGGAATAAATTGTGTCTTGAAAACATAAGTCTGTAGTCTTTGTAAGGCTGTAACTTGTATACACAAGGGCCAATTGGGCTGTTCTGAGTGTCTTTATTTGGTGGTGCTGCACTGCAGTGAGTTTACTTTTTACAGAGAATGAAAAGTGTAAGAAACTGGAGGAGCTTTACAAAAGCTGGCAACAGAGGTCATCATCGACACCAGTTGTTTCTGTGAGTAATTTGAAAAGCACCATTGGCATAATGTAACATGATGTAAAATTACTCTTCTAACGAGGTGTTTCTGAAGTCCATTTTTTAATCTTGATTTGAAATTTATTTATTGGATATGCTCTGAAGTGCGCGGTGTGCATCAAGACAATTTTTGACTACCTTTACAGGGATTACTTATGAGATGTGGTTTATCTGGCATTTGTGTGTACTGGGATAGATATACATCTCAACTGTTATATAGCACCTTTATTAGTATTAATTATGTGCTATTAAGTGTTTTATCTAGGCTTGTGTTATTTTCATGTTAAATTTAGGAGGACTTGTTGAATCTGCTGAAGCAGTCATCTCGTGTTATCCACTACATCTCGACGCCCCTTCTCTTCAGTCCACTTTGGCTGCGACAGAGTTTCATCAAGACTGAGACAGCGCCACCAGTAAGAAGAGAAAGCATGTTGGACATGAAACTGCCGGTAATAGACAGGACATCTCTTTCACTTTCCGAATTCAACTGCTAGAGAAATTAATTCCATAGACAAGCACAAGGGTCCCTTGCTGCTGTTTGGCAACTTCAGTAAGACATGCTTTCTTGTTCACTAGAGAGTCTTTCTGGAACAATGTTCCACTGAAAATTCAAACAGTTTAGCTGATGAACATTTTCAGCTAATCTTAGGATGTGCTGTTGTGTATTAGATCTGTTGGAACTGCCATGCTCCAGCACCTTTGAAAGGTTCTTCAAGCAAAGTTTGTGTTAGGTATGACCAAAAGGCAGTCAGATCACCTTGTTGAAAAATGTTAAAGACTGAGGAATATTGACTGATTTTAAATACTGTGGCTTCAGTGTTTAATAAACCATGATCCCCAATTTGAAAGAGGAATCGGAAGCCATTGGAACGATTTAAGCACACGGATCATATGCTCGTGTCTTGATTTATTAGTTGTGAGTCTGGCTAAGTTTTGAACCTTGTGAAGCTTCTGCGAAATTGGACTTGAGTAAGAAGGGAAGTTTAAGTTATTCTGCAGGATGAATTCAGTATGAGCCACTTTTGAGAGATGTTTCAAAGGTACCATATTAAAACTGTTTTGATTTACATACAGATATGCATACATTATATATGGTAAGTCACATGGTGCTCAACTGCTCATATTGTTTGTTGGATGAAGTTGTTGCTTGCTTTAGGTTTACATAAGTTGTGCATTTTAAATGCTGTTTCATATCTGTATCTTAGACGTCACATCGCTCGCGGCACAATTCCGGTGCGAGTACAAGGAGCAAACGATCAGACAGCATTGACAGTGCTCAGAAATTTACAAGCTGTACATCACTTGAGGTTTTGAACTGGCAACCAGGCAGCTGCCTGTGGTATTTTAACCTATGCCAAAGCTTCCTTAGCCAGTACACACAGTACCTGCAGACAATGAGTTTTACCATCATCAACTATCAGCCTTCACCGATTTCTGCTGATTCAGATCGAAGGTCTGTCTTCCAGAATGCATTTACAGAAGCTGCTTATTTATGTACTTGTTTATTTCATTCTGTTTACATAGTGCCACTGTGAAAAGATGTTGACCTGTTTCTCTATTAATAATACTTTTGGGGGAATAAGTTGTTGATGCTCATGGCTTTAAAAAGTGCTTTTTTAATCTTGCTCTTACATCTACACTTTGAGTTTTGCAGTTCGTATAAGTAAGCTCCCTCCAACCTCCCTTGTTACCCCAATCAATGTTTTAAACAATAATTAAGTGTACAGTGACACTGTTTTGTATATGTAGTTTGCACATCACAATGCTTGCTGCACAGTTTTGGTGTAAAAAAGTAATGTGTAGTGTGGCAGTTTCGATTTTTGTTGTGACTGTAGCCACTCGAAAGATGGAAGCAATTGTCACGGTAACTGTACCTACCTACAGAAGTCGTTACCAGGTGGAGTGATGCTAATTGAACTGGCGTTTCGTGATGTATACTTCTGCGTCACAGTTTATGCATTCGAATGTTCGAGTGTTCCAGTGGGCAAGAATGTTAATCCACAGGTAAGATTAAAGTGGAATATTTCGGCAGTAAGCCCTGCAGTTACGTTACCTTACAGGTTAGACCAAGGGTTAATGTTGATAGAAGCATTTAATAACAGTAATGATTAAAACGATATGCTGATGAGGACTAGGCCTTATTTTGTACACAGTTTTTTCGTATCTTTTGACGGCACCTCTGACACAAGGTGCTAGTGAATAAGCTGGTGCCCTTTGCTTAGCTTTAGATTAGTGCTGTAGAAATTTAAAGTTTACGCTTATCGTTATGATCCGTATGGCCTGATCTATTTCGAAGGCTGTAATATCAGTTGTGCTTCAGATTAGTAGACCACTTGATAATTAAATATTACATTCAGCTTGTGAAGCAAAATATTGGGTCAATTGACTATTCTAGGTTAAGGAAACTTTTGGTGTAATAGCAACAATGACGATAATGATGATATTAGTACTAATAATAGTAAAATTAATACTTGATAGGACTGCTCGTAAAAATAATAGTTTTGGTGTTTTTACAGTTGACCGTAATATTTACGGACGAATGTGATAAGTTCAAGGATCTGACGCATCTTCATTCATTTTCCCATGACTATCATGTCCGCCTGGTGCAGTCGTTCATCTCCACAGACCACGGGCTTTTCCCTTCCTCCTACCTGACAACCCTACTTTATGAGATACGCTCTTACTTCCCAGATGAGCCGAGTTTCTCATGGAACTACATCCATGAAGGTTGTAACCCAGCCATTTTTCTTATCTTGTAAACGTAACCGGTCTTGACTGCATGAAGTGTGCACAATCTATTAGATTTTGTAGTAGATATGCGATGCATTGTGAGACAACTACAGTATGATATAATGCATAGTCTAAAATCACAGTATGCTGTATTTTAATCATAAGAAATTTTGAGTATACTATAAGTTGAAAAGTTTGAATTGTTCTCTTTGCAAATTCTGTGGGCTAGAATTTAACCGTTCAAAGGCTGTGAACTCTCTGTTCCTTTTGCCCATACCTCTACCAGGCAGCATCGCGCTTCCTCGGTGGTGGCCCTCTAACCTGGAATTGCTTCCCCTAGTTCTGCGCTTGCTCCCAAGACCCTTTTATCCCACGTTCTTTTATCGCCTTAACCCATTTGCCGCCAACGTTGCGAAAACGCAACGCACTGTTTGGAAATTTGAAAAAAAATCAAGACACGACAAAGTCACGCAAATTCATTTTGTCTTACTTCCTGGGTGTTCACTACGTCTGCTGGTATCAAAAATATATGCTTTGCTGTTGTCTGCAATTTTTTTTGAGTTGCGCAAAATTCGTGGTTTTTGACGTCTAACTAGTGGTTTTGTTCAAGAATTTTCTTCTGCCGTAAGACGTTATATTTCCCAGAAGCGATCCTGTCTCTTTTGAAGTACTTAGGTGAGTATTTAATATTATTTGTTTATTAATAGTATGTCTCATTATTATGCCGATACCCCAATGTCCGAAATTTCGATGTTGCGTTTTCGCAACTTCGGCGGAATGTGATATATACACATTGTTGCGTTTTCGCAACTTCGGCGGAAAACGATATGCACAGTGTGACACCTAGTGATTCAGATAAACTTATGTCAGTTTACGATTACTTACAGCAATTTCAGTTTAGTGATTCATAAATGATGGCGTGCTCAGTGCTGCCACTCTTCATTGGGCATACTTTTGAAAGATGCACATTGAATTTTTCAGAGGAGGCCGAGGAAGAAGTTCTATTGCTTGAGGGAGGCTGTCCCAGTGATATTTGAAGAAGATGATATCACCACCCTCATCCTAAGTTGATTAGCAAAGCGATAGCGAACATTTTTTCGAAAATGAGCTCATGACTACCGATGTGATGTCAGAAGACGTTGCCGGGCATGTGGAAGTCCATCACACTTATGCATCAATGTCAAACCAACGGTCACCGCCCACTAGGCATACCTCGCTTGAAACGCAATCGAAGCCAAGAAGAAAGCCACGGGTGTCAGCAAGGTACAAGTCTTCCAGGCAGCAGCTTGCGGAAAGGTCAGACGAACCACTGCAGCATGTTTATTCGAAGGACACAGCTTCAGAATATCTTCAAAGTCTTCCAGGCGGCAGGCTGATCTCGTGTCCGATACTCATGCGCCGATGGAAGAGTCAGTGGATTCAACGCCCTTGCCGGCCAAGAAGCAACGACTACCTTCAAAGCCGCCTAAGTCTTCTAAGCCAACGAAAGAGGATTGGCAATGCCAAGAACCAAAATTTACATTGAGCCCTGTCAACAAGGAGAAGATAAAGATGTGGCAGTTGATCAAACAGGTGATAAGCAAGAGCGAGTCTTTTAAGAATTTTGGGATGACGAGGTGTTTAGCCTGATAACACAGAGTACACTGTAGGCCTATGCACAGCACTGGCATACACTTGTCCAAAATAGGGGGTTTTGGTTCTTCGTTCTACACTTGTTGCATTGAATGTATAGTCCACCCCAATTATTGGGGGACACATGCCCCGGCTCCCCTCCCAGAGTCTACGCCTATGATGCACAGCATTGCACATCATTGCCAAGAACGAAGATGGTCGTCGACTGCGTTGTCGGTTGTGCCACAGAACCACGTACTACACGTGTATCGCATGCACGTCAAGTGCCTTGCTCAATACCATGGAAACAAGTGACATTGAACTTGAATCAGTTTACAGCAAGCACAAACATTTTCATTGAAATGACCGCGAACACAATCGATAACTAATAGAACATGATTATAGTAAACAAATACATCTTTCCCGCCGATGTTGCGAAAACGCAACGTCCTATAACTAGGACACTACATATAGTTCCAATAAAAATGCACTGTCAGAAGTTTATTGGCATCATATTGATGACCTAGTATCAGTTACAGCTTAATCTGGTGGCTATTTCTAATAGCGGCGGTAAATGGGTTAAGACCGCTCTATTGAGCCGTGCTGGAGCCGGGAGCACCTCTGAGTAGTTCTCCTTGAAGAGGCGCTATATAAATGTCCGATATGAATGAATGAAAAGAAAAGAGTTCAATATTTATCATAATAACATTATAACAATTGATATTGTATCAGCTGTCTACCTGATTCTATGTCCGGAACAATTCTGTCTAGGTTTCCTATATTACTATCAAACTTTTTGGTAAACTACTAAAAGTTTAAATTGTACTAAGTAGCAATATATCTGTACAACCAAATGAATATTAAGGTTTTACTAATTTGTAATACCGTACTTAACCATGTAAAAGGGGTTTCATTTTGTGATCTGAAAATAATTGTAATATTTTAGAATAGAATATTTTTTATTGATCCAATTGCGAACCGCATTTTGGTGTACCGGGGTATATAAACACATTCTCGGCCTTGCACAACTGGTAGTCACAATCATGATACTGGCATGTTAGATTAAGTATGTTTTCTATTAACAACTTCTGGGTGAGTACGTTTTCTCACTTTCTGAGTCCAAAAGAGAGGGGTGACCTATACTTGAAGATGACTTGTACTTGAGTATGTGTGGTATCATATTGCAATACAGTATACAGTTATTTTATACTACTCACTAATAAGTCTCCTTAGATTTTAAATTCATATGCTTTATTTTATAATAACTATTCAGTTGGTATGTAGTGTAGCTAATGTTTAATTAATTAAACTACCAGCTTCGAGATACCAGCATCAAAGGGGTGGAATTATAATATTAAAAGTCGGGCATGGGAACTGACGATGAATTACCTGGGAAACCTGAACAGCAGACAGGCATCATTAAATATTTTAGCGTGAGGGACCAAGAATAAGATTAACGATCTGTTGCAGAAGCAAATGACATTCTAATGGCACGTGTGAAGATCAGTATGTACTAGTGTCAGTTAGCTGGAGTCTGTTGCTAAATTTCCATCAGAAGTTAAGATCTTAAATGTTTTATTTTTCAGCAAAAATGTCCATTCCATCTGGAGCCACCTCTGGACAGCTGTTATTTGACTACATGTTGCACTATGATGGCTTGTTTCTAATGGATACTGTTGCCATGACACCCATTCAGCCTGAAGATGATCCATGCCATGTAAGATGCTTTTCATGCCACTAAGCACAATGTCAAGGAGTGCACCTTTTCCCAATTATTGGGGCCACCCTTTCTTCTCTTTTAGACTTCTTGTAGCTGTTTTAAAAGTCGGAGACCCACCTCAAGTTTAAAGAGTTAACTGATGAAATTATTGGAATAAATCCAAACACAGCACTTAAATTTACTTTGGAGAGAGTTCAAACCTAGTTGTACTGAGAAGTTATGAATATGTCTTTCAGATTACTGCTTCTTTAGGCTGCCTTCATGTCCTGCATATATGAGTCTTTCACATGGTGGTGAGTTGCTAAAGTGTGCTCTCTGTTGTTAGATTGCAAGGATCAACAATGAATTTGCAGTTTCAAACCTCAATACAAACCATGAACGTTGTCTTTGAAAGTCACCGTCTGTGATAACAATAATGGTTCTTGGAGCCAAATGAAGTTTCTTAATTGTAGTATAGATGTGTAATTAAATTGCACATTTCTGTTTCGCATTTTATTTTAATTTCTTGTGCTTTTCGTTTGAAAAGGCCAAAGAATTTCGATCAGCTCTGATCTGCAACTTACCAAGTGTTCTTCAGCCAGATTTGATCAAAGAAATATCGAAACAATCAATCCCGGCAAATGCGAGCGATGGTGACTTTGACGTAAGTATCATCATTTCTCTCAACCCATCACCAAGTGACATGGACGTTTCCATCTTGAACGTGCGTTACTGGATCGTCGTGACGAACCGACAGCAGCTCTTCCCAAAACAGAATCTGGAGAAGAAGCTGGCTTTGTTCAATGCCATACAGACAAAGGTCACGGTTTCAAGTAAGTTACACTGGAGATTTTGCTCTGTTTAATGTCTGTGTAAATACAAAACACACAAACAGATAACAATCAGATAGAAAAAGTAATAAAATAAAATGCAGATAATTTAAATAGCTAATTTGCAAAAATATTAAGCATACATACTGTATTTTATCGAACTATGAGTCGCTCCTTTGTATAAGGTGAGGGGACACAAAAGAGAAAACATTTTTATAAAATCATTACATAGGTCACAGTGGCAGATATGGCGCTCATATACACAGATGGTCATATGCGTGTAAGTGCATGTGCTAATGGTGGCTGTAAATATATGGCCATTATTATTAAGTACTTGCTAAAATATAACCTTGTGTTGAAATTAAATTTTATGCACTTTTGAAATTAAATTTTTTCAACATTTTCTGTTGTGATTTTATGGTAGTTTTGAAATTAAGGGTATCAATCTTTGCTGTTCTTCATGATTTTACAGTGGGGTTATTTCATGCCAAATCAACCAAAATTTACACTCTTTCCCACTCACCGATTCAGAATTTCTTGATTTTTTAACCAAATATTCCTGATCATATGATATGATGAACTGGAAAATTTCACTTATCTACAGCAAAAACTGACCGAGAGACATTGTAGAATTAAAAACAATGCCTATTGACTGATAGAGCGGCAGTTAGATAATAAATAGATGAATCGGTGCAGCACCTTTATATAAGTCGCTAGCCTCAGGTCCAATGTAAAAAATACGTAACTATAATCCCGAAAATAAGGTAAATAGATAACTACCATAATCAGATGAAAAAGTTGTAGTAGTCAATTTGTAGTAATTAGGATTGTGTGTTGTGAAATTGTTTACATATTAAGACTCAAAAACGTTGTAATATGCGTAGTATTTGTAAAACTCTGTGTACTCAGTTCATGTCAATTATCAATTAAGGATTCATGTCAATTATCAGTTAAGGATTAAAGACTACAGACAGTGAATGAAACTGTAAGTCCATTGTTAGCCAGTTAAATTCAGATAAACTCATCTTCTGAAGAAGTTTTAATTTGTATGGCATATCTTCCCCTCTTAGCCCAGTCTGCTGGATGCCACATCAGTCCACGAGGCTCATCGGCTGCCACGGAGGTAGAACGATTGCCCCAGGAATCTATCAACTACCGAGGTTACTCAAACGTTCACCAGATGGCGGTTCAGGCACTGATCGTGACAACAGCCGATGTCATACAGTAAGCTTATGTCAATTTCACAGTTTTTATTACTTTGTAGTCAACTCAAATAAACTGTAAACATTAAATTTGTAAAGATTAGGGTTGTGTCGTAAGACAAGCTGAAATATTTCGTTATTGTTTCTGAAGCTATTTTCAGTGAAGAGTGTTTTGGAAGGACACAAAACCTTTCAGAAATTTTGTATTGCTGTGCTGAGTGTTGAAGCCTAGAGGATCTTGAATGTAATATTGTCCTAAACTAGGACATCTTGGATTCAGAACTCACCCTCTCTCCGCACGTCTCGCAGCTGAACCACGCTTGCTACTTTCATCTGCGGCAGCTTCACATGGTTCCCGCTCTCTTTCCCCCTGCTGCTACTCTCATCCATGCGTTCATTACCTGTCGATTTGACTACTGCACCTTCTATATTGGGCTTCCCTCACTCAACTGAATTGGCTCGAACATGTACTGCATTCCGCTGCGCGCTTGGTCGGGTGCATTCCTAAATTCAGCCATATCTCTAAATACATGCGAGATGTCCTCCACTGGTTACCTGTCTCGCAATGCAATGTCTACAGGTCGCCTCCATTGTCTGGCAATGTCAGCTTGGCCGTGCTCCCTCCTATCTGCACGATCTTTGTTCTCGCGCCTCTGCTTCACGTGGTCACCGCTTTCTTTGCTCTGCCACCTGTGGTGACCTCTGTGTTCCTTTTGTATGCACTGCTACTATGCAGCAGCGCGCTTTCTCCGTGGTTGGACCCACAATTTGGAATGGGCTTCTTCCTGAGTTGCGGTCTCTTCCTCGAGACTCGTCCACCACTTTCTTCTCTGCTCTGAAGTCTGTTCTCTTTCGCCGGGGTTGGGCTGGGAGTGCCTCTGAATAGTTGCCTTGAAGGGGTGAGCTATATAAGTGCTTGATTGATTGATTGATTGATTGATTGATTGATTGATTGATTGATTGATTGATTGATTGATTGATTGATTGATTGATTGATTGATTGATTGATTGATTGATTGATTGATTGATTGATTGATTGATTGATTGATTGATAGGAAATAGTAATTTTAAATACTGAAGAATTTTAATAGGATGGTCACTGTTTTCGGCAACTTAGTTGAAGCTGATGAGATCTAAACACAAGACGTGTCTGTTTCAGTGTGCCATCATTGATTCTGCTGTTTGGTCAAAATAACATTGCAGACCTTGACTTTACCTCTTGTTGTATTATGTGATAACAGACTTACATATTACAATAATGGCAAATTGGCAATACTGCAATCCTGACTAGGTTGGACTAAATAGACTGGTTTATCTTTGAATTTTGAGTTTCAAATGATGCACAATTATTTACAACACAATGCAACTGTAATTGATAATTTAATGCCCTCCTTACAAAATTCAGAATAGCACTTTGCAGCTGGGCTTATGTTAAGAGCCATAAGTAGACTGGAAGAAGTAAGTTTCAGTTTAGAGCAAAGACAGTCTTGGTAGAGGGGTAGAGCATTCCAGATGATGATTTGTCAAACTGTTGCTCTACAGCTGCCTTCTATTTCATTTTAACACTTTTTGGGATAATTTGTTGCTGATTGTCTGAGCAGCTACCTTCTTAAATTGTGGTGTCCCACGAGGTTCTTTACTGGGTATCCTGATATTTACGTTGTATACAACTTCACTCGGTTCACAACTTACTGATTGCTGTTTGTATGTAGCTGAAATATGCAGCTTTTCCAGTCATTTGATATTTCTACAGTTATTCTTGGTCTCCAAACTACTTGCTTGCACATGTGATAATATGCAGTACTGGATGGATAGTAACATGTTTCTGATGAATCCATCTCCACAAATTTCATTGGCTCACATCAATTCATGTGAATGGATTGCTTGTTGATGGCACTATATGTTAGAATGATGACAGGTGGCAGAACTCAAAGCACACGATGACACTGCTGTCGAGCAGACGCTCATTGGTTGAAACGTTGCACCTCTGGTATTCGTTGAGACTTCAGGTTTCGTAGAACTGGCATTCATCGCCTGTCAGTCAATAGATTGAAGCACCACCGGCGACTAACAGTTGAAGTTACTTCAATGACCTGCGTTGGTCATCCTCCGCTGAGACAGAGATATTCTGATGTAAACGGCGTATTGCACATCAGAAGGGATGGGCCTGACTGATGCAGTCACATAGGTCAAGACAAATTTTGAACAAATTATCTTCTAAACATAAAAAACTGTAGCAGAAGCAAATAATTATTCCAATTTGCAAACCTAGCCTCAGTAAACTCCAGCATGTTTGAAAATCCTGAGCAAATTCTGCATGTAGACAAAATAATCCAAAATGTGTCATATCCGGGATTAATATTGAGAGAAAAGTCTATGAAAGAATAATTACCTTGCTCTACTTTACCATGCTGTCAGTTACAGTATGATCGAATGTGGTGTTCAGGGTGAAGATAACGGAAATGTTGAAGCGAATGAAGAACCTTTGTCGACGAGACTTTCTCTGGAAGTATCTAGTGACAGCAGAACCGATCGAGGAAGAATCGCGGAGAAGGCGGAAGACAGGAGCTGATGATGACCTCAAAGAACCAGTGAGTCATTAGTTCACTGGCATTTTTTTGCCATACGACTCAATTTGTTGAAAGATTGTTTGGTGCATTGTAGAATCATGGATTTCATGATTCAGTGTTTGATAATTTTTTATTGTTATTATTATTTTATTGTTCTTTAGTTGATTCATTCATCCATCATTCTTTTGTTGGTTTATTTATTCGTTTATTCCATCATTCGTTTGTTGTTTGTTGATTGATTCAGTTTAATTCAATCTTGGGATTCTTGCACTACTGGCTCAAAAGCTTAACAGTAGGAAATAAGCACCTTGCCAGTGTTCCACATTCTTTCATTTGCTGCTTGATTATTTGATTCATTTTCGTTCGTTTTGTTAATTTATTAATTGACTGAATATCTTCAGCATCTGTCCAAGATGCCGTTCTCTGACTTCCGTGACCTCCTGTCACTCACCACAAAGATTGATGTCTCAGAAGTCGACCCGAAGATCAACCCTATTTTTGATCTACCGAGTACTGCCTACAACAACCTCATTCGGGTGCTGGTAACCAAGTACCCAGAGACGTCACGATACTTATCCAGTTATCCCAGTGGAGGACCAACACAATATGTCGTACGTATTGTTTTCTGGTGGCTTTGGTCATTTGATTAATGAATGTCACTGCACAACGGAAATGGGGCGTGGTGGCTCAGTGGTAAGTTCGGCGCCTTGTGACCGGAGGGTTGCAGGTTCGAATCCCACTCTAGCCACTGCGTACGGACCTTGGGCAAGTCCTTCACTCGCAATTGCTCGTGGCGCTTCGGCGTGAAAATTCCTGCACATTATCAAATGCTGTAGTCGGGAGCGCCTCTGAGTAGTAGTTGACTACGATGGGCGCTATAGAAATATCCGGAATAAATAAATAAATAACTGTCTTTCTTTGAATGTGGGAAACACATAGGATTTGTAGCCTGTGCTTGCCAAAGTAAGGGGGAATGTTGCCTTTTAATTATTGCACTTTATTAAGAACACTGTTAGCCATTTCAGAATTTTCAGACACGTTTTTGACTCTGGTGTTATTTCAAAGTGGCAGACAAAAGTACTTCGTACACTTATTAAAATGTCGACTGTGATTTTATTTTTCATGTTTATATTTTGAAATTTGATGATGCTATGTAAATTGTCATACTTACAATTCCAAGTTTTGGATAAGTTTCATAAGAATGGCAGTAAAGTGATTTAAACTGTATTGACTGAGTATCATCTGTGATTAGGTAGTTTCGAACTGATAGACGAAACTTTATTCAGCGTTGATATTTTATCCTGTAGTATTGATTTTCTTTGTTTCAAATGTTGTTCAGGTAATATTCAATCCTCAATGCCATGATGTGTTCATGATGTTGACAATCAACGATCTGACGCAATCAACTGTAAGTTCCATGAACCCAAAAATGTTTCATAAGTACTTTGATATACCGGTAGTGTAATTATAGAAAATGTAATAAATTAATGTAACATGTGGTTACTGCTACAATACAGTTGATATTATTAAACACCACATGAAGCACCATGTGAAGAAAACTGCCATGTTATAAGTGGTGAAAATAGCAAAACTTGACACTATATGATACTGTTGCCCAATGGGTCCTGAGGTAGGTACTTCATGGATGCATGACGCCACAACATAACCACCACATAAAGTTTGAGGTGAAACGACTCCTGCACTCTGAAATTTTAAAGTAAAATTGTAGTTATATTGCACATGTGTAGTTTATTGCAGTAACAATATAATTTATAATAATATGATTAAGGACGATTATTATTTGTCAAGCACTTCAGAGGATAATCCTTCTAACCAGAATCACAGTAGTGGGGACATTGAATCCAAATGTGCAAATAACAGCAAATGAAGTTTTGACAATACTTAAGCCTTAAGAATACAGTTAATTTTTATAAAGAAATTTCTTTGCATTCATTTGACAGAATATGTGCATCGTCTATCGTGATCCCATCTTTACCAACAAAGAACTGCCAGGGTTTCATAAGCACTTTGAAAGCGTCGTCAGTACATGCTGCTATTATCTGTGGACAAATCTTGTTTTATAAACAACAACAGTTTAGTGACATTGTGTAGAACGAATAATTTTATGCAAATTATAATCATGCACATTTTTGTGGCTTCTATGAGTTGTGAGTCATAGCTTTGTCATCCAACCAGTCTCAAAACCATCTTTCATAACCAGTTTTATTTTATCACTTTGGTTGTGCCTAAGTTATTTGGTTTTGCTGGACTGTTGCTTACTTGTGATTAAATGCCAAAGGTATAACTGCACAAAGCAATACTTTAAAATTTCTTAGCAACATGACGTTTCAACTTATGCACATTGTAAAGTCATTGTTTCTGCTGAAGATTTTTTATATTGTCTATTATTGTCCATTATGTAAGCACTAAAAGACTTCCTGATCTGAGCTTTTCTGTGAAGTTTTATCAGACATTTTTAGTATTGTGCCTTGGTAAATATATGAATTTGTGTTTTGGGCCGGTGCATTTTTCTGCGTAATTTGTGTTAACCACACACACTAATGTGGCCAGAGCACTTTAACATGTAAAAGTGCATGTAGAGCACAGCTGTGGTCTCTGATCAGGCAGGTACTAGTGCTGCTGCATCATGGTCGCACACACACCGCTTGTGTTTCATGTATTTATTGCCAAACTATTGTCTGTGAGAGTACTAGTCGTGTGTCTACTCTCTTCAGGTATTGTTTTATTGGTGTTAGGTCATCATTAACCCTTTAACGACGAAAGGGATTAGTTTCCATACATTGTAGTGCACGCTCGTCATTAAAGGATTAAGTCTTCTTTTGGTCTCTGAAAAGTCTCTACCTTAGAATCTTCTAACAATTGGCTGTTGTTGTGGTTGTTCTATTGTGGCTGTTAGTATGGTTCAACTGTTATTTTACGGCTTTAAGGTTTGGTTTTGGATTTTTTATTTATTCTTTGGTTTGGAATTATAGTTTACTTCTGGGTTCGATTTGGTCTTGCTGTCCTGTTGGTCCTTTATGCACCTTAATCAGAAGAAAAGTAAAAAGTTAAAATAAGTCTAATATGGTGATGATGGTAATGATTATTATTGTAAACAGTACTAGGCCTACATTTTTTATTGCTGTTATTATTTACTGTAAATACTACCTGTATTATTATTATAATGCTGCTGTTGTTGTTATTTTGTACCTTAGAGTACTCAGCAACCAAATTCATTGTAAAGTCAATCCCAGGAGCAGAAAATTATCTATAGCTGTGGAAATTTGCTCCAGAATGTGACAGCATTAAAGTGTTGGATTGCATTTTTGAGTTGCATTGGCACAGATATATGTATTTCTCAAGTCACACTAGAATTGGGGCAAGAACACCTAGAGTTTGAGTCATATCAGAATTATTTTGATATTGTTATCTTTTCCTGGTTGGCGCAAATGCTTTAATATTTTATATTTGTACAGTAATTTGCTGTACGAAGTGGTTTTGTTACCCACTTTAGTTGGTTGCATGCTAGTCGAACACTATTTGGGGGTGGTAGGGCTTTGAGCCAAGCAACAATGTGCTGGTCTACTGTTGTTGTGTTAGGAGTTCAAACCCTTGAAACAGACATTGTTTTTAAGATGAAAATTACCCGGTACTGTTGATAGACATTTAAAAACAATTCTATTTGCAGAAACTTTGAAAAGGTTTGCAAGGTGTGTGTGGATTTGTGTGTGCATATTGTGTGCTAAAATTTGAAGTGTCTAGCTGTATATATTGAGATCATGTCCTGTCATCTGGTGGGTTGTTTGCTTTTGTATATTGTATTTTAATGATTCATGCTAAGTGAAGAGTTGCAAAAATCGAATGACGTTTTCTGAAGTTTTATTATGGCTGTAATAATGCAAGTGCTGTAATAATGTATAATTATACTTGCTAAAGCTCATAGCATACTTGAAGATCTTGGGTACTGCGGTATAGCAGAACTTTTCTGAGGTGATCAAAAGGCAGTATATAAATGTCTCTTAATCATAAGCACTAGGTAAAAGCTAATCAGCTTATTTAAGTCCAAGTGGTTGTCCAAAGATAGCAAAGGGAGTGGAAGATCCGGTGGCCTATAGACCAGACGGAACTAATTCTGGCTGATGATGGGTTGAGAGAAATGATAATGCAACAAACCGGATAGATCAGAGGTAAGGGGCCATCCATATATTACGTACACAAAAATCCGGGAAAATTGGACCCCCTCCCCCCCTGTTCGCAAGCGTACTTTCTTCCACCACCCCCCCGCATACGTACGCTTGACGCACACCCCCCCCCCCGAAGACCAGCTGCAGAAAGTGTCTCGGCAGCGACTGGCTGCACTTTAGGCCAGATTATTGAAGGATGAGTGAGGGCCAATATAGACAAATTATAGGTGTCTCGTTCACAGCACAGAATAACTGCACATGGCTTTTATATAATGTAATAAAATGCCATCGGACGACTATAGGACAATACAGAGAGTTATAAATAGGCTAATGTGGACGTCATAATTAGAAATTTATTTTGCGTACGTGAGTCATTTTCCGGTAATATGTCACATTCACAAATTGAAGAAGCAAAAAGTTTTTTTGGCAAATTACATTGATTTTTGTTTGGAGCAAATCTTCAATATTTCTATTTCACTAATATATATTTGGTTTTGCACTAATATGTAAAATTATGAAGTTTTTAGCAGAAAGAAAATAGCCCTACGAAAATGTTTGTCCACTCCGTTACTTCGTTACCAAAACACATATGAGCTATTTATATATAGTATACAGCTTCCTACTGCGTTGTTTGACATGCCAATATGTTCTTAGTATTAATGTTTATAAAATAAATATAAAAGAAATTACAATACAAATGATTATTTAATTCCATCACATTTTAAATTTTGTTAAGAAGTTCCACTCCGTTACCGAAAGAAAAATATGGAATCTAATCAACATAAAGTTGACTGTATTTTTTTGGCCAAATAACAAAATAAAAATCACTTCAGCTAATCATTACCAGTGATCAAATGAACAAAAAAACATTAAAATATTTATGATGTTGTCTTAAAAATCTGCTCATAACATCAAAATTACATAAAAAATTACCATAAAAAGTTCCGCTCCGTTACCATTTGTCGAGAATTGAGCACAGAGTGTGAAAAGTGAACTTTAAAAAAAACAGTCTGCCGAAGCAAAAATTTATTTAAAATGTCATATATTGTTATATAAGTTGTATTAGAAATGATAATTTAAGTAGACGACTTATCCTGACAGTGGAATAAATTTTAGTACCTCAAGGGTCACATTTATGGTAACTGAGTGGACAGTTAACGGAGTGGACAAATTGTGTATCAGCACGGTAAATATCATATTATCTCTCATGCGTCCACATTAATCGTCGGTACACTCATTATATAGCTTATAAATGTTATATTAAAAATATTATTTTAATTAAATTTATTCATAATCATTGCAAAAATGCAGTAACGGAGTGGATGTATTATGAAAAAACACATGAGGTACGTAATAAATGAAAATTTGTAAGAAATTTGTCTTAGCATTCAGATCCTGTATTAAGACATACTTACTTACATAGATCTTCACAGAAGAGATGTGTTAAGTTGCGGGACCAAAGAACTGACAGGGTTGTGAGATACGAGATAATTTTTACATGTTAACGGAGCGGACATCATTTTCCGGGGACAAGTTAAAATATATTTTTAAAAATTATACTGAAGTTGTAAGTTTCTAAGTTGTATTTAGAAATATGCTATTATGTTTATTATAAAAGAAACAGTCACATTTTTTGGTTTAATGCAAATCATTTTGAAATTGTAGACGAAAGCAACATGTACTATAGGGACGTCTAGGGACATGCCTAGGGACGGTAACGGAGTGGAACATTTTAAATTCAAAATAAATTGTAATAAATTATTTTATTGCTCTGAATTACTTTCAAAGGTCTTAAATTGTTGACTGATCAATAACGTTTTAATCTAATCACTTAGCATGATCAGACTAGGCATTGTTTTCTTAGAAATGACCGGGGACAGCTGAATTGTCAATTTATGCATTTACCGGAAAATGACTCACGTACACATTTTGTCCCCCCTCCGTTCTCACTCGTACGCAAAATGGCCAAAATCCGACCCCCTCTCCCCCCTAATTGCGTACGTAATATGTGGATGGCCCCTAAGATTTAGTTAGGATATTTTTACTTGTGCCTTGAGTAGAAGACCTGAGTGACAGAGGCTTTGAGTAAATACCGGATGGACGAGAAGTGAGGTGTAGGCATAGGCGTAATTTGTGGGAGGTACGAGGGTACCCGTACTCCCCCACTTTTTGAACAATGCCAATGAATATTTTATTCCGCCTTGCTTCGTGTATGTAAGAAAATGAAACCCACCCCCCACTTTTTAGACCAAGGTTACGCCCCTGGGTGTAGGAACGGAGATATTTCAAAATTCTGGTGGTGAATGTTCCAGGCAGATTAGAGATCGTTCTGGAGACGAGGTGCAGTGTTGGGTATCGAACATAGCAGTTAGGCCCTATGGGATAATTACCAAAATCCCCATTACTCTGAAAACACCATTGTTGTAATTACTCGTATTAACATTAATGAAATCCCCAATACTCTCATAATGCCATGGCTATAATTTCCCATATCAAACTTCCCAAAGCCCCGATAGCTTCATAATGCTGCAGTTTACGATTTCTCAAATCCCGATTCCTGTAATTATGCCATTGGGTCTAATAACCAAAAACTTAATTGCTCACATAATGCCGTAGTTATAATTTCCCAAAAACCCAATTTCTCTATTTATGCCGTAGGCGATAATTTCCAGAAACCCCATAGCTTTCATAATGCCAAAGTCAAACTTTACCAAAAACCCCATTATTCAAATTCTGCCCCACCAAAAACCCCATTTCTCTATTTATGCCGTAGGCGATAATTTCCAGAAACCCCATAGCTTTCATAATGCCAAAGTTAAACTCCCAAAAACCCCATTACTTAAATTATGCCCTCTGGGATAATTACCAAAATCCCCATTACTCTAAATTATCCCGTAGTTATAATTTCCCAAAAAACCTCATTACTCTAATTATGCCGTAGGCGATAACTTCCAGAGACCCCATAACTTTCATCATACCAAAGTTAAACTTTCCCAACAACCCCATTACTCAAATTATGCCCTCTGGGATAATTACCAAAATCCCCATTACTCTAATTATGCCGTTGACGAAAATTTCCAAAAACCCCATGCCAGTGTTAAACTTTCCCAAAAGTTTGAGATAATTGCCAAAAAAACCATTACTCTAATTATGCCGTAGTTATAATTTCCCGAAAACCCCATTACTCTAATTATGCCGTAGTTATAATTTCCCCCAAACACCATTACTCTAAAGTTGACGACAATTTCCATAAACCTCATGCCAGTGTTAAACTTTCCCAAAGACCCAATTACTTTAATTATGCCGTTGACGATAATTTCCAGTAACCCCATTACTCAAATTATGCCGTAGTTATAATTTCCCGAAAACCCCATTACTCTAATTATGCCGTAGTTATGATTTCCCCCAAACCCCATTACTCGAATTATGCCGTAGTTATGATTTCCCCAAACCCCATTACTCTAATTATGCCGTTGACGACTATTTCCAGTAACCCCATTACTCAAATTATGCCCTTTGGAATAATTACCCAAAACCCCATTACTCTAATTATGCCGTAGTTATAATTTCTCGAAAACTCCATCACTATAATTATGCCGTAGGCGATAATTTCCAGAAACCCCATAACTTTCACAATGCCAAAGTTAAACTTTCCCAAAAACCCAATTACTTTAATTATGCCGTTGACGATAATTTCCAGTAACCCCATTACTCAAATTATGCCCTTTGGGATAATTGCCAAAAAAAACCATTACTCAAATTATGCCGTAGTTATAATTTCTCGAAGACCCATTACTTTAATTATGCCGTTGACGACAATTTCCCCCAAACCCCATTACTCTAATTATGCCGTTGACGACAATTTCCATAAACCTCATGCCAGTGTTAAACTTTCCCAAAGACCCAATTACTTTAATTATGCCGTTGACGATAATTTCCAGTAACCCCATTACTCAAATTATGCCGTAGTTATAATTTCCCGAAAACCCCATTACTCTAATTATGCCGTAGTTATAATTTCCCCCAAACCCCATTACTCTAATTATGCCGTTGACGACAATTTCCAGTAACCCCATTACTCAAATTATGCCCTTTGGAATAATTCCCCAAAACCCCATTGCTCTAATTATGCCGTAGTTATAATTTCTCGAAAACTCCATCACTATAATTATGCCGTAGGCGATAATTTCCAGAAACCCCATAACTTTCACAATGCCAAAGTTAAACTTTCCCAAAAACCCCATTACTTAAATTATGCCGTTGACGACAATTTCCATAAACCCCATGCCAGTGTTAGACTTTCCAAAAACCCCAATTACTTTAATTATGCCGTTGACGACAATTTCCAGTAACCCCATTACTCAAATTATGCCCTTTGGGATAATTGCCAAAAAAACCATTACTCTAATTATGCCGTAGTTATAATTTCCTGAAGACCCCATTGCTCTAATTATGCCGTTGACGACAATTTCCCCCAAACCCCATTACTCTAATTATGCCTTTGACGACAATTTCCATAAACTTCATGCCAGTGTTAAACTTTCCCAAAGACCCAATTACTTTAATTATGCCGTTGACGATAATTTCCAGTGACCCCATTACTCAAATTATGCCGTAGTTATAATTTCCCGAAAACCTCATTACTCTAATTATGCCGTAGTTATAATTTCCCCCAAACCCCATTACTCTAATTATGCCGTTGACGACAATTTCCAGTAACCCCATTACTCAAATTATGCCCTTTGGAATAATTCCCCAAAACCCCATTGCTCTAATTATGCCGTAGTTATAATTTCTCGAAAACTCCATCACTATAATTATGCCGTAGGCGATAATTTCCAGAAACCCCATAACTTTCACAATGCCAAAGTTAAACCTTCCCAAAAACCCAATTACTTTAATTATGCCGTTGACGATAATTTCCAGTAACCCCATTACTCAAATTATGCCCTTTGGGATAATTGCCCAAAAAACCATTACTCTAATTATGCCGTAGTTATAATTTCCCGAAAACCCCATTACTCTAATTATGCCGTAGTTATAATTTCCCCCAAACACCATTACTCTAAAGTTGACGACAATTTCCATAAACCTCATGCCAGTGTTAAACTTTCCCAAAGACCCAATTACTTTAATTATGCCGTTGACGATAATTTCCAGTAACCCCATTACTCAAATTATGCCGTAGTTATAATTTCCCGAAAACCCCATTACTCTAATTATGCCGTAGTTATGATTTCCCCCAAACCCCATTACTCGAATTATGCCGTAGTTATGATTTCCCCCAAACCCCATTACTCTAATTATGCCGTTGACGACTATTTCCAGTAACCCCATTACTCAAATTATGCCCTTTGGAATAATTACCCAAAACCCCATTACTCTAATTATGCCGTAGTTATAATTTCTCGAAAACTCCATCACTATAATTATGCCGTAGGCGATAATTTCCAGAAACCCCATAACTTTCACAATGCCAAAGTTAAACTTTCCCAAAAACCCAATTACTTTAATTATGCCGTTGACGATAATTTCCAGTAACCCCATTACTCAAATTATGCCCTTTGGGATAATTGCCAAAAAAAACCATTACTCTAATTATGCCGTAGTTATAATTTCCCGAAGACCCCTTTACTCTAATTATGCCGTTGACGACAATTTCCCCCAAACCCCATTACTCTAATTATGCCGTTGACGACAATTTCCATAAACCTCATGCCAGTGTTAAACTTTCCCAAAGACACAATTACTTTAATTATGCCGTTGACGATAATTTCCAGTAACCCCATTACTCAAATTATGCCGTAGTTATAATTTCTCGAAGACCCATTACTTTAATTATGCCGTTGACGACAATTTCCCCCAAACCCCATTACTCTAATTATGCCTTTGACGACAATTTCCATAAACTTCATGCCAGTGTTAAACTTTCCCAAAGACCCAATTACTTTAATTATGCCGTTGACGATAATTTCCAGTGACCCCATTACTCAAATTATGCCGTAGTTATAAGTTCCCGAAAACCTCATTACTCTAATTATGCCGTAGTTATAATTTCCCCCAAACCCCATTACTCTAATTATGCCGTTGACGACAATTTCCAGTAACCCCATTACTCAAATTATGCCCTTTGGAATAATTCCCCAAAACCCCATTGCTCTAATTATGCCGTAGTTATAATTTCTCGAAAACTCCATCACTATAATTATGCCGTAGGCGATAATTTCCAGAAACCCCATAACTTTCACAATGCCAAAGTTAAACCTTCCCAAAAACCCAATTACTTTAATTATGCCGTTGACGATAATTTCCAGTAACCCCATTACTCAAATTATGCCCTTTGGGATAATTACCAAAAAAAAACCATTACTCTAATTATGCCGTAGTTATAATTTCCCGAAGACCCCATTACTCTAATTATGCCGTTGACAATTTCCCCCAAACCCCATTACTCTAATTATGCCGTTGACGACAATTTCCATAAACCTCATGCCAGTGTTAAACTTTCCCAAAGACACAATTACTTTAATTATGCCGTTGACGATAATTTCCAGTAACCCCATTACTCAAATTATGCCGTAGTTATAATTTCTCGAAGACCCATTACTTTAATTATGCCGTTGACGACAATTTCCCCCAAACCCCATTACTCTAATTATGCCGTTGACGACAATTTCCATAAACCTCATGCCAGTGTTAAACTTTCCCAAAGACCCAATTACTTTAATTATGCCGTTGACGATAATTTCCAGTAACCCCATTACTCAAATTATGCCGTAGTTATAATTTCCCGAAAACCCCATTACTCTAATTATGCCGTAGTTATAATTTCCCCCAAACCCCATTACTCTAATTATGCCGTTGACGACAGTTTCCAGTAACCCCATTACTCAAATTATGCCCTTTGGAATGATTCCCCAAAACCCCATTACTCTAATTATGCCGTAGTTATAATTTCTCGAAAACCCCATTACTATAATCATGCCGCAGGCGATAATTTTCAGAAACCCCATAACTTTCACAATGCCAAAGTTAAACTTTCCCAAAAACCCCATTACTTAAATTATGCCGTTGACGACAATTTCCATAAACCCCATGCCAGTGTTAGACTTTCCCAAAAACCCAATTACTTTAATTATGCCGTTGACGACAATTTCCAGTAACCCCATTACTCAAATTATGCCCTTTGGGATAATTGCCAAAAAAACCATTACTCTAATTATGCCGTAGTTATAATTTCCTGAAGACCCCATTGCTCTAATTATGCCGTTGACGACAATTTCCCCCAAACCCCATTACTCTAATTATGCCTTTGACGACAATTTCCATAAACTTCATGCCAGTGTTAAACTTTCCCAAAGACCCAATTACTTTAATTATGCCGTTGACGATAATTTCCAGTGACCCCATTACTCAAATTATGCCGTAGTTATAATTTCCCGAAAACCTCATTACTCTAATTATGCCGTAGTTATAATTTCCCCCAAACCCCATTACTCTAATTATGCCGTTGACGACAATTTCCAGTAACCCCATTACTCAAATTATGGCCTTTGGAATTATTCCCCAAAACCCCATTACTCTAATTATGCCGTAGTTATAATTTCTCGAAAACTCCATCACTATAATTATGGCGTAGGCGATAATTTCCAGAAACCCCATAACTTTCACAATGCCAAAGTTAAACTTTCCCAAAAACCCCATTACTTAAAAAATGATGCCGTTGACGACAATTTCCATAAACCCCATGCCAGTGTTAGACTTTCCCAAAAATCCAATTACTTTAATTATGCCGTTGACGACAATTTCCAGTAACCCCATTACTCAAATTATGCCCTTTGGGATAATTGCCAAAAAACCATTACTCTAATTATGCCGTAGTTATAATTTCCCGAAGACCCCATTGCTCTAATTATGCCGTTGACGACAATTTCCCCCAAACCCCATTACTCTAATTATGCCTTTGACGACAATTTCCATAAACTTCATGCCAGTGTTAAACTTTCCCAAAGACCCAATTACTTTAATTATGCCGTTGACGATAATTTCCAGTGACCCCATTACTCAAATTATGCCGTAGTTATAATTTCCCGAAAACCTCATTACTCTAATTATGCCGTAGTTATAATTTCCCCCAAACCCCATTACTCTAATTATGCCGTTGACGACAATTTCCAGTAACCCCATTACTCAAATTATGCCCTTTGGAATAATTCCCCAAAACCCCATTGCTCTAATTATGCCGTAGTTATAATTTCTCGAAAACTCCATCACTATAATTATGCCGTAGGCGATAATTTCCAGAAACCCCATAACTTTCACAATGCCAAAGTTAAACCTTCCCAAAAACCCAATTACTTTAATTATGCCGTTGACGATAATTTCCAGTAACCCCATTACTCAAATTATGCCCTTTGGGATAATTGCCCAAAAAACCATTACTCTAATTATGCCGTAGTTATAATTTCCCGAAAACCCCATTACTCTAATTATGCCGTAGTTATAATTTCCCCCAAACACCATTACTCTAAAGTTGACGACAATTTCCATAAACCTCATGCCAGTGTTAAACTTTCCCAAAGACCCAATTACTTTAATTATGCCGTTGACGATAATTTCCAGTAACCCCATTACTCAAATTATGCCGTAGTTATAATTTCCCGAAAACCCCATTACTCTAATTATGCCGTAGTTATGATTTCCCCCAAACCCCATTACTCGAATTATGCCGTAGTTATGATTTCCCCCAAACCCCATTACTCTAATTATGCCGTTGACGACTATTTCCAGTAACCCCATTACTCAAATTATGCCCTTTGGAATAATTACCCAAAACCCCATTACTCTAATTATGCCGTAGTTATAATTTCTCGAAAACTCCATCACTATAATTATGCCGTAGGCGATAATTTCCAGAAACCCCATAACTTTCACAATGCCAAAGTTAAACTTTCCCAAAAACCCAATTACTTTAATTATGCCGTTGACGATAATTTCCAGTAACCCCATTACTCAAATTATGCCCTTTGGGATAATTGCCAAAAAAAACCATTACTCTAATTATGCCGTAGTTATAATTTCCCGAAGACCCCTTTACTCTAATTATGCCGTTGACGACAATTTCCCCCAAACCCCATTACTCTAATTATGCCGTTGACGACAATTTCCATAAACCTCATGCCAGTGTTAAACTTTCCCAAAGACACAATTACTTTAATTATGCCGTTGACGATAATTTCCAGTAACCCCATTACTCAAATTATGCCGTAGTTATAATTTCTCGAAGACCCATTACTTTAATTATGCCGTTGACGACAATTTCCCCCAAACCCCATTACTCTAATTATGCCGTTGACGACAATTTCCATAAACCTCATGCCAGTGTTAAACTTTCCCAAAGACCCAATTACTTTAATTATGCCGTTGACGATAATTTCCAGTAACCCCATTACTCAAATTATGCCGTAGTTATAATTTCCCGAAAACCCCATTACTCTAATTATGCCGTAGTTATAATTTCCCCCAAACCCCATTACTCTAATTATGCCGTTGACGACAATTTCCAGTAACCCCATTACTCAAATTATGCCCTTTGGAATAATTCCCCAAAACCCCATTACTCTAATTATGCCGTAGTTATAATTTCTCGAAAACCCCATTACTATAATGATGCCGCAGGCGATAATTTTCAGAAACCCCATAACTTTCACAATGCCAAAGTTAAACTTTCCCAAAAACCCCATTACTTAAATTATGCCGTTGACGACAATTTCCATAAACCCCATGCCAGTGTTAGACTTTCCAAAAACCCCAATTACTTTAATTATGCCGTTGACGACAATTTCCAGTAACCCCATTACTCAAATTATGCCCTTTGGGATAATTGCCAAAAAAACCATTACTCTAATTATGCCGTAGTTATAATTTCCTGAAGACCCCATTGCTCTAATTATGCCGTTGACGACAATTTCCCCCAAACCCCATTACTCTAATTATGCCTTTGACGACAATTTCCATAAACTTCATGCCAGTGTTAAACTTTCCCAAAGACCCAATTACTTTAATTATGCCGTTGACGATAATTTCCAGTGACCCCATTACTCAAATTATGCCGTAGTTATAAGTTCCCGAAAACCTCATTACTCTAATTATGCCGTAGTTATAATTTCCCCCAAACCCCATTACTCTAATTATGCCGTTGACGACAATTTCCAGTAACCCCATTACTCAAATTATGCCCTTTGGAATAATTCCCCAAAACCCCATTGCTCTAATTATGCCGTAGTTATAATTTCTCGAAAACTCCATCACTATAATTATGCCGTAGGCGATAATTTCCAGAAACCCCATAACTTTCACAATGCCAAAGTTAAACCTTCCCAAAAACCCAATTACTTTAATTATGCCGTTGACGATAATTTCCAGTAACCCCATTACTCAAATTATGCCCTTTGGGATAATTACCAAAAAAAAACCATTACTCTAATTATGCCGTAGTTATAATTTCCCGAAGACCCCATTACTCTAATTATGCCGTTGACAATTTCCCCCAAACCCCATTACTCTAATTATGCCGTTGACGACAATTTCCATAAACCTCATGCCAGTGTTAAACTTTCCCAAAGACACAATTACTTTAATTATGCCGTTCACGATAATTTCCAGTAACCCCATTACTCAAATTATGCCGTAGTTATAATTTCTCGAAGACCCATTACTTTAATTATGCCGTTGACGACAATTTCCCCCAAACCCCATTACTCTAATTATGCCGTTGACGACAATTTCCATAAACCCCATGCCAGTGTTAGACTTTCCCAAAAATCCAATTACTTTAATTATGCCGTTGACGACAATTTCCAGTAACCCCATTACTCAAATTATGCCCTTTGGGATAATTGCCAAAAAACCATTACTCTAATTATGCCGTAGTTATAATTTCCCGAAGACCCCATTACTCTAATCATGCCGTTGACGACAATTTCCCCCAAACCCCATTACTCTAATTATGCCGTTGACGACAATTTCCATAAACCTCATGCCAGTGTTAAACTTTCCCAAAGACCCAATTACTTTAATTATGCCGTTGACGATAATTTCCAGTAACCCCATTACTCAAATTATGCCGTAGTTATAATTTCCCGAAAACCCCATTACTCTAATTATGCCGTAGTTATAATTTCCCCCAAACCCCATTACTCTAATTATGCCGTTGACGACAGTTTCCAGTAACCCCATTACTCAAATTATGCCCTTTGGAATGATTCCCCAAAACCCCATTACTCTAATTATGCCGTAGTTATAATTTCTCGAAAACCCCATTACTATAATCATGCCGCAGGCGATAATTTTCAGAAACCCCATAACTTTCACAATGCCAAAGTTAAACTTTCCCAAAAACCCCATTACTTAAATTATGCCGTTGACGACAATTTCCATAAACCCCATGCCAGTGTTAGACTTTCCCAAAAACCCAATTACTTTAATTATGCCGTTGACGACAATTTCCAGTAACCCCATTACTCAAATTATGCCCTTTGGGATAATTGCCAAAAAAACCATTACTCTAATTATGCCGTAGTTATAATTTCCTGAAGACCCCATTGCTCTAATTATGCCGTTGACGACAATTTCCCCCAAACCCCATTACTCTAATTATGCCTTTGACGACAATTTCCATAAACTTCATGCCAGTGTTAAACTTTCCCAAAGACCCAATTACTTTAATTATGCCGTTGACGATAATTTCCAGTGACCCCATTACTCAAATTATGCCGTAGTTATAATTTCCCGAAAACCTCATTACTCTAATTATGCCGTAGTTAT
Organism: Allolobophora icterica; assembly: GCA_963556255.1. Taxonomy (NCBI): domain Eukaryota; kingdom Metazoa; phylum Annelida; class Clitellata; order Crassiclitellata; family Lumbricidae; genus Allolobophora; species Allolobophora icterica. Next base: position 45,387,845 of record OY744602.1, on the reverse strand, counting down.
AATTTCCCCCAAACCCCATTACTCTAATTATGCCGTTGACGACAATTTCCAGTAACCCCATTACTCAAATTATGGCCTTTGGAATTATTCCCCAAAACCCCATTACTCTAATTATGCCGTAGTTATAATTTCTCGAAAACTCCATCACTATAATTATGGCGTAGGCGATAATTTCCAGAAACCCCATAACTTTCACAATGCCAAAGTTAAACTTTCCCAAAAACCCCATTACTTAAAAAATGATGCCGTTGACGACAATTTCCATAAACCCCATGCCAGTGTTAGACTTTCCCAAAAATCCAATTACTTTAATTATGCCGTTGACGACAATTTCCAGTAACCCCATTACTCAAATTATGCCCTTTGGGATAATTGCCAAAAAACCATTACTCTAATTATGCCGTAGTTATAATTTCCCGAAGACCCCATTACTCTAATCATGCCGTTGACGACAATTTCCCTCAAACCCCATTACTCTAATTATGCCGTTGACGACAATTTCCATAAACCTCATGCCAGTGTTAAACTTTCCCAAAGACCCAATTACTTTAATTATGCCGTTGACGATAATTTCCAGTAACCCCATAAACCTCAAATTACTCAAATTACTCAAATTATGCCGTAGTTATAATTTCCCGAAGACCCATTACTCTAATTATGCCGTTGACGACAATTTCACCCAAATCCCATTACTCTAATTATGCCGTAGTTATAATTTCTCGAAAACCTCATTACTATAATTATGCCGTAGGCGATAATTTCCAAAAACCCCATAACTTTCACAATGCCAAAGTTAAACTTTCCCAAAGACCCAATTACTTTAATTATGCCGTTGACTTCGAATAGGAAGCAATGGAGAATGTGTGTCATGGCGATCGCTAGAGCTCCAGAAGTTGACAGCACAAGGTGACAAGGTGATGCCGTTGACGATAATTTCCAGTAAACCCATTACTCAAATTATGCCGTAGTTATAATTTCCCGAAAACCCCATTACTCTAATTATGCCGTAGTTATGATTTCCCCCAAACCCCATTACTCTAATTATGCCGTTGACGACAATTTCCAGTAACCCCATTACTCAAATTATGCCCTTTGGAATAATTACCCAAAACCCCATTACTCTAATTATGCCGTAGTTATAATTTCTCGAAAACTCCATCACTATAATTATGCCGTAGGCGATAATTTCCAGAAACCCCATAACTTTCACAATGCCAAAGTTAAACTTTCCCAAAAACCCAATTACTTTAATTATGCCGTTGACGATAATTTCCAGTAACCCCATTACTCAAATTATGCCCTTTGGAATAATTGCCAAAAAAAACCATTACTCTAATTATGCCGTAGTTATAATTTTCCGAAGACCCCATTACTCTAATTATGCCGTTGACGACAATTTCCCCCAAACCCCATTACTCTAATTATGCCGTTGACGACAATTTCCAGTAACCCCATTACTCAAATTATGCCGTAGTTATAATTTCTCGAAGACCCATTACTCTAATTATGCCGTTGACGACAATTTCCATAAACCTCATGCCAGTGTAAAACTTTCCCAAAGACACAATTACTTTAATTATGCCGTTGACGATAATTTCCAGTAACCCCATTACTCAAATTATGCCGTAGTTATAATTTCTCGAAGACCCATTACTTTAATTATGCCGTTGACGACAATTTCCCCCAAACCCCATTACTCTAATTATGCCGTTGACGACAATTTCCATAAACCTCATGCCAGTGTTAAACTTTCCCAAAGACCCAATTACTTTAATTATGCCGTTGACGATAATTTCCAGTAACCCCATTACTCAAATTTTGCCGTAGTTATAATTTCCCGAAAACCCCATTACTCTAATTATGCCGTAGTTATAATTTCCCCCAAACCCCATTAGTCTAATTATGCTGTTGCCGACAATTTCCAGTAACCCCATTACTCAAATTATGCTTTTTGGAATAATTCCCAAAACCCCATTACTCTAATTATGCCGTAGTTATAATTTCTCGAAAACCCCATTACTATAATTATGCCGTAGGCGATAATTTTCAGAAACCCCATAACTTTCACAATGCCAAAGTTAAAATTACTTTAATTATGCCGTTGACGATAATTTCCAGTACCCCATTACTCAAATTATGCCCTTTGGGATAATTGCCAAAAAAAACGTTACTCTAGTTATGCCGTAGTTATAATTTCCCGAAGACCCCATTACTCTAATTATGCCGTTGACGACAATTTCCCCCAAACCCCATTACTCTAATTATGCCGTTGACGACAATTTCGATAAACCTCATGCCAGTGTTAAACTTTCCCAAAGACCCAGTTACTTTAATCATGCCGTTGACGATAATTTCCAGTGACCCCGTTACTCAAATTATGCCGTAGTTATAATTTCCCGAAAACCCCATTACTCTAATTATGCCGTAGTTATAATTTCCCCCAAACCCCATTACTCTAATTATGCTGTTGCCGACAATTTCCAGTAACCCCATTACTCAAATTATGCCCTTTGGAATAATTCCCCAAACCCCATTACTCTAATTATGCCGTAGTTATAATTTCTCGAAAACCCCATTACTATAATTATGCCGTAGGCGATAATTTTCAGAAACCCCATAACTTTCACAATGCCAAAGTTAAACTTTCCCAAAAACCCCATTACTTAATTTCTCGAAAACCCCATTACTATAATTATGCCGTAGGCTATAATTTCCAGAAACTCCATAACTTTCACAATGCCAAAGTTAAAATTACTTTAATTATGCCGTTGACGATAATTTCCAGTACCCCATTACTCAAATTATGCCCTTTGGGATAATTGCCAAAAAAAACGTTACTCTAGTTATGCCGTAGTTATAATTTCCCGAAGACCCCATTACTCTAATTATGCCGTTGACGACAATTTCCCTCAAACCCCATTACTCTAATTATGCCGTTGACGACAATTTCGATAAACCTCATGCCAGTGTTAAACTTTCCCAAAGACCCAGTTACTTTAATCATGCCGTTGACGATAATTTCCAGTGACCCCGTTACTCAAATTATGCCGTAGTTATAATTTCCCGAAAACCCCATTACTCTAATTATGCCGTAGTTATAATTTCCCCCAAACCCCATTACTCTAATTATGCTGTTGCCGACAATTTCCAGTAACCCCATTACTCAAATTATGCCCTTTGGAATAATTCCCCAAACCCCATTACTCTAATTATGCCGTAGTTATAATTTCTCGAAAACCCCATTACTATAATTATGCCGTAGGCGATAATTTTCAGAAACCCCATAACTTTCACAATGCCAAAGTTAAACTTTCCCAAAAACCCCATTACTTAAATTATGCCGTTGACGACAATTTCCATAAACCCCATGCCAGTGTTAGACTTTCCCAAAAACCCAACAACTTTAACTATGCCGTTGACGGTAATTTCCAGTGACCCCAATACTCAAATTATGCCCTTTGGGATTATTGCCAAAAAAACGATCACTCTTATTATCCCGTAGTTATAATTTCCCCCAAACCCCATTACTCAAATTATGCCGTTAACGACAATTTCCAGAGACCCCATTACTCAAATTATGCCCTTTGGAATAATTCCCCAAAACCCCATCACTCTAATTATGCCGTAGTTATAATTTCTCGAAAACCCCATTACTATAATTATGCCGTAGGCGATAATTTTACAGAAACCCCATAACTTTCACAATGCCAAAGTTAAACTTTCCCAAAAACTCAATTACTTTAATTATGCCGTTGACTTCGAATAGGAAGCAATGGAGAATGTGTGTCATGGCGATCGCTAGAGCTCCAGGAGTTGACAGCACAAGGTGACAAGGTGATGCCGTTGACGATAATTTCCAGTAAACCCATTACTCAAATTATGCCGTAGTTATAATTTCCCGAAAACCCTATGACTCTAATTATGCCGTAGTTATGATTTCCCCCAAACCCCATTACTCTAATTATGCCGTTGACGACAATTTCCAGTAACCCCATTACTCAAATTATGCCCTTTGGAATAATTCCCCAAAACCCCATTACTCTAATTATGCCGTAGTTATAATTTCTCGACAACCCCATTACTATAATTATGCCGTAGTTATAATTTCCCCCAAACACCATTACTCTAAAGTTGACGACAATTTCCATAAACCTCATGCCAGTGTTAAACTTTCCCAAAGACCCAATTACTTTAATTATGCCGTTGACGATAATTTCCAGTAACCCCATTACTCAAATTATGCCGTAGTTATAATTTCCCGAAAACCCCATTACTCTAATTATGCCGTAGTTATGATTTCCCCCAAACCCCATTACTCGAATTATGCCGTAGTTATGATTTCCCCCAAACCCCATTACTCTAATTATGCCGTTGACGACTATTTCCAGTAACCCCATTACTCAAATTATGCCCTTTGGAATAATTACCCAAAACCCCATTACTCTAATTATGCCGTAGTTATAATTTCTCGAAAACTCCATCACTATAATTATGCCGTAGGCGATAATTTCCAGAAACCCCATAACTTTCACAATGCCAAAGTTAAACTTTCCCAAAAACCCAATTTCTTTAATTATGCCGTTGACGATAATTTCCAGTAACCCCATTACTCAAATTACGCCCTTTGGGATAATTGCCAAAAAAACCATTACTCTAATTATGCCGTAGTTATAATTTCCCGAAGACCCCTTTACTCTAATTATGCCGTTGACGACAATTTCCCCCAAACCCCATTACTCTAATTATGCCGTTGACGACAATTTCCATAAACCTCATGCCAGTGTTAAACTTTCCCAAAGACACAATTACTTTAATTATGCCGTTGACGATAATTTCCAGTAACCCCATTACTCAAATTATGCCGTAGTTATAATTTCTCGAAGACCCATTACTTTAATTATGCCGTTGACGACAATTTCCCCCAAACCCCATTACTCTAATTATGCCGTTGACGACAATTTCCATAAACCTCATGCCAGTGTTAAACTTTCCCAAAGACCCAATTACTTTAATTATGCCGTTGACGATAATTTCCAGTAACCCCATTACTCAAATTATGCCGTAGTTATAATTTCCCGAAAACCCCATTACTCTAATTATGCCGTAGTTATAATTTCCCCCAAACCCCATTACTCTAATTATGCCGTTGACGACAATTTCCAGTAACCCCATTACTCAAATTATGCCCTTTGGAATAATTCCCCAAAACCCCATTACTCTAATTATGCCGTAGTTATAATTTCTCGAAAACCCCATTACTATAATGATGCCGCAGGCGATGATTTTCAGAAACCCCATAACTTTCACAATGCCAAAGTTAAACTTTCCCAAAAACCCCATTACTTAAATTATGCCGTTGACGACAATTTCCATAAACCTCATGCCAGTGTTAAACTTTCCCAAAGACACAATTACTTTAATTATGCCGTTGACGATAATTTCCAGTAACCCCATTACTCAAATTATGCCGTAGTTATAATTTCTCGAAGACCCATTACTTTAATTATGCCGTTGACGACAATTTCCCCCAAACCCCATTACTCTAATTATGCCGTTGACGACAATTTCCATAAACCTCATGCCAGTGTTAAACTTTCCCAAAGACCCAATTACTTTAATTATGCCGTTGACGATAATTTCCAGTAACCCCATTACTCAAATTATGCCGTAGTTATAATTTCCCGAAAACCCCATTACTCTAATTATGCCGTAGTTATAATTTCCCCCAAACCCCATTACTCTAATTATGCCGTTGACGACAATTTCCAATAACCCCATTACTCAAATTATGCCCTTTGGAATAATTCCCCAAAACCCCATTACTCTAATTATGCCGTAGTTATAATTTCTCGAAAACCCCATTACTATAATCATGCCGCAGGCGATAATTTTCAGAAACCCCATAACTTTCACAATGCCAAATTTAAACTTTCCCGAAAACCCCATTACTTAAATTATGCCGTTGACGACAATTTCCATTAACCCCATGCAAGTGTTAGACCTTCCCAAAAACCCAATTACTTTAATTATGCCGTTGACGACAATTTCCAGTAACCCCATTACTCAAATTATGCCCTTTGGGATAATTGCCAAAAAAACATTACTCTAATTATGCCGTAGTTATAATTTCCCGAAGACCCCATTACTCTAATTATGCCGTAGTTATAATTACCCGAAGACCCCATTACTCTAATTATGCCGTTGACGACAATTTCCCCCAAACCCCATTACTCTAATTATGCCGTTGACGACAATTTCCATAAACCTCATGCCAGTGTTAAACTTTCCCAAAGACCCAATTACTTTAATCATGCCGTTGACGATAATTTCCAGTGACCCCGTTACTCAAATTATGCCGTAGTTATAATTTCCCGAAAACCCCATTACTCTAATTATGCCGTAGTTATAATTTCCCCCAAACCCCATTAGTCTAATTATGCTGTTGCCGACAATTTCCAGTAACCCCATTACTCAAATTATGCTTTTTGGAATAATTCCCAAAACCCCATTACTCTAATTATGCCGTAGTTATAATTTCTCGAAAACCCCATTACTATAATTATGCCGTAGGCGATAATTTTCAGAAACCCCATAACTTTCACAATGCCAAAGTTAAACTTTCCCAAAAACCCCATTACTTAAATTATGCCGTTGACGACAATTTCCATAAACCCCATGCCAGTGTTAGACTTTCCCAAAAACCCAACAACTTTAACTATGCCGTTGACGGTAATTTCCAGTGACCCCATTACTCAAATTATGCCCTTTGGGATTATTGCCAAAAAAACGATCACTCTTATTATGCCGTAGTTATAATTTCCCCCAAACCCCATTAGTCAAATTATGCCGTTGACGACAATTTCCAGTGACCCCATTACTCTAATTATGCCCTTTGGAATAATTCCCCAAAACCCCATTACTCTAATTATGCCGTAGTTATAATTTCTCGAAAACCCCATTACTATAATTATGCCGTAGGCGATAATTTTCAGAAACCCCATTACTTTCACAATGCCAAAGTTAAACTTTCACAAAAAGCCCATTACTTAATTTCTCGAAAACCCCATTACTATAATTATGCCGTAGGCTATAATTTCCAGAAACTCCATAACTTTCACAATGCCAAAGTTAAAATTACTTTAATTATGCCGTTGCCGATAATTTCCAGTACCCCATTACTCAAATTATGCCCTTTGGGATAATTGCCAAAAAAAACGTTACTCTAGTTATGCCGTAGTTATAATTTCCCGAAGACCCCATTACTCTAATTATGCCGTTGACGACAATTTCCCCCAAACCCCATTACTCTAATTATGCCGTTGACGACAATTTCGATAAACCTCATGCCAGTGTTAAACTTTCCCAAAGACCCAGTTACTTTAATCATGCCGTTGACGATAATTTCCAGTGACCCCGTTACTCAAATTATGCCGTAGTTATAATTTCCCGAAAACCCCATTACTCTAATTATGCCGTAGTTATAATTCCCCCAAACCTCATTACTCTAATTATGCTGTTGCCGACAATTTCCTGTAACCCCATTACTCAAATTATGCCCTTTGGAATAATTCCCCAAACCCCATTACTCTAATTATGCCGTAGTTATAATTTCTCGAAAACCCCATTACTATAATTATGCCGTAGGCGATAATTTTCAGAAACCCCATAACTTTCACAATGCCAAAGTTAAACTTTCCCAAAAACCCCATTACTTTAATTATGCCGTTGACGACAATTTCCATAAACCCCATGCCAGTGTTAGACTTTCCCAAAAACCCAACAACTTTAACTATGCCGTTGACGGTAATTTCCAGTGACCCCAATACTCAAATTATGCCCTTTGTAATTATTGCCAAAAAAACGATCACTCTTATTATCCCGTAGTTATAATTTCCCCCAAACCCCATTACTCAAATTATGCCGTTAACGACAATTTCCAGAGACCCCATTTTTCAAATTATGCCCTTTGGAATAATTCCCCAAAACCCCATTACTCTAATTATGCCGTAGTTATAATTTCTCGAAAACCCCATTACCATAATTATGCCGTAGGCGATAATTTTACAGAAAAACCATAACTTTCACAATGCCAAAGTTAAACTTTCCCAAAAACCCAATTACTTTAATTATGCCGTTGACTTCGAATAGGAAGCAATGGAGAATGTGTGTCATGGCGATCGCTAGAGCTCCAGGAGTTGACAGCACAAGGTGACAAGGTGATGCCGTTGACGATAATTTCCAGTAAACCCATTACTCAAATTATGCCGTAGTTATAATTTCCCGAAAACCCTATGACTCTAATTATGCCGTAGTTATGATTTCCCCCAAACCCCATTACTCTAATTATGCCGTTGACGACAATTTCCAGTAACCCCATTACTCAAATTATGCCCTTTGGAATAATTCCCCAAAACCCCATTACTCTAATTATGCCGTAGTTATAATTTCTCGAAAACCCCATTACTATAATTATGCCGTAGGCTATAATTTCCAGAAACTCCATAACTTTCACAATGCCAAAGTTAAAATTACTTTAATTATGCCGTTGACGATAATTTCCAGTACCCCATTACTCAAATTATGCCCTTTGGGATAATTGCCAAAAAAAACGTTACTCTAGTTATGCCGTAGTTATAATTTCTCGAAAACCCCATTACTCTAATTATGCCGCAGTTATAATTTCTCGAAAACCCCATTACTATAATTATGCCGTAGGCGATAATTTCCAGAAACCCCATAACTTTCACAATGCCAAAGTTAAACTTTCCCAAAAACCCCATTACTCTAATTATGCCTTTGACGACAATTTCCATAAACCTCATGCCAGTGTTAGACTTTCCCAAAAACCCAATTACTCTAATTATGCCGTTGACGATAATTTCCAGTAACCCCATTACTCAAATTATGCCCTTTGGGATAATTGCCAAAAAAACATTACTCTAATTATGCCGTAGTTATAATTTCCCGATAACCCCATTACTCTAATTATGCCGTAGTTATAATTTCCCCCAAACCCCATTACTATAATTATGCCTTTGACGACAATTTCCATAAACCTCATGCCAGTGTTAAACTTTCCCAAAGACCCAATTACTTTAGTTATGCCGTTGACGATAATTTTCAGTGACCCCATTACTCAAATTATGCCGTAGTTATAATTTCCCGAAAACCCCATTACTCTAATTATGCCGTAGTTATAATTTCCCCCAAACCCCATTACTCTAATTATGCCGTTGACGACAATTTCCAGTAACCCCATTACTCAAATTATGCCCTTTGGAATAATTACCCAAAACCCCATTACTCTAATTATGCCGTAGTTATAATTTCTCGAAAACTCCATCACTATAATTATGCCGTTGACGATAATTTCCAGTAACCCCATTACTCAAATTATGCCTTTTGGGATAATTGCCAAAAAAAAACCATTACTCTAATTATGCCGTAGTTATAATTTCCCGAAGACCCCATTACTCTAATTATGCCGTTGACGACAATTTCCCCCAAACCCCATTACTCTAATTATGCCGTTGACGACAATTTCCATAAACCTCATGCCAGTGTTAAACTTTCCCAAAGACACAATTACTTTAATTATGCCGTTGACGATAATTTCCAGTAACCCCATTACTCAAATTATGCCGTAGTTATAATTTCTCGAAGACCCATTACTTTAATTATGCCGTTGACGACAATTTCCCCCAAACCCCATTACTCTAATTATGCCGTTGACGACAATTTCCATAAACCTCATGCCAGTGTTAAACTTTCCCAAAGACCCAATTACTTTAATTATGCCGTTGACGATAATTTCCAGTAACCCCATTACTCAAATTATGCCCTTTGGAATAATTCCCCAAAACCCCATTACTCTAATTATGCCGTAGTTATAATTTCCCGAAGAACCCATTACTCTAATTATGCCGTTGACGACAATTTCCCCCAAACCCCATTACTCTAATTATGCCGTTGACGACAATTTCCAGTAACCCCATTACTCAAATTATGCCCTTTGGAATAATTCCCCAAAACCCCATTACTCTAATTATGCCGTAGTTATAATTTCTCGAAAACCCCATTACCATAATTATGCCGTAGGCGATAATTTTACAGAAAAACCATAACTTTCACAATGCCAAAGTTAAACTTTCCCAAAAACCCAATTACTTTAATTATGCCGTTGACTTCGAATAGGAAGCAATGGAGAATGTGTGTCATGGCGATCGCTAGAGCTCCAGGAGTTGACAGCACAAGGTGACAAGGTGATGCCGTTGACGATAATTTCCAGTAAACCCATTACTCAAATTATGCCGTAGTTATAATTTCCCGAAAACCCTATGACTCTAATTATGCCGTAGTTATGATTTCCCCCAAACCCCATTACTCTAATTATGCCGTTGACGACAATTTCCAGTAACCCCATTACTCAAATTATGCCCTTTGGAATAATTCCCCAAAACCCCATTACTCTAATTATGCCGTAGTTATAATTTCTCGAAAACCCCATTACTATAATTATGCCGTAGGCTATAATTTCCAGAAACTCCATAACTTTCACAATGCCAAAGTTAAAATTACTTTAATTATGCCGTTGACGATAATTTCCAGTACCCCATTACTCAAATTATGCCCTTTGGGATAATTGCCAAAAAAAACGTTACTCTAGTTATGCCGTAGTTATAATTTCTCGAAAACCCCATTACTCTAATTATGCCGCAGTTATAATTTCTCGAAAACCCCATTACTATAATTATGCCGTAGGCGATAATTTCCAGAAACCCCATAACTTTCACAATGCCAAAGTTAAACTTTCCCAAAAACCCCATTACTCTAATTATGCCTTTGACGACAATTTCCATAAACCTCATGCCAGTGTTAGACTTTCCCAAAAACCCAATTACTCTAATTATGCCGTTGACGATAATTTCCAGTAACCCCATTACTCAAATTATGCCCTTTGGGATAATTGCCAAAAAAACATTACTCTAATTATGCCGTAGTTATAATTTCCCGATAACCCCATTACTCTAATTATGCCGTAGTTATAATTTCCCCCAAACCCCATTACTATAATTATGCCTTTGACGACAATTTCCATAAACCTCATGCCAGTGTTAAACTTTCCCAAAGACCCAATTACTTTAGTTATGCCGTTGACGATAATTTTCAGTGACCCCATTACTCAAATTATGCCGTAGTTATAATTTCCCGAAAACCCCATTACTCTAATTATGCCGTAGTTATAATTTCCCCCAAACCCCATTACTCTAATTATGCCGTTGACGACAATTTCCAGTAACCCCATTACTCAAATTATGCCCTTTGGAATAATTACCCAAAACCCCATTACTCTAATTATGCCGTAGTTATAATTTCTCGAAAACTCCATCACTATAATTATGCCGTTGACGATAATTTCCAGTAACCCCATTACTCAAATTATGCCTTTTGGGATAATTGCCAAAAAAAAACCATTACTCTAATTATGCCGTAGTTATAATTTCCCGAAGACCCCATTACTCTAATTATGCCGTTGACGACAATTTCCCCCAAACCCCATTACTCTAATTATGCCGTTGACGACAATTTCCATAAACCTCATGCCAGTGTTAAACTTTCCCAAAGACACAATTACTTTAATTATGCCGTTGACGATAATTTCCAGTAACCCCATTACTCAAATTATGCCGTAGTTATAATTTCTCGAAGACCCATTACTTTAATTATGCCGTTGACGACAATTTCCCCCAAACCCCATTACTCTAATTATGCCGTTGACGACAATTTCCATAAACCTCATGCCAGTGTTAAACTTTCCCAAAGACCCAATTACTTTAATTATGCCGTTGACGATAATTTCCAGTAACCCCATTACTCAAATTATGCCGTAGTTATAATTTCCCGAAAACCCCATTACTCTAATTATGCCGTAGTTATAATTTCCCCCAAACCCCATTACTCTAATTATGCCGTTGACGACAGTTTCCAGTAACCCCATTACTCAAATTATGCCCTTTGGAATGATTCCCCAAAACCCCATTACTCTAATTATGCCGTAGTTATAATTTCTCGAAAACCCCATTACTATAATCATGCCGCAGGCGGTAATTTTCAGAAACCCCATAACTTTCACAATGCCAAAGTTAAACTTTCCCAAAAACCCCATTACTTAAATTATGCCGTTGACGACAATTTCCATAAACCCCATGCCAGTGTTAGACTTTCCCAAAAACCCAATTACTTTAATTATGCCGTTGACGACAATTTCCAGTAACCCCATTACTCAAATTATGCCCTTTGGGATAATTGCCAAAAAAACCATTACTCTAATTATGCCGTAGTTATAATTTCCTGAAGACCCCATTGCTCTAATTATGCCGTTGACGACAATTTCCCCCAAACCCCATTACTCTAATTATGCCTTTGACGACAATTTCCATAAACCTCATGCCAGTGTTAAACTTTCCCAAAGACCCAATTACTTTAATTATGCCGTTGACGATAATTTCCAGTGACCCCATTACTCAAATTGTGCCGTAGTTATAATTTCCCGAAAACCTCATTACTCTAATTATGCCGTAGTTATAATTTCCCCCAAACCCCATTACTCTAATTATGCCGTTGACGACAATTTCCAGTAACCCCATTACTCAAATTATGCCCTTTGGAATAATTCCCCCAAACCCCATTACTCTAATTATGCCGTAGTTATAATTTCTCGAAAACTCCATCACTATAATTATGCCGTAGGCGATAATTTCCAGAAACCCCATAACTTTCACAATGCCAAAGTTAAACTTTCCCAAAAACCCCATTAATTATGCCGTTGACGATAATTTCCAGTAACCCCATTACTCAAATTATGCCCTTTGGGATAATTGCCAAAAAAAACCATTACTCTAGTTATGCCGTAGTTATAATTTCCCGAAGACCCCATTACTCTAATTATGCCGTTGATGACAAATTCCCCCAAACCCCATTACTCTAATTATGCCGTTGACGACAATTTCCATAAACCTCATGCCAGTGTTAAACTTTCCCAAAGACCCAATTACTTTAATTATGCCGTTGACGATAATTTCCAGTAACCCCATTACTCAAATTATGCCGTAGTTATAATTTCTCGAAGACCCATTACTCTAATTATGCCGTTGACGACAATTTCCCCCAAACCCCATTACTCTAATTATGCCGTTGACGACAATTTCCATAAACCTCATGCCAGTGTTAAACTTTCCCAAAGACCCAATTACTTTAATTATGCTTTTGACGATAATTTCCAGTAACCCCATTACTCAAATTATGCCGTCGTTATAATTTCCCGAAAACCCCATTACTCTAATTATGCCGTAGTTATAATTTCCCCCAAACCCCATTACTCTAATTATGCCGTTGACGACAATTTCCAGTAACCCCATTACTCAAATTATGCCCTTTGGAATAATTACCCAAAACCCCATTACTCTAATTATGCCGTAGTTATAATTTCTCGAAAACTCCATCACTATAATTATGCCGTAGGCGATAATTTCCAGAAACCCCATAACTTTCACAATGGCAAAGTTAAACTTTCCCAAAAACCCAATTACTTTAATTATGCCGTTGACGATAATTTCCAGTAACCCCATTACTCAAATTATGCCTTTTGGGATAATTGCCAAAAAAAACCATTACTCTAATTATGCCGTAGTTAAAATTTCCCGAAGACCCCATTACTCTAATTATGCCGTTGACGACAATTTCCCCCAAACCCCATTACTCTAATTATGCCGTTGACGACAATTTCCATAAACCTCATGCCAGTGTTAAACTTTCCCAAAGACACAATTACTTTAATTATGCCGTTGACGATAATTTCCAGTAACCCCATTACTCAAATTATGCCGTAGTTATAATTTCTCTAAAAGCCCCATTACTTTAATTATGCCGTTGACGACAATTTCCCCCAAACCCCATTACTCTAATTATGCCGTTGACGACAATTTCCATAAACCTCATGCCAGTGTTAAACTTTCCCAAAGACCCAATTACTTTAATTATGCCGTTGACGATAATTTCCAGTAACCCCATTACTCAAATTATGCCGTAGTTATAATTTCCCGAAAACCCCATTACTCTAATTATGCCGTAGTTATAATTTCCCCCAAACCCCATTACTCTAATTATGCCGTTGACGACAGTTTCCAGTAACCCCATTACTCAAATTATGCCCTTTGGAATGATTCCCCAAAACCCCATTACTCTAATTATGCCGTAGTTATAATTTCTCGAAAACCCCATTACTATAATCATGCCGCAGGCGATAATTTTCAGAAACCCCATAACTTTCACAATGCCAAAGTTCGACTTTCCCAAAAACCCAATTACTTTAATTATGCCGTTGACGACAATTTCCAGTAACCCCATTACTCAAATTATGCCATTTGGGATAATTGCCAAAAAAACCATTACTCTAATTATGCCGTAGTTATAATTTCCTGAAGACCCCATTGCTCTAATTATGCCGTTGACGACAATTTCCCCCAAACCCCATTACTCTAATTATGCCTTTGACGACAATTTCCATAAACTTCATGCCAGTGTTAAACTTTCCCAAAGACCCAATTACTTTAATTATGCCGTTGACGATAATTTCCAGTGACCCCATTACTCAAATTATGCCGTAGTTATAATTTCCCGAAGACCTCATTACTCTAATTATGCCGTAGTTATAATTTCCCCCAAACCCCATTACTCTAATTATGCCGTTGACGACAATTTCCAGTAACCCCATTACTCAAATTATGCCCTTTGGAATAATTCCCCCAAACCCCATTACTCTAATTATGCCGTAGTTATAATTTCTCGAAAACTCCATCACTATAATTATGCCGTAGGCGATAATTTCCAGAAACCCCATAACTTTCACAATGCCAAAGTTAAACTTTCCCAAAAACCCCATTACTTTAATTATGCCGTTGACGATAATTTCCAGTAACCCCATTACTCAAATTATGCCCTTTGGGATAATTGCCAAAAAAAACCATTACTCTAATTATGCCGTAGTTATAATTTCCCGAAGACCCCATTACTCTAATTATGCCGTTGATGACAATTTCCCCCAAACCCCATTACTCTAATTATGCCGTAGACGACAATTTCCATAAACCTCATGCCAGTGTTAAACTTTCCCAAAGACCCAATTACTTTAATTTTGCCGTTGACGATAATTTCCAGTAACCCCATTACTCAAATTATGCCGTAGTTATAATTTCTCGAAGACCCATTACTCTAATTATGCCGTTGACGACAATTTCCCCCAAACCCCATTACTCTAATTATGCCGTTGACGACAATTTCCATAAACCTCATGCCAGTGTTAAACTTTCCCAAAGACCCAATTACTTTAATTATGCCGTTGACGATAATTTCCAGTAACCCCATTACTCAAATTATGCCGTAGTTATAATTTCCCGAAAACCCCATTATTCTAATTATGCCGTAGTTATAATTTCCCCCAAATCCCATTACTCTAATTATGCCGTTGACGACAATTTCCAGTAACCCCACTACTCAAATTATGCCCTTTGGAATAATTCCCCAAAACCCCATTACTCTAATTATGCCGTAGTTATAATTTCTCGAAAACCCCATTACTATAATCATGCCGTAGGCGATAATTTTCAGAAACCCCATAACTTTCACAATGCCAAAGTTAAACTTTCCCAAAAACCCCATTACTTAAAAAATGATGCCGTTGACGACAATTTCCATAAACCCCATGCCAGTGTTAGACTTTCCCAAAAATCCAATTACTTTAATTATGCCGTTGACGACAATTTCCAGTAACCCCATTACTCAAATTATGCCCTTTGGGATAATTGCCAAAAAAACCATTACTCTAATTATGCCGTAGTTATAATTTCCCGAAGACCCCATTACTCTAATCATGCCGTTGACGACAATTTCCCCCAAACCCCATTACTCTAATTATGCCGTTGACGACAATTTCCATAAACCTCATGCCAGTGTTAAACTTTCCCAAAGACTCAATTACTTTAATTATGCCGTTGACGATAATTTCCAGTAACCCCATAAACCTCAAATTACTCAAATTACTCAAATTATGCCGTAGTTATAATTTCCCGAAGACCCATTACTCTAATTATGCCGTTGACGACAATTTCACCCAAATCCCATTACTCTAATTATGCCGTAGTTATAATTTCTCGAAAACCTCATTACTATAATTATGCCGTAGGCGATAATTTCCAAAAACCCCATAACTTTCACAATGCCAAAGTTAAACTTTCCCAAAGACCCAATTACTTTAATTATGCCGTTGACTTCGAATAGGAAGCAATGGAGAATGTGTGTCATGGCGATCGCTAGAGCTCCAGAAGTTGACAGCACAAGGTGACAAGGTGATGCCGTTGACGATAATTTCCAGTAAACCCATTACTCAAATTATGCCGTAGTTATAATTTCCCGAAAACCCCATGACTCTAATTATGCCGTAGTTATAATTTCCCCCAAACCCCATTACTCTAATTATGCCGTTGACGACAATTTCCAGTAACCCCATTACTCAAATTATGCCCTTTGGAATAATTACCCAAAACCCCATTACTCTAATTATGCCGTAGTTATAATTTCTCGAAAACTCCATCACTATAATTATGCCGTAGGCGATAATTTCCAGAAACCCCATAACTTTCACAATGCCAAAGTTAAACTTTCCCAAAAACCCAATTACTTTAATTATGCCGTTGACGATAATTTCCATAAACCTCATGCCAGTGTTAAACTTTCCCAAAGACCCAATTACTTTAATTATGCCGTTGACGATAATTTCCAGTGACCCCATTACTCAAATTATGCCGTAGTTATTATTTCCCGAAAACCCCATTACCCTAATTATGCCGTAGCTATGATTTCCCCCAAACCCTATTACTGTAATTATGCGGTTGACGACAATTTCCAGTAACCCCATTACTCAAATTATGCCCTTTGGAATAATTCCCCAAAACCCCATTACTCTTATTATGCCGTAGTTATAATTTCTCGAAAACCCCATTACTATAATTATGCCGTAGGCGATAATTTTCAGAAACCCCATAAGTTTCACAATGCCAAAGTTAAACTTTCCCAAAAAGCCCATTACTTTAATTATGCCGTTGACGACAATTTCCATAAACCCCATGCCAGTGTTAGACTTTCCCAAAAACCCAATTACTCTAATTATGCCGTTGACGATAATTTCCAGTAACCCCATTACTCAAATTATGCCCTTTGGGATAATTGCCAAAAAAACATTACTCTATTATTATAATTTCCCGATAACCCCATTACTCTAATTATGCCGTTGACGACAATTTCCCCCAAACCCCATTAGTATAATTATGCCTTTGACGACAATTTCCATAAACCTCAGGCCAGTGTTAAACTTTCCCAAAGACCCAATTACTTTAATTATGCCGTTGACGATAATTTTCAGTGACCCCATTACTCAAATTATGCCGTAGTTATAATTTCCCGAAAACCCCATTACTCTAATTATGCCTTAGTCATAATTTCCCCCAAATCCCATGACTCTAATTATGCCGTTGACGATAATTTCCAGTGACCCCATTACTCAAATTATGCCGTAGTTATTATTTCCCGAAAACCCCATTACCCTAATTATGCCGTAGCTATGATTTCCCCCAAACCCTATTACTGTAATTATGCGGTTGACGACAATTTCCAGTAACCCCATTACTCAAATTATGCCCTTTGGAATAATTACCCAAAACCCCATTACTCTAATTATGCCGTAGTTATAATTTCTCGAAAACCGCATTACTATTATTATGCCGTAGGCGATAATTTCCAGCAACCCCATAACTTTCACAATGCCAAAGTTAAACTTTCCCAAAAACCCAATTACTTTAATTATGCCGTTGACGATAATTTCCAGTAACCCCATTACTCAAATTATGCCCTTTATGATAATTGCCAAAAAAACCATTACTCTAATTATGCCGTAGTTATAATTTCCCGAAGACCCCATTACTCTAATTATGCCGTTGACGACAATTTCCCCCAAACCCCATTACTCTCATTATGCCGTTGACGACAATTTCCATAAACCTCATGCCAGTGTTAAACTTTCCCAAAGACCCAATTACTTTAATTATGCCGTTGCCGATAATTTCCAGTAACCCCATTACTCAAATTATGCCGAAGTTATAATTTCCCGAAGACCCCATTACTCTAATTATGCCGTTGACGACAATTTCCCCCAAACCCCATTACTCTAATTATGCCGTTGACGACAATTTCCATAAACCTCATGCCAGTGTTAAACTTTCCCAAAAACCCTATTACTTTAATTATGCCGTTGACAATAATTTCCAGAACCCCATTGCTCAAATTATGCCCTTTGGGATAATTGCCAAAAAACCATTACTCTAATTATGCCGTAGTTATAATTTCCCGAAGAACCCATTACTCTAATTATGCCGTTGACGACAATTTCCCCCAAACCCCATTACTCTAATTATGCCGTTGACGACAATTTCCAGTAACCCCATTACTCAAATTATGCCCTTTGGAATAATTCCCCAAAACCCCATTTCTCTAATTATGCCGTAGTTATAATTTCTCGAAAACCCCATTACTATTATTATGCCGAAGGCGATTATTTTCAGAAACCCCATAACTTTCACAATGCCAAAGTTGAACTTTCCCAAAAACCCCATTACTTAAATTATGCCGTTGACGACAATTTCCATAAACCCCATGCCAGTGTTAGACTTTCCCAAAAACCCAATTAGTCTAATTATGCCGTTGACGATAATTTCCAGTAACCCCATTACTCAAATTATGCCGCAGTTATAATTTCCCGAGAACCCCATTACTCTAATTATGCCGTAGTTATAATTTCCCCCAAACCCCATTACTCTAATTATGCCGTAGTTATAATTTCCCCCAAACCCCATTACTCTAATTATGCCGTTGACGACAATTTCCATAAACCTCATGCCAGTGTTACACTTTCCCAAAGACCCAATTACTTTATTTATGCCGTTGACGATAATTTCCAGTAACCCCATTACTCAAATTATGCCGTAGTTATAATTTCCCGAAGACCCCATTACTCTAATTATGCCGTTGACGACAATTTCCCCGAAACCCCATTACTCTAATTATGCCGTTGACGACAATTTCCATAAACCTCATTAAAGTAATTGGGTTTTTGGGAAAGTTTAACACTGGCATGGGGTTTATGGAAATTGTCGTCAACGGCATAATTAGAGTAATGGGGTTTTGGGGAAACTATGTACACGCAGCACACGGGCTTTTTGAACACCGTAGGCAGCGGCTAAATATGTCATCAGATGGAACAATTAAGCTTAACCAAATTAAAAATTTGTGCGCTTGGAGGAAAATGAAAGAATAGGGCCCTTAAGCAGAATGTGACAGGGGGTGCGTACGCACCTTAAGCGCATTGTATGGCTAGGCCTACGCCTCTGGACTGGCAAAACGGCGGCAATGGTTTAAAAAATATTTCTTTGTGTAGCTTTTCTGCCGCCCCCAGAAATTTCCGCCCTAGGCGGCCGCCTAATCGTAATCGTAATCGTAATCGCCAATTTTCTAAAGCGCCACTGTAAAGCTGAGCGCAAAGCACCAGCTTATTTACGAGCGCTGCGACGTATCCGAGGGGTTGTCCAGAAATCGATGTCCGTTGGTGGTCCGAGTCCGGTTGCCTGAAAGACCAGCAGAGAGAGGCAGAGCAGCTGTTACGGAGGGTTTCGTTGAGGACGAGATATATCTTGGAAGGCAGAGGATCAGATGGATTAGGAAAGGAAATCTTAAAGAGATGAGTTTTCAATTTGGAGTGGAAAGCCTGTGGGGTGATGAGTAGAGGAGCCTGAGATAGATGACGATGAGTGAGTGGCGGAATTGGTGGAGGAACTGAGAAAATGCGGAATTCGGGAGGAAGTTCGTTCCAGAGTTGAGGTGCAGTGTGGGATATAGATCGGTTGGAGAACTTGAGGCGAGTAGGCCTAGTGACTGGGGGACGGGAGAGAGTGAGATGTGAGGATGAACGGGTAGACCGGGGTGGCTGGATAGTGAAGAGTTCGCGAAGATATTTTGGCTGGGAGCATTGTAGTGTGTTATAGGTTAGCGACAAGACTTTGAAGTGGATTCGCTCAGGTATTTTCAGCCAGTGGAGCGATTTAAGAACAGGAGTGATATGGTGATGCTTAGGTGTCTTGGTGACGGCTCTGACGAGAGAATTTTGGATGAGTGGACAATGGAGGTAGCGATAGTGGATGCAGTTTTAAAGTCAAGCATGGGTTGGATGCGGCGGAGGTCACGAATATGCATGAAGCAGGTGCGCGAGAGGTTGGAGATGTGATTAGAGAAGGATAAATGTGGATCAAAGGTAACGCCAAGATTGCGAACAGGTGAGTCGGAGGTGAAAGTGAGAGGTGCAGAGCTAGTGGGCAAGTTTATGGAAAGGTCGGGGATTTTCTTGATCTGATCTGGAAGGACAAGGATAATAAATTCAGTTTTGGCATGGTTGAGACAGAGGAGGTTGGAGGACATCCATTTAGAGATTAGGTTGACCACATCGAGTAGTTGAGCAATGGAAGTGGAGAAAGAGCTAGGGGAGAAGGAAATGAAGAGTTGGGTGTCGTCTGCATACAGATGGTGGTCAACAGAAGAGGATTTTATGAGATGGCTCAGGGGTGTAGTGTAGAGGATGAAGAGAAGTGGACCTAGGACGGAGCCTTGAGGAACACCACAAGAGAGTGGAAAGGGCTTGTGATGAGTGGCTGGAGGCTTTGACAGAGAAGGAGCGTGAAGACAAGTAAGACTGGGACCAAAGTAGAGCATTGCCAGAGACGTCAAACCAAGAGGACAGCCATAGGAGTAGTTCGTGATCTATGGTGTCAAAAGCGGCAGATATGTCGAGGCGACATAGACAGGAGACTTGTTGATGACTTACAGCAGAGACCAGTTTATTATACAGAGAGACAAGAAGAGTTTCTGTGGAGTGGTGTTTAGTAAAGCCAGATTGGTGGGGATTGAGGAGTGAGTTACAAGAAAGGTAGTCACTCATCCGGGCAAGAACAATGCGTTCAGTTAGTTTAGATAAAAAGGAAAGATTGGAGATGGGGCGATAGTTTGAGAGGTTTTCCTTGTCGAGATTAGCTTTTTTGAGGAGGGGGGTGACAAGAGATTGCTTAAAGGCGGTGGGAAAGCGACCAGTAGAGAGAGAGAGGTTGATTATTTTGGTGATGACAGGAACCAGAATAGAGGCACAATCTTTGAGAAGAGAGGTGGGAATAGGATCGAGTTCACACTGTTTGTTAGGGAGAGAATTTAGTAGGCGTGACACTTCTGATTCAGAGGTTGGGAGAAGAGTTAGGAGAGAAGACTGAGAGGCAGGCGGAGTGGGGTTAGGATGATGCACTGATTCGGTGCTAGAGAAAGATGCAGATGCAGATTTTGAATTGAGTAGGGACTGCAAGGAGAAGCGAGGAGACGAGATTTTGTCAGATAAAAATGAGCAGAAGGTATCAGCGATAGTAGGAAAAGCTAGGGAGCTTGGTAGTGGAGAAGAAGACTTACGATGAAGAAGAAGACTCACGCCTAGTGGTTAAACCGGCCCTGAATACGCCCATGGGCTATACGATCCCTCAGGATTATGAAAATTAAGGATAGAATTATTCTGGGATGGCGTCATATGGTCTTCGTTGATGTTCTCCTGGGTGACAAGTGATGTGAAAAGCGATTGCATTGAAGCATGGATGTCACAGAGACACACTTGTAGAGAAATGTAGTTTCTCTGTCGTCTCAACTTATAATTATTACTTAATTTTTACTATTATTATTATAAATAATTTATCAACTGAAATTATTTAAATTTGAATACCTGGTGGTTTGATTTCGGCATGCCATAGAGAGAGAGAGAGAGAGAGAGAGACAGACAGACAGACAGACAGACAGACAGACAGACAGACAGACAGACAGACAGAGACAGACACAGAGACAGAGACAGAGACAGAGAGAGACAGAGACAGAGAGAGACAGAGAGAGACAGAGAGAGACAGAGACAGAGAGAGACAGAGAGAGACAGAGAGAGACAGAGAGAGACAGAGAGAGACAGAGAGAGGGGAGAGAGAGAGAGATTTGGCGGCTTAAGGAGTGTAACTGTTCTCGGGTAACCTGAGCCTTCAATTATTAATTGAAGGCCTTGGGGTAACCGATCTTTCATCAGTAGGGTAACTAATTGACTCCCTCCTTCGTGGGAGGGAGTCAATTAGCAGTTTCTCTGTCGAGCAACACTCTGGAAAATGAGTGTTGCTCGCTCGCATGGTGTAAGCTACCATTAGCGCCTTGTAGCAGTGACTTTCGTGAACTTCGGCGCTAATTAGAGCAGACGTTATGGGAACTTATGCCAAACCATTGGCGCAGATCAACAAACGTCAATTCTAATGATCTACGGATTCTATGCAGTTTGAGAAAAACACAGCAGCAGAAGCAACGTATTTTTCTACATTTACATAGCGCTATAAAACTTCCACCAACAAGGATATGGTAAGCTTCACCATTCCACCACCCTGCTTACCTGATTGTACTCTTGCCCATCTCAGTCACTACCCATCTTAAGTTCTCTAACTCAGCGGTGAGAGTGAGAGAGTTCGTACCTGCACTATTCTGTAGGCCAATATAAGTAAGACGGGCGAAGACAGACAGAGAGACGAACGGATAGCCCGTGCGCATGGATCTGTCTCGCCCGATGCACATTTAACACATTCCATTAGCGTTTATCCTATCACACACAGAACTGGGAAATTATATGTATAGATACCTAATTCTAACATCCCTTCTGGATGTTCTTCAGATCTCGCTTGCTATCGATTTATTATAAGCCCTAAGAATGGTTTCGTGTAAGTAGGGCCTATGGTTTCTCGTCGAATCCCTGTACGTAAAAATGCATGCATAAATTCGTGGGCACTTCTGCAGATATCATTTTGGAACCCAAACAGTAAGAAGTTCCAGATTACTTTCTTGCTCCTCAGCCAACTGTCGGTAAGGAAAGAATCTTATGCCCTCTGCTACTAGCCTACTTTTAATACTACTATTATTATAGTACATGTACTATACTACTAATACTAATACTAATACTGATGCTAATAGTAATTCTATATCAGTTCGTTGCGGTATTTATTGAAGCAACGGTTGTCCATACTGTTTTAATTTTACGATCTAGTTCAGACAACAAGTTTACAGGCATCAGTTTCACCGTCTGCCCAGCACTCTTAACATCTACGCCCCCCTGCTCTGCCCTGTCTTAACCCCGATGCCAGTTGCCAGGGCTCCGTCTTATACCCCACCCCTGTTACCGACATCCTCTCGTCATTCCTGCTCCAGCAGCAGGACCAGAATCTGGACGAGAAGTATATAAATACGGCCGGCGATGTGTCTAGTCACTGCTGTATTAAGCCAAAATAATTTCTTGTCGCCATCAACGGCCTTTGTTGCCTTAAGATGTCGTTAACCTCTGGATCCATCTACTCATCGGAGAGAGCCACAGAACAGAAGGATGTTTTCTAAGGGAGATGATTCATTCTGAACCACACGGATTTTGAAACCACGTGTATTACGATTTACGAAAGCTTTTCAAAGTCGCCTCTACTTCTGTTGGCTGTGTAAGTATACAAATTATCGTGAAAGGAAACCAATTCGCTGGTCAAGATAATCCCTATAGCAGGTTCTAACTTTAGTATTGGGGCGACCCATCTACCGAATACTATAGTTGATATTGTGTCGCCTATTGCTCAGAAGACGGGTGCAATACATGCTTTGGCCACAGACTGTATGTCACTGTAATAATAGTGTTGTAGGCCTACTAGAGTTGTCAATTTGTATAGCGCCTTTTGCAGAACAAACTACCACAGGGCGCTAAGAGAAGAAGCGAACGTAGAAAATGGGTCAAAATAGGCGAGCATATTTCTTAGATTCGTCGTGCTCAGGACCTTTCCTTATTCGTTGTTGACGGAGGACTTACCAAAGAGAAATAAAGATGTTCCTCTCGTAGCTTTTACTTGTGAATTGTGAGTGCTCGGTTTTCCATGGTTATAGATACCCCGTCAGTTCCATTCTATCCACTGCCATTGCCTCCTCTTCTGTCTTCTTTACCTCGCTTCACTTCAACTT
>OY744602.1:45338647-45358647 GCA_963556255.1 Allolobophora icterica | reverse complement strand
TGAATCCCGTCTATCGCGAGCTGCATCCCGTTATCGTGTCATTCCTTGGGTACCTTATACCCCTCAGCGTCACCCTGTTCTTCGTCGTTCTCATCGGCTGTGGTCCGAATGGATGTTCCCTACTGCGTCGCCACCCAGTCCTTCTGAGAACCCCCGGGGACCGCGACGAAGGCGAGCTCCAGGTGAACGTCAGCGTGCTGGCGATCTGCACGGCACTTCTTGTGCTTGGAACGCCATCCGCCATCTGCAGCGTGTTCGAGGCGTTCTTCAAGGACTCCCTGGATGAGACGTTCTTCTACTATTTCCAGATGGTGGCTCAATGCCTCTGGCTTCTGCGCTCCGCTCTTGGCTTCATCATTCTGGCACTGATCAACTACGACTTCCGGAAGACCTTACGACGCGGCTGCTGTTGTTGTTGCCCAGCGCAGGACGATGAGTACTTCGAACCCGTGACCTGCTGTCCGTGCTGTCGAAAGGCTGACCACCAGGAAGATGCCTTTTCGAGAGGCAAGCCTCAAGCGAAACTCCGTTTGGTGGAAACGAGGCAAACCAATGGAACGATGAACGCCGCTTTGAACATCGGGGAACCAGTCTTCGTTGGTTCAGGAGAACCAGTATTTCTGAAGACTACAGAGCCAAGGATTTGGGAACCAGCGTTTATTATGTCCAGGGAACCAGTCGTCGACAACGTATACGATGACGTCACGCCCACCGTGACAGATCAGTCGAGAGTCTACTCTACGGCAGATGAATGTAACGGATTCTGGCTCTAAATAAATGTCTGAATGCGCCCCACATCGTGCAACACTCGGCACCTGAGCACCGTGAGCTGCCTACGGATATGTCGCCATTTGCATACATACATTGAATAACTCGTTCGTTAATTCGTTCACTCGTTTATTCGCTGAGCGTGATTCACTGATTGCATGATTTATAAATTAGATTATTTATTCATTTATTGTTTTATTGAATGGTTGAATGACTGATTCAATTCATTCAATACATTTATAAATATTGTGCATGTTTTGGTAGGCCTATACTTCAAGTCCTGCGAAAGAGTACTAGTTTTCATGCGTTGGCAAGTAGTCCTTGTAGCGTGCCTGACAATTTAAGAAAAGCTCTTTTGCGTTATCTTTTGAAGTCTAAGTACTTAATTTACATTACTCCAATAATATCGTATTTAAGCCTGTTATTTGCACAGTATATATATATATATATATATATATATATATATATATATATATATATATATATATATATATTCGAAGCAGGACGTTTTGGCGCCGCCGTTTTGGCGCAGCCGTTTTGGCGCAGGACGTTTTGGCGCATGCATGCAGGACGTTTTGGCGCAGGACAAAGAGCCCGTATCGAATATATACATCGTATAATATATAGGCTGTATAATATAATACGAAGCCCGTATCGTATAATATATACTTTGATGTCTACCGCTGTATTTGCTTCTGTTCACACAATCGTTGACAGTTACAGAGAACGTAACATCATCGAGTACCTTAGAGGAATAGCGCATAATTTTTTGATGGACTCCTGAGGAGCCAATGAACTGTTCAACTTTCCAAAAGGTAGCGCATTAGTTGTTTTGAACAGTATCAGCTTTGAACATTTCTTTTAAGATTTGATATACTGGGTTTATACGTTGTTTACATATATGCAATAAAAATGACTAAACATTTCTTGCCTACTGTTATGTAGCACGTTTATTTTTCTGCGCCAAAACGTCCTGCGCCAAAACGGCGGCGCCAAAACGGTCGCGCCAAAACGTTCGCGCCAAAACGGCGGCGCCAAAACGTCACGTACCGATATATATTATATAATATATGACTTCTGTATGTCTTCTGAGTGTACTTTAGTCCATCTGTCTGGTTTTCTGTCAGTCTTTCTCTAACGCTCAGTCTCTCTATTTGTCTCTCTGACTGCATATATCAAATTTCGAAGGCTATAGTCCGCATATATGTATATAATATATACACACACATATATATATATATACAGATATATATATATATATATATATATATATGTATATATAGGTCTGAGCCGATCTCGGAGATATATGTCTCCACTCGAGATCTCTAGCCTTGTACGAGCAAACCGACAGACGGGCAAACCGACAGGCTATAGAGTCAAGAGAGACAGACATATAGACAAAGAGACAAGGAAAGAGACATATAGACAAACAGACAAGGGCACAGGTAGAGTGACAGAGAAAGGAACACGACAGGCAGACAGTAACAGTCGATGTGGCAGGCAAAGAAACAGGCGGACGGACAGAGAGTTAGGCAGGCAGACATACAGACATAATAACCGATACAAAGACAGCGGAACAGCCAGCTGTTATAAGTTCTGAGATAACACGAGGAGCCGCGATCGATGACGTTGACTTAGCACAGTCACTGGTGGACGTTGCCAGTGTTCTAATGGATTCGATGTCGAGAGAGGACACCTGCGTTTTAGAGAGCTCTCCAACCGGCTCTACAGACATCGTCTCAAGTGCAGTCGCGGGCGGCATATCTGAGGCTCTTAATAATCGGTCTCTTGGATCGAAGTAACGCCAGTAACTAAACACATGCAATGTCAGTGACTGGCCTACAGCCAGCTTTGTAATACTAATACTTGACGTTCAGACTGAACAGTCTGAACGTCAGAGGCTGACGTAGTTTCCCAACGCACTCCGCCTGTCAAGTTCGTTGCAAAGTCCCGGTTGTCAAGTTTGCAACAACAATTAACAAAGAAAGCGCGTCAACAACAGATTAAATCTGCAATGATTTACTGGAAACTTTATCCGAACGAGGTACAGAACAGATGGATATTGGTTCAGGGAAAGTTGAGCGATTTATGAAGAAGTGTTGAAAGCGTTGTTTGTTTTGGAGATCGTTAAGAGTCAGTTCGTTAACCTTTTTCTTTCGGAAGGTTGGCCAAGGATTTCAGTTGTTCATTAGCTGCAAACGTTGCGAGGTGAGTTAATTACTTCCTGTTTTGTCGGCGTAATAATTATCTGTTTACCATGTCTAATTACACCAGCTACCCCCCACTACCAAGCTCCCTACCTTCTCCCGCCATCGCTTGGCTTTAAAACTGCTCCCACTATCTGCAAGTCATCCAAAACTCACTTGCCGAGCTCTCATCAGGACACCGAGGCATCACCATATCACTCCCGTTCTTAGATCACTATAGGCCTACTGGCTGAAAATTCCTGAGCGCATTCACTTCAAAGTGTCATCCCTATCCTATAAGTCCCTATAATACTTCCTGCCCAAGTACCTTCCCGAGCTCTTCACCATCCAGCCATGCACCTACCCTAAACCATCCAATCCGGCTTTCACGTTTTCTCGTCCTCAACGAAACCCGCCACATAGCAGCTCCACTGCTTCTTCTCCCTTGTCTCTCTGACAACTGAACTCGACCTTCCACTGGACATCTGTGAACCATCCCTCTGACTTGACGCAGCACTTGTGAATAATCTGATGCCCTCACTTAACTTACGAGTACCGCTTTGCAAATTTGGAGATTACGATTGCGAACCATTTGGGTCAAGAACAGTTAACCAAATTATGGAGTAGACAATAGATCACAGTACTACTAATTTAAATTGCCCTAAGTATTATTCATCAAACTAGAGTATTTTCCCGTCATATATGACGGGTTGTCTCTACATTATGACGTCAGCGAAAGGGCCAGGCTGAACACATTTATCAGAATATGTTATGACGTCAGAAATAGGCCAGGATTAACTTATATATTAGTCTGTATTATAACGCAAACAAAAAGGCCAGGCTTAACTCATATATTAGTATGTATTATGACGTCAACAATTGACCAGGTTTCACTTATTACAGACAGTCCAGAGCGTTGGTTAAAATGCTCTGATCGCCGTCGTCAAGACGGCAGTACTGACGTCACAAACGGTTTCTGTTTCACAATAGAACAGAAACCGTTTGTGACGTAGCGTCCTCCGACAGACGGACGCGCGATATGGATATTAATTGTATAGATTATGCAGGTATTGTAAACTAAATTACACAGCAGGGGTGTACGGTTAGGCCTATAGGATTGTGGGTGGTTAATTAGCGTTAGAGTTTACGAACATGCGAGCTGTCTGGACTCTGATTATAGTCTCTGAACGATTAGGCGGGCGAACTAATTAGTCCAGGCGGTTAAATGTATGACCACTCCCACCCAAGTTTCGCAACGGTTCACTGCTTAATTAGACTCACCTGCTGCCTGTTACTAGATTGGCAAACCAACCGGACGACGGAGAAATGATTGTTCATGCCTTAAATTCACAGGCACGGGTCGTATATATATATATATATATCTCTCTCTCTGTCTTTCTCTGTCTTTGTTTTTCCTCTCGTTATTCATGGCAAACAGAGCTGGAGTCACAGTTTTTTTGTTTATGCACTATTTTAGTGTCGCAGGTAGCCTAATTTTAGTTGCGCTCTCTGCTTTAATAATAATAATGATAACAAGAACAATAATAGGTTTCAGAATCATATGCTCTTGAACAGATTCTCGAGTCCCAATGCCAGAGACTATCGTTGGCAATCACAAGGCTGGAGGATACAAGTAGACACGATGCACTCGTCTTCTTAAGAGCTCCCTCAGTCACCCGAAACTCTTCCACACGTTACGGTGCTTTCCTTGCATGGACCATCTCTGTTTGACAAATTCTGATTCACTACTACACCATGGTCTTAGATCAATACTCAATTTGCCCCTCTAACAATACAATGGCTTCCAGCCTCCCTACCAGTCAAGGCAGATGATTCGGCATCCGTTGAGAGACCTCGCTGGTACTCCCCGTCTTTTTGGCTTCGGCTGCAGGTACTCGGTGTCTCCAATCAACCATGCTCAACAAGCTGTAGACTTACAGGTCAGGACTCTGCTGAACCGCTGTTGTGCTTATTGGGCAGTTCCTTACCCAGACAATACTTTTGCCCACTGGCAAATAAGCTTGGACAAACCCTCAGTAGACATGGATGCCAAAAATCTCTGTATCTCAGCCACTGACGAATACCATCAAGCAAGGCTTAAGGCTGTTGCAGCACCACATGCAAGCTATTGGCCCTTTGCTTTGCCCATCATTACTGCGGTCTGAGATTGTACGACGAGGCCGTGGGAGTTTCAGTAGGCCTGCAGGCTTGGAGTCAACATCTGCGAACCTCATGAGTGCCGATGCAGGGCCCTTGTCAGGGCCAATGGTTCACATGGGCTTTCTTGCTCCCTGGGACCATGTGGAGTTGCCAGACATGCGAGCCTCAACGATCTAATTTGTCAAGGTCTTAGTTGCGCGTGCTTTCCAGCGGTGGAGAAGCCAATCGGACGTAGCAGAACGGATGGGAAACACCGGATGGCCTAACTCTCATTCCATGGCGGATGAGCCGAGCTTTGATATGGGATGCCACGGTTACAGACATCTGGCCGCATCGTATTTTTCCATCCACATCGACCCCAGCAGATAGGAAGTGCGCAAAATACAACACACTCGCACAAACCTACCCATAAATCCAAAGCTTTAACGCCATTGCCTTCCTGTGCACCTTTGCTCCGCCATATCTTGACGAGTTCTAGCCGTCCCAGAATGGATTTTTTATTCTTCTGATAATTTTTATTCCCGAGAGATCTGAGGTACCTCGGTGCAAATAATAAAATAATAATAATAATAAAAATGATACTGATAATAATAATAATAATAATAATAATAATAATAATAATAATAATAATAATAATAATAATAATAATCAAGCAACATAATAACGGTTGTACGTCTGTCTGTCCCGTAACAAACACTATTGTGACGTCACTATACTGCCGCCTTGGCGACGGCTGTCTTGACGACGACGGGCATGACGACGGCGTTTAGAGCATTTTAACCAACGACGGCTATAGGCCTATAATATGACGTCATAATATAACGGGGAAGTAAGCTTAATTGTTATCACTGCAATAATTGTTTTATATACCGTGATTTTTCACGGGTTACAGCTAGTAATAATAATAATAATAATAATAATAATAATAATAATAATAATAATAATAATAATAATAATAATAATAATAATAATAATAATAATAATAATAATAATAATAATAATAATAATAGTAATAGTAATAGTAACAATGAAGGTGATGATCGTGATCACGATAGTGATAAAAAAAATAACTACCGGAGATCCGAGGGAGACCAGTTATCTTTTCGGGCGTTTGTCAGTAACTATCCTCTGTATTCAGTGCCTCAATGCAGCCGCTTATCGAGGCTCTCTTGTGCAGCCAGATCTTGCCGAGGGATAAGGCGTTCCAGAAAACCATCTATCTTTCTCCGGACATAGTTTTGACAGCCTGAGGGTTTAATAATCCTACCTCGGCAAAAAATAATAATAATACTTTTTTCATTTATTCATTCATTCGAGTATTTAAATAGCACCTCTTCAATGGGGTTACTCAGAGGTGCAATGACAGTAATAGTAATTATGACAATAATAATAATAAAAACAACAATAGTACCGGTAATGATAATAACACAATAATAATACAATAACACTGATCGTCTACGTAGTAATAGTAGCTATAGTAGTAGTAGTAGTAGCAGCAGTGAAAGTGGTAGCAGTCGTAGTGGTGGTAGTAGTAACGGTGTTAGTAGTTGGGTAATAGTAGTGGTAGTAATGGTGAAAGTGGGATGATCGTGGTGATATTTATAGCGATGTTTATGATGATGACGACGACGATAGTTTGACAACGACAAAGATGGTGATGATGACGATGATGAGGTGATGCTGGTGATGACGATAACAGTATACAACATGTATGTAAGTGATTTTCGACACTGCAAAGAATTCTTATCCTCTCAACGTTTCCTCTGACATTTTGTTTCCAGTCTCAGACGGAAAACTTTTGGAACGAGGAGTGGCAGCGACAGTGACAGAGATGGAGTCAGTGCAGGAGGAGGAGAACGTAGACGATGTGACCCCTACACCTGGCCAGCCTTCGTCCTCGGTGTCTAAGGTCGTCTTTCTCTACCCCTCGGACCCTCTACAGGACATCATTCGGGCTTGTCCTCGCCTGACGATCCAGATTAATGAGTCGATGTCTGGAACGGATGTGGCTGACTCAGGCGAATTCGAGGACCGCAAGATCATTCCGTCCAACCGGTACTTCGTCTCAGCCGAGACAAGTCGCAGCTTCGCCAAGTCCTTGACGGCGATTCGTCAGAGGCTTCAAGGTCCCGAACATACGGACGACGCCGGACCAGTCGTGCCTCGCGCAGCGGTTGGTACCGGGGGCAAGGGCAACCGCCGGAAGACGTCTTCCGTCTGCTTCGCGAGGGCATCAGGCGGAACGGAAGTCGTTCATGTGGAACGGAGCGTACAGCTGATCGAAGCGCCGACGTCACTGACGAAAGGAAATGACGTCGAAATAACAGCAAAAGAACGATAGAACGACAAATACACATAGGCCTACTGATATGGAATACAAACTTAAACACAACATTTAGGAAAAAACAATAACAGATAACAGGTGATAGATAATATTTGTCTCATGACAGGTGATAGTCGCCAGATAACAGGTGGCAGACAACAGCCGTGAATAGGATAACATGTTACAGCTAACATACCCTATCAAATATATTTATCTGTCATATTTATCTGTCGATGTATACCTGTTGTTCGACACGTCCGCATTTATAGGCCTGTATTATAGGTTATGCATCTTCAAAGGTTATAAGGCGCTACATAAATGCCTAGATATATACATTCGTATATAAGCTACATGCAAGCACATATTCATACATACATGCATACATACATATATGCATACATACATGCATACATACATACATACATACATTCGTACTACGTAGGTCCGTGCACATCTGTCTGCATATATATATTCCTTCTTATGTTTGTTCTTGCAGTCTGTGTGTCTCCGTGCACCTGTCTCTTTCTCGGCCTAGTTGTCTGTCTGTCTACTGTTTGCCTGTCAGCTCAATCTGTATCTGCCTGCCTTCCTATATGCATACCACTCTGTCTGTCTACTTTCTGGTCCTCCTCCGTTTATGCATTTTGACACGCTGTGTAGGCCTATAGCCTTGAGTACCTGACTCAGGCCTAAGTCGCAAGACACGTGAATGGCTAATGGCTAATGGCCTGTTGTTTTAAATTATCTACCGTGAGCAGTTCCAAGTATCATCGATCGATGACTTGATTTACAGGGGATCGATTCGCCGGTGTTTCTTTTTCGCACCTTTCCTTTCTTCACCACGACGCCTTTGTTATCAACGTCTTTCTTCTACTAACAGCTGTTGGACGCGGAAAATAAGCGTAACTGGAGTTATGACCGACAACAGTTATAATCCGCTGGGCGACTAAATTTGATTATATTAACCAAGCGAATAACTTCAATACCAGCATAACAATTTCTTTTGAATACAGAACTGAAACAATACTCTGCCTATCACCAGAAACACTAAACCATGAACACGAATGTGCTAGAAATTGAAAGGCTTCTGCGGACGAACTGGAGCACTAGCTGTTGCATGGCTCATCGGTCTGCTTGCTTGACTCTTAAAACTGTTCGTAAAAGTTGGCGCCGCTTGGCGGTATTGATCAGTCATCTTTTAGTTGCTCTTCTAAATCTAGTGTCATTGCTGACGACTGGCCAATTGCTTCAGTGATTACTTCCGTGCTAAAAGTTTCCAAATCAGTTAACTACTCCGATTTAAGACCCATAGGCGTAATTTAGAGGGGGTACCCGTACCCCACTTTTGGACTGGAGGGTACCGTATCCCGGACTTTCCATACCCATTGTTTTTGCTTTATCTGAGGAAGTCCTCAAGATTCAAAACAATTACTGACCATTATCATCAGTGTTATCATCATCACCTCATTGTTACTATTTTTACTAAAAGAGGTGAAAATATATTATCTGTGAAATCACAATGCAATTATTACAACTTGTTACAAGATGTCGCTACGGAATTATAGGCTTACCCTGTATGAAATCACAATGTGATTATTACAAGAGATTGCTACGACAATAGACCCTATATCATCCTCTATGAAATCACAATGCAATTATTACAAGAGGCTGCTACTGCAATACATCCTCTGTGAAAATGTCATCACGATGCAATTATTCCCAGGAGTTAAAAGAGGTTGCTACGGCAACATGCCTTCTATGAAATCACAATGCAATTATTACAAGATGTTGCTACGGAAATATAGCTTGTATGAAATCACAATGCAATTATTACAAGAGGTTGCTAAGGCAATATATCCTCTAGTCTATGAAATCACAATGCAATTATTCCCAGAGGTTAGACAATCGTTGCTACGGCAACATGTTCTCTATGAAATCACAATGCTATACGTCCTCTTCACTGCTGATATTCCGTCTCTATTTACTAAACATGGGGCAAATGACCATCTTTATGTAGATCAACTGAGATCAACTATAGCTTTTGTACATGGTCCGTCAACTGATCAGCTCTCAATTGACTATCTTGTCTCTGACCTTCACTACTGGATGTCGACTAACCGTATCTGTCTCAACACTGCTAAGACTCAGCTGATCTGGTTTGGGACTAAGTAGCAGCTTGCTAAACTCGACTTTCTATTGCTGACTGAGAAATTCCCTGCTCACACCTACTCTTGCACCGTCCGCGACTTATGTGTCACACTTGACTCCTCCCTCACGTTCACAGATCATACCTCCAACCTGACTCGCTCCTGCTTCTTTCAACTGAGGCGTGTCAGGGCCATCAGACGCTCGGTCTCACCTTCTGTCTTTACCGCCATAGTTCACCCATTTGTTTGCTCACGCTTGGACTACTGCAACTCACTCGTCATGGGTCTTCCTAAGCAGCGTCTCTCTCTCCCCTTCAATCTGTTCTAAATGCTTCTGCCAGGCTCATTGCTCGACTCCCCACTATCTCTATTTACATGCTTGATGTCTTGCACTGGCTCCCTATTGCTGCGCGCATCAGTTATAAGATCCTCCTCCTTGTCTCGGGATACGTACTGCCCCGAAATATCTCTCGAACTATCTGCAAAAGCCGCTGTCTGCGTCTTCTTCTCGCTCGTTGCTGCGGAAATCTAGCTTGTATGAAATCACAATGCAATTATTACAAGAGGTTGATAAAACAATAATATCTTCTATGAAATCACAATGCAATTATTCTCAGAGGTTAGACAATCGTTGCTATGGGAACGTGTTCTCTATGAAATCACAATGCAATTATTCCAAGAGGTTAGAAGAGGTTGCTAAGACAAAATATTCTGTAGGAAATCACAATTATTACAAGAGGTTGATAAGGCAATAATATTTATATCCTCTATGAAATCACAATGCAATTATTCCTAGCGGTAGCAATATCCTCTGTGAAACCACAATGCAATTACTTATTCCTAGCGATAGCAATTGTAGGCCTATTGTATTATATTTTTAGTTCGTTAACCAAACATTGCAATGATAAACAAAACATATAGTGCTTATAAGCTTAATCATTTAACATAATCTGGCTACACAGGAGACCCAAAAGGAGTCGTAGACCCCGCTACCAGGGCCACCTGGGTAGTAGGTTGATGAAAAGCAGTCGATCTAACACCATTGGAATGATTGGATATGCAATGGTAACATTATACTTAACTAAAGACTCGACAGCATCATCATTATTAGGCCTACAATTACTATTAGGCCTATGCCTGCAATACAAACAACGGCGTTATAATTATTTAACAGCCGCGAAACTGAAAAAATGCGAAATTTGGTACCCTCACTTTTTATACCAAAGTTACGCCCTTGTTCAGACCTATATAAATGCGGCTCCTATTCCCTCTAAAACTGTTTGAAAATTGTTGTTTTTGTAGGTGACTTACCTTTTTAGATGTAGCTCTGGAGGAACAGGTTGGTTTCAGACCAACTGGCAGCGGCGCAGCGCGCTTACATTCTTCCCGCATCACTTCACCGTGTTGTTGGAAAGCAACTCTTAGGTGAGATGCATATATTAGTCGACTTCTCTTTGGTATTTGATGTTGCTGACCACTCTATTCTAATTCTTAAAGTTATGGCTCTAAACTTACGCTTTCCCAGCCTTGGGTAGCTTCCTATGAACCGATTTAGTCGGAAGGATTGATTCGTTTCTGCGCAGGGCTGGACGCAGCCGTCATTTGGATGGAGACACACTATAGTGCTTGGTAAGACTTTTGAGAAAGATGCACTGAAGTGCTTTAAAAGCATCCAGTCACCCATCACTGTCTTATCCAGTACTTCCTACAAGGCATTACCATAAATTTAATTTACGGAAAAGGGGCATGCGTTTGAATTAGGCCTACCATACCTTCATACACTGCTGCATAAAAAACTCCTGCATCATTCGCTCACTGTATAAATAAAATTTGTAACTACACTACTTCTTACGATTAGAATATCAATGTTATTAGTTTCTCTTTTGTAACATAGGCCTATATTTAAAAAGTTTTATGCTGTGGGTTTCCGAACAATAGAACTGTATAAATGAATTGTTTATAAGTTCGCATTTGTTTAACTGACATTGTGTAACTTTTTACTGTTTGTATGCATTGTTATTGTTAGTGTGGACGTTTGTCTTATTAAAGATCATTTACCTACTTACTTACTTATTTACTTGTGCTTTAATATCAGTCATGATACATAGTGCGCTTATAAATAAATATCTTGGACAAAATATATGTAATCATCCATATATATATAGCATCGTCGTAGTCGCCATCATCAGCAGCTGTTCATGACACACGTCATTTGGCAGCCATGGGTTCGAGTGCAGACTTCGTACACTGGTCTTACTGAGTTTTACGTCATGCCAATGGCCCTCGTAGATACACTGGTCTTACTAAGTTTTACATCGTGCCAATGATTCTCGTATGTACACTGGTCTTACTAAGTTTTACATCATGCCAATGATTCTCGTATGTACACTGGTCTTACTGAGTTTTACGTCATGCCAATGGCCCTCGTAGATACACTGGTCTTACTAAGTTTTACATCATGCCAATGATTCTCGTATGTACACTGGTCTTACTGAGTTTTACATCATGCCATTGATTCTCGTATGTACACTGGTCTTACTGAGTTTTACATCATGCCATTGATTCTCGTATGTACACTGGTCTTACTGAGTTTTACATCATGCCATTGATTCTCGTATGTACACTGGTCTTACTGAGTTTTACATCATGCCAATGATTCTCGTTATGTACACTGGTCTTATCTCGTATCTACACTGGTCTTACTGAGTTTTACATCATGCCAATGATTCTCGTTATGTACACTGGTCTTATCTCGTATCTACACTGGTCTTACTGAGTTTTACATCATGCCAATGATCTTCTTATGCTACACACAGGTCTTACTAAGTTTTATATCATGCCAATGATCTTCTTATACTACACACAGGTCTTACTAAGTTTTATATCATGCCAATGATCTTCCTATGTACACTGCTCTTACTGTGTTTTATATCATGCCAAAGATCCTCGTAGATACACTGGTCTTACTGAGTTCATCATGTCGATGATTCTTGTAGGCCTATATACACTGGTCTAACTGAGTTTTGCTTCATGCCAATGATCCTCATATAGACACTGGTCTTACTGAGTTACATCATGCCAATGCCCCTCGTGCATACACTGGTCTTACTGAGTTTTACATCATGCCAATGATCCTGCAAGACCAAGACCATGCCAATGACCATACAAGACCAAGACTTTTGTCAATATGAACAGTCATTTAACGAAATGCAAGAATTTTAAAAATTTATCCAATAATTACTAATACAATTGCTTTAATATTTACACGGTGTGAATGAGGCATTAATGTTGTTTTGGACAATTATTTTTGATTTCCGGCTATTTACTATGGAATGATTTCAAAACAGACTCACGATTTGTACACTTACAACCAGTGCTTGAAAGCTGCTCTGTGTGCCAGCGATTCTCTAGAAGTATTTTTTCACATGGAAGAATTGAGGTTTAAGGTCTTGACAACAAGACTGCCCTCGTCTCGTCTTTAATAATAACTCTGTGCATTAACTCTGCCGGTCTGTCCCACTTCCCTGCAGAGGTTTAACACATAATCTGTGTAGGCAGAAGTGAAATCCGTTCAAGTAAAGCTAATGTTGCTTTCAAAGCAGATGAAAGAACAAAAGTACGGGAACTTCTCAGGATAGGAAAAATATAGCCTTCGGCTGTCAAGTTTGATAGAAGAGTTCTTCGGACGATTTGTGGATTTTAAATCAATTGAGACCGAATTTGCTGTGCTTACTATACCATTCACATTTGACATTGACAATTATCTCATATACGAAACTTCAGCTGGAGTTAACCGACCCACAATGTGACCTACTGACCTTGTTCTCAAAGAACAGCTCAAAGGATCAGACCTGATGACATTCTTTTCTTCGGTCAGGAAGAAAAAATTCTCAAATATACAAACTTTTGCTTTAAAAATGTATGTTTTATTCGCATCCATTGTACTTCATCTGTCAGCAGATTTTCAACTATGAGATGATAAACAAATCCAAGTACAGGTTTCAAGTTAAGTGATCTAAACTTGAACTCAAACTGAATTGCAACCAGCGTAATCACTCCAGATTATGAGAAACTTGTTAATTAAATGCATGCATGTTCACAGTCGCATATACTTCTAATTAGTAACAGCCAATGTGTATTTAATATATTATTAGTAAGTAAACTTCTTTTCATGTTAGTCGTTATTGAAAGTTAAAAATTTGTTATCCGGCCCTCCGAATTTTTTGGGCGTTTAATGTGGCCCCATGTGCAAAAAGTTTGCCCACCCCTGATCTAGGTCTATTACGCGAGAAACCGAATGCAAAATTGAATGACGATGCTCATTAGCCGTGTGCACCAGTGCATGAATTGTACGCTGTTTTATAACATTCGCTGTAAAGCTGTGCCTTGTTGCACTGAGGATAAAGAATGACGACAGCAGAAGCGAATCCGCACCACACAGTTGTGCTCACTATAGCTGGCACTGCCTGAAATGGAGGCTAGACTATTGATTAGACTAGACTAACTTTAGGAGTCTAGGCTAGACTTGGTGAGATTAGATCATATCAGCTGCTTCGATTAGATTAGATTATATCGTATTCATAATCTCGAGATTTGTACAATGCCCAAAGGTAGCTGTGAGTTACGGGAACCAGCTTATTCACCGGCGATCAGTCAGAAAAGGTCAAGAGGAGATGATCTGTAGAGCCAATGAAGTGGTTCGGGGCGAGTTCCATGAGGGAAATTTACCATCATACAGTTCAATCCTTACCTAATTTGTTTGGCTGCAATGCTACCAACCATCTAGCTACCGCAGGTCTTTACTTTCATTAGATATCAACTAAATCACAACCGTGTTCTTGCGTCGCTTGTCATTTAGTTTTGCTTATTATCGTAATTACAAAACGTTTAAGCACTTTAACGACGAGCTGCATTGTTGACTTCCCACTCGCTTTTAGTATTCTCTCGTCATTTAAGTGTTAAATGACTACCCAACAACGCAGTGGGACGACGAGCAATCACTTTTCTTAATAACTGATGCTAAGAAAGAAGTGAAATTTCTTACTCGGAGCTTCGCTTACGTGGTCGCATACATTCTGTTCATTGTGCTGTTTTCTTACTGTCTGCGGTTGCTTCAAACGTCGACCGTGTTGAAATTCTTGTTCTTCGAAGATTTCAAACGTTGATCGTTTCGAAATTATCTTCATTTTAAGATATTAGAGCGTATAATAATTATACCGTCTTTGAAGTTCTTTCACGAATTGATAAAATTTATTGCACCATGACAACGTCGATAGAAAGATGACGTAAGACAAACCGCTCAAAGATGACGTAATCGTTTCAGAGAATGTTACCATGAGAACGCAAAATTACTTATTCATAATGAGAAGATTACTGGTGTTCTGCTTCCACTGCGCCGTCCAACAACACTGAAATCATATTTCAACCTTTTTATTTCATATTTCAACCTTTTATTCACAAAATAGTGTAGCACAGAAACAAATGCAAAGGCATTGGCAATTTTACTGGGTTCAGAAAAGTATCCACTGACGCAGAAAGTTTGCATTTACTTTTAAACTTTCGTTCATGTTTTTCAGAATGCAGTGTAAATGTAAATGTAAATGTTCGCGATTTTCTATAGCGACCGTATATATATATATGGCCTCGACCCTGCTCATTTTTCAGTGAATTGATCGGGTGAGATCCTTCACCACCGCTTGCCCGTTTTGAATGGGTGCCACGCCATTTAAGGTCTCCGTGTTGGGACCGTGCTAGCCCGAGATTTAAATCTCTGAGGTAGGCCTACGTTTTGCCAAAAAGATAATCAATCATGCAAGTCATTAGAGATGTGCTTATCCTCTGCTGCATGTTTGCTTCTCCTAGCAAGCTTACATTCAGCTTGTGCACATCTTTTGGCTTCACAAATGATAAAATTAATGAAAGCAGTGCTTTTTTAAACCGGAACGCGCCGGAACTACTAAAAAATAATTTATTTAGTTTAATAATAGAAACATCAATTTAGTTATTTTTAATATGATTTCAGTGTTGTGAACTGTTTTCAATGTTTATTGAGACCCCTCCCAACCCCCAATCCCGTTTTCTCGAGATTTTAGCCCTTCCATGATTGCTCAGTTCCGGAACCTTTTTTTTAGAAAAAAGCACTACCCTAAATGAAATTATTATTATAAATTAATTAAAATTCTTTAATTGAAAAACGAAAGCGAACTGCACATTGGTGAATAAGTTGAGAGATAATATTAAACATAGAAGTAATAAGAAGATAATAAAATTTGAAAAAGTGAGTAAAAATGTTATAACAGTTGAAAAATAATACTAATTAAGTTATACTACATCAAAAGCATCATAGTAATGGAGATATTAAAAACTAAATAATCTAAAAAAGATAAGCTAGATGGAAGACCATACAATACAATACAACTTATATTTATAACCAGTCTTGTTGTCAAGACCTTAAACCTCAAGACCAAGACCAAGACCAAGACCTTGAACCTCAAGACCAAGACCAAGACCAAGACCTTGAACCTCAAGACCAAGACCAAGACCAAGACTTTGAACCTCGAGACCAAGACCAAGACCAAGACCAAGACCTTGAACCTCAAGACCAAGACCAAGACCAAGACCAAGACCCAAAAAATCGCAATCAGGTCAAGACTTCTAAAATTGTCAAGTGGTTATATTCGCTATTTTAATGAAAACATGAGTCTTTTATTTTATTCAAGCAATTTAACTTTAAACGCAAACTGCAGAGAAATCCGAATTTGTATTCAAAAGTCCTTCATGCAAACTATTACTCCAAATGCCTTTTGTATTTTATAAAAACCAATTCGCTCAGAATTTTCTGACGAAGACGTGCCCGGTGGGCCTCATAAAAATTCCGCCATGTGAAAAAATACGTTCTACAGGTGCTGAAGTCGCTGACACACACAGAGTAGCTTTTCAAGCACTCGATGTAAATGTACAGATTGTGAGTCCTTTTGCAATTTTCCCATGGTTTATCTGATACAGAATTGTGTTGCTGATGCCAATGGGTTTTCCTGACCAACAAGACTTGTATCCATCCATAGATATTGGTCGTATGATGCAAGCAGGCTTGATACAGAATTCTTGAGTTCTGTTAAATGACTGTTCAGATTGACAGCCGGTCTTGGTCTTGGTCTTGCGAGACCAAGACCAAGACTTTGAACCTCAAAACCAAGACCAAGACCAAGACCTTGAACCTCAAGACCAAGACCAAGACCAAGACCTTGAACCTCAAGACCAAGACCAAGACCAAGACTTTTAAAAACGAACTCGAGTGCACTCGAGACCAAGACCTTGGTCTCGAGGACAACAAGACTGTTTATAACGCGCCTTAATAAAACAGAGTCTTACTCAAAAGACGCGTTACAATGCAGTAGTTAATTATAATGGGCCTACTTAGAGAATAAATGAGTTTTGAGTTTAGATTTGAAAGTGTTTATTTAAGTGGATCTTCGAACTGATTCTGGCAGACAGTTCCATTCAACTGGACCAGCCACTTCAAACATCCTGTTTCCAAATTGAAGATTTGATCTTTTGACCACAAACTCTCCTTTTGAAGCTGAAGGTAATCCTCGCCTTGGTTCAAGGGCAGCACATTGTGTAACTAGAGATGACAAGTAAGGTGGAGCTGAACCTACCATAATCTTGAACATGAGACAGATTTTGAAGGATATACGAGCCTGGATAGGTAACCAATGAAGTTGTCGTAGAGAAGGAGTGATGTGGTCTCGAGGGCCGAGGTTTTTAACTAGACTAGCCCAGGGTATACAAAATGAAATCTGACATTTTTGTTGAAGGCAAACAGATTGTGTGTGTGTGTGTGAGTGTGTGTGTGTGTGTGTGTGTGAGAGAGAGAGAGAGAGAGAGAGAGAGAGAGAGAGAGAGAGAGAGAGAGAGAGAGAGAGAGAGAGAGAGAGAGAGAGAGAGAGAGAGAGAGAGAAGAGAGAGATTTCAAAAGAAATTGAAAAGTTTTACTAATTAAACAACATAAAAAAATTCCTAATATTAAGATTTTTCTAACCAAATTATCGATATGAGTTATGGTTAGATTTTGACCTTTTGGACGCAACAGATAACCTGTCATTTTAATTTGAGGCAATAAATCATGAAGGACATGACCATTAAAGCTCCTTATAGCTGAGAAGCGGCGGGTATCAGCTAGTTGACAGAGTTGGGCATTAGAACGGTTATCTTCAGGAAGGTGATGTCCTGTCTACTTATGATCAAAGATAGTTTATCACGGTCACTTTGAGTTGTGAAGCAGAGGAAGTATAAAGTATTCTAGAGAGGATTGTGGCTTTAACCTCATCATATAGGCAAGGTCTACATAGGCCGTCAGCGACCAGGATGCGAAGAGCATATATGGAGAGGCGGGCTTGGCTACAAATGCGGTTAACATGGTTGGAAATGTTGAGACTGATATTCATTTAGTGTGTATTTGATAGCACAGACACAGTAACACGTTATCAGTATATCAATGTAGGCCTAATAACTTTTCTGCAGTCTAAAATCAATTACACTAAAAATTAAACTAATCAACAGAATTAAAATAACACAAATATTCAAAAAAATTGAAACCAATTTCTGTTCTGATTCCATGTTCATTAACTTAGTCTAATCATTTTCCGAATCATGTCGTCAATTTCGAATCGATTCTAATAGGCCTACTGCATGCCGTCCGATTTGTTTTCGAATCGAATATCGAAGCTTCGCAGGTTCTTATAATTAAGCCTATCATTTAAAAGTTTCAAGGGTTAAAAATGGTTTCTAATAATTTCTAGGCTGTTGTTTTCTAATTTTCTTTCCAGATTATTTCTAATGAATTGAGTTCGACGCCACTGCTCCTAATTGATGTGGCTATTGTTTTCTAATTGGTTTGAGATAGTTATTTTCTAATGAGCTCGGTTCAAGGCTGTTGTTTTCTGATGGACACCCTGGATATTGTTTTCTAATCTAAAGGAATCCAGGTCATTGCTTCTATTGACTTCCAATTCTTGGCTACAGACGGACAGTTTTTAGATGCATGTAAGTATGCTTGTAGGCCTATGTTTCGACAGCTTTCGAAGTGTCAATCGAGCGTGCATTGAACCGTCAACTGGTCCTGTTAGTAACAAAGGGTACACTCGAGTCTTTGAGTTTGTTATGTGTAATTAATAACAAACAGTTCAATGACAGTTCATCAGATAAGCAATGGTCGTTGACGTCTTGTATGAGATTGTCTTGTGTGTATTTATCATGATGGTGTGTTTCGGGCTACAGATGTGCACTTGATTTGTATTATTTGGGCGACCGGCGAGATGAGTCCTACGAGACTTCTCCCGGTAGCCTACCACTGTATTAGCATAAGTGTTTGATGTGTGATATTACTTTATTTGGTGGCGAATAAACTCCTTACTTACTTACTTACTTCATATTTCACTTCATTCCTTGTTTGTTTTTCGTTGTCTCTGAAGTACCTCGTGCGTTAGATATGCATGATATTCCGTAGCTCTACAACAGGTATATACTGTAAACAAAACTACACAGAAATATGGCATATGCATAGTAGTCCTACCTACGTCACAGTCTTACGCATGCACACACCTGGCTAAAATGCTGACAGATATTGATCTAATTGATCTATGATTGATTGATCGAGCAAGACCCGAGCACCTCGATAGTATATGCTACTGTTAAGTGCCCTACACACATTGCAATTGTTTCAGTGATCATAATACAGTCCCGTTATCAGGTGATTAGCCTGCGACGCTATATAAT
Organism: Allolobophora icterica; assembly: GCA_963556255.1. NCBI lineage: Eukaryota > Metazoa > Annelida > Clitellata > Crassiclitellata > Lumbricidae > Allolobophora > Allolobophora icterica. Next base: position 45,339,286 of record OY744602.1, on the reverse strand, counting down.
ATCTCGGGCAATTACGTTACGTTAATCAACTCTCTGCATCTGTTTCATCAGCGATTGAATGCCATTTTATTCAATTGGTGAATTGGTGATCCTATGTTGTCAGGTCGGGAGCTCGTGTATGGATTTGTCTAACGAGGCGCTATATAAATATGCGATCCAATCGAAAGTGTTTTCATATACTCTTCCGATGTATCGTATTGTGTGATTGAGTTCATATAGCGCCTTTCGTTTGGAAAAGGACGAGTCTTAAGTCAGCGACTGCTTTCAACAACCACCTTTCAAACACACACATGCAAACTAGCATTTACAAGCACACACACACACACACACACACACACACACACACACACACACACACACACACACACACACACACACACACACACACACACACACACACACACACACACACACACACACACACACACACACACACACACACACACACACACACACACACACACACACACACACACACACACACACACACACACACATACACACGAACGACGCCGTGTTTTACCTGCCGCGGCTGTCGCCATGGCAACGGCGTGCGCATCTGTAGCCCGAACCACCTCGAGAGCCGTTGACGATGCCTTTAATGTATTTACGTAAGCAACGGAGGGAGGAGGAGGAAGA
>OY744602.1:45289710-45338447 GCA_963556255.1 Allolobophora icterica | reverse complement strand
CTACTCAGCCATTCAGTGCATCACTCAGGCAAGCGACAGGCACGCTGACACACACACACACACACACAAACACACACACACACACACACACACACACACACACACACACACACACAACACACACACACTCACACACACACACACACACACACACACACACACACACACGACACACACACACACACACACACACACACACACACACACACAAACACACACACACACACACACACACACACACACACACATACACACACACACACACGCACGCACGCACGCTCGCACGCAAACAGCCAGCCATTGAGCCAGCCAGCCATCTTATCATTTTGACTGGTAGCTTTCGTGCCTGACTGTCAGTCTGATCTGTTCGTGTGTCCTCTTGACACGGGCGATAATTGGTCGCTTCGGTCGTTCATCATTCGCTCGGAAAAGTCCGTTTCCCACACTTCATTACAGACGACAATAATTTATACGGCGCCAACTCGAAGAAGACTGTACAGTCCGTGTGAAAGGCTGTCTAGCCTCAAATGGTATTGCATGCGTTTAGGTCGGTCGTTCATTCGTTCAATCAGTCGGTCGGTGGGTCGGTCGGTGGGTCGGTGAGTCGGTGGGTCGGTGGGTGGCTTGATGGGTCGGTGGGTGGGTCAGTTGGTCGGTCGGTGGATCGGTGGGTGGGTCGGTGAGTCGGTGGGTCGGTGGGTGGCTTGATGGGTCGGTTGGTGGGTCAGTGGGTCGGTCGGTGGATCGGTGGGTGGGTGGGTCGGTGAGTCGGTGGGTCGGTGGGTGGCTTGATGGGTCGGTCGGTGGGTCAGTGGGTCGGTCGGTGGGTCGGTCGGTTGGTGGGGTCGTTGGGTCGGTGGGTCGGTCAGTGGGTCAATGGGTGGGTGGGTGGGTTGGTCCTTCGTTCGTCCTTCGTTCGTCCTTCGTTCGTCCTTCGTTCGTCCTTCGTTCGTCCTTCCGTCTGTCTGTCAAAACGAGTAAACAAATATAAATCCGTGAATCAGACTAACTCTAAGACTTGAAAACCAGACAACAGATCATCTCCGTTGTATGTTGTGTAACTCTACGCGACTTCTCACCGTTTACAGGAGATACCTTCTCCGGAATATGGCGCTTATAATAACATGTAACTTTCTCACAGGCACTACTACTACTGCTGCTGCTGCTGTTGCTGCTGCTATTACTACTACTACTATTACTACTACCACTACGACTACGACTACTGCTACCACTAACACTACTAGTCTAGGTTCCAACACTGTCTGTGGATTGAATTGCATCTCACATTCAGTTCGTTTGCATATTCTTTTCTATCATGCTCATTTGCAGTGCCCTGTCCTCAAGCAACAAACCCAGTAATTCTTCCTCATTTGCTTAATGCTCTGTCCAACTGATTTTCACCAACATGCTCTGCTCCCACACTTGCAATTCCTCTAGGCTTTCCAGTTCTGCTTCCTACAGATCGATGTCTTCAATCCACAGAGTGCTTTGTACGTCACTATTTCTTTCTTTCGGTATAATCTTAGTTTTTCTTGCGAAATAATAATAATAATAATAATAATTATTATTATTATTATAATAATAATAATAATAATAAAATAATAATAATAATAATAAAAATAATAATAATAATAATAATAATAATAATAATAATAATAATAATAATAATAATAATAATAATAATAATAATAATAATAATAATAATAATAATAATAATAATAATAATAATAATAATAATAGACTCCTGAGGGATTACATGTACCTCGGGGGAAAAAATAATAATGATAATGATAATGATAATAATAATGACAATAATAATAATAATGATAATGATAATCCCCTCAGCATTATTTTTGTGTCACAACCTTGGGACATAATTCTTTTGAGTATAAAATAATAATAATAATAATAATAATAATAATAATAATAATAATAATAATAATAATAATAATAATAAATAATAATAATAATAATAATAATAATAAATAATAATAATAATAATAATAATAATAAAGTTATTGTTTGCTAATACTGTTGCTGTTGATGACTGCTGTAGCAGCTGTTTTAAAATGAAATCGACAGAAGGAGGAGGAGAATCATCGTGTGGCATTTACAGGATGCCTCCGTGGGTTTAGTGCATTTGTCGACATTAAGCAGATTCGATTTAATGCGTTCTGTTGGTCCCTTGAAACGGCTTTCGCGCCAAGTGCACCTGTTTCCAGAAGCAGACGACACAATTATCGTAGTCACGCACCGAATGATTCCAAGGCTTAGTCTCCGACTCCCGAAGGGCTTCCTTTCCCTCTCCATCTCACGAATGGGAGAGTGGGGTCAGCAGTTGTAGTAGGGAAAGAGGAGCAGCGTATCGCTCACCGCAAGTTAAGCCTGTGACGAGCAGTGAGCAGTGCTGAAATGAAACTCAACAAGGATAACGTTACCATTTTCTTCGTCAACATCGTCGTAGTCAGCGTCCTTTTCTCCTCCTACTCACCATCACAGTCGTCGTCATCAACATGGTCACCGTTATCAGCACAGCCATCATCGTAATCACCATCATCATCGTCATCAGCACTGCAACCACCTTGTCGCTCGAGCCATCGCAACCACTAATCAAATCAACGATTAATGTTGGCTGCCGATGATGGCAATTTTTGGCACCAGACGATGCTCTGTGGCTACAGCGAACACACACACACACACACACACACGCGCGCGCACACACACACACATATATATAATATATATATATATATATATATATATATCATATATAAGTATATGTGACAATGTGTGTGGTCATATACTTACATACATATGTAAGTATATGCAGTCTTGTTGTCAAGACTTTAAACCTCAAGACCAAGACCAAGACCGAGACCCTGAACCTCAAGACCAAGACCAAGACCAAGACCAAGACCTTGAACCTCAAGACCAAGACCAAGACGAAGACTTTGAAACTCAAGACCAAAACCGAGAAAAATGCCCAAAAAATCACAACCATATCCAGACTTCTATTCCTTACTATAAAAAAAATTCAAGTCGGACTAATAGATATTTTAATTAAAACAGGAATCTTTTATTTTATTCAAACAAAACAACTCCAAATGCAGGCTGCAGAGATTTCCGAATTCGATCGTATTTACAAAAGTCCTTCATGCGAAATGTTATCCCAAATGCCTGTTGCATTTTATAAAAACCAATTCGCTCAATTTCTGACCAAGACGTGACCTGTGGGACATCTTAAAATTCTGCCATGTGAAAAATACGTTCTACAGTGCTGAATTCACTGGCACACAGAGCAGCTTTTCAAGTACCGGATGTAAATGTACAAATTGTGAGTCTGTTTTGAAATCATTCCATGGTAAATAACCGGACGTCAAAATAAATGTCTAAAACAACAGTAAAGCCTCACTCACACCGTGTAAATACTAAAGTAATTGTATTAGTAATTACTGGATTAATTTTTAAAATCCTTACGTATTGTTAAATGACTGTTCACATTGTCAAAAGTCTTGGTCCTGGTCTTGCAAAACCAAGACCAAGACCTTGAGCCTCAAGACCAAGACCAAGACCAAGACCTTGAACCTCAAGACCAAGACCAAGACCAAGACCTTGAACCTCAAGACCAAGACCAAGACCAAGACTTTTAAAAACGAACTCGAGTGCACTCGAGACCAAGACCTTGGTCTCGAGGACAACAAGACTGAGTATATGTACTCATGAAATTAATTACACTGTATAGGCCTATGTTTCAAAGCAGAAAATGACAAATTAACAGCGACAGTGGACGAATAGACGACTAATGCTCGTAAACAAAACGTACATTAGTCGTATCGAACATTGTAGCCTACAACAGACAAAATGTGTATGCATATATCACGCAGTCGCTTCAACTAAACCAGACATCTAATAAATGTCTGATGGTGATTACTATTACTCTTTTACCCGATGTCACGATCTCTCAGGAATAAAAAATACTCCTAGAGAATGAAAACATTCTATATATTATATATATATATATATATATATAATTATATATATATATATATATAATTATTGTAGGTTGGCACGCGTCAGGTTCCGGTGAAGCAAAGAGCAGTGAAAGGTAGTAGAGTCAAGCGTTGGACAGTAGACCTACTAGCAATACGATTATTATTATTATTATTATTATCATTATTATTATTTTGTTATTATTATTATTATTATTATATTATTATTATTATTATTATTATTATTATTATTATTATTATTATTATTATTATTATTATTATTATTATTATTATTATTATTATTATTATTATTATTATTAGGACCTATCTTTATTATCATTGTTGTTGTTATTTAGGGATGGACAGTAATTTAATTGATGCAATTGAAATTACGCAATTTGAATTACAATTGTAATTGGTAATTTGTATTTTGTTGTTCTGCATCATGGTAATTTGTAGTTGAATTACATTTTTTCATGTAATTTGTAAATTCAAACTACATACGGTATAATCAAATTACTTCAACTACAGTAACCATGTTAAATTTGTTGAGTAAAACGCCTACTTATTTGTAATTCACACATTCAGTTTAGATGTAGCCACTGATGCCAACCTTGAAGAATGCATCTTTTCGAGATTATTTTTCCTGCAATTGGGAAATGTTTAACTTTCTGGAATTCCTCCTCACTACCTTAATTGGCTGGGAAAATTGCTAAAATCTCCCATAGTCGACTACACACTCCATGTCTACAAGATGCAATTATCTGCGTTACTATTTGAAAGCACTTGCTGAAATTTGGGAGAAGCTGCCGCAGCTGTTGAACACTCTAGAACTGCATGCATGCTTCAAGGATGTTGAGTTGGACTTCGTGGTTGAGTATACCCAGATACTGAAGCCAATCGCTACTGGTTTGGATAGGTTGCAGGGTCAAGATAACTGTGCCCTGCCACAGTTTGCCCACATGGATCCCATATAGGACACATTCTCATATGGGACCAGTATAGAGTCCATACGGGTCCTAACTAATGCCCATGAAAACGTTGGCAGGGTTATTACGGACATCTGCTACCAACTTCATTAGCCATTCAAACGAAATTAAATATTTTGCGGCCAAACAATTTCTGTCACTGTTCCTCTTTTTGATGATGTTGCGTGTGGGTTTTGCCAACAGTTTCATTCTTTCCTTAGATTAATGTCAGAGGTGAATAATGCGATCCTTGCAACAGCAACTCATCCATAAATTTTAAGTTACGTTGGCCACCTGCAAGTTTTGCAGACCAAACACAAAGCATGCTGGACTTGCTGATAAAAGTTAATGTGTGAAAATGCCATCAGTACTGAAATAAACACTAGACCAATGAGCAGTTGTAGAGAAAGGGATTTGGAAGCATGATTGTAGGGCCAAACAGACGCCGGTTATTGGTTAACTTGTTGGTAGGCAGCTGCTGCTTCTTAAGTAAAATTAAATAAGCAGTTTAAAACAGTGAATTTCTTGATCCCAGTTATGTACCGGTGTGTAATTTGTAATTGATGCAATTACAACTACGCAATTTGTAATTTGTATTTTCCAGCAAAATTCTAAAGTAATTTGTAATTTGTAATTCAAATATTTTTCTCAGGTAATTTGTAATTCAACTACATTTACTCTGTAATTTACCCATCCCTGCTGTTGTTATTATTATTATTATTATTATTAGTAGTAGTAGTAGTAGTAGTAGTAGTAGTAGTAGTAGTAGTAGTAGTAGTAGTAGTAGTAGTAGTAGTAGTAGTAGTAGTAATAGTAGTAGTAGTAGTAGTAGTATAATAGTAGTAGTAGTTGTTGTTGTTGTTGTTGTTGCTGTTGTAGCAGTTGTAGTAGTACTAAGAGTAGTCTGTCTGTCTGTCTGTCTGTATGTCTGTCTGTCTGTCTGTCTGTATGTCTGTCTGTCTGTCTGTCTGTCTGTCTGTCTGTCTGTCTGTCTGTCTGTCTGTCTGTCTGTGTCTGTCTGTGTATTTAAGTTGACACTTGCATTCATGCAATTAAATTAAAACATTAATTTAGAAACATGTTCATTGTGCATTGAAACTGCGCAACAGAAACAGTAAGAAAACAAAGCACTAATGGCCTAGACAATGCAATACAATACAATAAAAGAGTCATTTATATTTCGCCCGACTGAAATGACTCATCTGGATTCCACCGATTGTCGCAAAACAACAGAAAATAGGCTGCGCTCCTCTTTCGCTCCTAATTTATTCGCTATGCTATAGCGCAGTTTCAAGTGTTACTCGTCAATCCTCTCTCCAACAAAGACAAAATAGCAACGACAACAATACTGACAGTGACGACGACATGATAATGACGACCGTAACGATTATGACGACGATGATAAAATAATACTCCTGATATTGTATTGTATTGTATTTGGGAATTAAAAAATGCGCCTCTTGACAATAGAAGCTATTCAGAGGCGGCGATATGGCTGACCAGTGACTGAGTAATGGTCTCCCTGGTGGTGATGGTGGTGGTGGTGGTGGTTGTTGTTGTTGTTGCGGCAACGGTGGTGGTAATGGTGGTGGTAGTAGTTGATGTGGCACGCTGTTGGCGGTGACGGCGATGATACAGGTGTCGTGCTATAATAGGCCTAGTGGTCAAAGGATTATCACGAATAGGATTGTGTTGATTACAATGATCATAACAATGGCGATGGAGGGTACTGCCATAAGAACAATGATCAACCCGATGACGACGACGACGACAATGACAACAACAGCAGCAACAGTCATGACGACGACGACGTCATTGTGTGAATGTCCTTCGAGAGGAGTTCCTGCAGGATAGATAGACTACGTGCTGGTCGCTTTCTCCAAGTCCAGTGACGTGTCTGGTAATAGGCCTACCTAAAACTAGAATAATTGTTCCTAGTGAATGAGAAGCTTCATCGGTTGATAGATTTAGGAACTATCTCCCTGTATATCTGTCCGTTCTGCTCAGTCGCTTCTGTCTTTTCGTTCTCAACTTAAGATTTATCCTTTCCAATTGTTTATCCACCACATGTTCCCTCTCTGACTTAGCGGACTGATCTTCTGGATATTGGACTGATTAAGGGTTGGATTTCGTGCACCATCGGTTGGTACCTTCTGCATTAGACAACGGCGCGATAGAAGTTACTAAAATTTACAACTACAAGTAAAACTAAAACCCTGTTATCGTTACTTGATTTCGTATATTTATGTAGCGCCACCATTTTAACTAACTGATGGCGCTAAGAAATAGCACATATCAAGGTCCTCATAGACAGTCATGGTATCTGGAGAGAATCGAACCGCACATGAAATATATCACTCATCCAATGAGCCATGCAAGTCATGCAATCTAAGTGAACATTTGTATGGTTCCACTTAGGATGTTTATACGTTGCTGCTGTTAGTCCTGGCAATACACCGTGTCACCGACCAGAACCATATTTACACACACGCATTTGCCAATAATCATTGCACCGACATCTTTAGCAAAATTGTCCAGTCATGCGTAAAACATGTTTGTTCGTCAGACGACTTCTAGAAGGTGTCCGGCTGCATTCGTTCGCGGCTTTCCCACGTGCTTTCGTCCGCTCTTTTCTGCGATGGACCTGCGTTCGAGACTGTAGTTGTTCCAGAGTCCGCAGATGACTTCACCGGCAACCACTTCGCCCATGTTGATGCCTATCAGTCGCACGATAAACATTCCGTCTCGGCGTAGGTAGTTCTCGGCAAATTTGGCCAGGATGCCTGCCTCGCGCTGAGTGGCGTCAAAGGCTCGCAGCTGTTTGCGGATATACTGAATGTGTCCGGGCCAGTAGAGGGCACGGAAGAGCCATCGCAGGAAGTTGATGGACGTTATGATCGCCAGGAAGACGTACCAGAACCAGATAAAGATGAAGAGCTTCTCGTTGAAGAGGTTTATCGTCAGTGCGCACTGGACGATGTAGTTGTGCACGCGGGACTGGTGTCGGATCTCGAATTCGCAGAGTGTGATGCGCGGGAATCGCTCGGAGTGGCTCCAGTCCTGTCCGCGGATCATTCGTTCGACGATGTGTATTCCGTACAGGTGGTAGTCGATCTTGAGAAAGACCTCGAGTAGGAAGATCTGGCCAATCGCGTTGAAGAGGTAGAGCAACTTGATGGCCATGTAACCGGTGATGAGGTAGTTGCCGTAGAGTTTACCGCCAACGACGCAGCAGAACTTGGCAACGACATGCTTGATGCGGACCATGCACCCGGTCCGATACTCCCTCTGAGCCAACAGGTAGCGGTCCATCTGGTTGACGATGTAGCGGATAGCCTTCTCACGGATCTCGAGGTAGTGTGCCTGCGAGCAGTGACGCGAGGCGTCCATGATGGCCGCCATGTTGATGCCGGACCTCTTGTTGACGAATCTCCAGAGGAGACACGGTACGAAGGCGAGCAGACCCTGGAAGAGAAGGATCAGAGGAACCCACTGGTAGTAGCTGATCATCTGACGGTTCTTCTGCTTCGAGAACTGCTCTCCAGGAATCGTCTGCTCGATAGGAAGGAAGTAAGTGTTGCTTACCCAACAGATCGAGTCGGCGTAGTCTCGGTGGCTGTCCGTGAATTGGGCCGGACACCAACAGTTCATCGGTTTACCGACAAACTGTTTCGTGCTGACGAGAAATCCAAAGCAGACGAGGATGATGACCGTGTGCTGGCGACTCAGTCGGTCAACGTAGTCATCGTCCATACGAAATTTAATCTCCCGAATGCTCAGTACCGACTTGAACAGACGATCCATCCCAAATGCGCTAGAGATTCGTAAGTGGTACAGTTATCTCTCTGATATCATCAGAGATGCTTTTGCGTGCTTAGCTTCACACCATTCGCAATACCTAAAGAGTTACTTAATTAGACGGGCGATCTGTCCTAAACAAACCGTCATTCAGATGTACAGAGTACCTGTAGCTGGTATGTTGCAGTTGCTTTATCTGTGACAAATAGGTTACCAAATGGTACTCATATTTGCGCCTGACGAATTTCATTATCAAGCTGTTTACATCTTTCATGTTTCACTGGAGCCTCAATAAACAGACGATATAATTTTTAACTGTACAAATACACCTCCCGGAATTATTCTTTCTTTAGAGTTGAGATATGAAATGTCGGCTGTCTGGAACCCTCTGCCTGCAGCCAACCTCTAAAAAATCGACAGTGGAATATTTAAGCACCGTTAAAATACACTTTTTCGCATTTTCCAATTGAGTATGTAGGCCTAGGTCTAATTTTATTATTTATTATTATTTATTCCGGATATTTCTATAGCGCCTCTCGAAGTCAACCACTCAGAGGCGCTCCCGACTACAGCATTTGATAATGTGCCGGAATTTTCACGCCGAAGCGCCACGAGCTAATGCGCCGATGGTCACTATAAAGATGAAGCGCATAAAAGAAATGTGCGTCTGCAGTGCTTTTTCAGCCAGAACGCGCCGGAATGGCTTTCCGGCACCTTTTTCAGCTACTAAAAAATAACTTATGTATCTTAATAATAAAAACAACAATTTAGTTATTTATATTTAATTTCAGTGTTTTGAACTGGTTTCAGTGTTTATTGAGACACATCCCAGCCCCCAATCCAGTTTTTCTCTTGATTTCAGCCCGGTCATAATTGTTCCGTTCCGGAACCTATTGTTCCGTTCCGGAACCTTTTTTTCTAGACAAAAAGCACCGTGCGTCTGTATAATGTCGATAAAACTAACGACGATGTTCGCGGAAGGTCACAGGTCGGAAGACGTCAATTGCCATAGCAGTCCAATGGCGTGCATGTCGATTATTTGATCAGAAAATGACGACGAGAAATGTAGAGAATCATCAACTGTGATTGATTCATGTTTCCTTTGATTCTGGCGTCGTCCCATCGCTGCAAGGATATGGATATTTTATTTGTTGGTGACCGTGCGTGAGATCTACAGACAAATCGTAATCGACGTAGTCATGATGACCATTTGACTCGAAATTGTTCTCGCAATCGCAGTCTATTTCCCGAGAAGCGACAACGATGTAGGCCTATTTCATATCTGAGAGACAAAATGTTGTGATGTTTGGACACACGAAAGAAACATGAAAGAAACGCGACCTTACTATAATAAGCGGGATCTCAGTTCCCTCGGGGTGTGCCCTTTCTACCCTTCTACCCAGAAGCATCCCGCAGTTAAAAATAATTTACTAAATAAATGAAAAAAATGAAACCCCCAAATTCTTAATTTCCAGTAAACTTCACTTATGTTAGGCGCGTTTAGTATGTAACCAGGCTTACAGTCAATAGAATTTACAATAATCGATCGTAAACTATATTGACGTAATTTCTGTAATCCAACATACTTTGAGGCCTTGATAACGAAGACGTTAGCATAGCTAGCGTAATGACGTCATCGTAATTTTGATTTTTAAGCAATTGACATCATCCAATAGAATTTACAATAATCGATCGTAAACTATATTGACGTAATGTCTGTAATCCAACATACTCTGAGGCCTTGATAACGAAAACGTCAGCATAGCTAGCGTAATGACGTCATCGTAATTTTGATTTTTAAGCAATTGACATCATCATTGGGGGTCCATAGGGTAGTGATAACATCACTGGCGTGAAGAGCAAGACGTAGCGGGATCGCTTCCCGCAACCCATTCAAATTTAGGTCCACTCAGCCTTTCATTCGCGAGATGTAGGATGAGATGTAGGACGCGATGGGCGCCTTGTATGGCTGCCGTGTACAGTTAAATTCGACTCCTGTAATAACTTGTGATCATTCGTTCAAACTGATTTGTAATCATACTGCGTTATTGTCAGTTTGAAGATATTAAACGAAGATTATTATTATTATTATTTTTTTTTTTTGCCCCGAGGTATACAGGATCCCTCAGGGACTTCAATATTAATTAATGTAACTTATAAAAAGTCCGGAATGGCCCTATTCTAATTCCTGGCTGGGGAAAGTGCCTCTGAACGCTATCGCATTAAAAGTTGTATTGTTAGAGAGAGGCGTTATTATTATTAATTATTATTATTATTATTATTATTATTATTATTATTATTATTATTATTATTATTATTATTATTATTATTATTATTATTATTATTATTATTATTATTATTATCCAATAGAATTTACAATAATCGATCGTAAACTATATTGACGTAATGTCTGTAATCCAAAATACTTTGAGCAGTGCCGGCCTTAGGGGCGTGCGAACCGTGCGGTCGCACGGGGCCCGCACCTTAAGGGGGCCCGAAAATGTCACAGAAAATTAACATGAACAAGTCACTCTAATAATAATATTATGGTTTTGATGAAATCTTCTCTTTTGTCAACAACAAAAAAGTCAACGTCCTCTATATCCCAGAATTCTTGTGCATAGTTAAATTTGATTTGTTGTACTTGTTAACAATCTACTAAAATAAAATGATTAGCAATGAAACACAATTTGACTTGTGTCATGGGTGGCCTCAGCAGTGGCGTAGCTAGGATTTTACCATAGGGTAATGCGAAGCGGGTTCTCCCTACTGCTGACAGTCTAGCTCGTAAATCTTTCATAATTAGGATGATTTTCACCGGAATATAGGCCTTAGTACTTTAATCTGGACGTGATATACATGTGTAAACCAAAATGCGGTTAGCAGTTGGATTAATAAAGGATATACTTACTTACTTACTTAAGCAGTAGTCTTCACAGAACCTATGTACATAGGTTGACTTATGAAGTTATAGGGCGAGTTCCGTGCAGAGGCATAGAATTTTAGACAATCAGTACTTTCTTATTTAACAGATTCACAGCGTAGACATAGTAGGCCTGATGTTTCAAGAAATGACGCAGATGACTCATGCACTACTTTAAAAACAGAGCAACAGACTTAGTAATTGGTTTGTTTTATGGCTAAGATCATTAAACACTTAGCCTGTGTCCTTGTCTAATCTTTTTAGGTTCCACAGAAACGTTGTAAAAATGTATTTGTTGATTCATAATCAATTTTCATAATTTTTCATGTCCTGTGGACTAACGGCAAATATTCTCCACGATAGAGTTCTCTGCAGTTTATCTTACATGTACTCGAGATGCGAGTTTTATCAACTATAATTGTAAATATGGGAAGAACAAGTCAATGCATAATGACACCAAATTACGGATAATGAAGGCATTGACATGGCCGACAGCAACATAGGGATGTGAGGCCTGGACGCTAAGGAAAGAAGAAGAGAAAAACGAAACGCATCCAAGGCTCCAAGCGTTCGGGAACAAGTGCGTCAGAAAACTGCTAAGAATTCCCTGGACAAAAAGCATACACGCTGGCGAGGACCAAAAGTGAACTGGTGAACCACGTCGGAATCCGCAAGTACAGTACTTCGGATACATCATGAGGCAGCCGAGGGACAATATCGAAGGCAGCCTGATGACGGGTCTTGTAGATGGGGTTGGCAACCGCGATAGACCAAAAATATCCTGGATTGACAACATCATAGGATGAATTGGACTATCTGGGACCAGCCTAATGGTTGCAATACAAGATAGAAAACGTTGGGCAATGTTGATCCATTCATGTAGCCTACCATCACAGAGCGACGACATGACATGACATTTGTTGATACATAGGCCTAATCAATTTGTCATAATTTGTCATGTTCTGTCAACAAACGACAAATATCCTCCACGATCAAGTTCTCTGTAGTTTATCTTACTCGAGATGCCACAGTTTTGTTAACTATAGGCTATTAACTATTTATTAACTATTTGCTATTCATTTATAAAGACGAACTAAGCTAGAATTTTATCACAGGGTGAATAGGCCTGCTGTTGTTCAGGCCTACGCAACAGGCCTAGGCCTACGCACTTTCTTTCTAACTTTCTCAATACTACTTTCTTATTTTAACAGATTCACAGATTTTCAAAGTTTGAGGCTTAGGCTAAATATTAACAATGCGAAGCAGATTTACCTGTAGGATACTTTAAAAGCAGCAACAACAACTGCAGCTATTGTGAATCTTGAAGTTCCTTTCCATCAGTTAATTGAGTTTTAGTTTCTCTGGTTCAAGAAAGCTTTAGCCGTCGATTTTTTTTTGTTCCGAATCGATCAATAACGTCATCAACACTGATTGTCCTATCTTGTGAATGTAAGCCATAGCCAATCCCTGAATATTGCCAACGGTCAATCTTCAGCATAGATAGGTTTTAAAAATTTCCATGGTTAGAAAAGGTACGTTCTGGAGTTGCCGTTTTTACCGGTAATTCATTCATTGCAAGAATTTTTATAGCTCTCATATCAGGGTATCTAGTCAGGAGCTCTCCCGACCCAGCCTCGAATTAAACAGACAGTTTTAAGATTGGAATAACAGTATCAGAACCCTAGGCAACAAGCGCAAAGCCAATTCCAGACAGAAGGGCCAACAACAGAAAAAGCACGTTGCTCTCTGATAGACGTTCGTGCGTGGGGGACAAGAAGCTCACGTTGCGTGGAGAAGTGGAGACAACGGCGGCACCGAACATCTAGGGTGGAACGACAAAGCTCCCTCAGAAAAGCAGGGGCGGAGCGATATTCTTACCATATTTGCCACTTGACAGGGGGTGTGTACGCACCTTACGCACCTTGTATGGCTACGCCACTAGGGGCCCGTATAGTATAGGCCTACTCTGCACGGGGCCCGAAATATCCTAAGGCCGGCACTGCTTTGAGGCCTTGATAACGAAAACGTCAGCATAGCTAGCGTAATGACTTAATCGTAATTTTGGTTTTTAAGCAAATGACGTCATCCAACAGAATTTACAATAATCAGTCGTTGAAGCAATTTCTGTTATCCAACGACTTTGACTCTTTGAGGCCTTTATAACGAAAACGTCAGCATAGTTAGCGTAATGACTTAATCGTAATTTTGGTTTTAAGCAATTGACATCATCCAATAGAATTTACAATAATCGATCCCAACTACATTGACGTAATTTCTGTAATCCAACATACTTTGTGGCGTTGATAACGAAAACGTCAGCATAGCTAACGTAATGACGTCGTCGTAATTTTGGTTTTTAATAATAATAATAATAATAATAATAATAATAATAATAATAATAATAATAATAATAATAATAATAATAATAATAATAATAATAATAATAATAATAATATTTATTCTTTAATTAAGCGCCTGCAAACGCACTGCGCTGTACATGTACATGTTATGCGATAAATCTTAACTACTAATAGACAACCTGCAATACACGGCGCAAATTGCAGCCTACAAAGCATTTCCGCCTATGGGACTCGATCTCTGTACCTCTCGGACTCTACGCCAGATGTTATCCAATGCGCTATCGGGCCCCCCCAATTGACGTCTTAATTGACGTCATCCAAAAGCGATGACGTAACCAAAATAAATGCAGCGGATGGGGCATATAGGTCTATACAATGTAAAACAGTAAATCAGCTGTGTGTAGTCAATATCCATTTATCCTCGTAACGTTAGCAATGTCACTGACGTTCAAATCCACTCCGAGGTTTCCTAACTACGCCGCCTTCCTGAAACCTCTGTGGCTCTCTCTCTTTCAATCTGTCTCTGTCCTTCTGTTAGTGTTTCTGTCTCTGTCATTAGTTCACCGTCCAGTTTAATGCCTTCCATTCTAATAGGCCTACTGACTCCCTCCCTCTTTTACTCCCATCTATTTATATTTGATTTCCATCATCTACTCATCTATTCTAATCTGTTATACACTCCCTCATTTTCCCTGTGCCTCCCTCCCTCCCTGCCTCGGTGTCTTCCTCGTAGGTTCCAGTCCTTTATGAGATGGCGACTGACAAGGGCGGTCAGACGATCGATCACTTCACTCGTGCGCCAAATGACACATTCACAGACGTACGCTCGTATGCGCTCTCTTCTATCCACGTTTGTCTATTGACGCGCACCTGACTCAACCCACCCTGCAGAATAGACACTGCGCGTCACAACAGTCTTTACATGAGCATGATTGATAACTCATAGTTTTTATTCTATCTCATTGTGACGATGTCCCTGTACCCAGGACCGGATTAACCAGTATGCTCAATATGCTATAGCTTGCCCCCCCCCTGCTTACAGGGGATCCACCGACTGGAATCGAATAGGTTACAGCAGGACAAAATTTATTGCACCAAAAAATCATTTGTTTACAGAAAAGAGTCACCAGTTTCAGTTTAAACAAGAATTTCCACGAAGCAAATTGCAAAATTTAAATGTCAGCCATGTACCCAAAGATCTTATTACTCTAAGTCTTTGCCCCTTTACCCCTTTGGTGTAGCCAACTGTTGTGTTCATGCGTTTCTTTGTCTGAAGCCAGTACTTATGTTTCTATTCAGACGCGATTCGTTTTCTTGCAAACTCAATGCAGCAAGCTCATCTTGCAACGGTGAGACAAGTTTCGTGCTGAAACTTTTTTGGCTTGTGTAGACAAGGTGACGTCGCTAAGATAGAGAATTCACGCTTGCAGTGAATTCACGCTTGTAGTGAATATATAGGCCTACGTTAGGCCTATGTATTCAAAGTTGTAGCAGATTTTGACTGACTGGAGCCTGACAAGTTCGACAGTTTTCCATCAGGCTGCAGGGACGTCATATGAGCTTTTTCGGACGTCATTTGAGCATTTTTCCTAGGGAACATGGCCAGCTTGTTAACTTTTGTATTTAGTCTAGATGTGCAAAACTGTAAGCCAATGCTGCATGATACGACGTCCCTGAATTTGAGTATCACTTTTTTCTTTTTTGCCTCTTTCTTGTTCCATCCTTTTTCCTTTTTTTCAAAAATGAAGGGGAGCAAATGCCTTGCCCCCTCAATTTAAATTATGTCCCTGTCAGGCTGGCCACGACATACACAAGAGACATATTCCCAAACAAAATGGTTTAATTTACTGATTTTGCGAAATCAAGAGTTGCCACAACTGCTGCGTTTGCTATGCTGCTGTATAGCCTACAGACTATTACAGAGAACCTTCTCAAAACATTCCCTAATGTTTCTATCGCTCTGTGTACGGTATCCTATGAAAAGGGCGAAAATCAAAAGGGCGAAATCAAAAGGGCGCAATCAAAAGGGCGAAAATCAATAAAGCGAATGATAAATAAAGCGCATGTTCAAAAGGGCGAAAAGCAAAAGGGCGATAAAATTCTTGAAGGCATATGCAGTCATAAGAAATTCTTCTCGGCATATATGTCCAACATAACAGTCACATGCTTGACCGTGGCAAGTTCATTTTGTAACTTTGATCTGCATTTCTCTTTTAAGTTGGCATCATTGTAGATGTGGTATGCTGCCGACATGCATTGAAAAATTTGGATTTAGTGCAGTTATAAATTCTTGTGTTTATATCGGCACAGGACAAATCTATAGCGCAAGAGCAGAAATTTATTAACAATATGTAATAGCCAGTATTACAGAAGAATTTACTGGTAGACTTTTTCTGCCTCAGTTGATCATTTAGTAAAACTGGAAGAGACTTCAAGTACGCCAGCAAAAAGACTGAGAATCTCTGAGTTTCAGATTATGACAGGGGATAGTGCTATTGTCAGTGAATTCGCTTTTGTAGAGTATCTGGGCACAATTTATTTACTAGTGACTAAAAATACTACGTAGAATGTATGGACACGCTTATCGGAAAACAAGAAGTTTGATTCTCTCACGCATACAACTTCAGCTCCTGTAGCAAGAGTTTACAGCCATGGTGGACTTTTTATGCATCTTCACCATGCACATCAAGTTGAGGATATCGTATTCCCAAGATGTAATGCCAATAGTATCTAAGACAAGTTGGGAAACTGATGTATGAGTCGTTTTTCCTCATTTTTATTCTGTTCTACGCTATGCAATAAATTCCGAGAGGCGTCAGTCTTGGACCTCATGTCTTGCTCTCAGTCTTTGTCTTGGTCGCAAGTCCACTGTCTTGGTCTTAAAGTTCTAAGTCTTGCATACAACACTTCTACTTTCATACAACACTGATACCATACTCGATATATAATCTCTGTATATTTATAATATATATAACCTCTTACTTAAAACGCCTGATGCCACAGAAATCCATCATTGATACGCGAACTGCACACACTAGTTCATGGTCAACCTTTGGCAGCTTAAGCTTAGGAATTCGCTCTTGAATGCATTATTAAAATGCAAATTTTGTGCTTATGTGTCGACTAATTAACAAACTGCTTCCGTCGCCCTTTGATGAATACTTTATCCGCGCTTCAGATGTCCATTAAGGAATTTACTTGCAATATAGCCTAACCCAATTATTTTCTTTAGTGTCAGTCGAACCAACTTTATGAAATTCCCTGTTGTCTGTGCTTAAAGATGTACCCAACATGCATCAGTTTCAGAAATGTATAAAAATTATTTCATTACAAGGTTGACTTTGGCTGGTTCCTCCATTCCGGATAGATGCATTCAACCTAACTCTGCACCTACTATTTTGCACTACTTTAAGCCAACAACTCTTGCTTCGTTCTCACATTTATTTTTTCTCACCTAACAAAAGCTATCTCCTTGGCACCATTCCTGCAGCTTTTCTGCAAGTGTGCTTTGATGTCCTGGGTCCAATCATCCATTACCAAAATCTCTTTGCATAAAGGATCCTGTTTATTTGCTTTTGACTAGACCATAGTTCTGTTGCGATCGGGATCGTTAATTTGGCGGGGCGGGGTTATTCCAGCCCAGTTCTACACCTCACGCCACCCTCATCACTCTTCCTTCTACCGACATAAACTGTCTGTTCCGTGCCATATCTCTACCCATATTTAAAGTTCTCGCCAGAAGGGCCAGGATTAGCCACTTATGAAAGTTAACACTTTCAAGATCTGTCTCGGGATCTGACTCTGAAGAAGTTTAGAAATAAAACTTGACCTTGAGATTGGAATCATCATCACCATCACCATCATCGTCATCATCATCATCATCATCATCATCATCATCATCATCATCATCATCATCATCATCATCATCATCATCAGTTGTGTGCGGCGTGTGCTCTTCTCTTGAAGTGACCAATCGAATCTCCAATGTTAGTCAACTCAGAGGCGGAGAACTGTATTATTGTGCATATCTGTATTATTATATTTTTGCATTACAGCATGGCGGCCTAGGTGTTTAAGTGTGTGTTGTATATTTTAAGTGAGCAGCAACAGTACCTAGACCTATGGAAATTGATATTCTAACGTAGTTGTTAAATTCTTTGATGCATTTATAATACAGTTTTTGCATAATATGCACCATATCAATGTACAATCCTTGGTCAGATGTAGCCATATTATGTCCTATGTATAATGTTGCTGTTGGGAATGCATTCCAGTAGCAATGGTGTGTGATCCATCACTTTCTCTTGGACTATTAGAAATGCACTGCAACAGATTACCACCTGCACCTTTATGACGACTAAGCTTTATATAAATAGCTTTATATAATTATGTAGATACATGTTAATCTACAATTATATATGTATATATATGTATCTACCGTAATACCTCTTGGCACATTTATATTTAGGTGTCATGTAAATGCAGTCTTGTTGTCCTCGAGACCAAGGTCTTGGTCTCGAGTGCACTCGAGTTCGTTTTTAAAAGTCTTGGTCTTGGTCTTGGTCTTGAGGTTCAAGGTCTTGGTCTTGGTCTTGGTCTTGAGGTTCAAGGTCTTGGTCTTGGTCTTGAGGTTCAAAGTCTTGGTCTTGGTCTCGCAAGACCAAGACCAAGACCGGCTTTAATATGAACAGTCATTTAACAGAACTCAAGAATTCTGTATCAAGCCTGCTTGCATCATACGACCAATATCTATCGATGGATACAAGTCTTGTTGGTCAGGAAAACCCACTGGCAGCAGCAACAGTTATTCTGTATCAGACGGTATGATAAACCATGGGAAGATTTCAAAAAGTGCACTATCTGTACATTTACGTCCAGTGCTTGAAAAGCTTCTCTGTGTGTGTCAGCGACTTCAGCACCTTTAGAACGTATTTTTTCACATGGTGGAATTTTTATGAGGCCCACCAGGCACGTCTTGGTCAGAAAAATCTGAGGGAATTGGTTTTAATAAAATACAAAAGGCATTTGGAATAATAGTTTGCATGAAGGACTTTTGAATACAAATTCGGATTTCTCTGCAGTTTGCATTTAAAGTTAATTTGCTTGAATAAAATAAAAGACTCATGTTTTCATTAAAATAGCGAATATTCCGACTTCACAATTTTAGAAGTCTTGACCTGATTGCGATTTTTTGGGTCTTGGTCTTGGTCTTGGTCTTGAGGTTCAAGGTCTTGGTCTTGGTCTTGGTCTCGAGGTTCAAAGTCTTGGTCTTGGTCTTGGTCTTGAGGTTCAAGGTCTTGGTCTTGGTCTTGGTCTTGAGGTTCAAGGTCTTGGTCTTGGTCTTGGTCTTGAGGTTTAAGGTCTTGACAACAAGACTGTGTAAATGTATGATTCGTCAATCCTTTGCTTTGTTTTCTTATAAATAAACCATTGGAGATTTATTGAGAACAGATAATGAGCTCTGCCTATAATGAGCTCTGCCGATAAATCAGAACATCATGGCAGCTGATCATATTCAGGTCATTAGTCGTTTCATCATGATGAACTATATTACATCTAATAGGCTGGAGAGGATCGCATTCAAAGAGGCTCTGATAAGGTGCTGTATACAGATGACCAAGGACATTACAGATGAGGAGCTTGTAGGAAGATTTTCTCTGTACTTCTGAAATTGTGTAAACAATCTGAAGTATAGACTTTTGCTCAAACACAGAATTGTAATTAAAAAATTAAAAAAATTAATAACTTCTTTCATAACGGTGTCTAATGCAAATGGAATCAACCAATGGCGCTCCAAAAACCAAGACTTGGTCGTGATCAGGTCAATATCCGGTAGATCAGTCCATAAGGAGAGAGGCAGTCTATGGTGGATGACAATTTGAAAGAGGTAGCCCAAGTCTTTAGTTGAGAATAAAATGACAAGTGACTGAGCAGAATGGACAGATACAGGGAGAGAGTTTCAGAATCTAGGTCCAGCAAACGAAAAGCTCGTTGACCAAGAACAATTGTTGTTTTGGGTAAGACCAGATAAAGATGATCAGGTGACTCACTGAATAATGGTAATCATATTAAAAATTAGGTCAAAGCTACACTTTTGTACAGCCACAAACTGTGATAGTTTAAGCTTGATAAACTTAAGCTTAATATTATAGCCATAGGTCTTCTCAAATCTCCAAACGATCCATATGCCACACGGAACCTCGACTCTGGAACGATCTCCGTTCTGAATTCCACAAATTCCCGGATCTTAAAGCAACATCACCATTCACCCACTGTCTGCGTGCAAGCACCTCTATCCATCACCCTCAGGCTTTTCAATCCAAACTAAGGTCTCACTTTTTCAAGAATTCCTACCTTGATCCATCCCTTACTGGTGGCATTTCTGCTACTTCTCGCTGTCTTAAGACTTTTCTTATCTCACAGAGCTGTTCGCACTGGGAGCGCCTCTGATTAGGTTGTACTGCGAGAGGCGCTTTATAAATGCATAAATACAATACAATACAGTCCCATACTCCGCCTTCCAATCTTTCTCGTCTTAGACGGATCCCGCCTTAGTGGACTTGGAGCTGTGGACAACCCCTCTTAGACGACGCAGCTCTTGTGAATAAGCTATAGTGTCCTGCGCTTAGTTTGAACCAACGCTTTAGAAATTTTAAGATTACGATTAAACCTACGAGATTTCACAACCGAGGTCTTAAGGCATGTGACTACTGCATGGTGGCGAACTCAAGTTTATGCCAGTTTATAGAAAGTGGAACTGAGGTTGATCTACTATTAATATCTATGTGTTTGGAAAATTAGGCCCACGACACTTTTTGTTATCTAAAACGATTCTTCACAGATGGGTATTGACACAATCGCTACAGGCTACAATGTCATGTAGTCCTATAACAATTCATTGTCGTTTCATCAGTCACACGTAGGCCTACGCTGTTTTTTTGGAATTTACCAGAGTGAACGTTCTTATTTCCTTCATAAAATCTTTTATTTCCAATCTGCTCTTGGATTTGAAAACGCCAGCCAATGACAGGTAACGGACCTTTGACGAAAACGACTGATCGCGGAAATAAGCAATTTCTGTGCTAAGTGACTGGCTTCTACCTTGAAAGCAACGAGTGTACAGTAAGCGCTTTCGGCTGAGATATATACTCAGCTCCCAAAGCGAAGTCTCCTAATAATATTCGATGGCA
The DNA here is from genome assembly GCA_963556255.1 of Allolobophora icterica. Lineage (NCBI taxonomy): Eukaryota > Metazoa > Annelida > Clitellata > Crassiclitellata > Lumbricidae > Allolobophora > Allolobophora icterica. The sequence continues at coordinate 45,317,219 of OY744602.1, read as the reverse complement.
GCATTTTTGCAACAACTTATTCCTAATTTACAATAAATGTGAATCTGCAATGGTGTTGCGTCACAAATCTACACTGATTTTCGGTGATGCATATTGTTTACCGCAGTAAATGTTGCACAACTATGCCTTCATTTTGTTACAACACATCCAGATTAGTGTAGAAAAGCAGCTCAGCAATAGACAAAGTGGTCTGCACTTTTTCTGATATAGTAAAAACAGGCTCCAGTTGGAAATACCAAGAGTCTGTGGATTGGTGCAGGTAGTCCAATATAAACTGTTTGTTTTAAAGGAAAATATTAACTTTTCACAGAACAACGAGAACTTAAATGACCAAGAGAAGCTCTGTTATCAGTGCCGGCCTTAGGGGCGTGCGAACCGTGCGGTCGCACGGGGCCCGCACCTTAAGGGGGCCCGAAAATGTCACAGAAAATTAACATGAACAAGTCACTCTAATAATAATAGGCCCTATTATGGTTTTGATGAAATCTTCTCTTTTGTCAACAACAAAAAAGTCAACGTCCTCTATATCCCAGAATTCTTGTGCATAGTTAAATTTGATTTGTTGTACTTGTTAACAATCTACTAAAATAAAATGATTAGCAATGAAACACAATTTGACTTGTGTCATGGGTGGCCTCAGCAGTGGCGTAGCTAGGATTTTACCATAGGGTAATGCGAAGCGGGTTCTCCCTACTGCTGACAGTCTAGCTCGTAAATCTTTCATAATTAGGATGATTTTCACCGGAATATAGGCCTTAGTACTTTAATCTGGACGTGATATACATGTGTAAACCAAAATGCGGTTAGCAGTTGGATTAATAAAGGATATACTTACTTACTTACTTAAGCAGTAGTCTTCACAGAACCTATGTACATAGGTTGACTTATGAAGTTATAGGGCGAGTTCCGTGCAGAGGCATAGAATTTTAGACAATCAGTACTTTCTTATTTAACAGATTCACAGCGTAGACATAGTAGGCCTGATGTTTCAAGAAATGACGCAGATGACTCATGCACTACTTTAAAAACAGAGCAACAGACTTAGTAATTGGTTTGTTTTATGGCTAAGATCATTAAACACTTAGCCTGTGTCCTTGTCTAATCTTTTTAGGTTCCACAGAAACGTTGTAAAAATGTATTTGTTGATTCATAATCAATTTTCATAATTTTTCATGTCCTGTGGACTAACGGCAAATATTCTCCACGATAGAGTTCTCTGCAGTTTATCTTACATGTACTCGAGATGCGAGTTTTATCAACTATAATTGTAAATATGGGAAGAACAAGTCAATGCATAATGACACCAAATTACGGATAATGAAGGCATTGACATGGCCGACAGCAACATAGGGATGTGAGGCCTGGACGCTAAGGAAAGAAGAAGAGAAAAACGAAACGCATCCAAGGCTCCAAGCGTTCGGGAACAAGTGCGTCAGAAAACTGCTAAGAATTCCCTGGACAAAAAGCATACACGCTGGCGAGGACCAAAAGTGAACTGGTGAACCACGTCGGAATCCGCAAGTACAGTACTTCGGATACATCATGAGGCAGCCGAGGGACAATATCGAAGGCAGCCTGATGACGGGTCTTGTAGATGGGGTTGGCAACCGCGATAGACCAAAAATATCCTGGATTGACAACATCATAGGATGAATTGGACTATCTGGGACCAGCCTAATGGTTGCAATACAAGATAGAAAACGTTGGGCAATGTTGATCCATTCATGTAGCCTACCATCACAGAGCGACGACATGACATGACATTTGTTGATACATAGGCCTAATCAATTTGTCATAATTTGTCATGTTCTGTCAACAAACGACAAATATCCTCCACGATCAAGTTCTCTGTAGTTTATCTTACTCGAGATGCCACAGTTTTGTTAACTATAGGCTATTAACTATTTATTAACTATTTGCTATTCATTTATAAAGACGAACTAAGCTAGAATTTTATCACAGGGTGAATAGGCCTGCTGTTGTTCAGGCCTACGCAACAGGCCTAGGCCTACGCACTTTCTTTCTAACTTTCTCAATACTACTTTCTTATTTTAACAGATTCACAGATTTTCAAAGTTTGAGGCTTAGGCTAAATATTAACAATGCGAAGCAGATTTACCTGTAGGATACTTTAAAAGCAGCAACAACAACTGCAGCTATTGTGAATCTTGAAGTTCCTTTCCATCAGTTAATTGAGTTTTAGTTTCTCTGGTTCAAGAAAGCTTTAGCCGTCGATTTTTTTTTGTTCCGAATCGATCAATAACGTCATCAACACTGATTGTCCTATCTTGTGAATGTAAGCCATAGCCAATCCCTGAATATTGCCAACGGTCAATCTTCAGCATAGATAGGTTTTAAAAATTTCCATGGTTAGAAAAGGTACGTTCTGGAGTTGCCGTTTTTACAGGTAATTCATTCATTGCAAGAATTTTTATAGCTCCCATATCAGGGTATCTAGTCAGGAGCTCTCCCGACCCAGCCTCGAATTAAACAGACAGTTTTAAGATTGGAATAACAGTATCAGAACCCTAGGCAACAAGCGCAAAGCCAATTCCAGACAGAAGGGCCAACAACAGAAAAAGCACGTTGCTCTCTGATAGACGTTCGTGCGTGGGGGACAAGAAGCTCACGTTGCGTGGAGAAGTGGAGACAACGGCGGCACCGAACATCTAGGGTGGAACGACAAAGCTCCCTCAGAAAAGCAGGGGCGGAGCGATATTCTTACCATATTTGCCACTTGACAGGGGGTGTGTACGCACCTTACGCACCTTGTATGGCTACGCCACTAGGGGCCCGTATAGTATAGGCCTACTCTGCACGGGGCCCGAAATATCCTAAGGCCGGCACTGCTTTGAGGCCTTGATAACGAAAACGTCAGCATAGCTAGCGTAATGACTTAATCGTAATTTTGGTTTTTAAGCAAATGACGTCATCCAACAGAATTTACAATAATCAGTCGTTGAAGCAATTTCTGTTATCCAACGACTTTGACTCTTTGAGGCCTTTATAACGAAAACGTCAGCATAGTTAGCGTAATGACTTAATCGTAATTTTGGTTTTAAGCAATTGACATCATCCAATAGAATTTACAATAATCGATCCCAACTACATTGACGTAATTTCTGTAATCCAACATACTTTGTGGCGTTGATAACGAAAACGTCAGCATAGCTAACGTAATGACGTCGTCGTAATTTTGGTTTTTAATAATAATAATAATAATAATAATAATAATAATAATAATAATAATAATAATAATAATAATATTTATTCTTTAATTAAGCGCCTGCAAACGCACTGCGCTGTACATGTACATGTTATGCGATAAATCTTAACTACTAATAGACAACCTGCAATACACGGCGCAAATTGCAGCCTACAAAGCATTTCCGCCTATGGGACTCGATCTCTGTACCTCTCGGACTCTACGCCAGATGTTATCCAATGCGCTATCGGGCCCCCCCAATTGACGTCTTAATTGACGTCATCCAAAAGCGATGACGTAACCAAAATAAATGCAGCGGATGGGGCATATAGGTCTATACAATGTAAAACAGTAAATCAGCTGTGTGTAGTCAATATCCATTTATCCTCGTAACGTTAGCAATGTCGCTGACGTTCAAATCCACTCCGAGGTTTCCTAACTACGCCGCCTTCCTGAAACCTCTGTGGCTCTCTCTCTTTCAATCTATCTCTGTCCTTCTGTTAGTGTTTCTGTCTCTGTCATTAGTTCACCGTCCAGTTTAATGCCTTCCATTCTAATAGGCCTACTGACTCCCTCCCTCTTTTACTCCCATCTATTTATATTTGATTTCCATCATCTACTCATCTATTCTAATCTGTTATACACTCCCTCATTTTCCCTGTGCCTCCCTCCCTCCCTGCCTCGGTGTCTTCCTCGTAGGTTCCAGTCCTTTATGAGATGGCGACTGACAAGGGCGGTCAGACGATCGATCACTTCACTCGTGCGCCAAATGACACATTCACAGACGTACGCTCGTATGCGCTCTCTTCTATCCACGTTTGTCTATTGACGCGCACCTGACTCAACCCACCCTGCAGAATAGACACTGCGCGTCACAACAGTCTTTACATGAGCATGATTGATAACTCATAGTTTTTATTCTATCTCATTGTGACGATGTCCCTGTACCCAGGACCGGATTAACCAGTATGCTCAATATGCTATAGCTTGCCCCCCCCCCCCTGCTTACAGGGGATCCACCGACTGGAATCGAATAGGTTACAGCAGGACAAAATTTATTGCACCAAAAAATCATTTGTTTACAGAAAAGAGTCACCAGTTTCAGTTTAAACAAGAATTTCCACGAAGCAAATTGCAAAATTTAAATGTCAGCCATGTACCCAAAGATCTTATTACTCTAAGTCTTTGCCCCTTTACCCCTTTGGTGTAGCCAACTGTTGTGTTCATGCGTTTCTTTGTCTGAAGCCAGTACTTATGTTTCTATTCAGACGCGATTCGTTTTCTTGCAAACTCAATGCAGCAAGCTCATCTTGCAACGGTGAGACAAGTTTCGTGCTGAAACTTTTTTGGCTTGTGTAGACAAGGTGACGTCGCTAAGATAGAGAATTCACGCTTGCAGTGAATTCACGCTTGTAGTGAATATATAGGCCTACGTTAGGCCTATGTATTCAAAGTTGTAGCAGATTTTGACTGACTGGAGCCTGACAAGTTCGACAGTTTTCCATCAGGCTGCAGGGACGTCATATGAGCTTTTTCGGACGTCATTTGAGCATTTTTCCTAGGGAACATGGCCAGCTTGTTAACTTTTGTATTTAGTCTAGATGTGCAAAACTGTAAGCCAATGCTGCATGATACGACGTCCCTGAATTTGAGTATCACTTTTTTCTTTTTTGCCTCTTTCTTGTTCCATCCTTTTTCCTTTTTTTCAAAAATGAAGGGGAGCAAATGCCTTGCCCCCTCAATTTAAATTATGTCCCTGTCAGGCTGGCCACGACATACACAAGAGACATATTCCCAAACAAAATGGTTTAATTTACTGATTTTGCGAAATCAAGAGTTGCCACAACTGCTGCGTTTGCTATGCTGCTGTATAGCCTACAGACTATTACAGAGAACCTTCTCAAAACATTCCCTAATGTTTCTATCGCTCTGTGTACGGTATCCTATCAAAAGGGCGAAAATCAAAAGGGCGAAATCAAAAGGGCGCAATCAAAAGGGCGAAAATCAATAAAGCGAATGATAAATAAAGCGCATGTTCAAAAGGGCGAAAAGCAAAAGGGCGATAAAATTCTTGAAGGCATATGCAGTCATAAGAAATTCTTCTCGGCATATATGTCCAACATAACAGTCACATGCTTGACCGTGGCAAGTTCATTTTGTAACTTTGATCTGCATTTCTCTTTTAAGTTGGCATCATTGTAGATGTGGTATGCTGCCGACATGCATTGAAAAATTTGGATTTAGTGCAGTTATAAATTCTTGTGTTTATATCGGCACAGGACAAATCTATAGCGCAAGAGCAGAAATTTATTAACAATATGTAATAGCCAGTATTACCGAAGAATTTACTGGTAGACTTTTTCTGCCTCAGTTGATCATTTAGTAAAACTGGAAGAGACTTCAAGTACGCCAGCAAAAAGACTGAGCATCTCTGAGTTTCAGATTATGACAGGCGATAGTGCTATTGTCAGTGAATTCGCTTTTGTAGAGTATCTGGGCACAATTTATTTACTAGTGACTAAAAATACTACGTAGAATGTATGGACACGCTTATCGGAAAACAAGAAGTTTGATTCTCTCACGCATACAACTTCAGCTCCTGTAGCAAGAGTTTACAGCCATGGTGGACTTTTTATGCATCTTCACCATGCACATCAAGTTGAGGATATCGTATTCACAAGATGTAATGCCAATAGTATCTAAGACAAGTTGGGAAACTGATGTATGAGTCGTTTTTCCTCATTTTTATTCTGTTCTACGCTATGCAATAAATTCCGAAAGGCGTCAGTCTTGGACCTCATGTCTTGCTCTCAGTCTTTGTCTTGGTCGCAAGTCCACTGTCTTGGTCTTAAAGTTCTAAGTCTTGCATACAACACTTCTACTTTCATACAACACTGATACCATACTCGATATATAATCTCTGTATATTTATAATATATATAACCTCTAAAACGCCTGATGCCACAGAAATCCATCATTGATACGCGAACTGCACACACTAGTTCATGGTCAACCTTTGGCAGCTTAAGCTTAGGAATTCGCTCTTGAATGCATTATTAAAATGCAAATTTTGTGCTTATGTGTCGACTAATTAACAAACTGCTTCCGTCGCCCTTTGATGAATACTTTATCCGCGCTTCAGATGTCCATTAAGGAATTTACTTGCAATATAGCCTAACCCAATTATTTTCTTTAGTGTCAGTCGAACCAACTTTATGAAATTCCCTGTTGTCTGTGCTTAAAGATGTACCCAACATGCATCAGTTTCAGAAATGTATAAAAATTATTTCATTACAAGGTTGACTTTGGCTGGTTCCTCCATTCCGGATAGATGCATTCAACCTAACTCTGCACCTACTATTTTGCACTACTTTAAGCCAACAACTCTTGCTTCGTTCTCACATTTATTTTTTCTCACCTAACAAAAGCTATCTCCTTGGCACCATTCCTGCAGCTTTTCTGCAAGTGTGCTTTGATGTCCTGGGTCCAATCATCCATTACCAAAATCTCTTTGCATAAAGGATCCTGTTTATTTGCTTTTGACTAGACCATAGTTCTGTTGCGATCGGGATCGTTAATTTGGCGGGGCGGGGTTATTCCAGCCCAGTTCTACACCTCACGCCACCCTCATCACTCTTCCTTCTACCGACATAAACTGTCTGTTCCGTGCCATATCTCTACCCATATTTAAAGTTCTCGCCAGAAGGGCCAGGATTAGCCACTTATGAAAGTTAACACTTTCAAGATCTGTCTCGGGATCTGACTCTGAAGAAGTTTAGAAATAAAACTTGACCTTGAGATTGGAATCATCATCACCATCACCATCATCGTCATCATCATCATCATCATCATCATCATCATCATCATCATCATCATCATCATCATCATCATCATCATCATCATCATCATCAGTTGTGTGCGGCGTGTGCTCTTCTCTTGAAGTGACCAATCGAATCTCCAATGTTAGTCAACTCAGAGGCGGAGAACTGCCTATTATTGTGCATATCTGTATTATTATATTTTTGCATTACAGCATGGCGGCCTAGGTGTTTAAGTGTGTGTTGTATATTTTAAGTGAGCAGCAACAGTACCTAGACCTATGGAAATTGATATTCTAACGTAGTTGTTAAATTCTTTGATGCATTTATAATACAGTTTTTGCATAATATGCACCATATCAATGTACAATCCTTGGTCAGATGTAGCCATATTATGACCAACCGGGGTATGTATAATGTTGATGTTGGGAATGCATTCCAGTAGCAATGGTCTTTGATCCTTCACTTTCTTGGACTATTAGAAATGCACTGCAACGGATTACCACCTGCACCTTGATGACGACTAAGCTTTATACAAATAGCTTTACATAATTATATAGACACATGTTAATCTACAATTATATATGTATATATATGTATCTACCGTAATACCTCTTGGCACATTTATATTTAGGTGTCATGTAAATGTATGATTCGTCATTCCTTTGCTTTGTTTTCTTATAAATAAACCATTGGAGATTAATTGAGAACAGATAATGAGCTCTGTCAATAATGAGCTCTGCCGATAAATCAGAACATCATGGCAGCTGATCATATTCAGGTCATTAGTCGTTTCATCATGATGAACTATATTGTATCTAATAGGCTGGAGAGGATCGCATTCAAAGAGGCTCTGATAAGGTGCTACACAGATGACCAAGCACATTACAGATGAGGAGCTTGTAGGAAGATTTTCTCTGTACTTCTGAAATTGTGTAAACAATCTGAAGTATAGACTTTTGCTCAAACACAGAATTGTAATTAAAAAATTAAAAAAATTAATAACTTCTTTCATAACGGTGTCTAATGCAAATGGAATCAACCGATGGCGCTCCAAAAACCAAGACTTGGTCGTGATCAGGTCAATATCCGGTAGATCAGTCCATAAGGAGAGAGGCAGTCTATGGTGGATGACAATTTGAAAGAGGTAGCCCAAGTCTTTAGTTGAGAAAAAATGACAAGTGACTGAGCAGAATGGACAGATACAGGGAGAGAGTTTCAGAATCTAGGTCCAGCAAACGAAAAGCTCGTTGACCAAGAACAATTGTTGTTTTGGGTAAGACCAGATAAAGATAATCAGGTGACTCACTGAATAATGGTAATCATATTCAGTGGCGTGCAGAGGGGGGTGCCGAGGGTGCGACGGCCCCGGTCATCCAGCCGGGGGGCATCCAACGGTTGGCGTTTGTAAAATACAAAGTCCACAATTCGGTTTCCGATCGTCAAAATAGGCTAAAAGTACCATACGGCAATGTGCAATTCTGAAAAATTTCCTGGGGGAAAGGGAGAGGGGGCAGCACAGTGCAGTGGGAGGGGAGGGGCAATGAATTAGGGAAAGAACAATTTAGGGGTATCCAATGAAGGGGTTGGCCCCGGGCATCAATGAACCTCTGCACGCCACTGATCATATTAAAAGTTAGGTAAAAGCTACACTTTTGTACAGCCACAAACTGTGGTAATTTAAGCTTCATTAACTTAAGCTTAATATTATAGCCATAGGTCTTCTCGTCTCCAAACGATCCATATGCCACACGGCACCTCGACTCTGGAACGATCTCCCTTCTGATTTCCGCGAATTCCCAGATCTTCAAGCAACATCACCACTTACCCACTGTCTGCGTACACGCACCTCTATCCATCACCATCAGGCTTTTCAATCCAAACTAAAGCCTCACTTTTTCAAGAATTCCTACCTTGATCCATCCCTAACTGGGGGCATTTCTGCTACTTCTCGCTGTCTTAAGACTTTTCTTTTCTCACGGAGCTTTCGCACTGGGAGCGCCTCTGATTATGTTGTACTGCGAGAGGCGCTTTATAAATGCATAAATACAATACAATGCAATACAATACAATACAATCCCATCCTCCGCATTCCAATCTTTCTCGTCTTAGACGGATCCCGCCTTAGTGGACTTGGAGCTGTGGACATCCCCTCTTAGACGACGCAGCTCTTGTGAATAAGCTATAGTGTCCTGCGCTTAGTTTGAACCAATGCTTTAGAAATTTGAAGATTACGATTAAACCTACGAGATTTCACAACCGAGGTCTTAAGGCATGTGACTACTGCATGGTGGCGAACTCAAGTTTATGCCAGTTTATAGAAAGTGGAACTGAGGTTGATCTACTATTAATATCTATGTGTTTGGAAAATTAGGCCCACGACACTTTTTATCTAAAACGATTCTTCACAGATGGGTTTTGACACAATCGCTACAGGCTACATGTAGTCCAATAACAATTCATTGTCGTTTCATCAGTCACACGTACGCTGTTTTTTTGGAATTTACCAGAGTGAACGTTCGTATTTCCTTCATAAAATCTTTTATTTCCAATCTGCTCTTGGATTTGAAAACGCCAGCCAATGACAGGTAACGGACCTTTGACGAAAACGACTGATCGCGGAAATAAGCAATTTCTGTGCTAAGTGACTGGCTTCTACCTTGAAAGCAACGAGTGTGCAGTAAGCGCTTTCGGCTGAGATACACTCAGCTCCCAAAGCGAAGTCTCCTAATAATATTCGATGCCAGCATTTTTGCAACAACTTATTCCTAATTTACAATAAATGTGAATCTGCAATGGTGTTGCGTCACAAATCTACACTGATTTTCGGTGATGCATATTGTTTACCGCAGTAAATGTTGCACAACTATGCCTACATTTTGTTACAGCACATCCAGATTAGTGTATAAAAATCAGCTGAACAATAGACAAAGTGGTCTACGCTTTTTCTGATATAGTAAAAACAGGCTCCAGTTGGAAATACCAAGAGTCTGTGAATTGGTGCTGGTAGTCCAATATAAACTGTTCGTTTTAAAGGAAAATATTAACTTTTCACAGAACAACGAGAACTTAAATGACCAAGAGAAGCTCTGTTATGTTTTACAGTATTGCTTCATTTATGTCTTCGGCTATTTGTAATATCTTTACTAATGACATCTGATTTTTATTGTGAACCCCCAACATCAAAATTCCTAGTAGATGGTAGAAGAGGTAGCGTCCGGGCATCTCTCTGTCACCGGGTCTGATCATCTCTGACGAGTACATTCTTCGCAGTCAGCAACTAGTCCTAGCTCATCACCGCAGTAGAACAGTCACCACCAATCCACGGACTCTTGGTCTCTCCAACTGGAACCTGTCACTATCCAGTTAGTATTCCGAAAACCCCGTAGGATGGCCGAGTCCATAATTGCGCGTAAGGCCGTCTGGGCGAATGGGAGAGGAGAGGAGACTGCACCGACAGTAAGCCTAACAAAAGTGAGATCAGATATGCAGCGTTATTCCTAGGTAGGAACCCTCTTGTGTTAAGCAGCACGTTAGTTAATTGTCTGTTGTGCTGAGTGGCTAAGAGGCTAGTGCCAAATGAAATATCTGGTCCTTTTCGTTTGTTGTCCAGTCACTCCAGTGAACGACAATCTTTCAAGTGTTGTTTAAGTAAACCTTGTGTGGAGTTAACTGGTTGATGTTTGCATCATTATATAAATTATGGCAAATTGGTTGATTGTCTTTTGTGCGTTGCTTAGTTCAGTTTAACAGAGCAGTACCTTTAATGTTGTGATGTAAATTTGATTGCTTTTATAACATTAGTTCTGATGTTTTCAACTTGTAGCCGCGATGATTCCACAAAAGGATCCTTTACAGGCGTGCATAAGATAGGCACAAACTCCAGTCAGACCTAGACCAAAATCCTAAATTCAATGCGCTGGGAAAACAGGCGGCCAATGGAGCACTTCAAGCATATATTGCAAGACATGGTAAAATTTTGAAATGCGACCAACTATAGTCTAGCAGCGGCACTCGCTCAAGCTGTCAAATGCTCTCCAAGGGGAGACCAACAAACAAACGCAAGAAAAAGGGCAAGTGCGCCATTTGTGAAACTGAACGGGAAAGTACTCGCAATTGCCACAGTTGAAAAAAATAAGTATACGGCATAAGAGATTTAGGTATTCAGATAAGGTAAGTTCCTGATCAAGAGCACCCCAAGATTGCGAACAGATATCGAGAAGAAAAAGTGAGGGAAGTAAGCAGCTATTGCCTGAAAATCTATTTTCAGCTACTACCCATTAGGCCTACTGCGTGCATGGGATTCTATCTTCTATTTGGTTCTGACTTCTGATGATTTCTTCCTTTGATTGGTTTTCCATTGAGGCAGATATAACTGCCAACGTTATCCATGAAAGGAGAGAAGAATAGGCCTATACAATTTATGCATGCTGGTAGGAGGAAGAACTAAAAACATTCGATCGGGTAACAATTGCTGTCTTCCATGGGCGTCCGGAGGGGGCGCATTTGCGCCCCCCTGGATTTTGCAAATATTTTATAAAGATAAAATCTTTTTATCATTATGATTATTACAACAGTCCTAACACGATTTTCAATGCGAAGAAACACTTAATTATTTAGGTAAAGTTCTTGATCATCATTTATTTTTTTTAAATTTCTGTGCAAATTGTTTCTATGCAAAAGCGTCATTTTTCCCTCCCCCGAAAAGAAATATTTTTGCCCTCTCCTAAAAAATTTTGCGCCCCCAAAAAAATTTCTGTGGACGCCCATGGTGTCTTCTATATTCTATATTCATTCATTCGAAGATTTATATAGGGTGACGTAGGAAAACTTTCATAACACGTCAGTTTTCACCTCTGCGTTCCATGTTTTATTTCCAGTCCTTGGCAAACAACATTGACAGTTCGTTACAATTAAACTACAGCGCTATATAAGTTTGCTATTTTATCAACGGCCCTGCCTTTTACAATATCTTAGGGCCTACCTGGTGTTACTTACGTTTTCATGATCAATTCAATGTAAAAAATAAGTCTAATTTTACATTAACTTTCTGTACTATTTACCTCCCGTCAAACTTTTATTATGCAATGCATTATTAATCTACAGTGTAGACTTGGATTATTTTGTTGGAAGACTTTGCCTTCACTGATTCAGATTTGCAAGAGGGTTTCTCCATGCATTTCACTCATATCTTTTGGCCTTTACCCCACTGCATACAACCACGGCGTTGTCTTGTCGTGCCTTATCTTGCTTTGTTTGTTAAACTCCTCTATCAAACGAATAATTTGCGTTTCCTCGCCTTTCCTTCTTTACCCGATGTAATTATCTCTGCTTCTGACGTCAATGCAAAGCGCCCGCGTTATATATACGGCGTAGCAAAATGTCTATACAGACATGCGCAGTCACGTCTTCCGGCTGCTTCACTGTCTGTCTCGTCATTGCTCGTGCATCAGAACAGAAAACCAGGATCATGGCGTTAAGGCAGAAACAGACGGATGGGCAGGCAGACTGGGAGACAGGCAAAAACAGAGACATATATGCAACTGCTGAGACAAACAGAGAAATACAGACAAACAGAAGGACAGGCAACAGATATGCACGCACACTTTCAGACAGACAGAGACAGAAATGCAGAGACATTGCAATGACATCGTGTTCCGCAGAAGCCTTACCTCAGTACCTCCTCATTAGACGTCTCATTGGTTGGACTAATTAGACAAAAATTGTCCAACTGCACCGACTTCTGTCGACCAAACAACCAGCATTTCGAGTCTCAGTAAGTAAGCAGACTCATCAGTATTACAACCATGTCGCGTTTGCGCCTCAGCCGAAAGATCCTTCAGCCCAACGCTGGCCTATGAGGATAATTGCTAAAGGAGCACAATGCCTATAGATACGTTAGTATTTATTTCTAGATAGATTATTTTGTGTCCTCACGGAACCGTTTATAAAATGTGACAACTCGGTCTCAGTGATGGCGCTAGGTAAACTGAAGATGCCTACACAATGCCATAGCATGACCATATCATAACAATACCGTATACGGTATACCACACCAAGATTTCAGCGTGGGTTTGGAACCTGACGACGCCTTATTAGCTATGAACTTTGTCTCTAGGTGGGACAGCCGCCGATACCTTCCCTCTACAGCCAGTGGCAAATTGGCTGTTCCATCTGCGCAGACTACGCAACATCAGGCTTTCTCGGTGGCTAGACCCTGCCCACTTGGAACGTATACTTCACCTGGAGATTATTATATTATCAAGGATGCTCTATATATACGCCATTTATTAACGCTTGAAAATTCTTCCTTCGCCCAAATTCTTCCTTTCCTAATAGTGTCGCTATACAAATTTACCGAATGAATAAATGCCAAACAACAGAGGTACATAAAGCACAGAGTGATAATGTTGTGCTGACGCGACAAAATTCCTTCGTCCCCGGTTTTTGCAATTCCGCGAATAGCTGACACGAGGCGATCGTCAATGAACCCCGACACAAAGCATCTCGTACGAAGGCCTTGAAGGGGGTTCTGCGTAGACCATCGATCAGCATACTGACGCCGCTCTATTTATCTGCAAATAATGGAGTGTGCCTGGGAGTGTGCCTGCATGTGAGGGGGAAGGCGTCGGCGGCGGCGGTCCAGAGAATCGAAACTCTGTCGGCCTGTCCTTTGTTGTAGTCGACGCTCAAGTAACTCAACTTATTCCGCGTCCATGCACGGCTCTTTAGGAGAATCGATTTTGGCGTCCTTCGCTGGAAATCATCGGGATCTTGGATTCCCGTGCAAGGTGTCGGCTTTCTGTTTGCTGGAATGGCAGGTTCACAGGTGAGAAGAGGAAGTGGAACGGAAGAAAAACGGAATGACGTTCATCGGAAGAAAGGACGCGGAAATGACAACACTGTCGTTGTAATTAGTAGGCCTAACTACTACCGCACCGGCAGCGGCGGCGCCAACTATACAATTTCTGGAGGTCGCGTCAGGGTCATGGAAGTTATTCAGCAGGGTGAAGAAATTAATGTTTGAGTTTGACGCATGAAGCAGCATAACCTCAATATAATTAGCAGCATAACTTAGATCCGTGCTGTCCAACACGCGGCCCGCGGGCCGATTTTAAATGCTGATTTTAAATGGCCCGCTCTAGCTCGATAAGTTTGTGCAATTTGTGTAAAAATGAAGTAACAGACAAGTCATTGGCCTACTTGAATAGCTTTATTCGTGCGTAATTGTATCATTATATGACAGTGTGAAGACAAAATATAGTTTCCATGACGCATTAAACTTGTTTAAAGTTTTAAACACTGATCTCCACAGTTAATAATTTTCAATAAATTTTAGTCGTTGCATTTGAGTTTACTGGTGCAGCCTCGGCTTTAGGAATAATTTTTCGGTGGCGCACGGTCTCAAAAAGGCTGGATAGCACTGACTTAAATATACAAAACGAAGAAAATTATTATTGAACGCTAACAGCCAATTGTTGTGGCTTATTCAAATTTGAAACAATTCAGCAAATAAAACGTTAAACATTAGTTACTTTACTAATCTTTAAAGATTTTGAAGTAACCTAGGCTTTCTGATTAGCTACTTCGAACATCATGAACGTGTATGCATTGCTAATAAGACGCACGCAATTACAGAAACAGTCACCACACCTCTCTATAACATAATCGCTTCATGTTAAGTTTGAACGTTCGACATACCGGCGATGATAGCCTACCGCTAGTATGAGATCAATGAAATTCTGCAGTTGGGATATTTTTGAACAAATTTGTCCACAACTGCGTAAAATAGGCAAGTCATAAGGCAGGTCACGAGTTAAATGGGCAGTTCAAATGAACTACCGCGACCCATGGTATAGCGCCGCCACTGCGCACCGGTGTCTAATGCACGAGGCACCAACTGATGGCGCATCAAAATCAAGCCACAATTAGATCATTATCCAGAAGATTAGTCCGCTAGGACAAAGAGGCAGAGTATGGTCGATTAGCAATTCCAAAAATGGTAAGTGTTCGTGCGAGAACGAAATGACATAAACGACTGAGCAGGGAGGACATTATACAGATAGATATCCTGCCAATGGTGGGGTGAGTGTTGCGTTTGTGTTCTTCCGTGACAGGAACTCTGTTGTCTGGTTTGACTTGGCGCAAAGGGAAAGCGTGCATCAGTCGACCCCCCCGCCCACGTTGCAATTCGACAACAGTGAAACACTATATGCAACGCTGTGTGTCTCTTCAGACTTTTGTCCTCATCCGGGTCTTCAGTTTCACCGGATGCCAGGTCACGTTAAAGCGCTTCGAAGTCAATAACCCACGCACGCGCGAGTACATTAACCCCAGTCACAACGTTATTGTACCCTATAAAATTAGCATGTATACAACGCGAATATAGGACAAAATATCACATCAATTCATCAGACTACATCAAATAACACCACATTTCAACACGACCAGTTAGCCACATTATCGCGTCACACCTCCTTGAACAGTCTACCATTAGGCCTAATTAACTTTTGAACCATTTCGTCACAGCCAGTTCAAGAAACACTTTGAAGCCATCTTAAGATGCATGTGTTTAGATCTGTTAGATTTTGCCATGTTAAGCGCCTTGTGAGGTTCTTAAAAGGCAATTGCAAGTATACCCAGATACATACATCACATCACACCTCAATATATAAGACCAAAAATCATACCCAGTGTGGGAATTGTAGAAAAAGACAGGGCGGGGATTAGACTTTAAATGGTGACTTTGATCCATGTGGAGTTAAATATTTTATCCGTATTTTATAAACTGAGAAATTTCAAAAATGCAGTAGAAAGCTTAAACTGATAACATCGCCAAATTTATTAGTATATACTTACAATTGACGTGATCACAAATCTCACAATAAACCAGAGCATTAGGCCTACTTTATTAGTCACCCACAACGCTATTTGTGAAAGAAAATGCTAAAATATATGCACAATATAATCACACTAGCACAACGGGTTGAGTTGGAAGCAACCCCCTAGGGTGTGCAATGAAGACATAACCTGGGGGTCCTAAGAAAGACTAGGGGGTTGAACCCCAAACCCTCGTCAATTCTCACCCTGTTTATATCACTGCATCTCAACACAGTCCATCGCACTATATCACCCCCAAACAACATCACATCACCGTACACTCGCCACAAAACGACACCACACCACATTAACCCCCATCGCATCTCACTCTGTATGCGCCGAAGCCACTTACCTTTTTCAGAGTGTGCGCTGCGTGTGTGATGGACAGCGATCTCGTTTTGATCGGCTGGAAAGCGCTGTAAGGCCGTTGCGTGCATCATGCCCCACCGATCGATGAGTCGTCTTTCGTGCACCTGCACACTGCAGAGCCCGCGTCTGCATGACCGGTCGTCTGCGCGCCCGCGCCTTCCGCGCGTTGAAGCAGACGATGCCTATCAACCAAGTCGTCTTTGGTCAACGTAATCACGCAGCAGGCGACGCTCACATTACGTATATCCTTATTGTGTAGTAACAGCAGATAAATCCTTCGGACCAGGATCAGCCTATCAGCATCATGCCTGGGGTTTAAACTGCGCTGAGAGAAACTTTCCATACCGGGATTACCCTATATCTTATTTTACCCTGTCTTATCTTACTACTCTCCCTTACATTACTCTACGTTATATTATCTTCCCTTAACGTAACGTATTTTACGGTGCCTTTCTTTACGTTGCTTTGTCTGAAGTTAGTAAATTACGATACCTTAACTTACATTATCTTTCGTTGCCTCCATGCCCTTACCTATTCAACATATACTTTAGATTAGTGGTTGATCATGGTTTGGGACTGCGGAGCAATCACAGCAGAACGAAGGGTTGGAAGAGACCCGATACATAGGCCCAGTCTTGTTGTCAAGACCTTAAACCTCAAGACCAAGACCAAGACCAAGACCTTGAACCTCAAGACCAAGACCAAGACCAAGACCAAGACCTTGAACCTCGAGACCAAGACCAAGACCAAGACTTTGAACCTCGAGACCAAGACCAAGACCAAGACCTTGAACCTCAAGACCAAGACCAAGACCCAAAAAATCGAAATCAGGTCAGGACTTCTAAAAATTGTCAAGTCGGAATATTCGCTATTTTAATGAAAACATGAGTCTTTTATTTTATTCAAGCAAATTAACTTTAAATGCAAACTGCAGAGAAATCCGAATTTGTATTCAAAAGTCCTTCATGCAAACTCTTATACCAAATGCCTTTTGTATTCTATAAAAACCAATTCGCTCAGAAGTTTCTGACCAAGACGTGCCTGGTGGGCCTCATATAAATTCCGCCATGTGAAATAATACGTTCTACGGGTGCTGAAGTCGCTGACACACACAGAGTAGCTTTTCAAGCACTGGATGTAAATGTACAGATAGTGAGTCCTTTTAAAATCTTCCCATGGTTTATCATACCGTCTGATACAGAATAACTGTTGCTGCTGCCAATCGGTTTTCCTGACCAACATGACTTGTATCCATCCATAGATATTGGTCGTATGATGCAAGCAGGCTTGATACAGAATTCTTGAGTTCTGTTAAATGACTGTTCATATTAATAGCCGGTCTTGGTCTTGGTCTTGCGAGACCATGACCAAGACCTTGAACCTCAAGACCAAGACCAAGACCAAGACCTTGAACCTCAAGACCAAGACCAAGACCAAGACCTTGAACCTCAAGACCAAGACCAAGACCAAGACTTTTAAAAACGAACTCGAGTGCACTCGAGACCAAGACCTTGGTCTCGAGGACAACAAGACTGCATAGGCCCCTATAGCTACTTGTGATAGGGTGAAACGCAGCCTGCAAGACGATTACGCATGAGCTGTAAGATTTTAAACTCGGGGCATTTCTGCATAATAAACACTGCCGTTCTTCCCAAGTGGATATGCCCAAACCTAGTTTACTGCCGTTCAGTCGATCAGCAACATTGAAAACAGATAGTAACTGATAATTTAGTGCAAGAAGTAGTCAGGCATGGGTAAACGGCGCCGCCAAGATCAATCTTTGTAAGTGCATATGAACTTATTAATAAGCATAAATCGCTCATGAATGGACTGGTGCCATGCGCTTGGCCTTCGAGTGGCGCTTCAGAAGTTTGGAGATTACGATTACGCACATCCGCGTTGTAGCGGCTTGAACTGTAAGCGAGCGGCTTATAACATACAGCGAATATGGTGAAGCTAACAAAGAACTTTCGACAAACAGGCCCTATGCATTCACATGCTCTGAGAAGATGAGGCCCGCATTAACGGGGGTGCTAAGGGTGCTGCAGCACCCGGGCCCGCACATTTTGGGGCCCGCATTTTCGGAAAAAAATTAATGTAAGCACAAATTCCCAAAACGGTCATCAAAGTTTGTGTAAGAAGAATTCCCAAGAAAGATCATAAAAAATTCCCCCAAAAAGGTCATCAAAGTTTGTGTAAGAAGAATTCAGAAAAAATTTCATCAAATTTTTTTGTGATGAAATTTGCCAGTCACAGGACCCGGGTCCGCATTAGTCTTAATGCGGCCCTGGAGAAGATCGATCCCTGGTCATAGACCAAACCCAGATTACGCACAATAGCGGAGAAGACATCACGGAAGCAATAATGCCTATACGGAAATCTACCTACGGCTAACAAACCATAATGATTTGGGTTTTCCCAGTTCAGCTGGAGGCGGTTGGATAACATCCAAGCACTATAAGCGCCTCCGATGTATGAAGCATTTCCCCCACGAAGTAGATAGCCCTACTGGCTGGGTCAGTGATATTTGCACAAGGCTGGCTATCGAGTTTACCATTACCATGCAGTGTGTTCAATTAACCACCTAGAAGTCTGTCTTTGCTGTCGTCGCCAGGCATATTACGACTGTACGATATTTCCTCGCGTTTTCACGCTATAGCCTTTAAAGAGCTGAACCGGATGTCTGCGATACTGAGTTGCTGAGACTGCGGTGCTTCCGTCGGCACTGGCTGAAGCAGCGGAGATGCTTTCGCCGCTGACGTATGGGCCAATTACGCTTGTCGGAGACGTGACCAAGCTACGAGCGCTACATAAATGATCTATGGGAACGTAACGCCAGCCAGTCTCCGCTTCGATCCGCTAGAAAAAAAAACAACTGCCACTGCATATACATATTTATATACGTCAACATATACGCCTATATATATATATGCACACATATATGTGTATGTAACTATGTATGTATGTATTACAGAGAAAAATCCGAATGGATATACTCCGAGTATGTATTTATATATGGCACACATATACCTTAACATTATACAGGTTCTCTCTCTCTCTCTCTCTCTCTCTCTCTCTCTCTCTCTCTCTCTCTCTCTCTCTCTCTCTCTCTCTCTCTCTCTCTCTCTCTCTCTCTCTCTCTCTATATATATATATATATATATATATATATTATATATATATATTATATATATATATATATGTATATATATATATAATGGTTACATAGGCACAAATACATTCGGTGCTTTTTCTACACAGTCCGTCTTTTGACTTGAATACTGGAATGCAACACCATGGTACATCTTATACAATGTGATTCATATATTTATATACGCAGGATGATGTGTCCGAATATATTTATACTCATAATATGTTTATGTAAATGGACACACGCTTAGGCCTAAAATATATATATTTTAATACTGTTAGATACATTTACGGCTATACATACAATGCCCTTCCTGTCATTCAATATTCAACTCCATATGCACATATGTTTTATATACATGTACAATTGTACATACATATCTATCTGTGTATGCGTTTCACCAATGAATATGCTTCCGTGTAAGCACATTGTGGCTTTATAATTATATCATCTTCGTCGTGATTCATCTGTGACTATTTATGACATTTTTCGACGGTCATCGACACGAACCTCGCCTCTTCGTTCCAATCGCAGAAGCATCAGCACTCTACATCATCATCATTTCGTTGTCTTCTTCTTCTTCATTCCCTTCTCCATGTGCACCTTCAATTACTGCTTCTTCTTCTTCTGTTTCTTCCTCTCCTTCTTCCATTTCCCTTCTTCTCTTTTTATGGTCGTCGTCTTCTTTTCGTCTTCTTGTTCTTTATTGCTTTCTTCATCGCATCCTTCTTCCCAATCTTCTTCATTTTCTCCTTCTACCCATTCTTCTTCTTAAGCATCATTATAATCAGAAGCAAGACCAACCTCAGAAACCTGAAGATGAAAACAGATGAAAGAAAGTTTCTCATTAACAGAGGAAGAAAGAAACAGCAAGAAAGATGCAGACGAACCTTGAAACAACAAAGCTGCGCTCTATCTTCGATCATTCTGCCCGTCCGTCCGTTCATTTGTTTGTCTCTCCATCGATCTCTATTTCGGAATTTTTGCTTGCTTGGTCTGTCTGTCTGTTTGTCTGTCTGTGTGTCTGTTTGTCTGTCTGTGTGTCCTGTAATCTGATAACTACAGCAGATCCTGACGTCAAGGCTTATCGCTGATGACCAGCATCGGCTTTCGTTGCTATGACTGCGTCTTTGGGTTGCTAGAGAAGCGCCTTTGATTAGCCGGAGTCTTTGCAGGTAGTAAAGAAGACTTATAAGAAAGTAACTTCCCATTCACTCTCTTCTCCAGCCCAGTCCCCGTCGGGTCAGACTGACTGGGTATTTTCACAGAATATCAGGCTCTGAGAGAGAGAGGAGAGCAGCCCCCTCTCTCGCGAATTTGTGTCCGACGCACATGATGACGCTCTATGCACGGGTTCAATCCACATTAGCCATTTGCGTTCGGGTCCCTATGCCTATATAATGATAGATAATGGTCATCGATTAATTATGTCAGCAAATTTTAGGCAGTTTTTGATCTCCTCCCCTTATCATCAACTGTCAAACATTCAAGGACCCCCTAACAAAATTATGTCAAAGAAAATTACCCCACCCTCAGAATATTTCTATGACTCTAACTTGCAAAAACTGAAATTGCCAAAAAATAAAACGTTGTTATTCAGATTTTAATTTGATACTTAATGGCTACAGTAGGCCTACTTGTGTAATCACTGTCTGTCACAGATATTTAAATGGATTTTTCCTATTAAAAAATACAATCTCGCTTTCTTTTAAATGTGTATTCAATTTGATTTTTATTATGAACATATCTAATTTGAACATAACTTTTTTATAATATTCCTTTTAACATAGAAAATTAAAATCAAAACAAGTTTCTCACTCTAAAATTAACAATCGAAAGAAAAAATTATCTTTCCATCAAAAAGAAACTCGAAATATTAGACTTTCGAAAAGAAACCAGAATATTCGGAAGGGAATATGCAGCACATTTTCTCATTTTATCTCGGAACAATAAACAGGATAGTTTAAAACGAATAAAATCGTGTTTGATAAAATTCGCCATGTTTATCGATATTGCACTTTTTTCTTTCATTAACGAAAATAGCGATGAATTTTCGTTAGTGTTATTTTTTTATAGTTATAGTTATAGTTAATGATATTTTTTAGTTACAGTTATAGTTATCGTTAACGAAATCATTCTTGGTTCGTTAACGAACATTTTCGTTATCGTTAACGTTAACGAGAATCACACTGGTTAAACGTGTTTGTGCTTTAGCTATTAAATGAACGCAGACCAACGTTATTAATCATGCTTCTGTGCACGGGCGTAAACTTGTCCAAAATATTGGTGGGGCAAAAATTGGTGGGGCAAAAAAATATTGGTGGGGCATGGGGTCTGGACCAGATCTGGTGCAAAAAAGTGTTTTCAAGATGAAACGTTGTTTTTTGTTGTTTTTCGGTTTTTTGGTTTTTATGGTTTTGGTTGTTTTGGTTGTTTTTAAGTTTTTCTGATTTCGGATCATAAAAATCATGAAAAATAGCATGAACAAGAGCTCAAACTCAGTAAATTCAGTTGCGATTTCCGAACGTTTAAAATCATTAAATCAATGCTATTAAAATAACTTCTACAAAAATAAGAAATTTATTTTTTTAAACAAAAACAAATTTTGTGGTTTTCTATTTGTTGTTTAAAGCAAAATCCAAAAAAAGCCTTTTTCACCTCTGGTCTGGACAGTCAGCAAAGGCTTCTGGTGTTACGTTGATGCGTATGAAATGGGTGTTTTGTTTACATGTAAATTTGTTTCACATTGAAGATATTGAAGATAAAAATAAATCTTTGTTTCCATTATGGGTTTCTCATAGTATTTCAGTTCTGTGTCTCTGTTTTTCTGTTTCTGAAGAAATTTGTCTGTATTGAAACATAATATTTTAATATGTGAAGAAATTCTTCTCTCGATTTTTGGGGGGGGGGCATTGCCCCGGCTCCTCAATTATTGGGGGGCACGTGCCCCGGCTGACCCCCCAGAGTCTACGCCTATGCTTCTGTGACTGAGTGGATGATTGGTTGTGGCACAGTGTGTACAGGTTCGAGTCTAGTATTACACAGCTAATCAGTAATCATTTATTCGGTAACCAAAGGAAGGAAATATGAGCAGTTTACATAAAATTTAAAGGTTACACAGGAGACCAAAAAGGGGCCAAAGGTCCCGCTAGCCACGGCCACCTGAGAACGTATGCGTAGGCCTACCACATTGCGTCGGATATGATTAGGCCTACCGGATTACCAGGATGCCGAGTAAGAGCCTTGAACAAGTGTTAACACGTAGATTTGGTGCTTCATAAATATGGTGCTACATGAATACACTCTAAGCCTATATTATAAACACCTTGATCCTGTGCTGTATAGGCTCTAAATACACCAGATAGGTCTATTGGTGCTGCAAAAAATACATTTGAGACTGTGGTAGGCCCTATATAAATAATGTAAATCCAGGGGCGTAACTTTATTCTAACAAGTGGGGGGTACCAATGCGTTGGTCTAAAAAGTGGGGGGGTACCAATTTCTTCTCCACTTTCGCTTTTCGCACGGTGGCCATTTTGAACATATTCCCTGTCAGTATTCTCATTAACTTTGGCTCTCGGTTTACATGTGTATCTAAGTACTTTCGCACTTTGGCGGAGACTGCATTCTCTGGGAAGGCACAATAACAATAATATTGATTGACATTGTTTAAAAAGTGGGGGGTACAGTACCCCCCAGTCCAAAAAGTGGGGGGTACGGGTACCCCTCGTACCCCCCACAAATTACGCCTATGTGTAAATCCTCAATTGTTGGCGGCCATCAGGTTGCAAATTTGATTTTTTTTAATACTTTTGTACCAGAAATGTTTGCATTTTGGAGAAGTTGAGAACTTGTGAGAATTCGGTCATTAAACACTGATGCTCATTATCACTCACGCATTGACTATAGTAACAAAGACACCATTAGGAGGAGTTAAAGGCACAGAGGAAAGAACATGGACACTAACAAAGATGCGTGCAGTAAGAAGAAATGATGGATTGGCAGGAAGAGAATAGAAGACAGAAAGGCAATACGGAGGAGGCACTGGCGGCCATCTTGTTTGACAGGTGGGGGGACACTTTAGAACTGATCTGGTCAAAAAAGAGTTTTGAACCGATCTGGTCAAAAAGAGGACAAAAAACGCGCGAGAAAAAACTGTTGACTTTTTTTGGTGTTTCTTCACAATGTGGGGCATGGGCGGCGATCCCGGGGGGAGGGGTCGCGAGCGACAAGCCCCCACCTTTAAGAGTGGGGGGACACGCCATACATCGGACCCCCAAATTTGAAGATACACCAAAAAAGGTCAACAAATGCAATTGTGTGTGAGGGCGAAACTGAGTTTTCAGTTGTTTGAGCAGATAAGTTGTTTGAGGAGAAGTGTCCCCCAAATTTCAAGAAAAGAAGTAATAAAATTGTGGAAGAGAAGGGAAAATGTCCAAAAAAATTTTGTTGAGACGAATTGCGAAGAAAAAGGTCGTCAGTTGTTATTTTGAGGTATGACAGTAATTTTTTATTTTGAAGGTATGATTTGATGATTTGTGAAGATGGATGTAACGAAAGTAGGTGGAGGACTAAAAAAAATAAAAATAAAAAAGGTCATCAACTTTTTTCGAAGATGAGATTGCATATTTTTAGTAGGAACACGAGATCCCAGAAAAGACGAAATTTTTTTGGACCAGCAGACCAGTGTGAAGAGATAGGGAAAAAAGGTAAAAAGGCGAATGGCTAAAAAAAGGTCATCAACTTTTCTCGGAGATGAAAGCGAAATTTGTCGGAGATGAAGTGGCAGAAAGAAATTTTTTGGGACAAGATTTTTAAAAAGGTCGTCGACGAGATCGTGGACGACTTTGTCCCCCCCCACCTCTCAGACAAGATCGCCGCCACTGATGTGGGGGTCAGATGTATGGTGTGTCCACCACTCTTAAAGGTGGGGTCTTGTCTCCCTCGACCCCCTTCCCGGGATCGCCGCCCATGGGAGGAGGCGGCTGCTAGATGACATTTATAGAATTCGTTGGAAGCGTGGAGCTTCCAACCAATTTCATAAAAGCCATCTAGCGAATGGGAAAACTTCAATTGACATCCATGCAGAGCCGCTTCAAAACAACGAACGTTGTTGTGACGCGGCTTTGAGTTTTTCCAACAGAGGGGCAAAGATGGGACGAAGAACCCTGACCTAGGGGGTGTTTTGGTGTTTAAACACCCCCCGAAATTAAATAATGTAGAAATAAAATAATGCATTTACTAACTACAAACCCCTTGATCAGTTAATTCGGTTGCTTGTCGGCTTGCTTAAGGACGAGAAAACACCCCCCGAAACAGAAAACACCCCGAAACAAAATCCTGGCTACGGCCCTGAACCTGACAGAGGGCTATAGTTGAATGCCTGACTTCGACGAAGCTGAGAGTGCTCAACATATCATCACACCGAGTCGTATTGACAAGATATATGTATTGGAGCTACATAAATTCTTCACGGAGTCAAACTCGTCCACAAAGGCATCCATGTTTTAAAATCGACTCTGCACAAACAGATTCAATCGACAGCATTGCTAAACTGCTCAAACGATTGTCAGAGATATAGTGCTTCGTAGATTATGCTCTAAGTAAATTACAGAGCAGAAAAACTTCGCTTACACGCTGCTGATGTTACCGGTGAAATAATGACAGTGGTAAACAACAGTCTGTGTATTAAATTTTCATGAAACAAGTTTATTATAGGGTTCCAGAAAACAAGTCTGGCTTAACATTAATTTTGTAACCATATTGGTTGCACACGAACCTGAACGTTGTAACAAACGCCTGACTTGGGAAATTTCATGGTTGAGGTCGTCAACATTAGGCCTACTCAGAGGCGGTGATCCTGGGGGGCGGGATAGAGGGGACAAGACCCCACCTCTAAGAGTGGGGGGACACAGCATACATCTCTCCCCCCCCCCCATTTCGAAGAAACACCAAAACAAGGTGAACAGTTTTTACAAATTTGTTGACCTCTTTTTTGACCAGATCAGTTCAAAACTCTTTTTTGACCAGATCAGTTCAAAAGTGCCACCCACCTGTCAAACAAGATCGCCGCCAGTGGACCTACTGCTATACGAAGTGCAACATACTCATTGAAGTGTCGCAGAGATATTTAAGAAAGACTTGTGTTTTGTCGTTAATGATTGTATACCAATGAAAACAGTAAGCGACTGGTAAGAGAATCGTCTCTCTAGTTTCGAAGTGATACACTCAATAACCGGATATATAGTAGAAAGATGTGTTGCTTTAAATGCAGTCTATGCGTCCACTTCAGAGCGATGCCCACAGTTTCTTCAATAGCAGAGCCACGAAAACGCCTGTATCTTTTACGAACATGTGCACGCTGTTTTGGTAATATTGGGTCAATGTCACAATTCTTATAATAGGCCTAGGCTACTTTGCTCTTTTGCTTGCCTTGGAGAACAGAGAGCCTATAAAGGCACCTGTTTCATCTCTATTTTCCTTGAAAGAGGCAGGTAAATTTTTAACCAGGTCTACAGCTGCAGTTAAGTTAACACTTGAAGATTGGAGTTCAGGTCATACAATGTAGGCCTACCTTGTCCAGAATATCACAAGATAGGTGCAAAAACAGCGCAAATTTAAAGTCTACAGCTGTACAAGTAAGCTGTGATTAAACAGACGTGGCATTTAGGTTCTATTGAAAATTACCTTACGTTATATATTTCGAATCATTTAAATTACTGGATTAACTAAAGCGACATATTATGATTAATAAGGTAAAGTCGACGTCAACAGGCCTAGCAGGCTAGCATGCAGCAGTAAAATGTCTTTCAACTCTTGTCTTGATACTATCGTCTTTGCCATGTCTTACCTTACCGTACCTTACATTTCCTCATCACAGCTTATATACTGTGCATTCTCCTGTTTTGTAATCTGCTGTTTTGTTTCGTATTCTGCATAAATATACACTAAACAAAGGCGCCATCTTCCAGACGCCTACGATTGATATTAGCTCCCAGTTGCCGATTTCTGTGCATGTTACAAATAGGCTGCCGAAATAGTTCCAAGCAGAGGCGTAACTTTGGTCTAGAAAGTGGGGGGTACCAAACTGCGCATCGTTTCCCCTTCAAGACCGTAAAACAATTATAATTGCGCCAAATGAATCCATATTTGACGCCATTTATGCAATGCTGAATAATAATGATAGGCATGATGAGGATGATGCTGATAATAATAATAACAACAATATAATAATTTCATATTACTAACAATATAGACGTGTTTTATTATTGAAGAGACGTGTGTCGATCTTGATTGAAATGACGTAACAATAGGCCTTTATTCTCTAGATTTAGACCAAATAACAATTGACTTATTCATTAGGGGGAGAGTTGCCATAAATGGACCACTTAAGGGAAACCGAGGTTTACTGAATGAACGCTACCGAATTTCTAAAAGGAAATTATGCCATATGATGGGCTGAGTAGTAAAGTATGTGGTTCTTAATCAAGGGACAGATAATATTCATGCATTTATGAAAAATAACTAAAACAACTTGAGCTCTAATAGGTCCAATCAAGGCAACCTGTTTCCTTAAATGGACCGCATGGTGTCCTTGATTGGACCAGTTGCCCTGAATGGGACATATTATTTTAAAGACGTTTTTTAAAGATAATTTGCAATAAAAAAAACACTTTAAACGTTTTGAAACACTTAGTGTCTAAAACATGCAACAAAGGCGTCTGTATCTAACTGTCAAAAATACTCTAAAAGTAGTAGAAATCAACTTAATATATGACTAACATAACCACTGCCGGTAAACTAATTAGGTGTAGGCCTACATTGTCAGAATCACTAGTTAAATATAGACTATACATAGTTAACTATAGAGTATAGACTATATTACTACGACTAAATGATTAGTTAGGCCTAAGTCTTTTATTAATGCTTAGTTACAACCATTTGTGTCTAACACTTAACATTTAATAGGGGCCTCCTTAGAGGAATTACACACAGTTTACACAGAAGAACACATCATCATCAAGCAGTAGGGCCTACCCGCATTTTCTTTTACTCGTAGACATCTACATATACAACTGAAAGAAAA
>OY744602.1:44787210-45284710 GCA_963556255.1 Allolobophora icterica | reverse complement strand
CGATGTACTTACTTATCATACGTAATTAGTTATTTCGCCAACTTCCGGTCGCCATCTTAATTTTCAAGCAAGATTTACAACTGAAAGCGTACAAACGCGTGATGGGGCAGGTGATAAACGAAGGCTGCAGATTGAAACGTCTGCAACGAAGTCAGCAGCTACTTGAAATGTTTCCTAACGAGAGAAGTGTACGAAGCATTTGGTTCACAGATGAAAAGACATGAACAGCTGCCAGTTGCCACACCATGCAGTTAATTCTCAAAATGATCGTGTATATTCTGATGCAAGAAAGAAGAAAAAACAATGGAGTCTTTGTATACGTATGAAAAGAAATAAAAGAAAACCTGGCGGGTATACTTCCGTGTGAGTCACAATCATCCTTATCGATGCAGACACCTGCTGAGCTGAGCGACTGAAATATTCGTTGGGTCTCTGCAGAAGTGAGCGAAGTCTGCTGAGAATGTGCATTACCATAATTATGAACTACGAAATCTGTTTCTCTGCTTAGTGGGAACGATGCAAATTGTAATGCTTAAGTGTTATGAAGTTATGTGTTTGAACTTTGGCGTTTTTACTACGCCCCTGGAGTAGGAGTTCTCCGACATTTGTATTCTGTAGGCCTACTAATTTTTGTTACGTCTGTTACAGTTGAGTCCAATTAGTCTACTGATTAATGGCAATGTTTTAAACGTAGCCTATAAGCCTACAGCATAGGCCTATAGATTTCCGCAGTCATCTGGACCAATATGGGCCAACCAGAGTTCGATGGAGGGTCAAACCCCGTCATCAAAATATTAAAATCTATGTTCATTTACCATTTAATTAAGGGGAGTCGAAAACTTCCCTCCCTACTGATTCCGACTACCCATGGGATGCATTTCTTCCCAATTCATTTCTATCCCGCCTATATTGCCATTATGGACAGCGCGATTGTCTTGTGGTTCGAATACTTGACTATTAATCACACGCGACCACGAGTTGAAATCCCGCCACTGCTGGATTAGATTTTCCTCCGCTGACACCCTCCCACTGTTAGCGAAAATATTAAATGGCGAGGGAGAGGGCTGGCCACCTGTCCTCATGTGCCGGGGCAAGACAATGAATCGCTAACTCCCCATGCCCATGGTTGCCTCTTGGATTAGCATAAGGCTTTTTGTTCATCCTCTGTAGCTAATCTGCCCCATCTGCACCCACAAATCACTCTTTACTAGCATCCATGTGGAACTATAGTGCCATCGACTAAGGCTTAATAGAGTAGGCCTACATCGGATAGGCTACACACTGATTACAGAAGGATAAGACAGAGGGTGCGGGATACCCTAGCCACACGCTCTCATATGCCGGGATATATGTATAGGCCTAATGAAGTCGCGAACAAATTAACAGTCATAGCTTAAGCCGCAAAGGTACTATTTGTCTGTTTCATAAATTGTTGTTAGCGGAGGTACCTCTGGGATGCTGGTGCTTGAACACGTGTGTGATATTGTCTACCTCCACGATGCCCTCCAAGTTTGAAAGTTGGAAGCGCCAGTACTATATATGTATATAATAAATCTATCTAATATAGGCCTAGCATATACGTAATTATTTCATCCAAAGATGGATGGAAATCCGGGCAGACTGCAAGGTCTATGTGCACGCAGGCAGAGATTGCGTTAAGCCTATTAGCAACGTTGCCTCTACAAGAACCACCTTTTTTGTAGTCTGTCTGTGAGAGAGATTGAATAAAAGCTCGTTTCCACAGAAACGTCTTCCATCCAATGACGTGCGCACCTGTCGATAATGCCTCCGCTCTTACGACCGATGCACGTCTGTCGGGTGCGTATACTCTGCTTCTTGTGCGTCTCGAGTCTACCATGATTGACTCGAGAACTTGGGGCCAAGGGCGTCTGAGGCATTTCATAGTGGGGGGGGGGGGTGAGGAATATGTCAGTTGCCTAGGCCCTATAGTAGGCCTAGTTGTCTTCTTAAGACGGTTTGATTGGTCTGAACAATATCTGAAATGTCATTGCCATCTTATACATGTATAGTTTACAACTGAATACACGGGTGGAATAAAGCACTAAGTGCCATTATTTCTTTTATACGCTTATCGCGTGTTTCCTGTAGGTTGGTCTCTCATCTATGGAAGAAAGTACTAATGATCATTAATTCCAGTAAATAGTAACGTTTAATTCGCCGTATGGCAGCACCCTATCAGTCACACGTAAACAAAAATGGACGCTCGCGCAAAGCACGCTAATTTTTTGTCTTCAGAAGTCAATATTACTTATTATTCGTCACAGTCTAGTGATGAAACGGAATACTATGATAATGATTCGGAATTTGAAAGGCAGAATGCAAGTCGTGCTAAGGAAAAAGGCAAGATTCGGACAAAACACGAGGACTTATGGTCTGATAACACGAGGAAGCGAAGGAAGAATGCGGTTAGGATAATACTTGTAAAATAGTTTCTATTCAAATAATAATGCAGTAGAGAATAGTATTTCTTCTGGGAGAAATGTCAGAATGCTTTATAACATCCTTATATTAATGATATTATTGAAAACTCAGGACTTGTGCTATTTCATACCAACCATAATAGGCAAGCATGCAGGCGGGTAAGTAAACAATAAATCCCTTAACGGTTTCATGTTGTGAATACTAATAGGCCTATTACTGTTAATCTTTTTACAGGGAAAATGTTACAAGTCTAGAACAACCTTTGTTCCTGGTATTGAATTTTCCCCGCAACTACAGTGCTGCAAGCGCTCCTGCTGCACAAAAGTGAACATTATTGAACAGGAGGATCTTTCCAAAGCATTCTGGAAAATGGGGGATTTTGTTTCAATACTGTTGTTATATATTGTTATACTGCTTGTTTATACAGCTTCCTGACTACTTAACACAACATTTCTAAGACAACAACATACTGTTTGTGTACATCTGAGATACCACGGATAGCAATAATAATACTAACAATAATAGATAATTACGGTCCTTGTCTGTCACTGATGCCTCCATCTGGAATGGCTTGGCTCCTGAGCTCCGATTGCTCTCCCACTCACTTCTTATTGACAAAATAACGAAATTCATGGTCAAATAGCATACTGCAACGTACTAACACATCATATTGGTTCTAATGATCAATGGAAAACATTACTTGGAAAAACAAATTTCATATCGATTTTACTCGATATGACTTTTTTGTACTTAGTGCTTTATTCCACCCGTGTATTCAACTACAGAGGATTAATCATCGATAGCCTGTAGCCTATGTGTGTGGGTGTATGTGCTGGAGTGTCTTTGATATCAGTGTCTGTAGTTATAAGCTTCAAACTAAACATTTGAAGAACTTAGAGACCGAAATCTGCTTTTAATCAACGAATTCGTTCTCAGTAGGAAGAAAGTCTAAACTGGAGTATAGGTCTACTATTGATAATTGAGTAAATCGGACACTTCTCTCTTCTTCTTCTCTTTAACCGTCCTCGATAGGAGGGTTGGTCGCATTGTAGACGATTCTTCTCCATCCTTTCCTGTCTTCGGCTACTCGCAGCAACCTCTCTGTTGATAATCCCAACCATTCGCCAATGTTGTCCATCCACTTCTTCCTTGGTCTTCCTCTTGCTCTTGTTCCCGGTACCGTTCCCTGCATAATTTCTTTCTCTAGGCAATCCCCTTGTTTCCTCATTATGTGCCACACCCACATAGAATTAGGTTGTAATGGCAAAACCAACCAACCACCCAGGCGACCACCCGGTTTATATTAAATATAAAAGGACCCGAAACAAGAGTAGGCCTATCACGTAACATAAATAGAATAACTTTTAGCCAAATAATTGGCGACACTCTTTTATCTGATGTTGTTGGATTGAAATCGTCTCCAACTCGGCATGCTAAGCTGACGGGCCAAGATGCTTGTCTCCGATATGCCGGTGGAATTCCTCTCGTTTTGACGTCTGTATTGGTTTTGCATTTCCACGCTGCTTGTTCGGACGATGCGAGAGGGAATTGATGGCTTAAATTGCCAATTTGCTCTTCGCAGTGTGTCTCTTCTTGATTACATTTCGGTTCATCGACTACCCGAGCTCTAGCTCAAGTAGCGAGTCGACGTCCGGTCCGAGTGCCGGCGGCGTTCACTTCCGGTCGTCAGAGAAGCGTCTGCCGTATGCGTAGCGGGTCCATACACTGGGGCTGCCTCGGTGGGACGCGACGCCGTTTTGCGACGCGATGGATTAGAATTAAAAGCCGTCCGAATCGATAGGATGTTGATAAATTTCTGATTGATCTAGACTCGTCGTGCATGCTTCAGCCCTTGAGTTGGACGCTGTTTGTCGACGGGGCCTGGCATCGACGGTGGCCCCGGCGTGACCAGGGGAGTACGCAGATCACAGAGCGCCGCTCTGGGATCCATGTGAGCGTTTCGTGGTGAATGAGAATGTGGTAAGCTTATTTCAGCGGATCATACGCAGGCCGTCTGAATTTTAGCCTTTGACATTTCTGATTTGTCTTGTGTATGATACCGAACTGAAAAAGCCTGCTCTGCATGACCTGTAGTAATAAATCGATGGGTTTAAGCCAGAACGTCGTATCTAAGTTTTTTAACATTCCGAGATAATCAAGGAAAAGTAAATTTTTTGCAGAAAAAATTGTTTTAACAATTTTTTATTTAGGCAATGAAAATTATTTCTAGCAAAATGCCGACTAATAACAATCCTTTTGGAAATGATTTAAAGCAAGTATTGTTTTGTTTACACGTAACGTGATAATTAGGTGAAATTTGTAAAAGTTTGACAAGATACGCCCTTTTAGCAGACAAAATAAAATAATGAATAATCTCATAATTTCTGTGCAATTTGTACTAAAGTCACTTCCAACATTATAGGATAAAACGACTAATAACTTTAGAATAACCTAAATTATATAATGATATGCAATTTCTACGAAAGTGAGTAAGTGACAAGCTGTCTGACAGTCAAAGTAAGTAAGTATCAATATGCAGCGTTCATTTTACTTGCCTTCAGAAATTCCATTTGTGCCATAGAGACGTATCTTAGACAAGATGCAACCATCTGGTAGAATTACTAGTTGCACTGTAAATAATAGACGCTGTATGTATGGACATACATCCTTATGGCATAAATGTGACCCAAAAAATGTGGTGTATCTTCGTGCCAACTAGACTTTAATGGAGACTTGTAGGTGCGACCTTCTGTCAGAACCTGCATTGACGTTAGTCAATTCAATTTCTGTCAAAATCTCCATTTATATATATATATATATATATATATAACAATAATAATATATATATATATATATTTTATACAGGCCTAATAATATGTATAGGCCTAGTATAAGCTTAAGCATGCTTGCACTTCTAAGTCTAAATATCGGTACCATGGTATCCAAAGCGGGGACCAATGAGTGGGGACAGTGCCATATTTAGACTTAGTGATCGAAGCCCTAAGCTATATAAAGCTTGGAGGCCCTTGTTAAAACAATTGCACCAGAAGGTTTCACAAAACTTGAAAACGTATATGCCTTTTAATAGTATTATAGTAGTATAATAATATTATATAATATATAGCAACCTGGTATTTAAAGTGAAAAATTCAAATTATTTTCAAGTGAATGCATTTACTCAGGCAAGATGGAATTTGCTACACAAGCCATTTAAAAAGGTTCTACATAATATATATATATATACAGTGCTCGAAATGGAAAATTTTACGAAACGGAACGCTAGTCAAAGATATGGGAGCATTCACGTTAATTTCATAGTATTTTCCACAATAATTCATTTGACGAACCGGAACAGAACGCTGACGAACCGGAACGGCGTTCCGGTGCGTTCCGGTCCATTTCGAGTACTGTATATATATATATATATATATAATGTAGAACCTTATATATATATATATATACACACAGTAGACAAATTTTTAAAAAGTCACCCAAAAATCCTACATTTTTGAGGACCCTGCGAATTGTGAGGCCCTAAGCTGTAGCTTATAGCTTATGTTTAGCGTGTGTTTGATTAAGATCTTGATTGTACTTTCATGTTTCAATGTAATCTTACTGCATCTGTCAGTTTGAAATAATAAAGAATATTGTTATTATTATTATTATTAAATCCGGCACTGGTATCTACTAACTCTAAGCTATTATATTTTATTGTCTTTTAAAACTTACAGTTTTACATAACACTTCATGAAACGTTTTATATTGCAGTAAAATCTTTCAGCAGGAACAGTGTGACAAATTAGCAATGTATGATTCTTTTCAGCTTGGAGCATTCACTGTAGAATTGTTTTTCCTCTCAGTTTTTTCACTTTTTTGACCAGTAAATGTCTTGTTCCATCTTTTTACTGACTGTTGTGCAGTTTGTTCAAAACCAGTGCTGTCAAACAATACTCGTGTCTCTCTTTGATCAAGGTTGACCACCAAGATGGTTGCCAAGATGGCTGACTGGCTTAAAACAACCACATTATAGCAGTAGCTTGTATGTTTTATGTTATATATATTTATATATCAGTATCCCAGCTTTGTAACTTTTGTTATTTATTTCATGGCAATATATCATCTCTAAATTTAATATTATGAGATTTACCTGCTAGACATCGGTATCTGAATAAGAGGCTTATGCATAATGCAGATATATATCTATGCATTATAAATACATTTATATATATAGCACGCATACATGTATCATTTTTTAATATATATATATATGCATATATATATATCTACATATCATAATTACATATACATATATCTGTGTATATGTTGAGTGGATTTTTCTGTCGACATTGCCTACATCGTGCTATCCTTATTGAATTACCTGCTGCTTGGTCGCCGATCGTGATTACGGCTCTGCCGGCTGTGTATGCTTGTCGTTTTTGGCTTGAGTCGTTCTATGGACCGCGCAATGCTTCGTATTGTGTGGCGAAATTTTGCCAATGATTGTATGGAGATCTGATGAGGACTTGTGATTTAATCGAGTCTTCGATCGAGTGTAGTCTGAATGGAGCGAAGATTTCTGTCCTGATTGGCTGCTGCTGCTCTATAGGCGATGCTGGTGTTTTGCCCTCCAGCTGTATCTGCTTCTCTGTCTGTCTGTCTCTGTCTGTCTGTCTGTCTGTCTTTCTCTCTCTCTCACAGTCTCTCTCTCCCGCTGTCTCTCTCCCGCTGTCTCTTGCCCTATCTCTTCTGCTCTGCCTCATTCTCCCTGTGCTCCTCACCCTCCATTCCAATCTTTCCTTCTTCCTTTCTCCCTGTTGCTGCTCAGCTCATTCTGTATTTTCTCCCTGTTTCTCTTGCCCTACCTCCATTTCTTCCTGCCACCATAGCTCTGTCATCCTTCTTGCTCTCCTTACTTAGTCTGCCTAAGATCCCATCCTTCCTTCCCATGTCCTTCCACTTCTTCCATCCTCTCTCAACCCATTCCACTCTCTCCCTTTCGTCCTGTCTTCCTTCCTTTCTCCCACCGTTCCTGCCTCTGTTTCTCCCATCCTCCCACCTCACTTTCTCAGAACTACATTTGACATGATTTGGTCAAGTTACGAGTCAAGTGCCTGAATGCAGCCAACGATGGATTAGTTACCAGATTATTTGTGTGTGTTAAAATCCTGACGGCCACACTCGTGTCGTCTTTTATGAGACATTACTTGATTTGACGTTGTGCCCGGATTTGTCAATTGGCGGTTTCTCTGCTCTGAGTTTCCGTTGTACCGTGGATCTGAAGGGCTGGATTACGAGCATCTTGCCTCAAGGCTGTGCAAGGTGGCAATTAGGTATCAGGTGGGGCATGTCTGGTTTCAGTCCCTGCATGGCAAGAGGACAAGATCTAGTAGTGGACAGTACATAATTGAAGTGATGTCTGAAAACACAGGACACTAGTTTAGCCAGAAGGCTCACAGACATTAAGAATATCTCCTAATATTAATAAAGCACAATCTCACGGTCCTATTGGAAGTGAGAATATTGTGGCTATTTGTAAGTTAATACGTATGAACACAAGTCTGGCACTTGGCAACACTGCATGTGTTTTTACACTACATACTTTATGTAGGCCATTGTGTCTACTGCTTACATGTCAGTGACGAGTGCTAATCACATCTGGTGTGTGAATGTGTTGCTCTGTGTTTGGGACCCAATGGTTAACACTCTATTATTAATACCTGCTTTTCAGTCTAACTAAGTCTGATGGACATAGTCCTGTTCGATGTGGACTGCCCCATCGACAATAAATGTTACTCGTATAATAAGAGAATGCCATTGCCGTCTAATTTTTCACCAATCCACCTACCCATACATGCAAGATATCTCCATTGATCCATCAATCGATCAATCCATTCAATCATTGATCCAACCATTTATCCCTCCTTCCAGTCATCTTGCCAGCCAACATGGCCATCCTTCCTACCCTTCCATGTTACTATCCATGCAACTATTCATTTGTCTGTCCTTCCATTTCTGCCACCATGGAGTCAACCTACCCTTACTTGCAAGATTTCTACAGTGCCAAAGAGAGAAGTCATGGTAACCAGCTTATTCACATCCATGCATCTTTCAATTCATCCACTAGTCCATCGATCCAGGCATTCAGTCTTCCATCCATCCATCCATCCATCCATCCATCCATCCATCCATCCATCCATCCATCCATCCATCCATCCATCCATCCATCCATCCATCCATCCATCCATCCATCCATCTGTTCATTTATGTATCCTTCCATTCTTCCATTTTCCTCCACATATCCACCTGCATGGTGTTAGCTGTCTATCCATCCACGTATCCATCGATCCATGCATCAATGCATCCATCTATTCATCCTTCAATTCCATTTATCCTTTCAATGCATTTCCTTTCTGCATCTGGTTTGAAAGTACGAGGATGCAGATGGTGAGGATGCAGATGCTGTTAGATGGTGCCAGGTGTCCTCGGAATCAATTGCTCTACAGTTGTGTAAATTAATCTACTGAGATGGACACCTGCAGTGCGGGTCGCCCTTTAGTACCTGTTCGTCGTAATTGGCTTTCATTTGCTGCCATCACAGACTTCGTTGAGAGTTGTGCGGTTGGTCCTATTGTCAGTGTGTCTCTCTGTCTGGGCGTTTGTGTGACAGGCAATAACCGACCTTATTCTCCTCGTCCGCGTTGTGCTTTCTCTTACTATGTCTACTCCTCTTCTGCGTTTTTCTCTCCTCATCATTCTTCATCTGTATACTTTCCATCTCTATAATCTTCATCTGTTTCTGTGTCTTCTGTTTGTTCTCTTCCCTCTTCTCCTTTCCTTAATCATCTGTAGTCTTCTCTCGTGATTTTTTCATTTCATTCTTGACCTCCTCTTTTTAAATTCCCCACCTGTTCACATTTCTTCTGGATCTTCTACGTTCTTCTGCACTCCACCATCATCTAGTTTCCTGTGTTTTTGAAATTATATGGTTAGGTACATAGGAAAATTTTCTTAGAGGTTCACTACACCACAGAATGTGTTTCATCTATTATGGACCCTCGTTTTCCTGCTACTTCTCCATCATCAATGTTTATTTTCTTAAATGAATTATACTATCTTCAAGACAGTAACATTCCTTGGGTCTATAGCTGACCCGCATTGTGCCAATGCATGGCAACAGCTGGTGGCCAGCTGTGGGTCCAAGTTGGGTCCTGGGAACGATGTGGCTGTCAGGCAGGGATAAGTACAAGGTATATAGTGGATAGATGGCGCTAAACATGGACTTATAAACAGAGTCTCAGAGGAGACCTAAATCTGCTCACTTGGTGTTACAAGGAGAGAGTTCAACCTGTCAGCCAGGGTGTCTTTTGTCTGAGCTGTGTGGAGAGACCAACTGGGGTGGAGCCCGCTTAGGAGTACTCCAAGGGGGGCGTTTCAGGCATGGAAAGTCAAATCATTGACCCTGTCATGATTTCATTAAATATCAATCATAGATCTGTCTTATTGAACCCCATGCCTGTCTTCCAGTTATTCTTTGCCAGAAAGCAGCCATTGTTCTTGTCCATTATTAAAGTTCTTTGTCCTGGCTCTTTGTTTGAAGGCACGTGTACCTTCATTTTTTTTGGTTGTTATTAAATCATGACATTGTCTAAGCTCCTGAAAGTAATGTATAATTAATAAGCACTGCTCGCAATTGATGAACTGCTTTTGTTCATAGTGAACTTCAGCATAACATTCATTCATTCATTCATTCCAAGAATTTGTACAGCGCCCCTTCAAGGTATCTACTCAGGAACACTCCCGACCCAGCCCCGGCTAAAAAGAACATTCTTAAGATTGCAATAAAACGTATCAGAATAAACCCTAGTGCAGGGATGGCACGCGTGCCCAAAGTGGCACGCGTTGACATTTTTAGGGCACGCGGAATTCAGAGCGTCCCCCAAAATTCAAACTTAGAAATACAAAATCCCTGTACGAATCCACGTTTTCCTTGTTGAATGACTTAATTTTAATTAATACAATTAAAGACAATCTTTGATATGATGTCTTTAATTCAGGTTTTTACGCTTTTATAACTAAAACCTATACGAGAAAAATAATTATATACTGTTCAAAATTCCGAGGGGCACGCGACGGTATTTTTAAAAATGATTTAGCAGCATTTTGGCATGCACCATAAAAAAGGTTCGCCACCCCTGCCCTAGTGCAAAGCCAGAGTGAGCCCCTTCCAGACCGAAGGGCCAAAAACAGAAAAAGCACGATGCTGCCTGATAGGGAGGTTCATGTGTAGGGGACAAGAAGCTCGCCTAGCATATGAGAATGCCTTAATTAATTTCTCTGTAGATGGCGCTATAAAAATTTGTGATTACAGTTGCAGTTACAACAAAGTCAGAGAAGAACGAATGCTAAGTTGGTAAAAGAAATCAAAGATTTACTTTTTAGTTGGGAAGAAGCACACTGCTTACTGTGTAAATTGGCATGTGTCACTCTCCAAGTTCATTTGCTTTTGCCTGTTGCCTCATCTGAAATTAACTGTTGTCCAACCACCAATGAAACACCTAAGGAATGGTTGCCTGGTTGTTTAGTTCCTGTTTTCACGTTGTCAGCCAAACTATCTTAAGATTGCAGAACTAGGTACCCCTCTGAAGACTATATTTAACACAGACTTGTAGGCCCGATGAATGAGCATCTGCCCGTAGAGTAATGGATTATAACACACTGGCATGAAGAGCAGTAGGTACCAAGATCGAACCCCGTAGACCCCATAAGGTTTATTCAGCCACTCGCTAGGTGGCGGCGGTGGTTAAATGAATAGTAGGCCGCGAGTGGCGCCGTTGTGGCTGCCGTATAAACAGTGATATTCAACTCCTGTAAAACTGTTATCATGTGTTCTGCTGTATACATGTATGTAAGGCGCCCTGCATGGCTGCCATTTCTACTATATGTATGTTCACTGTACAGCGCAGTGCGGTTAGCAGGCGCTTAAATAAAGGAAAGATTATTATTATTATTATTATTATCTGAGAACTGCTGTTCTTATACACAGAGCTGATAGCAAGAAACAATATTGAAAAGCTGGTCTGACAGATGAAAGTGGTTATGGAATTATTATTATTATTATTATTATTATTATTATTAATTATTATTATTATTATTATTATTATTATTATTATTATTATTCTGAAACTAGTTAATTGTGTAATTGTAGATTAGAAACAGGTCTTTTGTGGCAAAGAAAAGGCACATGCAGAAGGATTTCACAACACAACTAAGCTGCTATTCTGTTGAAACTTTCACCAATACAGTAAGAGCATGTCATTTAGCAAATGAATATTCAGGTTGTGTAAATGATATTGAATGGCAGTGGCAAAAATCAACAGCTGCTATAGATGCAGTACAAGTGAAGATACGTATCAATACTGGAAGGTTTGCACGGTTTCTGTTTAATGTAATTTATCTGAGTTTAAACAAATATAGTAGGAGTCGATCGTATATATTTTTAACTCTGCTATGTAGAAAGTTGAGTTGCCATGGATGTCACGTTCTTGGCAGGTTTTATTTGGAAGAACCACCGAGCTCCCAAGAGAATTGTTCCTCGAGTTTCAACGTAATGCTTCAGCAAGCACTGTTCGTTGTAGGCTTCTAAAATCGACGTTAATGCTGAAACATGAAAAAGCGACGTAAGATTCTGTGTCGTTCATCCTGCACTTCCGTCAAGGCATACTTATGTTGCCAGCGAAGCACCAGAATTTTTCGCTCCTGGTTTTCCTTCGAAACGCGTCCTCTGGCGATCAACGGTTGGCAGATGGACCGATGGTTTATTGCATTTGTTGGGCGGCGTGGCTGGCATCCGAAAATCTCTAACCACTTTGGGAATAGATCGTGTGTGGATAATTTTTCCATAAAGAAACTTAAACTGAGTGAATTGGCTGTGGCGAGAGTGACGGATGACCTCGATTGTGGCTGTGCGCTTCGTTGCTCTCTGGCAAAGTGTGGTGAATATAGTGTAATCTGTGTTATCGTGTTTGTGTTTATGGTCATCTGGTGACAACTGTGGGTTTTCTGTGCCATTAATTTCTTCTTAAGGCTTGTTGTTTGGTTGGCGTAATGGCAGAGTGGTATGATCTGGCCTTTTACCAATGGGTTGAACCAGATATGAGTGTGACGTGATGGCTGATACAGTAGGTTGAGTGCTGACATTGTAACAGAGTGTACAGCTTTACGAAACTCAATTGCTTTGCACCATTAACTGCTGAACTCTCATTATATAATGGCGCTATATGACTACATAAACTGATTTTAAAAATAGGTAATGTAATTTGAACATTGTACGCCTCACTTATGTAACTTTTACAGCTGCAACTTTTCTCCTGAACGAAATGCGGACTGCCATTTGTGGTCCTCGGTAGTATCAAAAGCTGCGGACACACTTTGAGATGAAATCAATTCATTTCTAAATTATTCATTGGATAGACCATAAGAATAGAATGTTTTGTAATCAATCCCAATAAACATTCAGTGTCCATTCAGCACCAATAATCTCATCTAATAAAGTCACAGAGACAGCTGATCTATATATGAAGCACGTTAGTCCTATAGTCTATACTAGCCTTACATTTAAGCCAGCATATGATTGTTAAATTAATTCAATGTATACCAGATAACCTACCACATTCGAATGCATGGTACACTCAAGTCGCAGAACTTAATATGAACCGGACCTTTCATTTTCATACAGATCAAATAGTCATTTAGCAGTTGGCATACTGAGGCAAGGAACTTCTTCCTCTTGACTTTCAGTAGAATCACATGTAGAAGTTGATTCTGTTGATTGAACAAATTCTCCAATTTCCCCAATTCTCTTACTTGATAGCTTCACTACATGAACAGACTCTGAAGACATCTTCACATCAAAGTCTTTCATGGCACTTTTAGACCAAATGTTGCTCAACCGTACACTATGTGCCAGTTGTCTCTGACTCCCTTCAGTGCCACTTTTCAAAAGTTGCAGTTGGTTACCATCTATTACATGTACATGTAATTCGAAGTTTATCTTACTTCAGCTGATCTAACTCTCATGCATGATCACAATGCCCAGTCACCACAATCAACCGTTCGACGATAACTCGGCAGCCAAACACAATATTTAAGGTGAAAAATGAACTTTTATTAGGTCAGATTAACACAATATATACTATTATACTTCCGTCTGATGTTTTAGCGTTATATGATGAAATGGTTTTATGCTGCTATGCAGTGAACACCATTACCTATGGAAGTAGTGGACTGTGGAAGGTTGCAGTGCTCCATTCTATCTGAGTTTGGGCCACATTATTTATTATGATGATCAGTAGCCACGGGACTGATGGAACCTCTATGGATCATTCTTTGAAGTTCTTTCAATTTGATCCAGAGTTCATGGATTAGCGTTTGCGTGATGTCTTAAGCTTCGATGAATTCCGTTCAAATGAGGTGACAGTGATCGCTCCTTGCTTTCAAACGACTATGAGCCAATCGTTAATTCTCATTTCTGCAGCTGGCTTCCTGTTTCTCATGATATTCTGAAGCACAGACAACATTTCATCAAAGTCTGATACTAAATTTATACCGATGATGCTGGCTGGCGTTGACACAGATGCTGACAATTATAATAATCATATATGTGTATATGTATATATACAAAATATATATGTATATACATAATGTATACACAACCACTTGAAAACTGTTCTTTTTGGCCATGCTGGAGTCGGGAGCACCTGTGAGTAGTTCTCATAAAGCGGCGGTATATAAATATATGAATGAACGAATGAATTTATAATATATACCTCTAAGTTAACATTATAGGCTTCACAAACAACAGAGCTATCACGTATAATGTACATGAATGCGATTTGGAATTTGTGTAATTGTAATCTAACAATTATAAAGCACCGCTACAAGAAAAAAACTCATCAGTGGCGCTCCTGACCCTAACCAGTGAAATCACTGTCAAATATTGCAGACTTCAGGCGCATTTGAAGCTGTGGAAGGGCCAAACTGAGGAGCTCGAGCCACAGCTTTTGAGAAAGGTGATAGTTAATTTTTCTGGCATTAAGAAACAATTGTTTCTCAGAATCACTGAAAACTGAATTTTTGGCTCTAAAGCGAAATATTATCCTGTTGATGTTAACTCAAGGTTTATGCCCATATTTAAGTGCTTAAAGGAACTTTATGTGGCAGGTTTATTTAGCTAATCAGCGCAGATACAGATGACCATTGGAAAAAAGAACTGTTGACAAAGAAAGAAGGATAGAATGTAAACTGGCACTGTATGCATGTGGATGCCAAAGTATCAGTACTGCTATTCTTTTGTCAGCAACATAAATACTGTTAAATGAATAACAAAAATAACACTTGGAAAGACATGCTCCAGCAAACACAATTGTTTCTTAATTAACCATTTATTTTTTTTACTCTTGTGTTTTGGTAAATATTTGGGGGCAAAGATGAATTAAAATTTAAAAAAGGTGATTTGTCTCGACTGCATTGCAGTTATCGATTGGAGAATCTGATAAAACAAGCCTTTTACTGGTATATGTAATTTCCTATATAAGTAAATTGTGCTGAAATCGGCTCTATATGAATTAATTATAAGTTATGATTGTAATTATAATTTGTTACTTATACTGTTCCAGTGTGTAATGCATAAGGCATAAACTGATGGCACTCCAAAACCAAGACATAATTAGGTCAATGATGATGTAATAAATATATAATATATATTATATAATCTGATTATAATGATAAAATATACAAGACTGAATTTCCAGTGATTGTTATGACGTATCTGTCCAGTTACCGACTCACAATCAATTCGATTGATCAGAACTCGAGTTCTGATTGATCTTGTCCGAGTTAGGCAATAAAGACCTACATTCTGATCTTGAGGGCTGAGCTGAGTAGATGAAATCTGGCTATTTTTTTAATTAAAGGATATTTGTGTAGCTCCTTTTAAAAATAAAGGATCATTTATCAGAATTCTTTTGGTGTCTGTAATTCACTTCTAAGGTCATTGATAGTATGAGGAGATATGCTGAACGTCATTCAGATGCAATAAGTAATAGGCTATACAAGCAGAAAATATGAAATGATGACATAAGTCATTAGGTATCCAAGCAATTCTGCTAGACAAAGATGTTCAATGAAGACTCCGATGGTTGGGTCATGTAGAGAGAACGCCAGATGACCGAGTCCCACACAATACACTGCATGAAAGATTCGAAGAAAAAAAGAAACAGTGGCAGACCAAGACTAAGCTGGATAGATAATATAAATGAGGACATAACAGCACTTGAACTAACACTAAGAGTGGCAGTGGACTTGACAAATGACCGAGGACAATGGATATCATTTCTTAGTACTCATCGCCGTCAAACAGCTGGCATCAGGAACTGATAAGGATACAGGCAGACTATAGCGTGTCAGTATTGGGCTTCATTCTAGACTAAACTGTCTGGTTCTGGCACACAGTTGTTGCGTTTTATTACCAGAGAATATGTGTGTAGGAGCAATCTGACTCCATTGTCTGACATCCTTTTCAGTAACCGGGGTGAGACGTCAGCATAGGCATCAAGATTTGTCCAGATGTTTTAACGATCTTCCGTGTGCACTTGTATGAATGATTCCGATTGTGTATGGAGGCACTCCTTATGAAAGATACGTGACACCCAGGTTTCGTAGCTGGACCATGCCGTGTTTGTCTGGTCAATCCGCAGCGGGTGTT
Source organism: Allolobophora icterica (assembly GCA_963556255.1). NCBI lineage: Eukaryota > Metazoa > Annelida > Clitellata > Crassiclitellata > Lumbricidae > Allolobophora > Allolobophora icterica. Next base: position 45,268,506 of record OY744602.1, on the reverse strand, counting down.
GAACCGGGGTCGCGGAGGTGAAAGGCCGACGTGTTGGCCGCTTGGCCTCCCATCGCCTTGACTGGGGGGGGGGGTGAGTGTCCAGGGGGTCCAGGACTCCAGGCAATAAAGACCTACCTGGAGTCCTGGACCCCCTGAGTGTCCAGGGGGTCCAGGACTCCAGGTGCATTCTAATGCGTTCCTATTGTATAGGCCTACAGTGAATCCCATAATAATTAGCGGTGGCTTATTTATCGGTCAGTGGGATTACCTTGTCTGGCAGATCTTTGCTATGGGTGCCATGAATAGCATAGCTTGTGGGAGTTGGAGTCCATGCCTGCGTCGATAGTTTAACGGTTCTGCTTACGGCAAATGGTTTTATGGTCTATTTTGAAAGCTAACTACTCTGAAATGTAGTTGATGTTTGTTTATACTTTCTGCCTCTGGATTGCGGACGCTTTATAGACTGGCCGTGATGTGGTCATATACTTCGCACACACCAGATAATTGGTGAATGTTTGGTCAAGCTTTTTGAAGTGGTGCCATCAGCAGAGGGTTGAGAGTTGAGTCAGACTGCACTGGAAGGGAATTGTTTGTTTTAGGTGAGGACACGTTTTATTGCTGTTTTGACTTCCTCTTCATTTCCCTGTTACTGTCCTTTCCATTTTGAAGGATCAAGTGGAGTATTACCAGTGGCCGATTGATAGGGGAGGGGTCAATAACGGACTTATGTCTGCTAAGTACGGCCGGCTGACCAACACATATATGCTTGGCCTAACATCACGTGCTGCTGATCATGCAACTCCCTTAACTTCAAATCACGTGTGAATCCATCCCTGGTATTCTAAGAATCTGCAGTTCAGTTCATGTACGTCACTTGCTGTAGCATACAGAGATAGCATGTTATTTTTCAGTGAAGGGACATCCACCATTAAATTTTCTGCAGAGTTGTGCCGTAACCCTCTATGGCCATTAGATGGGAATCATTTCAACTTTTGGGCTGAAAGTGTGGTTTAGGTGTTGGCCGTGTTTTTAAGGTGTGGGTGGTGTTCTGTAACAGATGCTCATTGCTCAAACATTACTATCCCTAACTCGGCTCGTTGAACAATTTGTCTTCAATAAGTTGTTAAATTCTTAATGAGCCATCGTTTACAAAACTATATTCAGACATGTAACGAGCTGATGATCAGCTCTGATGATCAGCTCTGATGATCAGCTCTTTACATGTGAATTATACAATGCACTTTAATCTTTAATGTATAATTTTGTTGCAGTAAACAGCACTGCATATTGGTGTAAAGTGTAGCCTTACACTGCATAACAACCAAGTTAGACTGCTGCACTGGAAGCTTAAAGAACACACAAGAACTGAAAGCCAGTAGCCTACTGATAACAGGATATTTAGAAAAATCTAAGCCAAATCCGAACTGATTTTTAAAAACTAAAACCGATCCGACTTGAAATACTGATATCGACAGATCTAATAAGTGTGTACACGTATGTGTATTGGGAATCAAGTTCCAGAACAGCAGACGTCAAGGATGCAATGTAGCCTAGTTCAACAACGCGATCGATGTCAATTCCACGTAGGCCTATATAGAAGAAGAGAAGAGCAGTCCCTTAGACAAACCCTAGCCTATATAGAACATACCCAGAAAGTCGAACCCACGCCCCAGAGGTGAAATGCCAAAGTTTTTCGACCTGCTGAAGAAATTTACCACGCTTCCGCACACGTTCGGGGGTTGGGGTATTTTAGAGCGCGGTCATGCACTTCCGCAAATTAATCTCAATTTGCGCTGGTACCAATTTACATGAAGGCCACTCCGTTTACAATCTCTCAGCTTTTTCGGACTGACCCTAGTCTGCAGTTCTAAGAAATGACTTGTATTTGATTTACATTGTCGTGCAGTCTGAGTGGTTTTCAATCAGAGCAGATTAGGCCTAGTGGAGGGAGCGTCGTCGCCCGTGCCTCTAAGTCCTTTGTAGGTATCCCGCCGCCGCCGCCTCCGCCGCCTTGTTGGGAAAGAGCCCACGTAATGGGTCGACTGTTGCTGGGACTGTCGAGCGAAGAGCACCTGCCAGTTATAATCCCGTGATTAATTGGTCAGTGTGTTGCGTCGTTGTCGTATGGAAATCGCCTCCGCGGAGATGGCGCGAGCAACGAACAGTACCGAAGAAAATTGTTCAGGCTGCGGCGGAAATGCCGCGTAAGATTTTGTCCCCGGGTCGCGGCTGATTGTAAGCTGGACGGCGGCGCGCCGACAGACGGATCAGATCCGTGAACCTGTGGCAATGTGTCATGCTGAAGCAATCGCAGTTGACAGCCGGTGGGTAGATTTGTCATCACAGGTATAGCCTTGTTTGCAGCAAATCTGTCTTTGGTCGGCTGCGCTGTGCTTCCTCCGCCGCCATTCACGCTATGACAAGTATTTATTGGGTGGGAAATCAGGCTGCGTGAAAAGTACTGTAACTCTTGTGCTAAGTCGTGCAGTATTCTTCATGACGTATGATAATACTGCTTATGTTGTTTACAATGTGTGATTTGGCTGATTTTACAATTTAATTTGACTGATTTGCTGAAGAAACTGGGACAGAAACCGTGCTAAGAGAAGATTGTGAAGCTGGATAATGTTTTTCATCCTGAATGCTGGATGGTTCATGGAGGCTTTGTTTGCTTTGTCCAGATCGAGATGCTTGAACTGAGAAAGCCTAATGTCTTTTTGCTAATCTGTTCTAATCCAGTGATTCATATCATGACATTATCATAATAATTTTTATAATAATCTTTATTATTTCAAACTGACAGACGCATTAAGATTACACTGAAACATGAAAGTACAATCAAGATCTTAATTAAACATGCAAGGCACCACCCTAGAGGGGGTTACGGGAATCGATCCGCGAACCTAATACTCTCCTGGCCATGAGTGTTACCATTACTCTATCCTCCCTCCCCAATGTCCAATACATCAGTCTACAATCGCTTAGAGCAGTGCTGTCCAACCTTTTTGACACTTTTTGAATTGTACTTGCAGACCAGCGAAAAAAATTATTTTTGAACTGCACCAGTAAACTCAAAAGCAATGACTAAAATTTAGTGAAAATTATTAACTGTATTAAAATTTATTATGGCAATAACTTAATTATGTATTAATCAGTGAATAATACCATGTATGTATGGCTTGCTTTATAATAGTTCCAAAAACGTATATCAATTAACATTCAAGCATGTTTTTAGTGAGATATTTGGCTTTTTGAATTGTACTTGCAATATTTTATTTGCAGTTGGTATTCAGCTTGGGTGGGCCATTTAAAATCAGCCCACAGGCCGCGTGTTGGACAGCACGACCTTAGAGTCAAATCACGATCAGAAGTCATAATCTGTTGGAAAAGCGAGGTTGAAATGCGATAAAACATAGAAACCAGAAGCCAGACCAACGTGAGTATGATAGATGAAAGAGATGCTTCTAGTCTTAGTTTAGAACTGAATGACATCCAAGAATTGACAGAACTAACTGAATTGGGCAGGAATTCCAAAGCTTTGGACCAGCGACCAATATAGCGCGAAAGCCCAACGCAGTTCGCGTGCGGCACATCAAGAGTCAGAGCATGCATTGATTGAGTGCTGCAGTATCTATTTGTATGAAGGGTGAGCATGGGACAAAGATACAGTGCAGACCCATTAACGTGAAGTCATTGGGGACAAGCCATCGGAGGAGAGCATGCTTAATCCACCCCATGTGTAAAATGGACTGATACAGAAATAACCTAAAATATTCTCAAACTAAAATACTAAATCAATACTCAATACAGAACTCTTATTTACTCTCACTTACTTTCATTTGGTTTAAGAAAAAATGTTTTACATGTAGATTGTGATTTCTTTTAAAATTCCTAAAGCAAATTTAGAACTTGATAATATTAAATAACATTTAAAAATAAATTTAAATGTTACCATAAATATGCAAAGCAGAATGTGTTAAAAAATCTTTAGCACAGGCAACACATCATATTGTTTTCATCTGTCCTTGAGCCAAGGACAGGCTGCACTGAGGACAATTTTTGTTCCTTCTGCTTCTGGCTCTTGTCTCTTTCAATAACTAGTCCAGCAGTGATTCATTCCATGACTTCATATTGATCCTCGTCATCTTGGGTCTTCCTCAAGCTCTCCGGATCCAGGACTTGTGCTTTGGCTGATTTCCGTCTCTAGGCAAGCTCCATTCTTTTATAGCACATGCCAGAAGTATGAAAACTTCCTCTGCTTGGTTACTTTCCGCACGCCCCTCTCTCTCTCTCTCCCTATTCATTTCAAATTCATTGATTCTTGCCTTTTCATCTCTGTCTTTATGTGCAGCTTTCACACACAACCATACAGTGCCACTGGCCATACAAGAACTTTCAATGCTCCATGATTTTTCCATACCCTCTTTGATGCTACTTCAATACCTTGTCCTTTTGACAGTTTGCACCAAATCTCTTTACAAAATTCAGAGCCCTCAGTGATTGGTGAGTGATCGGTGATCCAAGGTATAGAAATGCGTGGACTTGCTTCAGCTGGTTATCTTTTGTACTTTGATGTTAAAGGTGGTACCATTTGTTACCATGATCTTGGTTTTATCCACATTAATCAATAGACCCTGGTTGCTGCTTGCCTGATCAAGTTGATCTTCTATCTTCTATAGCTCTGCTGTTGAGTTTGCCAAAAAACATTGTAATTGGCATATCCCAGATATGTAACTCTTCTCACTCCAATTTTAATTCCTCGGTCGTAACCGTCCAGTGTCTTTCTCATGACCAACTCTGCCGGGACGTTGGATGATTAAGTATGGCAAGATAACAGAGCCCTGTCTAACCCCTTTCTTCATGATACTCTACTGGCTGCTTTCGTTGTAGCTGGCTGTTTATTGTGCAGCAAATTGACTAATATGAATGTTGTAACCCATGTTCATCATGTGAAAAGCAATCAAAAGCCTTTCTAGAAACAGCAAAAGTCAATGTTGAGGGACTGTTCAATGTGTTCATGCTCTCTAGTATTCTGCATGATTATTCTAAGATACATTTGTGACTTGTTCTCATGTTCCTCTTCCTGGAGGAAATCCAGCTTGTTCATCTGCCATCTGATACCTTGTCTTCATCCTGATCCTTTCTAGGATGAACTTATGGATGGTTCTACTGGTGTGTGAGACCAGTACTGTATTATAATACAATGTAACTATATCCTGGAAATGTATTATAACACCGAATTTGTATGAATATAGTCTGAGGCATATACACAGATATGTTCGTGATCTACCTTTAGGAAAAAGCCTTCAGATGTTGAAGAAGTGTGTACTGACACTGAAAGTCTTTACTGGTGTGTATAAGAATTCAGTGTTTTAAAAAGATTTCTGTGCTGAAATGTGATACAATAGAGGTTTTGGTTTTGAAGATTCTGTCATGGTTTAAATTATAAAATTTTAACTGGGGGGTTGAAAATTCTTACATGCCCGGATGTCCTGACTGGAATTCTAACGGACCTTAAACTGGTATAGGTGCTAAATTGTAGTCAGGGCCGCCGACAGAAATTCCGGGCCCCTAGGCAGAGCAGTCATGGGCCCCTGGGCAGAGCAGTCGCAGGCCCCTAGGCAGAACAGTCACGGGCCCTATAGGCAGAGCAGTTGCGGCCTCTAAACTATCTTTAGACTATATATAAATGTAATATCGTACGGTCATACAAAAAAATTCCACAAATTGAAATAATAAAAGTATGTGTACGACCGTATGATATTATATTTATATATAGATATAGATATACAACTATGATTTTATTCAGATGCTTGAAGTTTAAACTGATTGTAGTTAAGCGTCAGATAATATATTTTAAAAGGCATAAATCATAAACTTTGTATAACTGATTATAATATTTTTCATAAGTTGATTGCAGGCCCGGCCCGGGCCCTAAAATGTCGCCGGGCCCCTGGGCATTTGCCCCTCTGACCCCTCTCGGCGGGCCTGATTGCAGTGGGTGTATGGGTGTACTCGATCCTTAGCTGTGTCTAACAAAATAATGAACAATGAAGAATACTTATTGGAAAACGTTTGGCTTTTCTGAAGATTTCTAGCAACATATTGTTACTTAACAAACAGTGAAGTGGTGTGAATGAAAGCTGAGAAACACAAAACAGTAGTTTTCATTAATTTTTTTAAAGTAAGATACATTGAATCACTGAAAGATGTGCTGTGGGGTTTAACTTAACCCCCAAGGTAATTTTGGGAATTAATGGATGGGTTGAAAAATGAATTGGGGGGTTGAACCCTCCCAATCCCCCCGACAATTCAATCCCTGGATTCTGATATTCAATTACATGGTTTTGTTGAAGTACACTAACTTTTGATTAAGTATAGTCTGTGACCTTGCAGAATATGTACAAATTATGTTAAATCACCATAATGTAAAGTATCTTCCAAGTATACTCTGGGTGCAGTGCACTGTTTGGAATATGCCACATACTCCATGTGTTCAGTTAGTTATTTAAATACACCTAGTCCATGATTGTGAGTTGCTCAGCTGAGATAGAATTACCCCAAACACAGTTATTATGGCCTCATATATACTCTCGTGGTGTTTCTTGGTTGCCCCTTCATTATACAGAGCGTCTCGTGTCTGTACCTGTAAGTTGTCTCCGTATGATTAAGCAGCATGGAAGAACTGCATTAGGTCTTTTGTCTTTGATCTGTCTCTTTTTGATTTGGCCTTAGAATAGGAGTAGTCTGGGGGTTGAGTGTGATGAGATTCCTCATCTCTTTATTAGTTCACCTAATCTGCTAACCTTAGCACAGGTTCATCTTGGATGGCGGTGTGTCCAATGGCGGCGGGGAGTGGCCCTGAACCTTTCATTTCGGTCGGTGATGCGTAGACGGACCGCGGTTGGTTAGTGGAAAGCATTTACATGTTAATTAAGAGAGAGTCTGGCATCGTGTGGCCAAGATGACCGCTGACAGTGTGGCAGATGCCATAAAAGGCGCCGTCTGTCGTTGTCGACGCAAGAAACCATCCCTATCTAATAGGATTATTGACACCAGCTGTCCGCTGCGCCCGTCGCTTCCTTTCCGATGCTGAGTGCATCTTTGACCTACTACTAGGAGATGGTGGCTCCATCGGATCACAAACTTTTTGCTTACTTACTTATTTATTTTCTTAGGTGTTTATGACATCAGAATCAACTGACAAGGCATCGGTCGATGACGCTAAACAAATTGCAATAAGTAAGTAAGTAATTTTTATTAGCACGAGACAAACTCTCACGTTTTAGAACAATTTCACTATAAAAAGTTGCACAATTTCAATAGGAAAAAGCTGATGCAATATTATAGTTTTAGAAGTCTAAATTAATATACAGTTGAATCTGTAGAACTGAATTAACAAAATAAACCTTTAGATTGGCCTATGATTGGAATTCAAACTAACATGTTAGATGTCGAAGCAATCATTAAAACTAGCATTATTGCAATTTTTATATAGTTTGTACAGTGAACAAATAATGAAGAGTTTTTATGCAGCAGTATATGAAAGTAGGGTAATTCAAATGTATGCACCTTAAAACATTTAAAAACTTGTAGGTGTTGAATAAATTTGTTGGTTCTATATTGAGGTCAAGCTGAGTGGTATTTGCTCATTCATTCATTCATTCATTCATTCATTCATTCATTTGTATATTCTAGTTCATTCAGTTAATGTGTACAAGGCCTCATAAAATATCAACTAAGAAGGACATAGTAAGGCCAGGCTGCATCAACGATCAGTTATACAGGCCATGCACCCAATCATGAACCTTTTTCAAAAACAATAGAAAGAGCAAAAGAAAGTTGTCTTTGAGATCTGGCCACTCCTTTAAAACCAACATGAAAGTGTTTCCAGTTAAAAACCGTTGCTTGTGTTAAATTATTGTTTTTTTTTCAGTTGTTTTCTTGATTCTTTTAAATTGCTTGTACCACTTATGGTAGAAACTTCTTAAGGTAAGGTAATTGCTCACTTACTACATTAGTTGCTCTTGTGGGTGCAGTCCTATATATATGAGAGTCTGGCATGAATAACGAACAATGAAAAATCTTACTAGGCCTACTGGAGAACCTTCCTTGTGGGTTGTTTGGCATGGTATACAGACTATCGCTCATAGATAGTATCGCTCATAGGACCATCACTCATAGGACTATCACTCACAGGGACCATCGCTCATAGGGCCTTTCACTTTTTTTGTGATTCACATGTTGTGCTTTGATTTCAGCACCATTAATAATTATCCAACATGTGCGTCTAATCTGAATCCCAAATGTAACATTTGTTTCACCCTGCTGATTCTGCATAGCTGGACACTTCTTGAGGTCGAGGTGCACATGCAGCGACTTCTGCAGTCTGCTGTTACTGATGTCCTGATTTGATGCATGTTTGGAAACTATCTGGGGAGAAGGTTTAGACGTATCCCATTTACTCTTTCAGTAGCCCGTGTTGGTATTCGTTCAGCTGTAGTTTTCCTCTGGTATTTTTGATCTCATAATATGTGTCGTGGGTGTTATGTTCGGTGGGACATTGGTTCACATTAAAAGATTTAGATGAAACCAGCTGACGGACCGGGTCACGGATCAAATGCGCCGGCCACGACACTTTTGAATCTAATCGAGTTGTAGGTGCATTTGGCAAAAAGCTTTTCCATGTCCGGGCCGTGAGCGTGGCTCGTGGCCGGTGTAATTAGTTAAGTCATTCAACTCCTCGTAAAGCTAATGGATTTTTCAGATCATTCACCTACTCGGAAAGCCTTGGGAATACAGAAGGGGAAGGACATTCGGTGTTCGTCAACAGAGTGGAGCAAAGTAATCCGATTAGTTGGGGAGTTTGCGCAGACGGATTCTAAGATTCATTCGAACGAACAAGGGATCGGAGAAGTATTGTAAATTGAAGGCTAAACCTTTGCCTTGTCATAAAACCCGCCGTTACTGTTTTAGTCAAGAAGTTTTATCGACAGAAGCAGAGTACGAGAAGGGGCGGTCTCTTAAAACTGGATTTCGTGGCACAATGATTAATGGGAAACTGCAAACCACTTGGGGTTACAGTGTTGCTTGGAAGATTAATTGTCGTGAGCGTGTAGGAGAAGGGTGATTTGTTTCAATGGACTGTGGATTCCTGTGGTTTATGGTTGACCTGTTTTGACATCTGAGAAGGGATTAGGGAATTAGAAAACGTGAAGGTGATTGTTGATTTCTGTACATTTGGGGTTTTGGTGAATTTCTATGTAATTTAGCTTCTGCTTTTGATAAAGTTAAGGCACAACACTTTATTTACTTAGTTTTCGTCGTGCTCGTGTTCATAAGTCTTAACTCAGTTTTTGTCAAGTCAAATGATGTGCCATGTTGAATTGGAAACCTGACTTGTGACCCTATAGCAAAACACAAGTTTTCCCAAGTATGCCAAGATCAAGTAGTTCCTCCAGTTGAAATTTCCTTAGAGGATAGGAGCACGCACTCTATAGCTTGCTTTCCATTTTTGCTGCAAATCTTGATCGATATTACAACTTGCAGGAGTTACATTTACTCCATTACTCATTGCTGACCCCAGTGCCTTTTCATATGGAGCTTGTGCTTGTAGAAAGATTTTAACTCACTGATGTTGAGACATTGATGTTTTCAGCCGCAACCAGAGTGGTCACAATTTTGACTGCTGAACATGTCATGCAGGGATTCAGCTTTCCAATCGGATATTGCCAACAATCCATACTGACAATCGCAGTCATCTGGAATTGCCTTCGATCTGCATGGTGACCGAATCATCAACTGTCGACCGCCAGAAACGATTTCGTAATTGTGTCCTCGACCGCGCAAGAGCCGTTCTAAATCTTGGTGCATAGGATGGTTGTATTGTGCTGCGAACGCCTTGTATATCAGATAGTGTTATCGCGCCTTTTGCGATTGTCTTGGCCTTTTATGGCACTTCTCCCCTTCATCAATGCATCTCTTTCTTGTCTGTCTGTATGGATGCCTCCATAAGTGGCTCATGTTTCCTGTGGTGGAGGAGGAGGAGGCTATCACTCTGCAGAATACAGCTTGCGTCTGAATGTGCCAGAGGGATTTGTTTTGAGCAGATCTTGGCCAGAACTTTTGTATATTACTTTCTCAAAATTTGTGCATGGACCAGCCCTTAAAATTTCTTGTGGCAGTTGCCTCTTTTCATCTTCGGAATGCCTTCTTATGGTGGTGCATTGATAAAAATGTTTTGATCCTCTTCTATTCTTTGGTTTATTTAGTAACCAAACATTTCTTTCAATCTGGATCATAGCTAGAATTAATGAGCAATTACAATGGAGCATTATCTTACCTTTACTAGCTAATAATTTTACTCATTCTAGTATTTATATAGCACCTCTTCAAGGGGCTACTCAGAGGTGGATTGTTACCAGCTAATGTAGAAAGAGAACCTTGTGTGTTCCTCCTCCAATCAAAATCGGATTCTAAGGGTGATTTATTTATGTTGTGAGTGCTGATTTTATGGCTGAGGAGTTATCTGTACGTTGTGCTATATAAATATTTAACTATATTATCCTGTTATATTATATATATGCATTGCTAGTTACAGTTTGGTCCATGATTGATCTTATCTCTCTGGTGTAGTTTTAGAATATTCTTTGCATCAGTTATCTCATTTTACTTTTCTGATAACCCTTGTGATCCTCCAGTCCATTGGCTGTGGCCGGTGGGTGACTAGCCACTAAGTTATGGTTCCAAATTAGCCGAAATTATCTCCAGTGAATGATTTACATCTTTCTTCCTACAGTTATTTCCTTTAAGACCTCCTATTAAAACCTGTTCCTTTCCTGCTTAATTATTGTTTGTTCCCTTTCCGGAAATGATGATCTTATTTTCTGAATTATATGCTGACTTTGGCTATGCCGCAGTGTTTATGTCGATTATCCTGAATTGATCCTGATGCTGAAATCTTCCCATGTAGCATTGTGACTTGGTCAGAAGTCAGATACCTGTATGGTTTGTTACTGAAATTTGATTGAGCAGCTACGGTTTTTCTCTGCAGTGTCAAGAACGGTTACAGCTGCATTTGGTTCACAGAGTCAGAACTCTTGCTAATAACTCCACCACTACCCTTAGTGCCAATTATGCCAGGCAGTGCCAGTCCCAAGCCTGGAGAATGGATGAGGGCGACTTCAACGGTCCTGGCAGCCATAAGATGTCTTTAACCACTGAAAACTAGTCTTATTAATCTGCATTGGAATTTCTCTTAAGATTATACACTTGCTTTTTACCCCTCTGATTGGGCTTCAGATCTGATGATGTTGGTGGTGATGATGATGATGATTATTTTCATTTATACTGTATATCCAGCATAGTCATGGTCTTCCTTTAGTTCTCTTTCCATCAAACCCGTAATGCCTTGTGTGGGATTAAGTCAACTGATGTTTTTCTCTATGAACAAACCATCTTAAGACTTTGCTGAATAACTTTATCCTGCTAAGCTGTCTGCGTATATCCAAGGACCGCATATTTCATCATTTCTAATTTCCTTGTAGTCTGAGAATTCCTGCAGATTGTTTATAGTCAACTCATTTCTGTTTAAGAATTTGTCTCTGCTTTTGTTTTCTGTACGTTCGGCATTCTGATCCATGTATGAAGATGGGTTGTCTATTATTCCTGAGATCTCTACAATTCTTGTTTATATGTCCCTGTCACTATTACATGTATGTACAATCCTTGGAAATTTGATCTCTGAGTTAAATGAATTAATATATTTGTTCAATAGGTTCTAGTAGGATACTGATATTTATTGTTGTCTCTGTTTTTTTTATAACCATTGTTGTATTTTTCTGGGGTTTAATCAGTGATCCATTTAGCCTGATTCATCAATGTTGTTTAGGTAAGTGGCGCTTGAAGTGGTGGTCAGCAGCAACTAATGCTGATATATGTACACGGAGCTGTGGTCAACAGTCCACAAATTAGTTCGTAAAAATAAATATTTTTGCAAATTACTCACAAAATTAATAATTTCATTTGAAAATAATTTTGTTTAGTACAAAAGCCATTGAATCGCCCTTACGACATTATGTAAAAATACTCAAGCTCACGAGTCCATGCTTGCTACAATGGTATGCAGACATAAAGAGCATAAGGTTATTGCTGGGGAGGGGGATAGAGTAATGGTAACACTCATGGCCAGAAGAGCAGCAGTACGCGGTTCGATTCCCGCAAACCCCTTGGGCGGGCGCCTTGCATGGCTGCCATAACGTGTGTTTAGTGAAGATATTGCTAATTGTACTGTCATGTGTCAATGTAATCTTACTGCGTTTGTCGATTTGAATTAATGAAGAAAAAGATTATTATTATTAGATCAACACTTTAATGATGGGCATGTACTAAAGCGACTGTGAAAACAATGCAGTTTGTCCTTAAAGTGTTAAACAAGTTTAATAACCACTGGTTTACACAGAATGCCACAATTGCTTCACACTAAGGCAGAAGATCTGTGGTGATAGAATGCATTCTTGACTTGCACTCATTTTTATCTTCTTGCCTACGTTCATCTCACTGAGGATCTCCAGTAAAAACTCTTTCAAAACAAAGTTTGATGAATTGTCCCAGAGTTACTAGCTGTGGAATGGTGGTGAAGAAAAGGCACACAGAAAGGGAACAACTGTTGCAGGGAAAGGAATGAACGCTGTTCTCAGAAACGGTCATCCTCAGGAGTTTTAATGCCGATACAGAGAGTTACAGTTTAGCATTGCCTCTATGAAGGAAGTGGCCACTCGTGCAGTGCTCGAAATGGACCGGAACGCACCGGAACGCCGTTCCGGTTCGTCAAATGAATTAGCGTTTCCGTTCCGGTTCGTCAAATGAATTATTGTGGAAAATACTATGAAATTAACGTGAATGCTCCCATATTTTTGACTAGCGTTCCGTTTCGTAAAATTTTCCATTTCGAGCACTGGACTCGTGAGCCTTCTTTGCAGAGAACGGATGCTATGAGCAGAGATGTTATCGAATGGACATTTTTAGTTGAAAGTAGGAGCAGTTGTGTGGGTATAACTGGGTTGGAATCGCCACTTACTGCGAATTTATGTCTAAACCGCAACCGCCGCACAGACACAGACAGCATATAAATAGAACAGACAGACAGACAGACAGACAGACAGACAGACAGACAGACGCACATACTGTAGACAGCTGGTCGGCCCTAGCAAAACAGGTGTCCAGCGGCATCTATCCTCGACTAGATGGGATCTGGACTAGACTGGGCCGCATGCACGCAGCCAGGCAGGTAGGGTGGCAGGCGAACAGTCCGTCTTGCAGGCGTGTATGCGCCTCCAGCCAAGGCATTAGCTGACCACCAGCAGCAGCAGCAGAAGCATCTTTAGTGCCCGATGGAAGGCACCGTCCACGTTTAGGAGGCAACGATAAGCAGTCGGCTGCCGCTCGCGTCTTGTCATCGCTGTCAAACCCACACGGTGGGCTGGGTTTAGGTCTGCTTCCCTCTACCCTCTCAGGCGTCCGGCTTCAGGCCTTATCCGTCCGGGCCGAGGTGATCCAACACGCGCGCCCCAGCTGTGATTGCAGCGCTCGGCTAAGCAAACGTCCTAATTGCCTGGTTCGCGACACGGTGCCCTTCAAGTTATCCGTAGCTGTACTGTGACACTTCATCGGCGGTTGCAGCGGCTGGCGGAGGTGGCCAGAGGGATCGGCGCAGCAGAGGAAGTGTACGGGACAACGACGACTACTCAGCGGGTAACTTTGATGGGCGGCGGCGGCGAAGGTTGGTCGATAGGATGAGCTCCAGTTCGCCTCAGTCGGCAGTTTCAACGGCTGCCCTACTAGTCGCGTGAGTCCAATTTATCCGTCTATCCGTTGCAAAACTCCTCTAGTCTGTTTATCACTGGTTTGATAGTAATCCATTGTTAATTTTTTATCCTGTTTTGTGATTCCTTGTTTCTTTTATTTTGCATTTGACGGTTTAAGCGTAATTTGACAGTTCACTGCTGTTGATGACGATGGAGGGGGGGCACATTTGAAATATCGGTTTGTTTCTATTTTATAATTATATATGTTTTGTGTTTTGTAAGCTCTATTACCATAACTGAATTGAAAAGTCTAAAACACAACATTTCTTTTGTATGTTACATTTTAATGTGTATTCTTTGAAGTTATGGGATGTGTGTGGTGGAGATTGTATAGTGGTTAACAAGATGGACTGTTAACTTAGACCTTGACCCGTGGGGTTCAAATCCTTGCGAAGGCAGAAGATGTTTTGAGATTAAACGCTGTATAATAGTGAACTCAGCTCAAAAACGCTTACACTCTCCGTTGACTAGATGTTGAAGGAGAGGACTGCCACCCACTCACACAATGTCGAAGCTAAGAAAATTAAGTCATTAATAAAGCAACACTTGCCTCTGAATGCCTAGGATCTTCTTCTCCCTTGCCCCTATAATCATTCCTCTCCCTATGTAGCAATAACTAATTAGTAAATAGTGGAGTCAAGTGAGTAGGTTCATGTCCCAATCTCCGGAAGGGTCAGTATGTATCTGTGTGCACACACGCAACACGTACACACACGCACGCACACATGAACGGCACACTTCCGTATCTTTAGCAACTCTTTAGATGTGCAATGGCCTAGTTATCATAATTGTGTTGATGCTGCACTGGACAAATGGTGCGATAAAAATCTAAGAATTTAAATAAACTTTTGATATTTTGCCTTCTTCCTGGGTTAGCCTAATAATGTTATGCTCAACAAGTGTCTGTCTATTGTCTCAGTTTTGTCTCAGTTATTGGTCACAACAGCTGGTAATTGTCCTTTCTTTAGAGCAGGAAGTTAACGTCTTCATGTTCTCTTTCTTCAGTTCTGTCACGTAATAGGACAATAATTGTTAGTGAAATCTGTCACCCTATGTCTCATAAGCACATTCCAGTCATAAAATCATAGGATTATTGATAAGCCACCGGCCCACACACTAGAGCAGCACTCTTGGAAGCATGTCTGGTTTCCAGCAGTTACTAAACAACCAATGGAAATCAGTTGTCTGGCAATAAAACACTGTCCCTGTGGTATTCTGACAGAGTAATGTGATCATTTTCTGTGTTGTGTATATCCTCGAGCAGTGGGCTGAGTTTATTGGGCTTTGACTCCAGATGACTTTTGTCTGTGAATGTTCTAAGTGCATTATTGTCTGCCGTAAGAATGCATATGCCTTGTTATCTGCAACATGTTGTTGTGAAGAGAGTGATTGTTTTACGTGAGATATTGACAATTTATTGTCAAACTGTTTAAGCATAGATTAAGTATATTCTGGAGTTCTCATGTTTGCACTTGAGCCAAAGGCCCTTAAGACCCCAAAGACCATAACAATATTGCCTGATATTGGTAGGTAGGGTTTTGTATTTAAATAAGTCACAAGCCGGTTGATTGAGTGCTCGGCTTGTAAAGCAATGAGTATAGATTCGAGGCTCCTCTGATATGGTTAATGTGTCGGGACCTGGAGCAAGTCCTTTACTCACAATTGCTTGGTCATTAGTGGGGCTTAATAAATGCATAATAATGATAATGATAATGATAATGATAATAATAATAATAATAATAATAATAATAATAATAATAATAATAATAATAATAATAATAATAATAATAATAATAATAATAATGATTGCCCCACTACTGTGTGAGCACTGTTACTTAAGACGAGACAAGGTAAGAAATGCTTACTGCTGAGAGAATATAAAATGCATAATTGCCTAATCAGCAGTATTACTTTTTGTGACTTTCCTTACTAAAATATGCGAACAGCTTTTTTCCCTCTGACGTCCTTGCTGATTTAAGAAGTCAGAGTGCACGGAGCAGGGTCGCCATCTTCACATGTTCTCTCACGAAGGAAACCCGCAGGATTACATCTATCTGTTCCCTTGGCGCTGCCTGTGGAAATTGGGTCGGCCTGGAGGTGATATGTTATGGCATGGTTCGCAAGGGATCAGAAACAGAGCAACCCCTACTCCGGGCCCTCGGCTGGCTCTTTTCCGTTGCATCCGTATACAACTTCGCTCTGAGGCGGACGAACAGAGAAGCGAGGGAACTGATGGACAGACAGACAGACAGACAGACAGACAGACAGACAGACAGACAGAGAAAGGGAGAGAGAGAGAAAGAGAGAGACAGACAGACAGGGAGAGAGAGAGAGAAAGAGAGAGAGAGAGAGAAAGAGAGAGAGAGAGAGAGAGAGAGAGAGAGAGACAGAGACAGAGACAGAGACAGAGACAGAGACAGAGACAGACAGACAGACAGACAGACAGACAGACAGACAGACAGAGACAGACAGAGAGAGAGAGAGGCGAATTCGAAGTAGTTTACTTCTGGGCAGATGGATGTGTATCGTAAATAAACTCAGCTGGCAGTTTTATGTCTATTAAGCCGGGTTTATAGTATGTCCGGTCCTCAGTGCATTATAGACACGGTTGTTTGCCGTACACAATGCCTGTGGTAGCGTTTATTTATACTGGATTTGAAAAGGCCCGGCTACCATTCCACTCGCATGCAATGCTTCCTCCTAGACGTTGTCGTCGGCGTCATCGGTGGCGTCAGTGGCAATCCTCATCGGTATTCCGTACTTTGTTTCAGGATTGATTGGTGCAGATCAAGCGCTGTACGCAATTCCTGGCACTGTGCAATATTTACATTTTGTTGTTGTTTTGTCCTATAAGCACTTGTGCCGTATACGCATCATTCTGCGATTTATCGTTTGCGATTATTCAGTATGGATTTAAGGATTTTGTAGCTGTTAGTGCACGAAGGTTGTTTCAAAGTTGGTGTTGGTTCAGATGAGTTCTACTTTCTCAAAGTCTCCAGGTGGCCAAGCAGTAATCGACTTGTTACAGTTTCTCGGGTTTGATTTAATCACCAAGAATCTTAGATGAAAGTGAGACCTTGCTTGTGGGGTATGCAATGTGGTTTTTTTGCACCTCTGCCTTGTCAACCGAAGCACCTTTCGATGATACACTTGAACCTCCTTATAACCCTATATGCCTCATAGTAACATGAATTCGGATATAATGAAGTCAGAGACATGTATCTCAAATTTAGCTAAGCCTAAGAAAATGAACTCATTATAACATAACCTTGTTATAAGGTGGCTGTTGATGCATCTTCCAAAGACAAGATTATAACAAGTTTTGGGTGCAACGTCTAGCTTCCAAATGCAAGAAGTACTCTGCAAGCCACCATTTGATTGAGCATATTTGGTCACATGATCATAGTTACTTCATGTCAAGAAATTCTGTGACATGCCTAGAAAGCGCAACTTCACCTCGATAAATGCAGGACGTGGTGTTCAATTGGTTAGAGGTTGCCTTGTAACACGGTGAGTACGGGGTTCAGGCTTCCTGTTAGATAGTCAGTGTAGGGAAGGGACCCTGAGCAAGTCCTTCACTCACAATTCCCAACACCATCGACCAGTGAAGATGCTTGGTCATTAGATAGTGGCGCTTAATAAATACGCGATAATATGATATCGTTGGGATAATATAATCATGCACATTCTGTCAATTAATTAACTATGGCAGGCATGGCGAACCTTTTTTAGCTCGCGTGCCAGAAAATAGCTACTAAAGAAAGTGGAAAATTTTGCGTGCCAGAAATTTATTGAACCAAGGAACACGGAATGAAGTACCCAAAAAGTGAAATCTAATATTGAAAAGTCATTGTATTATTTTTGGACGTGACTACTTAATAATGCGATTTATTTACATTTACTATAATTTTATATGACAGTGAAGCAAGAAAGAAATTGCTGGATGTAAGAAATAAAAAATATAAATAGTACGAAACAACGAAGGTTCAGAGTTCAGGTGGTGTGCCAAGAAAAATTTGTTGGCGTGCCCGGTTGGGCACGCGTGCCATAGGTTCGCCATCCCTGAACTATGGGGATCAGAAGCACCCTCCTCTGTCTGAGGACTTGCTGCCAATTTTGACAGGACTCTCATTCTGCTACCAGTAGGTATACTGTGTCTGACTAAAAGAGCATCTAGTTCTCAAGCTTCCAGATTTTGGCCACTGGCTCACCTTATGGTCATACCCAGTCGACACAATCACTTACTGTTTCTGGGTTTATTGTTAAAATATCTGGTAACAGCAGGCTATAATGCCAACCACTTTTAAAGTGACAAAAGTTACTCATGTGATCAACTCCTATAAGTATAGTCTTGTGACTGCTGACATTTATGTGGTCAATATCACAATAGAAATGTCTGGTAATAGCACACACTAATGTTGAGATCTCCTAAAAGTAACAAATGTAACTGCAGTCTATGCATAATTGACTATAGCATGACCTTTGAAGTTTTTTTTATAGAAATTTGTCTAATTTTGCAGCAGGTGGGCTTGCTTTGAGATCAGACAGTTGATGTCTACGAGTATTCCAGCATCGGCAGTGTCTGCTGTTAGGTGACACTGCTGTATAAGGTCTGGTTAGTTGCCTCCGATCAGACATAATAATTATTTGGAGGAAAGCTTTGAGGACAAACAGTGATCGGAAAATTCACGCTGGCGCAGAAACAAACGCTTGGCTGTATCAACAGCGGCCAATGGCAGATTGTGTTTTCTTAGATGATATATGGCGATTGAGTACAAAGCCAGCGCCTAGCCATTCATCATTCTCCAATCCATGCAAGCATCAAAGTTTATGTGCAGTTAGCAATAATGTGTGGCTGCAGTTAATGGCTGAGTCATTCTGGGGAACAAGTTTTCCCAGTCATCTTTCGGTTTCTTGTTAGGTGGGCCACCGTGTGTGGTGGCAGATGGCAACTGCATTTGTCTTTCACCTCCTCTGCCTGTGAAGCTCAAAAATCCTGCTACAACATGTTTCTTCATGGCAGCCGCTAAGCCTCAACACGGCTCAGTTTACCTTGACTCCTCTAAGCTGACTCGCCTTATGCTGACTTGATTCAACTTGCCTGTGGAATTGCCTCAACTAGAATCATTTTACAACGAATTGTCTTAGCTTGTTTTACTTTGACTTAGTTTTACTTGCTGTAATTACGTTGATATTAAGCATTGCTGCCTAAAGTGGTTCTGCCAGCCAATCTAATCTTGTACTGCCAGCCAATCTAATCTTGTACTGCCAGCCAATCTAATCTTGTACTGCCAGCCAATCTAATCTTGTACTGCCAGCCAATCTAATCTTGTACTGCCAGCCAATCTAATCTTGTACTGCCAGCCAATCTAATCTTGTACTGCCAGCCAATCTAATCTTGTACTGCCAGCCAATCTAATCTTGTACTGCCAGGCCAATCTAATCTTGTACTGCCCAGCCAATCTAATCTTGTACTGCAGCCAATCTAATCTTGTACTGCCAGCCAATCTAATCTTGTACTGCCAGCCAATCTAATCTTGTACTGCCAGCCAATCTAATCTTGTACTGCCAGCCAATCTAATCTTGTACTGCCAGCCAATTCTAATCTTGTACTGCCAGCCAATCTAATCTTGTACTGCCAGCCAATCTAATCTTGTACTGCCAGCCAATCTAATCTTCTGCTGCCAGCCAATCTAATCTTGTACTGCCAGCCAATCTAATCTTGTACTGGCAAGCCAATCTAATCTTGTACTGCCAGCCAATCTAATCTTGTACTGGCAGCCAATCTAATCTTGTACTGGCAGCCAATCTAATCTTGTACTGCCAGCCAATCTAATCTTGTACTGGCAGCCAATCTAATCTTCTGCTGGCAAGCCAATCTAATCTTGTACTGGCAGCCAATCTAATCTTGTACTGCCAGCCAATCTAATCTTGTACTGCCAGCCAATCTAATCTTGTACTGCCAGCCAATCTAATCTTGTACTGCCAGCCAATCTAATCTTGTACTGCCAGCCAATCTAATCTTGTACTGCCAGCCAATCTAATCTTGTACTGCCAGCCAATCTAATCTTGTACTGCCAGCCAATCTAATCTTGTACTGCCAGCCAATCTAATCTTGTACTGCCAGCCAATCTAATCTTGTACTGCCAGCCAATCTAATCTTCTGCTGCCAGCCAATCTAATCTTGTACTGCCAGCCAATCTAATCTTGTACTGCCAGCCAATCTAATCTTGTACTGCCAGCCAATCTAATCTTGTACTGCCAGCCAATCTAATCTTGTACTGCCAGCCAATCTAATCTTCTGCTGCCAGCCAATCTAATCTTGTACTGCCAGCCATCTAATCTTGTACTGCCAGCCAATCTAATCTTGTACTGCCAGCCAATCTAATCTTGTACTGCCAGCCAATCTAATCTGTACTGGCAGCCAATCTAATCTTGTACTGCCAGCCAATCTAATCTTGTACTGCCAGCCAATCTAATCTTGTACTGCAGCCAATCTAATCTTGTACTGCCAGCCAATCTAATCTTGTACTGGCAGCCAATCTAATCTTTGTACTGCCAGCCAATCTAATCTTGTACTGCCAGCCAATCTAATCTTGTACTGACCAGCAATCTAATCTTGTACTGCCAGCCAATCTATCTTGTACTGCCAGCCAATCTAATCTTGTACTGCCAGCCAATCTAATCTTGTACTGCCAGCCAATCTAATCTTGTACTGCCAGCCAATCTAATCTTGTACTGCCAGCCATCTAATCTTCTGCTGCCAGCCAATCTAATCTTGTACTGCCAGCCAATCTAATCTTGTACTGCCAGCCAATCTAATCTTGTACTGCAGCCAATCTAATCTTGTACTGCCAGCCAATCTAATCTTGTACTGGCAGCCAATCTAATCTTGTACTGCCAGCCAATCTAATCTTGTACTGCCAGCCAATCTAATCTTGCTACTGCCAGCCAATCTAATCTTGTACTGGCAGCCAATCTAATCTTGTACTGGCAGCCAATCTAATCTTGTACTGCAGCCAATCTAATCTTGTACTGGCCAGCCAATCTAATCTTGTACTTGCCAGCCAATCTAATCTTGTACTGCCAGCCAATCTAATCTTGTACTGCCAGCCAATCTAATCTTGTACTGCCAGCCAATCTAATCTTCTGCTGCCAGCCAATCTAATCTTGTACTGCCAGCCAATCTAATCTTGTACTGGCCAGCCAATCTAATCTTGTACTGCCAGCCAATCTATCTTGTACTGCCAGCCAATCTAATCTTGTACTGCCAGCCAAATCTAATCTTCTGCTGCCAGCCAATCTAATCTTGTACTGCCAGCCAATCTAATCTTGTACTGCCAGCCAATCTAATCTTGTACTGCCAGCCAATCTAATCTTGTACTGCCAGCCAATCTAATCTTGTACTGGCAGCCAATCTAATCTTGTACTGCCAGCCAATCTAATCTTGTACTGCCAGCCAATCTAATCTTGTACTGCCAGCCAATCTAATCTTGTACTGCCAGCCAATCTAATCTTGTACTGGCAGCCAATCTAATCTTGTACTGCCAGCCAATCTAATCTTGTACTGCCAGCCAATCTAATCTTGTACTGCCAGCCAATCTAATCTTGTACTGCCAGCCAATCTAATCTTGTACTGCCAGCCAATCTAATCTTGTACTGCCAGCCAATCTAATCTTGTACTTGCCAGCCAATCTAATCTTGTACTGCCAGCCAATCTAATCTTGTACTGCCAGCCAATCTAATCTTGTACTGCCAGCCAATCTAATCTTGTACTGCCAGCCAATCTAATCTTGTACTGCCAGCCAATCTAATCTTGTACTGCCAGCCAATCTAATCTTGTACTGCCATGCCAATCTAATCTTGTACTGGCAGCCAATCTAATCTTGGTACTGCCAGCCAATCTAATCTTGTACTGCCAGCCAATCTAATCTTGTACTGCCAGCCAATCTAATCTTGTACTGCCAGCCAATCTAATCTTGTACTGCCAGCCAATCTCAATCTTGTACTGCCAGCCCAATCTAATCTTGTACTGCCAGCCAATCTAATCTTCTGCTGCCAGCCAATCTAAATCTTGTACTGCCAGCCAATCTAATCTTGTACTGCCAGCCAATCTAATCTTGTACTGCCAGCCAATCTAATCTTGTACTGCCAGCCAATCTAATCTTGTACTGCCAGCCAATCTAATCTTCTGCTGCCAGCCAATCTAATCTTGTACTGCCAGCCAATCTAAATCTTGTACTGCCAGCCAATCTAATCTTGTACTGCCAGCCAATCTAATCTTCTGCTGCCAGCCAATCTAATCTTGTACTGCCAGCCAATCTAATCTTGTACTGCCAGCCAATCTAATCTTGTACTGCCAGCCAATCTAATCTTGTACTGCCAGCCAATCTAATCTTGTACTGGCAGCCAATCTAATCTTGTACTGCCAGCCAATCTAATCTTGTACTGCCAGCCAATCTAATCTTCTGCTGCCAGCCAATCTAATCTTGTACTGCCAGCCAATCTAATCTTGTACTGCCAGCCAATCTAATCTTGTACTGCCAGCCAATCTAATCTTCTGCTGCCTGCCAATCTAATCTTGTACTGCCAGCCAATCTAATCTTGTACTGCCAGCCAATCTAATCTTGTACTGCCAGCCAATCTAATCTTGTACTGCCAGCCAATCTAATCTTGTACTGGCAGCCAATCTAATCTTGTACTGCCAGCCAATCTAATCTTGTACTGCCAGCCAATCTAATCTTGTACTGCCAGCCAATCTAATCTTGTACTGCCAGCCAATCTAATCTTGTACTGCCAGCCAATCTAATCTTGTACTGCCAGCCAATCTAATCTTGTACTGCCAGCCAATCTAATCTTCTGCTGCCAGCCAATCTAATCTTGTACTGCCAGCCAATCTAATCTTGTACTGCCAGCCAATCTAATCTTGTACTGCCAGCCAATCTAATCTTGTACTGCCAGCCAATCTAATCTTGTACTGCCAGCCAATCTAATCTTCTGCTGCCAGCCAATCTAATCTTGTACTGCCAGCCAATCTAATCTTGTACTGCCAGCCAATCTAATCTTGTACTGCCAGCCAATCTAATCTTGTACTGCCAGCCAATCTAATCTTGTACTGCAGCCAATCTAATCTTGTACTGCCAGCCAATCTAATCTTGTACTGCCAGCCAATCTAATCTTGTACTGCCAGCCAATCTAATCTTGTACTGCCAGCCAATCTAATCTTGTACTGGCAGCCAATCTAATCTTGTACTGCCAGCCAATCTAATCTTGTACTGCCAGCCAATCTAATCTTGTACTGCCAGCCAATCTAATCTTGTACTGCCAGCCAATCTAATCTTGTACTGCCAGCCAATCTAATCTTGTACTGCCAGCCAATCTAATCTTGTACTGCCAGCCAATCTAATCTTGTACTGCCAGCCAATCTAATCTTGTACTGCCAGCCAATCTAATCTTCTGCTGCCAGCCAATCTAATCTTGTACTGCCAGCCAATCTAATCTTGTACTGCCAGCCAATCTAATCTTGTACTGCCAGCCAATCTAATCTTGTACTGCCAGCCAATCTAATCTTGTACTGGCAGCCAATCTAATCTTGTACTGCCAGCCAATCTAATCTTGTACTGCCAGCCAATCTAATCTTGTACTGCCAGCCAATCTAATCTTGTACTGCCAGCCAATCTAATCTTGTACTGGCAGCCAATCTAATCTTGTACTGCCAGCCAATCTAATCTTGTACTGCCAGCCAATCTAATCTTGTACTGCCAGCCAATCTAATCTTGTACTGCCAGCCAATCTAATCTTGTACTGCCAGCCAATCTAATCTTGTACTGCCAGCCAATCTAATCTTGTACTGCCAGCCAATCTAATCTTCTGCTGCCAGCCAATCTAATCTTGTACTGCCAGCCAATCTAATCTTGTACTGCCAGCCAATCTAATCTTGTACTGCCAGCCAATCTAATCTTGTACTGCCAGCCAATCTAATCTTGTACTGCCAGCCAATCTAATCTTCTGCTGCCAGCCAATCTAATCTTGTACTGCCAGCCAATCTAATCTTGTACTGCCAGCCAATCTAATCTTGTACTGCCAGCCAATCTAATCTTGTACTGGCAGCCAATCTAATCTTGTACTGCCAGCCAATCTAATCTTGTACTGCCAGCCAATCTAATCTTGTACTGCCAGCCAATCTAATCTTGTACTGCCAGCCAATCTAATCTTGTACTGGCAGCCAATCTAATCTTGTACTGCCAGCCAATCTAATCTTGTACTGCCAGCCAATCTAATCTTGTACTGCCAGCCAATCTAATCTTCTGCTGCCAGCCAATCTAATCTTGTACTGCCAGCCAATCTAATCTTGTACTGCCAGCCAATCTAATCTTGTACTGCCAGCCAATCTAATCTTGTACTGGCAGCCAATCTAATCTTGTACTGCCAGCCAATCTAATCTTGTACTGGCAGCCAATCTAATCTTGTACTGCCAGCCAATCTAATCTTGTACTGCCAGCCAATCTAATCTTGTACTGCCAGCCAATCTAATCTTGTACTGCCAGCCAATCTAATCTTGTACTGCCAGCCAATCTAATCTTGTACTGCCAGCCAATCTAATCTTGTACTGCCAGCCAATCTAATCTTGTACTGGCAGCCAATCTAATCTTGTACTGCCAGCCAATCTAATCTTGTACTGCCAGCCAATCTAATCTTGTACTGCCAGCCAATCTAATCTTGTACTGCCAGCCAATCTAATCTTGTACTGCCAGCCAATCTAATCTTGTACTGCCAGCCAATCTAATCTTGTACTGCCAGCCAATCTAATCTTGTACTGGCAGCCAATCTAATCTTGTACTGCCAGCCAATCTAATCTTGTACTGCCAGCCAATCTAATCTTGTACTGCCAGCCAATCTAATCTTGTACTGCCAGCCAATCTAATCTTGTACTGGCAGCCAATCTAATCTTGTACTGCCAGCCAATCTAATCTTGTACTGCCAGCCAATCTAATCTTGTACTGCCAGCCAATCTAATCTTGTACTGCCAGCCAATCTAATCTTGTACTGCCAGCCAATCTAATCTTGTACTGGCAGCCAATCTAATCTTGTACTGCCAGCCAATCTAATCTTGTACTGCCAGCCAATCTAATCTTGTACTGCCAGCCAATCTAATCTTGTACTGCCAGCCAATCTAATCTTGTACTGCCAGCCAATCTAATCTTGTACTGCCAGCCAATCTAATCTTGTACTGCCAGCCAATCTAATCTTGTACTGCCA
This sequence comes from Allolobophora icterica, assembly GCA_963556255.1. Lineage (NCBI taxonomy): Eukaryota > Metazoa > Annelida > Clitellata > Crassiclitellata > Lumbricidae > Allolobophora > Allolobophora icterica. Next base: position 45,243,400 of record OY744602.1, on the reverse strand, counting down.
GCCAATCTAATCTTGTACTGGCAGCCAATCTAATCTTGTACTGCCAGCCAATCTAATCTTGTACTGCCAGCCAATCTAATCTTGTACTGCCAGCCAATCTAATCTTGTACTGCCAGCCAATCTAATCTTGTACTGCCAGCCAATCTAATCTTCTGCTGCCCTGTTATCATCATTCAAACGGATCGGTTGATGTTCGCTTTGATGTGAAATTGAAGCAGTAAATGTTCATAATGCGTTAGACAAGTCCTGTCCAGATACAAGATACCAGAGGTCAGGGCTGAAACAAGAAAAGTCCGCTCTACAGTAGATAAAACAAACTGAAAAGTCTATTTTCAGTGGAGACCTGATTCCATGGTAAAAGCAAGCAATGAATTCCACATCCTCAAAACTAGCCATGTAGAAAGCCCTAAAGCTGAGCCTAAAGCCTAAAGCGATAAACTTATTAAAGGCGCTGCTGATGTAAAGCTGAGTATAGTTGTGCTCAGTTGCTTTGGAGTGTATCCCTAAAGGGAGCTATATAAATGTTAAGAAGTAAATAAAAGTTTACATTTACTGCTTACATTGTTTCAAGAAAACCAAATTGTTTCTATGCTTGTACGTGTCACAGTTTCCGACAAGTACAATACCTGATTTGTTGTCCTTAAGGAGACACTTTGTGAATGTGTAATTACAATTACAGTTACAATTGCGATACTGTAACGATAAGGTTGTAATTGTTATCATTTTCGCAGTATATAGCACCACTTCAAGATAAACTAACTAAAGGTGCTGCTGATGTAATAAAACCACATGCTAACGCGTAGAGTAGTTTTCAAGTGCTTAAGGACAAGAGGCAGGGAAATGCCAAGGGGAACCACACCCAAACTTCTATGCTGGATGGTAGGACAACCAAGTCACTTGGTGCAGTAGAGCAAAGAACTCTGTAGTCGGGATGGAAGAAACTGGACTCATGGCAACATAAGGATTGCACTGACTACTGTTGTCCTGTTGTCTGCTTCAGTTCCTCTGTAAGGATTAGCTAGGAGCTGGTCGATTTCGATGGGTTTGTGTACCGGGTATGTATCAACTGCTGCTTTTATTAGGATTAGCTAACTTATACCTGCGTAAACAATGGAGGCAGACAAGAGTTGGAAAGAGGCGAGACAGAACGACAGACAGACACAGACAGACGAAACAGAAGAAGAAGAATGAGTGGCTTTCATGTCCATTCATGTATGTTTGAACAGAGTACCGGCCAATGACCAGTTGCCGGCCAATGACCAGTTGCTGGGCAGTTGACCGTGAAGATAGAATGGAAAGAGCATCTGTTGGGCCAGTCTGCTTCCGTTTCTCTTCAACTCTTTTTAAATTAAATGCCAAATGCCATTCTGACCGGAGGAGAACTCAGAGCCATAGATTGTCTGATTATAGACACTTCACTGATTGTCACTCAAATTTATTCAGGACTCCTTCAAGGACCTCTCAAAAGTGTTGTGGATGTGGAAGTAAAATGTCTCATCGCAAGCCATATTGCCTGTTGTAAGTGATACATTATTAATAAAATTGTAATAATATAGCATCATCTAGTCATTGCTTTTTGTCATCATCTAGTCATTGCTTCCTTCAACTGTTCAAGGCTCCTCGTCCTACTATCTCTATTTCTATCTGCCCCTCCTTCCTCATTATTTTCCTGTTCCTTCACGTACACCTCGCCATGGTTGCTACTATTTCCTCCTTCCATCATCATCCTTCCCTCCCCCTTCTACTCCTACGCACTACTATTCCTTCTCCTGACCTCCGCCTCTCGTCTTTCTGACCTCATCCGCTTCTTCCTCTTCCTTCTCCGTATCCTGGCTGCTGCTTCTGCTCCTCTTCCTCCGTCTGCCTTTGTCATGTGCCTGTTGTTTCCAGTTGATTTCGGGCCCATGGCCTGCATTGCGGATAGTCCTAGCACCATGAGCCACAATACACCACCACCAGCGAGGCACCCGCGAGACACCAAGAGATAATTGTGTATATGCCCTCTGTTATCAATTTTTTTCCAGACTACATACATAAAATATGTATGCATATATCTATATATATGTATGCATATATATATATATGCATATTTAGGTGACTCATATTTATGTATTAACCAGTTAACCACAACCTCTAATACAGGCTTTATATTTATATGCAGGGGCATCTATATATGCATCCATATATGACAACAATATTAGATATACACATACGAATATTTCTGGTAACTATATATATATATATAATATATACCTATGCATAGGTGTGTATATGTTTATAAACATAGGAGCAGTCCTAGGCATATACTGAGATATGCTATATCACTGGAGAATCTATAGTTAGAACAAATTTCTACGGATTATGTTATCTGTAATGAAGCCAATGGTTTTCATTGAGCCAGCGTTGCAAGGGGTTAATGGCATGTGATATCGGCTCATAATTACTCCAGTTGATGATGTTGCCTTGTCCACTGATCCAGCCAGCCAGCATCCCAGGGATGCCAGATAACGCTGGCTGCTGCTGCTGCCTCTGCTGCAGGACCAACTGGCTACACAGTTGATCACGCATCAATGCATGAGGTGGGAGCATCTGCTTTGAACTTCTCCTGCCCAATATATCAGAATTGATTCCCTGGAGATAATGGGAAATGATCAGTGAGTATCTACTTGAATGGGCATGAATTCAGCCATGTATATATAAGCCACAGACACTTACTAGGATCAGAAAAAATGATAAAGGATTTACCGTGGAATAAGTATGATGCAAGGTTGTTGTGATATTATGTAAGGTCGATTTTATGCAGCATAAGGTCATTTTTCTGGTGTAAGCTCCTTTTGACATATTGTAAAGTCATTGCAATATTTATAAGTTAATTCGATACAAAATAAAGGTCATAGTAATGCTACATGCATCCATGTTCCAGGAATATACAATACAATACAACTGAGATTTATAACGCACCTTAATAAAACACAGTCTTACTCAAAGGACGCGTTACAATGCAGTGGTTAATTATAGTACTTTGAGAATAAATGAATATAGGTTTAGTTTTATCTTTATATAATAATGTAAGATCATTGTGATATAATGTAAGGTCATCTTAATATATTATATGATGAGGTCAATTTTATGTAACGTTATTGTACTCAAAGGTAATATAATGCCAATTATATGGAACCCCTTGTAGACCTGAAGGTTGAGGAAATCTGCTTGTAACAGTAACAGCCCTGCCCATTCCAGGTATGTATACGTACATATCTATATTCCATGCATATGTATACATTGCCCTTTAAGAACCTGACAGATGGTGAAGCACGGCAATGCCACAGCTATCAAACAAATCTCAAGAATGTGACTTAAGATTGTCTCCACTTGAGCAGTATTTTCAATGGGAGATTATTCCAGGAGGTCGTATAATGCATATCTATAGATATAGGTAAAAGCGGAACCTGATTTGTAGGTTCCTTACCCTCCTCCATCCCAGGGACGGAATAGGGCCCGGAGATTACAATAGCTTGCAAAATATGTTTTTCAGCTTGGGCAATATTCTGTGGAAACACACAGACTTCAATAAATAAGGGAACAGTCTTGATTAATGCTTGAGAATACGCCTATAGACGACTTTAAATAATGCATTAAGAACCCGGAGAATATGATTATAAAGAGCAATAAGTTTTCATGAAAAGGGTCAAGGAACTAGAATCTGCTGGATGATGAAATACTTTGATTTAACGACGTCGTCAAATCAACTATGATTGGTGTCAAAGTATGAAGGACGCTTCGTTTTATACAAGGAGTGATATGAAAGAAGCCGAAACAATGGGTCAATGGTTGGGTGTCGAGACTCGTAAGAAGGTCTTCGGATTGGCCAGGGTCTCCCAGAGGGACGCCATACGGTCGGGAGATTTCAGACAAGTGACAGTAGGTCGTCTGTTAAGCTGGGTAGAGTGGGAGAGAGGGACAGACCGGGAAGGAGGGACGCGTGTGGTATAGAGGATCGGACTAATGAGATGAGATGAATAACCAAATGATTGTCCCCTTGAGTGGCAACCGGTTGACCTGACGGGGCAGACGGCTTACCAGTAATCAGTGAAGTCTGTCACCCGGGGTCGGTTTGTTTGACCCCGCCCGGCATAGGGACCGCTCAAAAAGCACCTGTTCGAAAGCGTAACCAGGCAGAACAGGTGCAGGACGGCTGAGGCTGAGAGAAGTAGATCCTGGCATCTGTTCTGAAGCCATTGGCAAGGGATTCTGCATTCCACATGGCTGGGTCAGCCAGTTAACTATATTAGTTTTGCTATTATATGTACAGCATTGTACACATATATTATGTGTCTATATATAATATATATATATATATAGCAAAACTGTTTTAGATGTATTAGAGCATATTTATTATATATACCCCGAAATGTAGAAATGTAATAAAGAATATGAATGTGCATAAATTATATCTGGTGATTTCAGAGAATAGCCTCGCATGATTTATATTTCTTATACTGTAACATTCAGCCTAAAAATTATGTGCACACATATACAAAAGTCATGTTGATGTATATATGGTTATTTATATATGTTTTTATTCTAACTATATTCTGTAGGCTTGTTGTGTGATGATGAAGCATCAGTTGATGGCAGTGCTTTTTAGATGCTTTGAAACAAATACTAAGCGACTTTGCATTACAGATTTGCTCAGGTTCACAACACTGAAACCGTCCTAATTAAACTTGCGTACTAAAGTCAAATACTCAACCTGTGATGTTAAGTAAGCTAAGTTAAGGTAAGTAAGGTAAGGTAGTCAGTCATTTGTTGCATGCCTCTGTTAACAGTAGTCCTGAGAAACATGAATCCATGATCCAAGGTTTGATATTTGAAGTGATGTGCAACTTCAGTCCAGACAACCAACAGAACTCTGCAAGTGTGTACAAGTTGTGCACAGGAGCGTAAAATTTGATATTTCGGGAATGCTGAACGAGGTTATTGTCTCTGCCTTTTAAATCATTGATGGGTGGCTATAGGTGAGGAAAAGCCCCATTGTGATCCAGCAGGGGATGGGATATGATGAACCTTTCAAAGTCTCTGTGGGATTCCAGCCACCTGCTGTAAGCAGCATTATGGCGCTTTGATGTTTTTCAAATAGGAGCATGAATAGAAATAGTTTCCTATAAGGACCATTTTTTACCCTCGTAAACGCTGTGTCCAACTGCAGCAGACATTCGTGTGGCTACGGGCTAGCATGCTCCCAGACAAAACTGTCCAATGTCATAGGTCGTTCCTTGTAGCCCACTGTCAGTCTGTTTACCTAGCTGCTATAAATGTCCACTTGCATTTCCTATAAGGACCATTTTTTACCCTCGTAAACGCTGTGTCCAACTGCAGCAGACATTCGTGTGGCTACGGGCTAGCATGCTCTGGCTTAATAGAGTACAGCGTCGTTGCTTTATTAACGGACCGTTTAGCGTTTGTTTGTGTCTGTGCACTGTAGCGACCTCTTCTAACAGATTACTTTCCGCAGATGTACAAGGAGATAGCTTATGATTTAGAAGTATCCACGTGTTAATGATGTAGGAGCTTTGTCCCTGTCGAGACCCAATTGGGGTAACTTGATGGTTCATTTGGAACTCAGAAAGCTACTTTAAATGCTGTTGTGTTTTCTGAGGTTTTTCTGGCTTTGAATGTGGCCCTGGTCAGAAATGAGTCACCTTATCTTTCCTGGGCCCCTTCTGCAAGGGATGTTCTAGAAGTTTGGTTGGAATGGTCCTGTTGGTGAGCTGGGCATCCGGACACGAGAGGAGAAGATAAAAGGCACTACTTGGTAAATGCCAACAAAAAGAAACAAAAGGTGTGGACTAACGGAGGTGTGTAAATGAGACAATTGATGATTGGTGGACGAATAGGATTGCTGAGAAAGGCATTTACTGCTAACTTTGTTGCCTGGTTTTGGGTTTGGTTGGCTGTGGAAATCTTCAAACAGGACCCGCGGTTAACTTCGTGTTCCTTTTGCATGCACTTCACAATGCAATGTCACGCTTTTTCAGTGGTTGAGCCATCTATTTGAATTGGCTTCCATTCAATAGGAATGCATGTCCTCACACAAACACTTAAAACTGTTTTGTCATCTTGGCTGGTAGTGCTTATGGGTATACAAAGGGATGCTATTTAAATAATGTGAATGAATTAATGAATTAATGAAATAGAGGATTGCTGGAATGGAAGGAAAAAGGAAGAGAAGGATGAAAGAAAAGGAGGTTGCTGAGGAGAAAGGAAGAGGAAGAAAACAAAAGAGGAAGGAAAGAAGATAGAAGGATAAAATTTTGGAAGATAAGAAGGTTGAAATTAGATTATGTTTTATTGTTGGTTTTTGGATTTAATGAGATTATTTGTCTTTGGGAGGAAGTAAAATACCCAAATGTAGGGGTGTTGATCGTTTGTACCCTGAGAACAGGATCCAGCAATATATTGAGAAAGTAGACTCGGCCATTGGTCAGGCCTCAGAAATATTTGACTGCATAATTGGTAAAAGCATCTGTCCTGCACGCTGACATTGCATAATAATAACTAGTCGGTGATATTGATATAGGCCATGTGGTGTATGTCTACACGTCTATTAGTAAATGTTGTCTGTAAGTGTCAGGTATGTGTTATTATGAGCATATGATCTGATTTGTATTTTTTGGGCGACCGGCGAGATGAGTCCTACGAGACTTCTCCGGTAGCCTGCCACTGTATTAGTGTAAGTGTTGATACTGTGATATTGCTTTATTTGGTGGCGAATAAACTACTTACTTGCTCACTTACTTACTTACTATGTGTATTAGGCCTACTGCATTATAAAGTGTGGTTGAGCTATGTAAGCTAATTTTCAAAGACCATGAATGAGGTGCTAAATTCTATAGTTGTTCTCACGGTAGTAGATACCTGTTATTATGTGCTGAGCTAAGGAAAACAGTTATAAACAAAACAACTTACGAGATCAGCCTCTGTAAACTCTAATCTCATATTTCAAGCTTCAACTTAAAACTGTCTATTTTGTGAATTTATTGGTCACTTAGCTTCCAACTTCAGCTGACCTTTTCCACTTCCCTAACGACTGACCATGCCTCCGATTCAAGTGTGGACATGTGGCACTTAATCTCATATTATTCATTCATTTCGTTCGTTCATTCATTCATTCATTCATTCAACAGACAAAAGCATAGAATAAACGTAAATTTTGAATACCAAAGTAAAGGTTTACAATTTATTTAGGGATATTGTGGAGGTATGACATGGAGCTAATGGGCAGAAATGTAGAGCCAAGGTTTCCTGTAGCTATGCCATAGCAGGTTCAGAGGGTAATTAGGCCCTAGTCTTGGATTTCAAGTGGACCTAGGCCCATTGGGTCTTTGTACGACCAATGTATGCTGACACTGAAATCTATGAAACATGAAAGAATTTTTATGCAAAATGTAAATGTTTTCAGCTTTAAGGAGATTGACCTCTGACCCCATGACAGGGGCATTTCCTCTGGAATGCTCTATAGGGGCTTTGCTCCCAGACCCCATTATGGGCCTTCATTTCCCATTAACCCTGCGACAGGCTCCCTCAATGTTTACAGATCGGTGCCTGTGCCACACATGAAGTAGATGGAAGGGGAAGAGGCTGGAAAGAGGGCAAAAGAGGAAGAAGCACTCCAGAGTGTGTTGCTCAACGTCTTCCTGATCATTTACCTGAATACTTGGTGAAAGGAATTGAATCCTGTGGTGTGTGTGTTTTTTTTTTTACAAGTATATGCCTTTGTAGGTATGTGTGTGTGTGTGTTTGCGTCTGTGTACGTATGTGTGTACATGTGTGTGTTTACTGTGGCTGAAGTTGGATCGGATAACACAGTGAGCAGGATACCGGTTGACCTGTGTACTTCTTTTGGCTCCGTGATGGCCGTCATCTTTGATATGAATAAACTGACAGCTTCAGCAGCTGGGTAGGCCTGGGCAGACTCCCTGAGGCAATGCCTGTTAAAGACGGATGAGGATGCTTAGAGTGCCATTAGTAGAAATAATTAAACAAATTATACCGGTACTTTAGAGATCCGACCGTGATTGAACATGTTTCTTGTCATCTGTGACTAGGCGGAGATGACATAATCATATGGCCCTATGATATTAGAAATAGACTCATCACCAGCCTATAAGATTGTGATTCCAGTCTTTTAAAAGTATTGAAAGCCTCCACTGCCCGTACTCTAGTAAAGCCTGTCCCAAGGCTGGAGATAGGAGGAGGGTGATGCTAATGGGGAGGGGGATAGAGTAGTGGTAACACTCATGACCAGGAGAGCATAAGGTATGCGGATCGACTCCCGTATCCCCCCTCTAGGGCGGCGCCTTGCATGGCTGCCAAACCGTGTGTTTAATTAAGATATTGATTGTACTTTCATGTTTCAATGTGATCTTACTGCGTCTGTCGGTTTGAAATAATAAAGAATATAATTATTATCTTTGTAATGACATACGTAGTCTGGTTAAGTAATAACTAACCTTTTAAAAGTATTAACATGTATGCCTATAAGGCCCTTGGGACCAAGACTAGACCCTCCTATGTACAGAGACCTTCGACTACTAGTCCCAGATCAGACCGAGATGAAGCTGAGATGTTTGACCTTCAAGATGAGAGCAGCGCTGCAATATGAGACCAAGGCTCTGATATTGCTAAACGTGTATTTTTATCAGCAATCAACAGTTTTCTCATTCACAAAGGCCTACAGTCGAAGGTTATTTACTTTGCACTAATTCACACAGTTAACCTGGAATCAATAAAGTAAGTAAGTAATTAATCACGAACACACTGTTCACCGTATAGCGCCAAAAACTCTTCACCACGTAGTGCAAAACCATCGGACAATTCAGCACAAGGCATGAATTGTGTAGCACATATCTGCAAGAGTTCATGGGGCAAAGCATGTTTTGGTGCGAAAAGATTTTTCCAAACATGAAAATGAAATGGAAAATAAAAAATGAAATCACGAACTACTCGGCCACACGAGTCACTTTATATGTTGACGTGGGTTTTAGGATGGCTTGCAGTACGGAACTTAGTTACCGGCAGACGATGACACTAGAGGGTGAAACGACTAAACAAGGTGTAGGTTTTCACCTATCATGGGTCTATGACATACAGTAATCAACTGTGAAAGCAAATTATTGACTTAAAAAGCAGAAGTTAATAGGACAGACGGATATCAATGTAACTGATTCTTATGGTGTTCTAGAATAACTTGTAATCATGGGCGTCCAGAGGTGGGAAAGGGGGCATTTACCCGTGGATTTTGCAACTATTTTACACAAATAAAATCTTTTGATCGTTATGATTATTACAACAGTCCCAACACAATTTTTAATGCAAAAAACGCTTAATTATTTAGGTAAGTCCTTCACCATTATTTTTTTTAAAGTTGTCTTGTGTTCTGTGTTCATTCTATGCAAAAATGTCACTTTGCTCCCCCTGCAAAAATTTAGCCCTCCCTGCCAAATTTCTGCCCCCTCCCCCCAAAAAATTCCTGCAGACGCCATGCTTATAATTCTATACAGTGTACTTGCAGACAGGGATTTAGTACCAATACCTGCAGTTTTCTGAAGCTCTGTCAGAATCAATCATCACAGTGATATTCATGAACAGAGTTGGTCCCAAGTTCCGCATGTGATAGGGATAGAACCTGAGATCCACATTTCTGTGTGCCTTTGCACGCATTAAAAATGTTCGTAATAAATAATAATAAAGAAATAAATAAGTATTATTATGTTATACTGGAACAGTAGTTACAGTGCACTGCACTAATCTTATTGTTTAAAATGAGCTGGAGATAACTTTTGCATGGCTATTACATAACATGGGTTGAATACTGTTACCAAAAGCATAAAGCTAATTTGAAATGTACAGCAGCAAACTCCTTTTGACAGGGCCATGGGGAATTTATTTATGGGTACACATGGAGACTGGCAGGGCTGTAGTGGTAAAATTAGAGGCGAGTATACGCTACCGGTTAGTTTTCCGAAACAAATTAGAGGTGAGTATACGCTACAGTATTTTGTGAGTATACGCTACAGTATTTTAATATAAATAAATATTAATATTTTGTGAGGTGAGTATACGGTCTCTAGAGGTGAGTATACGCTGTATACCTGCGTATACCCTCGACTACAGCCCTGGAGACTGGTAACTATGGGTAGTTTTGGACAGTTTTGAACTAGTCACAAAAATCGAGTCTCGGTACTTGCCCACAAAACATCAGCAGGCAAGACCGAGATGAGACCCAAGACTTGCACTCCCAAGACTGATACTGATACCTTGACAGATATGTCATGATACCAAGACTACATCCTTGGTTATTAATTGTTTAAACCCATATTCATATTATAATACTCAGTGCATGGCAATAGTAAAAATGCTATAATTATTGTAACAATGATAACAGGTGTAAATGCAGTGAAATGTATATCTTTACCTGCAGATCATATGGAAGTTAAATTTTATGTGTGAAATGTACATAAGGACATTGCTTCAAAAGAATTTTCTTCAGTGTGTTCAATGTAGTCAAAGTTTTTTCATATCATATTCTTCATGTTTTCCAGTGAATTGGAGGGAAGCCCATACTTTGCCTAATAGAGAGGGAGGCCGAGGGGAGACTGTGAGCACCCTGCAGGCGTCCGTTAAATTGAGAGGGATGGAGGAAGACATCCACACTTTGCATAAATCAGTTTTATTTTAGTATCATGCCTTGGAAACCGCTTCAGTCTATAGCGTCTCGAATCCCAGATTTTCCCTTCTCATTAGTTTACTTATCCCCGATGCCACCATTAACCTGTCTTTGTTCGGGCCGCATCCTCTTTATGGAACCGGTGGGAGGACGTTTCCATGACGACACGGTCCTTGGCGATGCGCGGCGGCTACCGTGCGATCGTGATGCCGTATTATCGTCGCAGTACGTACGGGGACGTCTTTGCCCGGACACAATACCTGATCATTATCTTTTGAACATGCTCAGCGCCGCCTTGGTGCCTTTACACTGCGTCGTCTCGTGCCACTCCTACTCGGACTCGGAGAACCTTGAATGGAGGCATCCGGACATTTCTAAGAGACGTCTGTGTCGCACGTTTCGCGACGATCTTGTCCGGACAAAAACAACCTCTCTCGGCGTAATCGTCAAACGACGCCGACGCTTTCTATATGAACTTCTGCGAGACGCTTTCTGAAGGAGTACGCGGGGGCTTCGATGAATCCTATAGACGGTCCCAAGTTGCCTCGTGAAGTGGGAACTTCGGCACGGCAGAGAGGCTATCAATCTTGTCGAGTTGTGCTAATGCGGGACGTCTTGTCCAGAATTGTCTGGTGCTGCTGATTAATTTCTGTAGTGGTGCTCATGAATGTTTGCCATTAGATTATATCCTCTGAGGCAAGAGTTTGACTGTGATTCGGTGGGAGAAGGTGAGAGCTTCCTTGTTGAAAACATGAAACTGGGTGGGTAGTTGTTGTGATTATTCCTTAACCTGTATTAATCAATTAATCAATAAATTTTCGTTTAAGTTGACATTAGCGTAACTTTTTACATTGAAAGACAATTTGTAGGAGAGGAAGTAACTATTACACAAATTCTTCGTACCTCATTTGTCTGTGGGTTTTCTGTGGCACTTATATTGCATCAGTTTGTTTTTCTCGTACTGTCATTGTGCTTTTTTTTACTATTCTAATAATGATTACTCGCCTGATTATGTCCTAATTAACGATTCCGTTTGTGATTGCTACGGGTAATGCTGCACTCTTTCACCTGTAAGCTTTGAATGTGAGTATTAGTCATTAGGTGAAATTTACAAGTAGCTCTGCATGCCATTTGTAAGGAAATTTTGTCTGGTTGTTTTATTGTTGTTTTGCTTATATTTGGACAACACTGTTGATTACTGTTGAGACAACAACAGTTTGACCTATATCTGTTGGGAAGGAAAGGAAATAGATGAGCTGGTGACTGGATGTAAATTACATCTTGAATGTAGTGCAGCTGAAATTGAAAATGCTGCACTTTCGCAGTTAGCTATAGGTAGTGTTCACAGTAACCTCAGAGTAATCTGTATAACTTGTATAATGTTTTGTTTTTTTCTCATGTTTCATCTAATAATGGGGTGCACAGTAGTGTAGTGGTTGGCATGCTGGACTGTCAACCGAGAGGTTGGGGTTCAAATATCTACCAGGGCAGAAATTTGCTCTTCTTCTGTTTCATCTAATGAAATGAAGTTGTATTTTCAAAATATATCCAATTAAACACTGGGACCTGGGAATCTGTGCCAATGGACTAGCAGTAAGCTGATCATAACTCTGTAGGAAATTGTATATCGCTGAGTCTGAAATTGAACTCCTAATTCAGACAATCAAAGAACACGCCCTGACCTTGATAATTACGGAAAAAATCACTTTGGAAATGATCCATGTGCGTTGGTGAGATGGTGTTACTATTTATTTACGAGGGTCTGTCTGCCGCGCTGCCGTTATTTCTGCAGGTTCTGTTGTGTACGTGTGCGTTACCCTGGACGTGCGCTTGCTCCATAGACGTCTGGGGTCAACAGGTTGCTCGTTTGTGTGCCGACTTGAAGAGTCTGCTCCTGCATATAATTCTCCACTTAGGCGTTGTCCCTCTTTGAAATTGGAGACGAGATTAAACCAACACCTTGATAGAAATCGCCTGTTTTTCAATTACGGACTATTACTGGCCTAGTTCAAACGCCCTTAATCCCCAGATCCTAGACTGAGATAATCCCTATTTGCCCATATACATGGGCATCCATCCATCTGGCTGCACACTACAACCTCCCTACGGCATGTGATAGTGAGAATTCTAATACGAGGCATTTAGAATGCAGGCTCAATATAACAACCCGGTTATAATGCGTTACTTGATATGGCTTGCAAAGCTAATTAAGGAGCCTTTAAGGATATTCTGGTCTGGCAAGTGTATATAAATCAATCGTTTGAGGATATAAATTTAGTGTCTGCTCCTGCTAACCCTGAGTGGTTGCTAATAAACAACCGAAGATCGTTGGGGAAAGAACTTGAAACCCTGCTTAGGTCAACCAATTAACTTGTACGGAATCTAATTAAATTTTATGCCTGAGATTTTTATATAGAGGATCATCTATAGACGTTACAAACTGTTTATGGACCAACCAGAGTACTATAAAGTAAAAGTATCAGGCACAGATTCTGGACCATCAGAGAAGTGATGCTCTTCTTTTCTCCTCCTCCTCCTCCTCTTCTGTCTTCTCGACCTAATCATTCTCCACTTGCCCATCTTGCACCTCCTCCTCGTATTCCATCTCCCGTTACTTTGTCTGGTGCTATTTCACCTCCTGGTCTGCGTCTGCCATAGTCTAGACTCTAGAGGTTAGCTTGCAGGACTGTCAACGGTCTTGATTTGTCCCGGGGGGGGGGGGGGAAGGGGTCCAAACATCCGCCAGGGCAGACATTTATTTCCAGATTTCGGCTTCATGAGTTCACTGACCATACACTGTCTTGTGGGTAAATGAGACGGCTATCATACTCAATCGTCTGTTTTGTCTCTGCTATGACTTTCGCCTCCTTATCCATCCCCTGCTGTTTCCTCTCCTCCCCGTCTACCCCTTCTACTCAGTACTGACCCTCGAGCCCTAAAGCCCCGCCCGCATTAAGGTCCGTTTTCCGAAAGATTGGAATTAGAATGGCAGTGTTGTCGTTCGCTTCGTTGGAATGTCCATCCGTTCGTCCACCCGTCCCTTCTGTGACACCGTCTGTCCGCTTGCTCGCCCGTTCTTGTGTCCCTGTATCTGTCCGTTCGTCCTCCCGACCCTGTGTCCGTTTGCCCGTCCGTCCGTCAGGTCTTCCCTGCCTTCGTCAGGTAGCCATGTGTCCGTTCTTTCGTCCAGCCGGCAGTTCTTTCCATCCGTACGTTCGTCCGTGCGTACTGATGGCTTCTGTCATTGGCATTTCCGAGTAGCACCATCATTCAGTTCCGTGTTACGGCGAAATCACCTGCACGATGACAGTTTAGTCTTACCTGTAGAGTTTCGTTAATTTTCTCAGATCTTGATCATTATGAACGGTTGATTAATCTAATTCTCCAGTTTTCTCCGGAGTTTACAAGTCGTTGCTTATCAATCCACCATCCACAGCATCTGAGAGCAACATATATAAAAATTGGAAACTTTGTAGTAGTAATGAGGATGATGGTGATAATGAGGTGTCGGTGGTGGTGGTGGGGGTGACAGAGGCAGAGACAGTGGAAGTGTGGTGACAGCATTGAGAAAAATGACAAAGGTGAATGGCAGACAGTAAATGATGATGATGGTGGTGGTGGTGGTAGTGGTGGTGGTGGTGGTGGTGGTGGTGGTGGTGGTGGTGGTGGTGGTGGTGGTGGTGGTGGTGATGACAGTTATGATTATGATTATGCTTCACGATAATTATGATGAATTGCAGCACTTTCATCTGTTCATAGTGCAATGGAAATATTGAATCTTGTGATTGGAGGTACATGTATGTGTTTGCTGTGTGGACTCCATGTTACGACTCTGTTTGGATGAGTTGTTTGTGCACTCTTTCTTTGTCTTGCAACTCGGATTTAGATTTACTTACCTTGCATGCACAAAAATGCAACAAATAAATGAATAGAGATAATTGAGCAGATTTATGAGACTGTTGTAGATTTTTGTGGTGTAACTTAGGACTCCCATCTTCTGTGATGTCTCTGTGTGCACATTTCCCAGATGACCACTGACCCAGGCAATCCTTTTGACACCATTTTCCAGGAAGGTTTCAGTCTCCACTCTCCAGTTTGGCTGCAAGACAAAATCCTTGGGATGATGGAGTGATATCTTATGCGTGGATGCGCGTCGTTCATCCAGCTTTGCTTGGTGGCCGTGTCATGGTGTCCCATGAAGGAACGCTGACTCCCAAGGTCAGCAGACAATGTGTGGATATTTAAATTAAGCTTTCAAAAAAATACTTGATATTGCGTGACCTGGATATTTGAATTAAGTTTTTTTTAAAAAACCCGCTGGATACTGGGTTAACCCTTGAGTACCTTTTATGCTGCGTAAATTGAGTATATTCCAAGCGTAGCCTTCCAACCAACCTGTGTACTGTGGTTGTCCTGCTCGTGATGTGCCTCCACTTTTAGCGTGAGGTGCTCAGCACCAGGTGGATCTTTTAGGTGAGGGCCGTGAGGTAACGGATTAGCTTTGATTCTTAATGCATCATGTGCAACTGATGGTTGCTAAGCCATCTAACCTATTATTAAACAAAGGTTGTCTTGTTGTTTGCTTTAGTAGTGTGCACCTGATGGCTGTTTGGATAGAGGTTTAATAAGTATAAGACATTTATATAGTGCCATAACACAGGTGAAGCTGAAGTAAAGGGCATCATACATGAGTTAAAAAATTAATAAGTCTTACCTTTTAAAGACAGATTTACTTACCTTGCATTCACAAAAATCCAACAAATAAATGAAAACACGTATTGAGCAGATTTATGAAATTGTAGGTTTTTTGTGGTCTAACTTACTTTAAAAAGGCTGATCTTTTAATTTACTTTAAAAGAACTGATCTTTACTCCAGAGATGGCTCATTCTTGGCATGGTCGGGAAGACTGTCCGACTCAGCATGTTATAAATGAGCAGTTACCTTACGTTGCCTTTTCTTACCTCAGTTTCCTGACCTATAACCATGTCTTACCTAAGTTTACCTTCCTCGCTTTAGCAGCCTTCGTGTAAGGTAGAGAATAAACAAATGCCTTGATAACAGGTGTGGTAATGCAGGCCATTAGTTGCCTAATACAGCCTCATACGTGCTCAGCCTCCTTCCGTCCGTCCGTCCGTCCTTTCATCCATCGATCCATTCATCCAATAACTTGCATCCTCTTCATAAAGCTAATTAGCCGCGCTGCGTCGACTGCGGAAATTGCCCAAGACATCTAAGCATGTGTCTGCCTGGATGGTCGGTACCTCCTTCTCTGTTCAGCTGCTCAGCTCACACACACCATTACAGTCCGAGCAAGACACCCCTATAAATAACTAGCTATTTAGATTTGCACACTGAGACCGAGTCGTTGAGGGAATCGTCAGATCCGCCTCACCCGAAATTCCTTCTAAATGAGGTTGGACCTTTTAATGAGTTGCCTGATGGTTTTATAGGTCTTTCTTTGCGCTGGCTGCTGAGGTTGGGGATGGGGATGCGGACGGCGATGCCTCTGGGATGCCTTTTGTTAATGACCAGCCTGTCGGCCGCGTCTGTTATCTTACGCCGTTTTCTTAGAGATGTCTAGTCATCCGCTCTCAGGCGATGGCAGAAGTGGTGTAACCTTTTCGAAGGGGTCGACGGACCGATGTTGCTAATTTTTACCATGTGTTACTGTGGCAGAACTGAGAACTCAGAAGGTCTGTCAGTAAGTATGCTTAGAAAAGATGTCTTATAGCAGCAGCTGTTCGTGTGGATCAATTGCTCATAGATAGCTTTTGGCTGACAGTAAGCATCACAAGAAATGTGGCAAAGAAAATCAGACATCAGAGGAGCCTGAAAAGTAGGAAAATGCCCATCTCAGTAATTTGGTGGAGGGTCTGAATGGCACAGTCATGCTTTCATTTTATGCAGAGTAAAGTTGTGGCTTAAAGTGTCATGATAATTATACACATGGTTTGCATATATCTGACAGTGAAGACTCCCATAATAGGCTTACTTGTTATTTGTTTATCTATCAAGACACCTGTGGTCAGAGTGCTGAACTGTCAACCTAGAGGTGAGGTGGGGAGGGGTTCAAATCCCAGCCAGAGTAGAAATCTATTTCCTTATTTCTGCTTCATGTCCTAGCCAATTCAGTTATATAGATTTCACTTACTATATGCACTGTTTGTGGGAAGATCAGAGGGAGAGGACTGGACACGGCCACCCTTATAGGCTTAGGTTAAGAAAGTGAAGTCGCTAACACTTTGTACCCATGGCTGCCTTTCTAGGTTAGGTGAAAGGACCTGAGTGTTTGCTCATCTTAAAGATGCTCACTTACTGCTTTACCATGATACTAAAGAAACCCTCTCTCATCCCAGGTGACCTTTTTAATTGCAGGCCCATGTCAAATTTGAATTTTATATAAAAATTCTTATATGGGTGGTCTTGATTTGTATACAATCTCAACTTCATTCCAGTTAGCCATTACCATCCACCCCCTTCAGACTGCTTCACTTCCGTTTGAGGTTTCTGGTCCAGCTCTTAATTAGTTTACTCCTATCTGTCCCCTAAGTCTGTCAGGATATACTTAATGGGAATTATTTGTCCAAAGCCGTGCTAACCAGGGTTTGGTGCTTGGTCCTCTTCTGTTCAAAATATACACAACACCACTATGTAAACAGCTTGGTAATCATTGCTTAGGATATCATTTGTGTGCCAATGATACTCAGTTTTACATTCGGTTGACAGTTTATCTTCTAATTCATCTGTGCAGTGGTTGTTCTCTAGAACTCTGTGGGTCCCTATTAAACTCGGTGTTCCGCAGGGCTCTGTTCTGGGCCCTCTCCTCTTTATTTTGTACACGGCTGGTATCCCCTCTCTCTTCCCCATCCATGGGGCTTCAGGCCATCTCTTTGCTGACGATGTCCAGGCTTATGTCCATGGGCCTCCTTCCTCTCAACTTCTTCTTGTTCAGCGCATCGAAGCTCTTTCTCGTGATCTTCATACCTGGATGTCTTGCAATCGCCTCTCCCTCAATTCGTCAAAAACCCAGTTTATCTGGTTTGGCACTCCTCAGCAACTTAAAAAACTCGACTTTGCTGTGCTGTCTCAAAGGTTTCCGCTTTTCACTTTCTCGTCTAGCGTTCGTGATCTAGGAGTGACCCTTGACAATTCTCTCACCTTTACTGAACACATTTCCAAACTCACTCGCACTTCCTATTTTCACCTAAGGCGCCTTAGAGCTATCCGTCGCTCTCTGTCATCTCCAATTTTCACTTCAATTGTCCATGCATTTGTCTGCTCTAGACTTGACTACTGCAATTCCCTCCTCATTGGTCTTCCCAAAGTCCGTCTTGCTCCTCTTCAGTCCGTTCTCAATGCTGCTGCTAGATTAATTGCCCGTCTTCCTCGATTCTCTCATATCACCACCTTTATGGCAGAAGAACTCCACTGGCTCCCGCTTTCTGCCCGCATCCAATTTAAGGTCCTCATCCTTGTCTCTAAGGCTCAGCTTGGTTTCGCTCCAAAATATTTATGTGACTTATTTCATCGCCCTCACTCTGCGGCTTCTCTTCGTCCTCTTCGTTCATCTGACCGTTTGGACCTCCTCGTTCCCCGTGTCAGGACTTCACTGGCTCAATCTAGGTCGTTTGCTTCCATTGGCCCTGCTCTTTGGAATGGGCTTCCTCCGTTTGTTCGTTCTTCTATTCTCTCAGGTAGCGTCTCTTCCTCTTTTACCTTTCTTAAAACTTGCTTTTTCTCTCGGGGTCTATCGCACTGGGAGCGCTTCTGAATGGCCCTCCTGCTAGAAGCGCTTTATAAATATCCGAATACAATACAATACAATACAATACTCTTGAGGAGGTGCAGTCTTGGATGGTGGCCAATAAGCTCCTCTTTAGAAGAAGAAGAGCAGTCCCTTAAGCTAGCCCTGAGGCAGCCATGGGTATGAAGTGTTAGCGACTTCATTTTCTTAGCCTCGGCATATAAGGGTGGGTGGCCAGTCCTCTCCCTCACCGTCTCACCGCCCCACTGACAGTGTCAGTGTACTCATCATAGCTGAGTTGGCTAGGGGGTGCAGTGGAACAGAAATCTTGAACCAAATTTCTGCCCTGGCGGGGATTTGAACCCCCGACCTCTCGATTGACAATCCAGCGCGCTAGCCACTAGACTACCGAGCAACCCATCATAAGCTGAATGTTATGCTGAAAAAGTAAATCTTTGAAACTGGGAGATTCACTTGTTGAGGTGGCTGCTTCAGCTCGTAACACTCTACTATATCTCTTACTGAATATGTCAATGGTATTTGTAAATTGACATACTTGCGTATTTGTGACTTCCACAGAAGTAGGCGTCATGTCCCTGTGTCTGGTAAATGCATGCATTGGTCTCCAGTTACTTTGATTACTGTACCCTGCATCTTACTAGTATTACTATGTCTATGTTGGAGTAGCTTCGGAGGTTTAGAACTTGTTGGCTAGAATCGTAACTAATTCGGCAAGATATGAGCATATGATCCCACCACTGAAATTGTTGCAATGGCTTCATTCTCAGCATAAGAAGAATTTATTGGAGCTCATGGTTTATAAATACTTTGAATGCTTAGTATAGATAGTATCTATAGTATCTGAAATCAGTCTGTATTGCTCAGTCTTATCACAGTTCAGCAAGGTCAGCTGATTGTCCTTCTCTGGTCATACCTAAAACTAGAATTATGTTGTGTCAATGATCTTTTTCAGTTGCTGGCCCTACATTTTTAATTTTCTATGTGTCTGTTCATTCTGCTTATTCATTGTTTCATTTCTTTCTTAACCTAAAACTTATCTGTTTCAACATGGTTGTCCACGGTAGGCTGTCTTTCTGTCTTAGCAGTTAGACCTCGGACTGCTGACCTGATTCCCTGCTTGGGTTTGTGACATCATCGGTTGATGCATTAGACATCAGTGCCACAGAACAATTAGTTATATGCTTATTATAATTTACTTTAAAATTGCATGCTTGCATATTCAGCTGCTTTCCAGTAAGCCTTTCCTACTCGTTCGGATGCATTATGGATGTCACTGCAGATGGCAGAGCCGCATCCGCAGTGTATAAATCCCATGTAATCAGTTGAATCTGCAATATCCTGGTTTTCTGGTTGGCGTCACAGCCTGCACTCGAGCTCTTTCATGAGCGCAAGTGTCCGTTGGCGCTGGACGCAGTGCGCATCGGTTTCTAGTTGTCTATGGCAATGGTAGTTTATTAGAGCTGCCGAGACTATCGCCATGCATGCAGTGCATAAATTTTCTCGGGTCTTGTGTCGTTTTTCGTGGCTGCCTTTAGGGGCGGATCCAGACTGCGGTTAGGGAGTTACAGTAATGATGGGGTTTGGTGTATAGTGAAAAAACATTTGGGAAAAAATTTCAATCTGTCCTGCTTTGTGGGTTACAATGTTATGTGCCTCTGAATACACAACTGGTCTTCTGATATTTTCTGTGTTGGACCTGATCATTATTTTGCTGATCTGTGATGTGGTGATTGTTGTATTTTCCTGCTGCTGTCAACATGTATGTTGATGTGTGTTGCTTTCTGTTGCCCTGAAATGTGTTGTGCTTTCCCGTTTATACAATATACAATCTGTATTTGATATTGCCCTTTTTTCCAAAGTTCAGAAGTTCACGCATGACCATGTGACAGAACTTCGATGGCACTGAGCAATTTTGTGTGAAGGAATTGCTCAAGGTCTGTACAAAGTGACCATCTGAGTGGAGCTTGTACCGGTAGTGGAGTAGTGGTTTGAGTACGGGGTCCCGTTGCCCACTGTGTTATGATTTTTAAGTTCCACTGTCTTGACACCAGTTTCTTGTTCTGCACTGAAAACATGCAGACTTGCTGGCACACAGCAACTACCAGACACCATCCAGTGTATACTAGTTCAAGTATGCTCTCAGCCACACCAGGCACCATAGGCATAGGGGAAATTTAAACTGTGGTGGGGCAAGATATTACTTCTGCCCGAAACAAAAGTAAATCCCGAATAATTGACATTGTGACTTTATAGTCACTCGTGCCTACTTGACTGAAAAACAGGAACGCCCGAAATTGGAGGGATTGCCCCCTCTTACCGCCTCCTACGCCCATGCCAGGCACCATCCAGTATGTGCTGGTTCAAGTATGCTCTTGGCCACACCAGGCGCCATTGTGCCCCGTCGTGTCAAGACTGACATCTGTCTGTTGACAAGATATGCAGCAGTTGTCTTGGTTGACTTGGTTGACTTGAATCCAGGCGAGATTTCATATTTCAACATTCTGCTGATTGTGTTTGATTGGTCCGGCCAAAGACCAAGAACTGTAATAAGTGTGGCTCCATCTTCTCATGACAATAGCCTGAGACAGTTGTTGTTTGCCGTCAGTGTGTTTGTCTCTCATTTGTAGTTTACTTTGTCATGCAGAAGCGTCTGCTCGTGTCACTTTAGCCAGGACTCGCGCGTGTGACTTATCTCTCGTTCGTCTGGTAGACTTTTCCTATTTCCTATTTCCTCGGTCGGCTGCATGGACGGCGGGGTCGATCGGTGCACAGAAGGATATAGTAGATCTGTTCCGAAGTGCCTGTCGAGATAAACCCCCGGCTGGTTACCAGGAAAAGGACGGAGGAACGGATTGGAGTGAGTGGCTGGAGTGGTTGGTGTCTGCCCGGCGGAGTTAAGGCAGTTGTTGAGTTGCTGTTGAAACAGTTACTTCTGAATGCGGACTGTTGCTGAAACGTACGTTGACAACTTGATTTGCTGAGCACATTGGTTTCTGTTGGTAGGGTCTACTTTGTAGGAGCTGTTTGAACGGTAAGTTGCAGAAACGGAACTTGGTGGTGTTGCTGGATAAGTGGTAAATGACTATACGTTTCTGTCTGAATGCATGCATGTAGAGTTTGAAAGGTGATTTGTCCTGTGACAGTGTTGTCAAGTCATAAAACCCACAAGAAAAGGTTGTACTTTTGTTGCGATTCTGTTGGTTTAATGTTGTACATCGGCTGAAAGATACTTTACACCCTGGATGACGTCTCCGATGCTGTTTTTGACTAGGAGCATGCAATTAGTGGAAAATTATCTTACAAAATGATTTAAACTGTAAGGAAATGGTTGTCTTTGATAAGGTAGTCAGTCATTTGTTTATTATGCGGCATTTATCAAATGAAGTCCCTTTTGAGAGGCAGAGTTTTATTACCAAAATATTTGATTACCTAACCGTATATTACCAAGACGTGTGCTGAATATAAAATATGTAGATTTGTTAATATTTCTACAATAGTGTGGGAAGGAGAATAGTAATCTGTCAGAGAATAAAAGAAACAAGATTATCTGTCGATTGGGGAGGACGACAAGTGTGATGATGATGATGGATGATGGTTTTGGGGTTGCTGCAAAGGCCCATCGATTTCTGTCATCCTTATGAATGCACAATTTGCTATTTCCTTCCATTTCTGCGCATGTATACAAGAGTGCAGTAATTGCTTTTCTTCATTTTGTATCCAGTCTAAACAAACGAGTTTTAAGTAAGTCCTGCGGTTTGCAGCTTAGGGGAACTAACCTACCTATAGTCATGTCAGGGTGTGGGTGATTTATTAGGTTTGTTGTTGGTGGTGTAGATGAACTTTGGTGGTGTAGATGAACTAGCCGGGGTTTGAGTTGTCGAATGTGAACTGGGAGGGAGGTTGAAATATTCTTACATGTCCGGGTGCCCCATGAGAATTTTTTGCATATGTAAAACCAGTGTACATGCTATATTGTAGTTTGTTTGGGTGGGTGTACTCGATCCTTAGTTGTGTAAAAAAATTAAAGAATGAAGAATACTTATTGAAAAACTCTTTTATTTTCTGAAGATTTATAGCTCTAGCAAAAATTATGACTTTATGAAAACTTGGAAAAACCAAAGCATTAGTTTTAATTAATTAAACATATAAGATACATTGAACCACTGAAAGCTGTGCTGGGATTTAACTTAATCACACAAGGTAATTTTTAGGAATATTCTGGAGAGGTTGAAAAATGAATTGGGGTTGAACCCCCACAACAATTCAATCCCTGGAACTAGCCCACTTAATCATTTGGAAGTGTGTGTAGTGTATTCAGTTTGTTGTTGGAATTTAGCTACCCTAATTCCCAATTATATCCGAATTTGGGCAATCAGTTATTTCAAAACATGTCATTGTTGTTGGACAAAGTAGCTGTTTGGTTAAAGTGCTCACCTTTTAGAGTGGAAACGCAGTAGAGTACGAGTTCGAATCTTCCTTGAGATATTTGCTGTGGGAGGACCTTGGGCAGACCCTTCACTCATTATTGCTCAGCGCCATCGATTGATGCTTGATCATTAGATAGTGGCACTTATTAAGCACATCATAATAATAACAAAACAAATAATAACAATAATATAATATCACAGTACCTTTGCTTTGCCAGAACTGGATGAGATTTGGCTGTTACAGATAACAGATGTCATTAACTGTCTCCTGACATTCTCTGATATCCTGACGGATTATGCTTACCTTGCACAAATAATAATAATAATAATAATAATAATAATAATAATAATAATAATAATAATAATAATAATAATAATAATAATATGTCATCCTGGTATAAATGGATTGCTAGCATCTGTATTTTGCTGTTAGGGATGATGCCTATCCCTCATCTGTGGCTACTTTTTTCTACGGTCATCCATCCTGGATATCATTTGTCAATAGTTTGTTATTACAGCATTCTGTTTTCAATGTGTATTCTTAACAATCAATGTTAGTCAGTTTATACTTTCAGTCTACACTCTTTAAATCATGTATGGAAGCAGCAGACACTGAAGTAGCCAGAACACTTGTGGACATCACAGTCTGTCATTGAAACACAGTCAGTGTGGCCTATGACCAAACGTTATTTTATAATGTTTAAATCTTCAGATTATCTATTGTCATACAGTTTCTGAATCAGATACTGTCTGACAGCAGGTGACAGTGCATGTGCTTGGATAACAGATGTTCTTAGGGACCACTCTAGTTACACTAGCCGATCTATTGACTATAGCTACTCATAGCAGACATTACTTAAAAGTGCACGCTAGAGGTTGCTCCAAGCAAACATTACTTTAGAAGAAGACATTACTCTAGAGGCTGCTCATAGCAGACATTACTTTAGACATGTACACTGCGCATACTAGCTGTATTTCCTGCCTGCATTGTTCTGCGTGTGGCCAACAGTTGCATGTTGGGATCGGCAATTTTTATAATATGATCGTTGAGCAGTTTTCTGTCCTATAGTGCAATTTTCACCAGTCGAAGCATTTTCGTGAAGAAATCACGCATTTCGCTTATGTTGTGCTCCTTGATTTGCGTCTCTCATCTCGGCGGCGTCTTTGTCGGCAGCATCTCCAGGGAGCATCCCGGCCTCTTCCAGCTAAAGCCTGGGCGGTATACTGATTTATAAATTATTGTTGAACGGTTGCACGGATTTGGGCCACCCATATGCAGGCGGTGTGGCTGGACAGGACGGCGTTTCGTTAGGTTTTTATAGCAGGATCTACTGGGCCTGGTCTTAATTTCTTGGATTACTGCTGTGTTGGCCATCGGCGAATATCCATCCCTTTATAGCAGTGGTTTTCAACCGGGGTTCCGCGGACCCCAGGGGTTCCGCGGGCGTCGGCCAGGGGTTCCGCGGCAGCAGTCTTAAATTTAAAAAACACCAACTGATTTCACAAAAGGATGATCAAATAACAGAATTCTTCACTGCTTTCAGGCGTTCATGCTAGACACAATTCTTTGTTTACATTATTAACATTATTACGGGAATGTATCGTTGCATTTTATATTTGCATTGCATTTTTACGCGGGTAAACGGCGGGGTAGGCTAACCAGGCGCTCTGATATAGCCAACCCTCTTGGCGTGGAATTGGTTTAATTACCCCCAACCTGTTCCCGTTTGGGATAGAGGAAGAATGTGCCAACAATAGCCCTGAATTGCTGAGATGATCTAGGGTCGAGCCTAGTGCCAACCACTTGGTGCAGTTGTGATTGCACCGTATTAACTGACCGTTGTGTAGAACCTCGTATATATACGTAGCCTGGGCGGAGGACTGGCACATACGAATACAGTTGATCGGACCACTAAAGAGGACCAAGGGGAGAGAGGCAGGTACCCTAGAGTGGACCGGAAACTGCTAAAGGGCCGCCTGTAAGCGAATTGTTGTTGGGCCGTTGTTGCCGTGCTGTTTCGTGCAGGACGAAATCTGCAATCCCCGACCCCCAGGGGGGAAGAAGTGGGCTCACTATTGCGTACTTGGAACTAGCGATGGAAGCTGTATCAAGGCACTCCGTGGACGAGTATCCCACTACCCATCAGTGCGGGAGGTACGTCTGGAGAGGGTAGTGATCAGAGACACCACCACTCCCGTAACAGGGATACCCGGAGTGGCCACCTACGTCGTGCCTTAAATGTCAAAGTGAAGAAGTTAAAAAAACTCAAGGGTGAAAGCAGTAGTGACTTGTAGGCCTATTCTCTTAAGGATAGTTCAAACTAAACAAATTTTGGAAGTTAGGCCTAATTACTTACAGCCCAGCGTTTCTAGAACTATTCTATCCATCTGTCAGCATTAGTTGCCGGCAAATACAGTAAAATACATGTTGTTTACCGACAAGGTTTCCGTGCGCTACTCTAGAGTGCTAGACTAAAGTATGTTTTATAATAGCCTGCACCAGAGATGCAAAAAACCTTATATTGAAAGTTTAACATTCTAAACTTTAAACATTATCCCAACATTACAAGTTACAATTACTTGAATTTCTTGGAAAAATGGACGACTAAACGCCCCGGGGTTCCGCGAGCAAATGAGTGCTTGTGTAGGGTTCCGTCACTACAAAAAGGTTGAAAACCACTGCTTTATAGTTTCGCTCAGTCATTGAGGAAATATATTGCATTTGTTGGTCGTTACGATACGTTCGTCTGTTGCAAAAACTGAGAAACTTTGACGACGTACGAGAATTTAATTTAGTTCAGTCGGGCGCTCGAGAGCCGAAGGCGAGCACGAGATTGGGAAAACGCAGAAGGACGGAGTTGCACGAACGAACGAATGTCTGACTAGTCATAAAGTTTGTTACAGGTTCATTAGAGGCAAGATTGAAAACCTAACGAGGAATTGCCGCCAGGATTTTGCGTGGAATTACCAATGTCACTGTGCTGTGTTGCGGCGTACATAACGAGTTTAGAGGTAACTGGGTAACGGTGCATGGGTGTGGAGATTATGGCCTCGGGAAGCCCTGCGTGTCCAATTATGGATTAAATGCGCTGTGCTCGACGGATTTGTGATTTCGTAATAGATTTGTCAGATGAGCGAATACGTCGAGAAAATGCCTCGAATATTGACAATATTTCAGAATGAGCTGGGCTGACTGACGGGCATAGTGCTCATCATCCCAACTGTATTTGCTGTCTGTGCACGCAGAGGGGAGAGGAAAGAAGGCGGTCGTTGCGATGGCTAATAGCTTTTTCATAGACGGCTCGCAAAGCATGCAGAAGACAGCTCTGAGACTGGTGTATGGTCCGTGTGAGAGCGAGAAGGCAAAACGGGCAGACAAAGGCAATCGTGGATCTTTCATAAGCCATTTTTAAGCGGAGACTGGGTTTCAACCGGGGTGAAATGCATCTCCTTCGTCTTTCCGAATCGACAGCGGTATGTGGATGATGCGTGAATGGAATGCCGCATTGCCTCGTCTTGTGGATAGTTCAGGTATGCATGGTTCATGTTCAGCACCAACCAGAGGATGTTGATGTTCAGAACCATTATTGTTTAGTTTTGCTTGAAGGTATCTGGAAAGTCGATGTTTGAGCATTGTTTGAATAGTAATTGTAATCCTTATTGTTGAAGAAAACTGATTAACGCTGACACGACATAGACTTGGGGCCACTGTCTGGGATGCATTGGTTCAATGTCTCAAGGAGTGATGGAGATAGAGAGACAGAGAGCATTGGAGCTTAAGTGACAGAACTTTAGTTGGACAGCAAGATAAAGAATCTATTTTTTCATAACCTGCTGTGGACATACTTGTCAGATAATTACCATAATGATGAGAGCCTTGCCTTGATATTCTTGAAGAAACACGATGCCATTGCACAACTGTATAGTGAGTTTTATATCTTATGTACTGGAAGTGAACTGTGACGGTTGTTATTTAATATGCTATATGTTTCTTTTTCTTTTTTTCTCCTTTCCATGGTTTACTGCCTACTTGGTGTAAATAAGTTGTTCATAACATAATTATTAGTAATTACCACAATGATAATTGCCTTGTTTTAGTTTTCACGATTAATATGATCTCAACTGACTCAGCTTTATAGCCAGTTTGATGACATATGTACAGTGAGCTGTTATGTTATTCTCTAGTTAATGCTATGTATTTTATTTTTAATTGTTTCGTTTTGGTTGTTGATTCTGCCTATTTGGCGTAATAAAAGTGTTCAATAGAAATAGAAAGACAGTTTACAGTCTGAGAAACTGAGAAACAGATAAACATACCCACACACAGGCAGAGAGAGAGAGAAAGAGAGAGAGAGAGAGAGAGAAGAGAGAGAGAGAGAGAGAGAGAGAGAGAGAGAGAGAGAGAGAGAGAGAGAGAGAGAGAGAGAGAGAGAGAGAGAGAGGCGCTTCTTTAAATAAGTAGGTATCGTTTACAAGCAGCCATGAGTAGGTTTGGACGCGGACCCTGGTATAATTCGCCTTATTATACCCGTTATTATACCCGGGTCCGGACTTTGGACATTGTCAAGGAATATGATATCACAGAGAGGGGTATAATTATGTCTATAGTATCTGGAAATGTGGTAAAGCTTGAACTATATTATATACACTTTTGAGAGTATGGTCTTCATAGAGGAGACAGTAATTTAGCCATCAAATCCAATCTAGTGACTTCTATAGTGCCGTTGTCGTAATGTACAAGGCATCCATTGATGGTACCTTCAAGTCAAACCATGTGGCAAATCAGAATCTGTGGGTGAAGTGTGGTTGAAAATCCAGTGGGACAGAGCAACTAAAACTCGAGCTGTACAGCAAGTTGTAACAGACGAGTCTTAAGATTAACAATTAAACCTCAGTAACTTTAAAGCATATACTATATCATTACTACACTTGTCTACCTGAACACTCATTCATTCGGGTATTTATATAGCACCTGTTCAAAGGGGGCTACTCAGAGGTGCTTCCAACTCCAGCACGGCCGAAACGCTGGTACCATGAAAAACAGTCACTTAGGCCTATAGCACAACGTTTATTGTGGAATTTTGAGGTGATTGAAGAGAATGTGTTGGCAGCGGACCTGTGACAATTGCCGGTAATGTTCCCCAAAACCAGACAGTTATGTGCTGTGTGTTCTAGTTCACTAGTCTCTTCTATTAATAGGAACCATTAATTTGATGGTTCTACAGTATTACTTTTTTAATCAGCATTTAACAATTTAAGAGGAATAAGAAAACTAAATATTTTAGATGGCCTGTAGTAATTTTAGTGCATCTTTACATTAACCTACATACCTACATTACAAGACATGATAGAACGACTTCTTTTCTGCACTGGCATTATGTCAAATTAAATTTTGTATATCTTTATGCTTGATACTTCTGTGCGAGACAAGAAATATGGCACCATTAGTATTTTCTGCATTTTATTGCTAGACGGGATATATGGTTGAATCAATACTTTGTATTTTAGTAGAAGAAATATATGAGTAATATGGGAAAGGTTGTCTTCGTTATTGTTCTGTTGGATCTGTGTAATGAGACAGTTCCATCATTTTCTTTTTGGGATAAGAAAATGGGAAGACAGTTTTCTGATTGACTTTCTAATTCATTGCTGAGCAGATAATGGCGTCTCTCCTGGTGTGACGTCATTCTGGCAGCATCTCTAACGGACCACGGTCTAAGCGCTACTGGACGTTTTGCACTGCTTGCATTTGAGTGTGTGTGTACACGAGTATTCGAGTATTTATATAGCACCTCTTCCAGGGGGCCACTCAGAGGTGTACTGTAACATGTTCAGTGTAATTACTGTATTGTATTAATGAAATTTCTATGGTTGTCATTGTGTATTGTATTATTCTGTGTGTGGGAACCTCCTAACAGCACACGCATCATAACATAACCTTGTTGTAAATTGGGTTGTCATGGCTTCCAAAGGTTGTGCTATAATGAGATCCAGTGTAGTAGGCTATACTGTATTGTATGGTTTGAACTACTGACATGATCAATTATTGGTGCTGTTCTGCCTGCATTGCACGCTGTGTAATGCAGTTGGTTGCTGTACTTTATCTTATTGTCCAAATTTATACAGCGCGACTTTGGGGAAAACTACTCGGGAGCAATCTGTGCGCTTCTTGTTATTCCTAACAAAAACCGAGTTACATCAGTTGGTTGCTGTTGCCATAGCGGCGTTGGCCGCTGATTCAGAGGCAGCGGTGCTCGGAATATCCAATAACGAGTGTACAAGTGTGACTCACAATACCGTGTTGACCCAGAAAGGCGAGGCGGTCGGCCGTAATTGATAGGGACGTGATTGAGGCTGGACGCTTTGTACCTGCCCAGGACGCGGAACTCTCTCGATAAGGAATTATCACCCGGCAGTTTTAGGCAGATTATGTTATCTTAAGTGCAAATTCATTCCAGCTCTTGGCTTATGTGATTAAACGTCCAAACTCGGTGCAAATTTGTCATAGAATTTGTGCCATGCCCCGGTGGTCTGTTTTATGAGCGCCAGTTTATCCAGCTTGGAACGCAGGAAACACTTAGTCGGCAGACTGGCCTGTTGCTGATGCTGATGCCTTTCAGATCGACCTCCACACGTCGAACCCCGGTAATTCAAATGAATTGGTTATTCGTTTGTCAACCATGTAACCTGTAGGAAAGTTTTCCGGTTGCTGGAGTTGCTGTTGCCATGTTTCCGCATGAGAGGAAGATTCCTTCCAGCCCTGAACCATGCCTACAGGTGACCTGCAATAAACTAACGATTTAGTTCAATGTACCTTGCATCACCTTGTGTTACCTTTGTCTAAGGTTATGTACCCAATATTCCAGAGTAGGCAAATCAGGGCAATTTGTAGACTGCTTATATGCTTCTCGAGCAGAAGCAAGGCAAGGAGATAATCACCAGTTTATTATAACTGCTGTGAATAGTGTACTCTACAGGGGCGAGTTGCCACTGTACACGTGGGTCCATCTTGCCATATACGTTGATGTGAATCTGTTCCCCCACCGTCCCCACGGTAGTTCTTAGCGTGGCACTGGGGACGACGCAAGCCGTGATCTGGCTGCGGCTTAGTCCCTGTCCCCCTCCCAAGAACGGCGCCGACGCCAATATCCGAATAAATGAAGCCCGGCTGATAGATGCTTGTCATTACCTGGCAATCAGGGCTGCTGAGGCAGAGCGTGAGTCTGTGCCATTAGGATGCCACTGTGTCATCGAACTACACTCTTCAAACACTGCCTGACTACAGCAGGCACCTCTGTCGTTATAACTGAGCACAAGGTTACTGTGCCTGCGATCAGACACTGTCTCGTCTCAGAACCATCAGACCACAGTAACTTCTGACCACACACGGTGTTCCAATGTGACCGCACAGTGTAACTATGGGAGTCTTCTGAACACACTAGTGTCTGCAGTTAAGAGACATTGGTGGTAAAAGTAGAGGGAGGAGGTATGGGGAGGAATTGCCCAGTAAATTGTTGCACACTCCATCTCTTCCTGGTCACAGATTGGGTCAATTATATAAGGAAGGGAAGGAATGGCGATGAGGGTCGGTTCCTGGAGCAGCAGTGGACATCTGTCTTGAAGGTTATTCAAAGCAAGACTAATGGACAAAAGAAAATGACCATGTGCAAAATAAACGAGAAATTAGCGTAGGGCATGACAGTCGAGGAACTGCTATGATGAGGCTGCTGGGATTATTAGTTTTGTTATTATTTCGTTAGCAACTTAACATTCTTTATTAACTGAATAATCGTAATAATAATAATTGTTTTAAAACCTATTTTATTACAGTAATAACAGTGATGATAATAATAATAATAATAATAATAATAATAATAATAATAATAATAATAATAATAATGAAAATATTCTCTTGACATTAGATGTAAGGAACTCCTAATCGTAGTTTTTTGACCAACTGTTAGATTTGAACCTTGGTTCATTTCTGGGTACCATAGTGCTTTGCAATGAAATTGACAATAAAGCCAATTTGGTGTAAGTTTTATTATTTTAGAATTGACTGCTAAGTGTAGAAAACTCCTAACGACTGCTCTGGGTTTGGATAAGTATCATAGCTTGACCACAGTGCAGGGGCTTTTGATGATCGTCTATGGTGGCTTGCTAATGACCAACGATGGCAATAAAAGTTTAGTGCCCAGTGAAAAGGAGTGGACTGCAAGCTGAGTTTCTGTGTGAGTATGAAGTATGTATGTATGTATGTATGTATGCAGACCTATAGTTGTGTGTATGGCTGCCTAATGTCTGTAGACCAAAATGACCAGTGTTTTGTTTATATTTCTTGTTCATCTGAATCCGTTGGTTTGTCTGCTGTTGAATTTGCCCCATAATTCTCATAGGTTTAGATGTCTACCGTGTCCAGGTCTGTGTTGGGAGTTGTTTCTTAAGCATGCTTTGGTTTGGATTTCATTACGGTAATTGTTGGAAGGTATTTGGCCAGATATCATCAAAGTTCAACTGTCATTTTGAGTTGATTGTCCCACAACAGGCAGACTGGTTCCCTACGGTATGTTGTCGAGCCCAAAACCTACATTTGCTGTCTGCAACCGGGAAATTAGGATTTTGCAATGGCAGAATTTTTGGAGTTGAACCGAATGTCGGTCGTGGAGAGATTCTATGACCAATCTGCCTGCTACAGGCGAACGCCTGTCCTGCACAGACCAGGTAGGGTAAGGAGTCAGTTAGCCATTGATTTCGTTGGGTTGTTGTCACCCCTTAGCCGTACCCCGTAGGGCATATGAACCAGTTGCTCTGAACACAATGTCAATGTCAAACTGTGGGTGGGAATCAATTGGTTTGGCTCTGCCTATGTGCAAAAGTCTGCCAGTGGCAAATTTTCCAGTTTTCCAGCATTGTTTGCTTACAGATGAGGTTTTTGTTCTTATTTGAACTTTAACACCACCTATTTAGGCTAGCAATCACAGCGATTTTGAGATCTTAAAGGTACTGTAGTAAATATATAATACAAAGTGTGTAGATACAAACATATATAGAAGTGTATATTATGAGTGTGTTAGTATGTATGGTATGCTATGGTATCTGAGGATTTAGAAAGCCCCTTTCATGGTGTGAACTATTCAGAGGCGCTTTCAGCATGTGAGTCTCACGGAAACAGAAAAGACTTTAAGAGAGATGAGAGAGAGAGGAGAGAGAGAGAGAGAGAGAGAGATGAGAGAGAGAGAGAGAGAGAGAGAGAGGAGAGAGAGAGAGAGAGAGAGAGAGAGGAGAGAGAGAGAGAGAGAGAGAGAGAGAGAGAGAGAGAGAGAGAGGTGAGAGAGGGACAGGAGAGGGACAGAGGAGGAGAGAGAGAACCCAGCAAGTAGGGTCCCTTGCAGTGCTAAGGGAAAGGAGTTCCATAGGGATGTATGTACTATGTATGTATGTTTATGTGCATTAGGAGGTTGTTCCAAGGGTACAGACTGATGCATGACTAGCTAACTTACGTCCATTGTCACTTATATATGACATAGGTTTTTTAACAATTGTTCACATACCTGTGAATCTAGGTTAAGAGACCGGTATGACTGAACTGCCAACTTGACAACAGCAATCCGGTGACTGGCCAACAATTCCTTACTGGTTTCTCTGTTTGAAAATAATCATCAGTTTCACTTTACACAATTCATACTGCATCATGGTAGTGTTAATGTAGCCATGGTCACGTCAATGTAGCCTTGCTTGTATTGATGCAACCATTGGTGTGTGTGGATGTACGTATGCCTGTATCTCAGTGTAGCCAAGTTTGTGTTGAAACTGATGATTGCAATTAATCATATTTCACACATTTCAGTGATTAGCTTAGGATGACATTTGAAAATCGCTCCTAACTCCATCTGGTGGGAGCTGTGCTCGAGGGGCTTTCCATCTGTTCCAGCTGCCAGTTTACGATATCTCTGGCCAGCTCGAGGTCTTCGAGGTCAGCCAACGGCGACTGCTACTATCTGATCCGCCAGCCTTTCCTTAGGTCTGATTCCCTGATCAGGTCCCCTTGCAACTTGAGCCTCTTTAGGCCGCGGCGTCCGCTGTAAATGTGATCGGAATTGAGAAGAAAAGATTACTAGCAGAAGCAGGAATGGCTGGTGGGAGGTGATTGGCGTGGGCGTGGTTTATAATGAGGAAGGATGGGGGGTGGATTTATGCTTTTTTTTCCCCAGCCCTTTTGCAGCAGCCGTAAGTTTAGAACACAATGAAATCAAGTCTTTTTTGGATAAGATGCTGTATCAGTATGCACTTGTTTCCTGATCAGTTTCAAGGATAGGTCTACTGCTTGGTTTGTCTTACAGTTGGTGTTACATGGTTAGCCATGCAGGATACAATATATCTTGATATTTTATAATGAAGCAAGAACTTAGAAGGAAAATAACAATAACTTTTTATACGAATTCAGAAATTAAGAAGGAAAGGTGTAAATTGATGATGTTGATGATTACGATAGTTATACACCAGGTCTAGGGCTTAAATTCAGATGAGCCAAATGACAAAGGCCTATGGCAAAGTGCTTTATTCCTCTATTCTTCGGTTTGTCAAGGTTGACTCAGAGGTGTCTGGAGTGCTTTTGTCAGCTATGGGCAAACTTTATTAAATTTTGTTTTGGGCTCAGTTCTTTGACAACAATTTATTGACCCTGATAACAAAGCTGGTAATCATTTTGGGTTTACAATTTAAAATTATTACTTTCTTTTATTTATATATGGCCACAATCAAATTACAAGGCATTGAAATGTTCTTAGAAGGCTGTATGCAAAATCCCCAGCTACATAGTAACGTACAAACGTTCTTATGCATGTATCTAGATATGTGAGTTTGTACTGGGCTGAAGCATGGACAATATTGGACATAGTATAGGGCTATAGGCGATGCCTTTGTGCCATGCTGTCTGCTGAAATATATGGATGTGCAGCACCCATGAGACCGGGCAGTTGGACCACACATCAGCGCATGCAAATATCACATTACTAGCGAGCAGTTTGGCGAATTTTCGTTTCAAAGCATCAAAATCTTCATTTTTGGCTCTAATCACCACTATTTTTGGTATTGCTGCATGCTCGCATCTTACCCTTTGAGATTATGAGATTTGTGCGTGGTATGGGGGAGGGGCTGTTGCTATAAGTGCAGGATGGATGATTGAAATGAGGAGATAAAGATGTTTGTGTTGATGTTGGTCCTCTTTTATGGTTTGGTCACTGAAAATATCAGCTTTGGCCATAACGGTAAGAAGATTGATGTTCACTATGTTTTTAAATCAGGGCATAAATCAGTCTTTACCATCACCCGTAAACCTCCAGAGATGTATATGCCCTATAAAAATAACTACTTAATTTTTGTATATGCAATATAAGGTAAAGTAATTGCTCATAGAAATTACACTTTCCAGAATGGTCCTCAGAGATAGTATATGATATGGCTGGGTTGAAGGATCCCTTGACTGAGGCACAGCAGGACAGTACTTTGGTTATACATTGCATGGCTCAGACAACGGACTATCATATAGGTTTGCTATAGACACACTGGGATTTGAACCAACCATGCAGAGATGAGTGGTGAGCACATTATCAACCATTGCCAAAGCCCATAGTACTTTAAATGCAAAATTATTCAGCATTTGATAGTGGCACTATGTAGATAACGTAAATACAGTAGCGTTATCAATTAATTTGATCCCTCGAATATTAGAGTTGTTAGTTTGCTGCAAAATAGTTGTGTTATCCTTTCTGAATCTGAGGTTAGTTTGCCTGTATATTGCTGTCTTGTCTTCACTAAATATTGAAATTTGTGCTTCTCAGTCTTTTATGGGGCTTTGGAAATATTTAAGTTATTCCACCAGATAATGACGTTTACAAACCCTGGGTGTATTGGCAGGATAAGGATGACGGTCCCACTGAGATCCCACTGCAGATCCCATTGAGACCGGGTCTCGGACCCAGAAATTTTTATCTTTTTATGTAAGGCTGTTTTCCACTTGCAAAGTACTGCCTGCCAACAGCAGCAGACACTAGTGTGACAAATTATATAATAGGCACTTGTCAGTTCATGTGGCAGCACCTTTGATGCAGAGGGGCATATAAATGTCTAGGTACATACATACAACTCTGCTGCAGCGCGTCCATGCCCTAGTGCCAGGCAGTGCCAGTCCCAAGCCTGGATGAAGGAGGAGGGCGATACTAATGATCTTTGTTATCGCACAGTGTTGTTGATCGTTGTTATCACACAGTTTCGTAAAAACTGAAACTACTACACACTGTGCATATGTCACATTTCGTATATAGACAGTGGTAGATGAAACTCGTAGTATATGGGCATATCCTGCAAGAACAGAAACTCTGCATTTATATGTCGATTGGAATTTAAGTCACAATATAGTAGTATTGTTATAGCACTTCTTGAAGTAAGTAAGTAAGTAAGTATATTCTTTATTACACCATTAGCAAACGCACAATGGGACAGAAGCTAGAAGCATTGATTGTAAAACATTGAAGGCATACTAGGCATAATTTAAATTATGCCTAGTATTTTATAAAGCCTTAAATTATTATTAATTGATAACATCTGTGTTGCACCAGTGTGTATTGTGCAAGGCATCTGTAATTCTGTATAAGACACATAGTAGAATCAAAAACTAGGCCCAGGATATGAGCAGCATCAGTCAACTCAATAAGTGAGGTCCCCAAATTCCAAAGATTTTAGCCATTCAAATATATTAAGTTACTGTGGAGTGCCAAAATGGTATAAATTCAGTTTTGATAGGTTCAGGAGGAGTTTACTGACTGCTATCCAAGGTTGCACCTCCTCAAAGACTGGACGAATTTATTAGCTTTCTGGATGATAAGGTCTTTAACCGTTATTTCAGACGGGAGGCAGCTTGGCTGATGTTTTGGGTTGGTATTTCGAAATGTTTCCACTATCAGAAGCCACTTAGAATGCTCGGTGTGGCTGCGGCAGCGACACGGGCGACACCTTGCGCTGCAAAACGACATCTATTCTACAGCCGAGTTATTACCATACGCATGAATAAAACACGACTAGAAATCGATGTAGAAATCATGAAATGAATGATGTTTCTTTTCGATGGCAGTGGCGCATACGTTGACCGTCGACCGGAAAAACCACTGCCACTAGCATTCGACCGATGGTCTTCGTATGTGGTTTTTGTTAACAACAAAAAATTGAAGCCTACGGCGTCCAGGATAGATCGGTAGTTGGAAAAGCCAACCAACCGACAGACCTACCTACTGGCCGAATGAACGCCCCACTGACTGACCGACCCATAGACCGACCGACCAACCGACCGACCGACTGACTGACCCATAGACCAACTGACCGACCGATCGACCGACCCAAAGACAGACAGACTGACCAACCGACCAACTGACTGACCCATAGACCGACTGACTGACCAGCCAGGCACAATGACGTTCATATAGAGATAATTGTAATTAGTAGTCTAACTTCTATCGCGCTGGTGCTAATGCACAAGGCATCAACCAATGATAGAGGAGATAGAGGGCTTATTCATTGTGGACTATAACTTGAAAGTTGAAACTATTGTCATCTGTATTACAGTAGGTAGTAATTTGCTGTCATTACAGAGGTTGAAGTGATTGTAAATTGTTAATGAAGTGTTTCTAGCAATACTCATGTCTGTACAGTTAGCAGAAATTACGTTTGAGAGTGATTACTTTGGGACCAATGACGCCGACCGATCTACGGATTTGTCAGTCGCTTCATAAATCTGGGGGCGGCATTAGTTAGTCGTGCATGCATGTGTAACCAACGGCTTTCTCCGAAGCCATTTCTTCTGATGCTTACGTCTGATCTCTTCCAGTTGCTCGCTCTTCCGGCCGCGCATGCACGTCGCTTCACCGTTAGAATACCGATGAACTCGTAATCCGCATCGCGACCTTGGTTGGTTGAGTAAACTGCCCGAGTTTGGCGAGGGATTATTGTCGTACGCCCTCGCCGCACGCACCCTGTGGACCGCGGGCGGAACTGGAGCAAATTACTGTTGCAGAAATCTTGTTAGTTGCGCCGAATCGAATGTCGTCATGAAAATGTAAATAGGCAGGATTTCCGGTTCACTGTAAACCGTTACAGATGTCGCGCGTAAACGAAGATGAATACGGCGCCTTTGTTGCCAGCGGCGACAAATTTAAGTTGGTTCATTGCCTTCTATATGTCAGTATGTAGAAGGTAATGGTTGGTTGGAATCAGTCGGACGACGGACGACTTACGTCTGTGGTCGTAATTTTTTGATGAACTTTCTCCAGATGGCTACTGGATTTACGGCGGCTTCTACGTCGACAGCGCTGAGAATGAAGATTGGAAGGCGGCTTGGAAAGGTCAAGAGCCAAACGACCTCTTGGATTAGTTGCCTGTGTGTTGGATCTTTGCAGGTTCACTAAATTCATTAAAGAAATTATTGGGAATCCTTTGGATTTTGTAAAACAAACAAGTATGCGCACTGTTCATTCAAGAAATTATTTGGAACCGTTTGCTATAAATACAGTGACATTGAGACAAGGACGGAGCCATTAGTGCCTTGGCTCTCAATGGATTTTCGAAGAGGTCATGGCCAAAGTGGTGCTCTCAGTTCACCCTAGAGTGTTAGAATGATGCCTTAAGTCATAAACTGAATAAGCTGGTGTTTTGCACTGTGCTTTAGAATGGCACTTTAGAAATTTGCGGATTATGATTGCAAAGTTATAAACTGAATGCCAGAATGAAACAATTCTACTATTTGGATCTCACTAAATAGGTTTAGAGTTCCAGTCTTAGTATTATGTTTCATATACCGTATAAATATATTATGTTTCATATACCTTATAAATAGCTTAGGCTAATGTTCCATATTCCCCAGTCCTAGTTTTGCATTCCTCATGCCTCTTTGATAGCATGGACTAATGTTCCGTATGCCCCAGCCCTAATATTATGTTCCATATGTACCACTCCGCTGGGCATATGTTCAGTATATGTTCCATGTACGCACTGATGTGCTGCTTATTATGGGGGGCCCGTAGAGTAATGGATAACACACTGGCGTGAAGAGCAGTAGGTACCGAGATCGAATCCCTTACACCCCGTTAGGTTTATTCAGCCTTCCACTCGCTAGGTGGCGGCGGTGGTTAAATGAATAGTAGACCGTGATTGGTGCCCGGTTGGCTGCCGTATAAAACAGTTGTATTCGACTCCTGTAAAACTTATCATGTGCTTCTACTATATACATGTAGTTTGGTGCCCTGTGGCTGCCTTTTCTACTATATGTATGTTCACTGTACAGCACAGTGTGGTTAGCAGGCGCTTAAATAAAGAAAAGATTATTATTATTATTATTATTATTATTATTATTATTATTATTATTATTATTATGTTCCAAATGACTGAAGAACATGGAGCTAGTGACGTCATTAATAAGTAAAAGTAACTGACTTATTTAATATGAGAAATGTGGCAGAAAACTCCTTAATAGCATTCCTCTACCCATGTTTCAGTGGATGGGCGTCTCCACCGGCCTCATAAAATAATGGCCTCTGCCTGCATATATATATATATATATATATATATATATATACACACACACATATATATATATATATAATTATGTATAAAATATGTGATTGTAAGGAAGAAATCTGGACACCTTCTGTCGTCGGTTATGTTGCAGAGTTTTGAAGGGTTTTTATGAGACTGTGGAGAAGTGTGGGAATGTGTCTGCCATTGGGGTATTGCCTAATGGGGTTGGAAGGTTGTGTGAGCCGATATGATTTATTTCTCGATCTGATCGTGGCCAATTTGTAGGCAGGGCACTGGACCAGAAATATTGCTTCTGATTACCGCCCTCTGCCCGTCAGAGTCTAGCTGATGAAGTAGAGGAGGTGGAGAGATGAGGGGGATGAGATGTTGCCAAGAATTTGCCTTGGTGCGAGTTGAAGGCGAGCGTCTGTCTGCCCGACCAATTATGCGAGGGTTCAGTTAATTTGTTTTTGCAAATTGGATCCAACTATGTCTGTGTTCTGCTATTCTCGTTTTCTTTTATGCTGTTGCTATTGTTCTTGCTTTGTGTCAGGATGTTGTTCTTGCTGTTCTTCTTCTTCTTCATTTCTTTGTTGGTTTTGTTCTTGTTCATCTTCTCCCTCCTCCTCCTCCTCCTCCTCCTCCTGCTCACCTTCATCGACATCAGCATCTGCTTGCGTGTAGGCATGTATGTGAGTATGTATGTGTGCGCGTAAGTGTACATAGTATAGACCTGAGCATAAGCGCCCCTGAAAGACCCCTAGCCTTAGCAGAGCTGTTTGAGCCACATTCAAACTGTAGATGGGGCAACTGTAGGTACTGCTTGTGACATGATGGGGTGCTATATTGTATCTAGACACGTACTACAGTGTCTTTCACAGTTTTCAGTACCTCACAAAAAGTGCTGCTGGGGACCAAATAAAATGATGTTATATGTCATTGAGATGAAAAATTTAAACAACAAGCGAAGAGTCACCACTGCCGAGCTCCTATAGACAGGACGAACCCCCCCACCCCCCCCAGAGTTGATAGTAGACACCATGGTTGAAGTGTCTAGACTACATGGCGTTGAAGAAGACGATTGCCACAGCAGATGACGAGGCCTGCAGCACATGAACCTCAACACCAAGCAGTCCCTCATAGATGGTAGAAGGAGCTGCGTCCGGACATCCTTCAGCCACCAGGTCTGTGGGGACGACAGTGGCTGGTATAATGAATTCTATGTCAGTTTTGTAACTGCAGAAAAATTCTGACTCCAGGGGTAGGGGCTTCTTGTCAGCAGAGTCCCCATGCTATTGCCTTTTTACGTACTAGTTAATGCAGATCTGGTCCTCAGTAGCCTAAATTTTGTTAGAGTTCGTTAAGAACAACACTTCTTCCGCAGAAAAATGATGCTTCGTGCCGATCCTTCTGCATTATTCTTCTGTTTCTTGTTTTAAATGTTTTTTTTTACTCTGTGATACAAAGTAGCATCGTAAACGGTCAATGCCTATATATACAGATATGGATATTTAAGAAATTCTGTTCCTCTACAGTTCCTCTACTGAGAGAACTCGTTGTGACTGGTTTTAATGGTTCCTGAAAGACGCTTAATTGGCTGGCGATGAGCCAATAACCGGATAAGGGATGCGGATGAGGGATGCGCTTTGCATGGAGAGATGTCCGTTGCCTTGGGCTACATTATTCTGACAGGCATCTGATTTGCCTCCGGATAAGAACAGCAAATAGGTAGGAACGCTATGTTCATTCCCCTCCTGGATGAGACAA
Organism: Allolobophora icterica; assembly: GCA_963556255.1. Lineage (NCBI taxonomy): Eukaryota > Metazoa > Annelida > Clitellata > Crassiclitellata > Lumbricidae > Allolobophora > Allolobophora icterica. The sequence goes on along the minus strand of OY744602.1, from coordinate 45,203,147 downwards.
CACCCTAACCGTTTTCAGCCCTGCCTTACACAAGCAGGTGCTCTCTTCTTCATTACAGTTTGTAGTAATAAGGCACAGACAACTGGCTTAGTAGGGCAAAGACATTTGTGTAGGTTACTGCTAAATGCCACACCGACAGAACTTTGTATCAAAGTGATATATGTTTTTGTGCATTTGGTTTGCAAGGGGACTAGGTTAGGAGCCAACCCTTAACTCTACTCCAAAGCAGATGTGTCTTGGTTTGACTGGAGTTTCTGAACTTCTGAAGACCACTGAGTTTTTTCTTAAGATTGTTTTGAAACAAGACCACCTTTGTTTATTGAGTGTTTATACTTTCACACTCCACCCTTGTTTATGATGTGTTGTATATATGGAATCACTTTTGCTCTTCTCCCATGTTTATTAAGTGCAAGATATAGAGAGATACTTTCACATTCCACCTTGGTTGGGTTGTTCCCTTATCTTGCTTATAAAGTGTTTGCAGAGAACTACTGTTGCTTTCTATCCTTGTTTCTGAAGTTGTGTTATAGAGAAATGTGTCACTGTCGACCCTCTTTATGAAGTGTTAAGCAGCTCAGCTATAAAACGAGAACCCTGACCATGCACTGTTTGTGGAAAGATCAGGCAGAGAGGGAGGACACTGACCAGCTGCCCTCATAAGCTGGTGCTAGCACTTTGCACCTATGGCTGCCTCTTTACTTCCACTCTTGTTTTTGAAGTGCTTATAGAAATGTACTACTGTTCTTAACTCTTGTTTTTGAACATCTATATCAGAATTAGATGTGGATAGTTGCAACTCCACCCTCAGGTGAGACTCTTCATTGGGTTCTATTGGTGACTTTTCCAGCTATTATGGCATTTTTTTGCAGATTAACATGCTATGAATTAACTCCGAAGAACATCATTTAGCAATGAGCAGATTTCAGAGTTATTTGTAATTGGTGGGTGTGCAGTGGTCTAGTGGTTAAGGTGCTAGACTGTCAACCAAGAGGTCGGGATTCAATTCCCGCCAGGGCAGAAATTTGTTTTGAGATTTCGGCTCCACCTGTGCCCCCTAACCAACACTGACCATACTCTGTCAGTGGGAGAATGAGATGGCGAGGGAGAGGACTGGCCAACCGGCCCTCATATGCTGAGGCTAAGAATACGAAGTCGCTAACACTTCATATCAGGGGTGCCGCCAGGCCTAAAAAATTGGACGCACACCTCTCCCATCTCTTCCCATCCACACCCGTCCCCTGTCTGCCACTAGTAGTCATACATTGAAAATGACTCAGAGTGACTCATAAAAGTACAGTATAACATGCATAAGGTATCATATGGTATTATATGGTATTATTTATACATACTGTATGGTAAACCAAAATTACACAATGAAGTTGTCAAAAATATCGATTTGATGCCTAATCCTTGTGTGGATTTGGTGGGTGGACGCACGTGCATACAGTGCGTCATGCTGCCGGCGCCCCTGCTTCATATGCAGGGATAGCTTATGGAACTGCTCTTCGTCTGCTTCAAGGCACTATAAATGTTCATTTATATTACGTTACACCACATTACATTATGTTGCACGTAGCTGTATTTTATTCGTGACTTACATGTAAATGTCAGTTTCTAGATGGAATAGAACTTTCTAATTACATTGTATTTCTTTCTAAATGACACAGTATTTAGATAGTTGATCTATCTTGTGTTTGGTCATTGTTCTTCACTCAACCCTCAGGCTTGTCAATATTTTACTCAATAATGGGACACTGTTGTTTTACCCCCAGACCAAATTCCGGGTCCAGAGGTGTTGGTCCAAGGTTTCCGAATTCACCGCCCAGTTCTGTTCACTCTTGTCAGTTGTGTCATTCAGGTCCAAACTAAAACCATTTTCCAGTTTGTTTATCGACCTGGGTCTGGTCTTGCTGACCTCATCAATCTAGACTGACTGTGTCTAATGGATTATACTGACTTTGGTTTCACTTGGAAGTGACCACAGACTGATGTGTATTATGATAACATTTTATAGCAGTGCTTGGATTAGTAGATTGCGTTATGTTAACATTTTATAGAAGTGTTTGGATTAGTAGATTGAATTATGTTGTTCATTCTTAAGAGTGTTTTGATTAGATCAGTTGCCATATCAAAGCTTTTGTGTTGTGTATTTGTAAAATTTGTATATATTTTACAGGGCAAGAAACATGATACATATACTGCTTGCAATCTGCTTCCTTGTGTCGGCAAGCACATCAAACAGGCTTCCACGTATCTCATCGAGCTTCCATTCGTTCACACAGCTGCAACATCTAGCAATCGAACCCAGTACTGGAATAGTGTACGTTGGGGCAACAAACCGACTGTACCAGTTGGATGCTGAACTGCGCTCGATGCTTGAGGTGCGGACCGGTCCAGTCCTTGACGATCCGCGATGCACTGAGGCGTTCGGTGAAAACCTATGCAATGGCGGAGGTGCAGCGAAGTTCGAGGCATCGTCAACCAACAACGTCAACAAAGTGCTTGTGGTTGACGTCAGTAACCGCCAACTTGTCATCTGCGGCAGTGTGTTTCAAGGCATCTGTCAGACACGAGCACTGACTAACATTTCTGTTGTGCACGAGCACTACATGCGAGGAAACACTGATTACTTCATCGCAGCCAATGATCCTCACTCTTCAACAGTTGCATTTTCCGGACCAGGTCCTGGAAATCGTGAAGTCTTGTACGTTGCCACAACGTACACTGGTACCACTTCCTCCGGAACCGTCCGTCAGACCATCCCCGCCGTCAGCAGTCGAAACCTGGCAGGATCGAATGCCTTCCGGTTTGCCTACATGGACGGTTTGACTGGAGGAACGTTGGTCCGGCTTCGGCGTGAGGCAATCGAAAAATATCCCATATCGTATGTTGCAGGGTTCAGCGTCGACGGTTTCAGTTACTTCCTGTTGAACCAGCCGGAAACATTTTCTCTTGAGAATTCCGGGTTTCTGCCGATCGTTTCGAGCAACCTGGCATCAAAGATTGTCCAGGTATGTCAGAACGATCACAATTTTTACTCGTACGTCGAAATGCCGCTGCGATGTCGGTCGGCCAACACCGACTACAGTTTTGTGCGTTTGGCGACCGTCTTGCAGCCAGGTCTGGCGTTGGCAAACCGATTGCGCATCAGTACGAGCGATTACGTTCTCCTGGCCACATTTTCTGACTCACTGGATGCCGTGTCAGCTCAGTCGGCCGTCTGCTTGTACAGATTTGTTGACATTCGAATAAAATTCACGGAGAACATTCGCAAGTGTTTTACAGGGAACCAGAGGATTGTAGGATCGCAGTTCAGCAACAGATTGTGTGTATCTCTGGTAAGTGAAAGTTCTGTAGCATCCAGCTCGAATTAATTATTATTTTAATGGGTATCTTATTACTTTAGGCAGATTTGTATGTCAGTTTGGTTGAGCTCCAACTTTGTATTAAATGCAGGGCATCAGTGTTTGAGGCTCGAACACAACTGTCACTCTGTAAGATGTCTACAGATTAGGGCATAGCCGGGTACTGACCCGGATAACCGGAAATTCCGGGTGTTAAACACCCGGAAGACACCCGCACCCGGACCTGAAAGGTCATCCGGGTCCGGGTGTGTAATGTTTTTATCAAAACAAATTTATGAACGACGAAATCACAAAACACTGAAACCACTTTTTTTAGTAAGCCCAAGTCACCCGGCCCGTTCCAGAGGTGTAGAATTGCAACATTTTAAGGTGCGCTCACTAAAGCAGACGACCCACTAAAGCAGACGACCGTGGGAAACCAGCGGTCTTTCTATGTAAATAAGAGCACCGTTAATTAAAGCAATTAATGGGCTGTAAGTTCTCATGGTCAGTTTTTAAAAACGTGGTATGGTTGGGAGGTAATAGACCCGGTCGAGGGTCGAGCGAGAGTCGTTAGCCTTTGAAGTCCTTGGGCCTGTAGCCGGCGTGTCATTGAAACAAGGCAGCTTTTAAAGTCCCCGTTTATTCCCCCCTTCCCTCCTCCTTCGGCCGGTACGCGGCGTGTCCTTAAAGCCGTGAAAGACAGTTTCTTAGCTCTATTTCATGCCTATAGTTCCCTTCTCCAATGCCACGCTCTGTATAGTTCTGGAAACGACATATATATTGGTTGTGGTAGGTCAACACTCAACAGACATCATTATAATAGTAGACGGTAGCATACACATGTGGTGCATATATCTGAATGTCTGCTTTTAGTTTTAATACCCGGACCCGGTACCCGGACCCGTCCGATTTTATTCAAACTACCCGGACCCGGTACCCGGTTGAAAACGGCACCCGTCTATGCCCTACTACAGATGCACAATTCTTTGGTGCCAGCAATTACTACCATGTTATTACATAGTGGTGCTGTGTGCATTTGGATGCAGGTCCTCGCTATTGAGGCACAGAGCCGGCCTAAGGGTGTGCAAACCATGCGGTCGCACAGGGTCCGGAACTTAGGGAGGCCCGAAAAGTCACAGAAAATTAAAATGAACAAGACACCCTAATAATAATACTATGGTTTAGATTAAATCTGCTCTTAAATTGTTACTTTTATAGTTAAATTTTACTTGTACTTGTTAACAATCTACTACAACAAAATGATTAGCAATGAAAAACATTTGACTTGTGTCATGGGGGGCCCGTACAGTATACTCAGCACGGGACCGATAATATCCTAAGGCTAGTGCAGAGCATCATTTTCTGCACCTCCTAAAGACGCTTCCTGCTTGGCTATCTAACTTGGCTATCTAACTGATCTAAACTTAGGTAAACGGAGAATGTGGGTTGAGCTGAATCAGATGAAACAGTACTATATGTAAAGGAAGATTGTTCCGAGAGGAAGGTCCGATGCGAGAGAAAGCCGGATAAGCTTTCTAGGAACCTGTAAATCTTTGCGGGCAGCAGAGCGGGCAGCAGAGCGTAGTGATTGGTGACCAGGCTGACTCATGACTGCAACACAGAGCTCTTTGATGTATGCCGGTGCAGTGCCAACCATTGCAGATCATCCAAGTAGAAGGATCTTGACTACAATTAATACATATAATGTGTTTGTGTGTGTATATATAACATAACATAACATAACGTTTATTGGTCCAAAACTGCAGATATTAAATTTTTCATAGACTGTAACAACAAACTCTAAACAATCATCTCAAATAACAAACAGAAATAACAGTAATTCTTAAATAAATCAGTACCTATTCAGGTTAGGAAGGAAAACTCTGTTTGTTTAGGATAATATAATAAATCAAGTAGAGAAAAAATATGCAAGAAGTAGTCTTCGAGGTATATATATATATGTATAAATGTATATACACAGGTGTATATACACACATATATATGTAATTAATTAATATACACATATATATATGTATATAATTAATATGATATGGGTTTTGTCCTTCCTCAGTCTCAAACACCCACTATGGCAGCTTTTGATAGCTGCTTAAAAGATACTGTACTAATGTTCACATACTGACATAATTATGTAAACAAATGCACATAAGTTTTACTATGGATTGGCCATCAGTGTGGATTACATGACCTTCTTGACCCTTGTCTGTCAAGTGGTTTAAAACCATTTGGTTTAATTGTGACTGCTGAGCACCTCTGAAGGATGGATATTCCATGGGTAAAACTATAGTTCGGGATGTAAGGAAATAAGTCAGTTTTATTGTCTTGACTCTGTTTTAGCAGTTTTGTTGACTCCATTGACATAATTTTCTTGTCTCAGTTTCTGCATCTTTTTCTGCTCTACTAACCCTGTAGCCATCCATCCATCTTTTATCCATCCTTCCAGCTATCCATCCATCCATCCATCCATCCATCAGTCCATCCATCCAACCATCCATCAGCTGTCGTCTGTCCAGCCATCCTTTCGTCCATCCATCCGTCCGTCTGTTCATTCATCCATCTCATCCATCCATCCTCCTGTCCATCCATCTCTGCGACCCATCCATCCATTACATGGCTTGCATCCTTTCGTCCTCATTTCGTCTGCATGCATGCTTGTGCGCACACTCTGCTGGACAGCGGCACATGAAATTATATAGCCGCGTTGCCTGCTAAGGTCGGCCTCCTAATAAAACTGTTCATCCTAATAACGAATGGAGAAAAAGATTTCTTCCCCAGTAACCGAGGAGTCTCCTTCCATTCGCCTCCTCCTCTTCTTCCTCCCATTCCATCTGCCTGCTGCTGCTGCTGCAGCTGCACCACCTGCCATCAATGGTCAACCCCTTATGACCCCTCCTCAAACGAATGTCTCCTAGCAGCATGCACTAATGTGGTCACTGTCTTAATAGTAGTGACTGGTAGATTATATTGTCTTGCAATGTGGCTCATCACCAGACAGTCAGTGCACTTTTTTATGATAGCCACACAAAATTTACATATGTGTGCTTGTGTATACATGTATGTATCTGGGTATGTGCTAATGTATATATATTTTTATACACTTTTCTAGCATTTAAATAAATCTTAAGGTGTCCCTGAATATGCCACAGAATACATTTTACACACCGCAAGAGAGTATAATTAATGGCTGTGAGAATTCTCTCATGGAAGTAATGTCTGGAAAGTAGGAGACACCAAATGTAGCCAAAGGATCAGTTGCCTGGTATAGGGTGCAGTCATTGTGACTTATTGCCTAGCAAAACATTACTATGTATTTTTGCAGATAATAAAACAAAATTGGCTAGAAATAATTGAATAATTTTTTGCGAGATGCCAGAAAATTTGTGTTTGTGGTCTATGAGCAGTTTACTCTCAGTTGTACACATTCTTTGTATGTGTGCTCTGTTGATATTAGTGTCTAGTGTCAGTAGGCATTAGTTTTGAGAATCTCGGTGCACTCCGTCGACGGAAGCTGTCCAGTGGTCGTCTTTAAGTGACTGATATCTTGTCGCGGCTTTCGGAATATTTCTCGACAAAATTTCATTATGATGCATGGCGTTTGGGAAAGAGGCAGAGGAGACGAAAGCGAAGTCATCAGTTCTCATCACGTGATGACATTGATGCTGATCAAATCAAAATTATTCAGTCATCGTCATCAACAAGGTTCCGTGGCCGCCTTCCATTCACTGAATTTCTTCGCTTGTGGAAAGAACTCTGATGCAGTCTGACTGACTGTCGTGGGCGATGCTGGAGACTATGAGGATTTTGATCACGGTGGAATCAGAGGATTAGATTTGATTGTAATTTCTTCTTTTTAATAGTCATGATGATTTCGTGGTCTTCAATTTGTTTTGAAATATTGATTTAAAATGCTGCTTTTAATAGACATTGCCGATGGTGAGAAATGCGTTGGTAACAATGCTTTTGGTAACAATGCTTTTGGTAAACAGTGCTTTCCCTGCTGGTTCTTGTCTAATCAAATCTGGTTCTGTGACTGGTATAGTGCCATTATAATAATGCACCAGGCGTTACTTGTGATGCATACATGTAGTCAGCGTGGCACATTATTGCTGATCGGGACAGTTTCAGGGATCACCCTGGGCAGAGACAGAGTGAGTGAGACATGGAGGCAGTCAAAGGAGCATGCTGAAACAATTCGGTCTTAAGTGGAGATTGAAAGTGTTTTCTAACAATTCCTTGTTCATTCCCTTAATGTTGCATTACATTGCTTTGAGTCTTCCAAAGAGTGTTAGACTGGACTCTCCATATATCATGATTCATTCTTTTAAACAATTGAACTGGGACATTAATCTCAGTTTCAGTTTCACATTTTCTATTGCTGAGCAAAAATACAGAGTACATTATACCAAGATAAATCGGTTGATAGTTGTCAAAACATGAAGACAGAAGACCAGGTTCCATTTATATCAGGGCCGTAGCCAGGATTTTGTTTCGGGGGGTGTTATCTGTTTCGGGGGGGGTGTTTTCTCGTCCTTAAGCAAGCCGACAAGCAACCGAATCAACCGACCAAGGGTTTTTAGTTAGTAAATGCATTATTTCATTTCTACATTATTTAATTTCGGGGGGTGTTTAAACACCAAAAACACCCCCCTAGCTACGGCCTTGATTTATATAGAGCCGCTCATGTGAAAAATCTGAAAGTTTGTCCAAATATGACGTTGGTGTAATGCAGCTTTGTATATCCTTCTTATAAATAGCAGCTTCAGGTATGCATCTTCAGAGCATTGATCTATTTGGTAGCATGTTGGGCCAGAAATTCATCCATTTTCAGTTTGCACCAGACTTGGTAACCTAGCTGGACGAGTGCTTTAATTGTAATTGTAATCGAACATCAAAGAGGAAAACAAATCAGAGGTGCTCTCTGTACTAGACTATGTGATGCTAAATTTCGTTAAGACCTTGACTATTAAATCGATTAGTAAGCACATAAATCTTGCACTTCAGATTCCAATTACTGATCTTGCATGTGTTATCAAGTGCAATAAATAACTAAAGTAAAAATTAGGTCTCATGACATTATTTTAAGAACCCGAGGAATCATTTCTAGCTTGGGTGAAAAAAATAGAAAAAAAGGAATAAATAAATATATAGAGCATTAAGTGTATGTGGCTTGTATGTTGATTTGTTTTTTTACTAAGGCCAAGAACATCAACGAATCATACTGTGGAGAGGCAGAGCAGAATGGACCGCTTGTTGGATCAGTTCCACTGGAATCGTCTCCGATCTTGGAAAGGTCAGACGTTGAACTGACAGCCGTTGCTGCCACCACCATTGATGAGGTCACAGTCGCATTCCTTGGCACATCTGAAGGTCATCTGAAGAAGGTCAGTTGCTTTCCAAGTTTAAATGTCATGTTCTGTTTAAGGATGCTGTGTCATAAGAAAGATGTTTATTGTTGCCCTCCTCCTTGGAAAGGTCAGACGTTGAACTGACCTACTCTTAACAACTATTTGTAGACTAGGTCTGTATTATCCTAGCCCGAACGAGCGATATTGTACCAGAATGCGGTGTGTCATCCTGATTCTAATAAACGAATATATTATTATATCCTTTATCCAGGCTTGGGACTGACACTGCCAAAGAACAGGTAGTGGCAGAGTGTGACCCTTAGGATTATATCTGCAGGGTATATATTATTATTGTTATGAAATTTTGTAATGTGTGCAAAGTCACACAGAAATGTGAATCTGAGGCACAGTTACCCATTCAGTGCCCAGCTGAAAAGCTGTCAGTTAGATTTAGATATCCAGGTGTTTGTAATAATAATAACATTTGTTTATTACATTCAAACTGACAAGTAGGCAGTAAGATTATATGACATAGTAGTAACAGACGATAGCAAGTTTAATGGTAGTCGAATTTAACTGTATGACAGTATGCCCATCTGTCCTACTGCTCATTTTTACAGGGAGTGTAGGAGGGAAAAGGCTGAGTCGACCTTAATGGGGCTAGTGAGTATCGAACCCACATCCTTCTGATCTTCGTGTCAGCATGTTACCATTCAACCATCTACCCCCATTTGAAAGCCAATGATGAAGCCATTGAAGCCTTGATTGACTGGTTGACTGGCTTTGTAGATGGGTGTTGGTGCCATCATTTGATGTCTTGTGCATTGTTGTAACGGTGCTGTAGTGGTCCTGAGCTTAGAATTAGAGTTGTCTTGTATGTATATCAGTGCGTGTGAGTGGGTTTGTATGGATGTATGTGTGTGTGTGTGTGTGTGTGTGTGTGTGTTGGGCATGTATCAATGTCATTGTATTCTGTTGGGATTTTCATCATTTTATGCAAATAGCGTTGTTTAGTTAGCGGCCCGAAAGTGTGATTAGTTTCCGGTTGAAAGGTGCTGAACATCCACCCCGGGAGTAATAACTGATGGGGTGCCGCGATCGGATCTGGTGGGGGAAACGCAATCACCCTGCACTGATGACGATCACGTCAGTGTTGTTGAACCGTGATGCTTATGTTGACATTGTTATATTGCTGTTGTTTTGTTATGTGCCTCGGCCCTTCAATCACACATACACTGCTGCTATGCTGACTACCTGTCACTTACTTACCATCTGTTAAATATTTCCTTGCCCTGCCTTGCCTAAGTGTCTTAACAGGTTTTGTTGTATCCTTGCTTTGCTCTGCTCATCTCCATCATTTATTCTTGTCTCTGCTGCAGTTTTTCTTCTTGTTTAGTGTTCTTTTTCTGGATGTTGTTTGACTTGTGCAAACAGGTGGTGCTCGAGGGAGATGGAACTGTGAGGGAATACCTGGATCTTGTGATTGATGAAGGACTGCCAGTCAAAACTATCAAGTTTAGTGTCAACAACTCCCATCTGTACGTCATGACTCCAAACAAGGTAGGTCATCTGCAGGTCACTTCCATGAAAAGGTTAGGGCTTCTGGAGTTTATGACCCAGAATAAAGTAGGTGATATGGAGACCATGACCTAACTAAGTTGGTTTTGTGGAAGCCATGACCTTAAACAGTGTAGGTTGTCTGGAGGTCATTCATTGGTACAATCTGCATGTTTGCAATCTTGAGGCAGCTGCAGTATGTTTCTCGGTCTCTCATACAGGATGTGACTCGCCATCTCGTGCAGTTTAATCCTGAGCCAGATCGATTAATGCAGTGTCACCTATGCCGGGTTGCCACATTGCAGCATCATTCATCTTCAGGCGGTCATCATTTCTGCTGCTCATCTGGTCGTGCGATTAAAAAAGTTTGACTACATTACAACCGCAATGCAAGACCAGCTCCAGTGGCTCAGATAGATGAGCATGAAAAATGCAAACTCTGTCTTCTGGTGTATAACAGTCTCAACAACTGCGCACCATATTACCTCACAGACAACACCAGGCCTCGGACGACCCTAATAGGTCACTATTGCGATCAACAAAGTCAGCAGATTTTTTTCTGCCAACAGCTATAACTAAAACAGGAGATCAGGCCTTTTGGCTCATGTGCCTAGAACAGTCTTCCTACACTTTTCAAGAAGCCAAATAAAAAAAGTTTAAAATGTACTTGCTATGTAACTCTTAGCATTAATTTTGCGCTGACAGTTGACAGTGTGAAGCATCCTAGACATAGTTCGAGAATTCGTGACTTTCGGTTTTAAAATTCGTAAAAATTCGCGAATTTTTGGTCTATTTTAAAATTCGTAAAAATTCGTAAAAATTCGTTGGGCCATTGTTGGGCCTTTTTTACATTGACAGTGGCGTTTTGCAAAAACAGCGTAATCAACAACAACAAATGTAATGACGTCATGATTTGTTTTGTTAAGCTTCTGCTTAGAATTTAATGTAAAATTCAATATAAAAGTTTATTACGTATCGAGTTAATTTAGGTAAAATCTAATTTCTTAAAGGTTAAAGAACATGGGCCGGAGCGGAAGTATGTAGTAGGCCTAATTTTGGAGGAAAAGGAAAGGGTCCAAAAATACAGTGTTGTTTTTGTGACAAGGAATTTGTTGGTTGTTCTACCCGAATTCTGGAGCATTTGCATGGCGAAAATACAGAAACCAGAGTCGAGTGGGAGCAGTGGGTTGTTCCTGATTCAAAACCAGAGGACGATGAAGTAGAAGCCACAGCTCGGTGAACGTTGCCAACCCTTTTTAACCATGTTTGATTGCAAGCTGCGTTAGCGACTGACTGGTCACACTGGAGCTGGGGCACTGGTGGTTTATCGTTCTGCTGACTGACACTCACAGTCACACACCCCAACTTTGATAGAAATCGAAGTTCAAGACTCCAAGTAGAAGAGTAACTAAATATCAGTACTATTGTGTTGCAAGTCAGCTATCTTTTACGGCTGATTGATTGATTGCCTATGGCATAGACATTTACTTGCTTAAAAACCTGAAAAGTAAACAAATAATAAAATTCGTTGCCATGGCAAAGAATTCTATTATTTTATTATTTCACGAATTTTAACGAATTTTAAAACTGCAGTTTTAAAATTCGTAAAAATTCGTGAATTTTAAAAATTCTTAAAATTCGTAAAATGCGAATTCTCGAACTATGATCCTAGAAGTAGCTTACTACTGACGATGGTATATAAAATTGTCGTAATTACAAAACGGACGTTAAAATTTTGCCATTTGATGATGGATATGTGATGAGGACGATGATTATGATGATGGTGGTGATATTGAAGTTACTCCTGTTCTGCTGATCTAGATTTCAATGGTGTCCGTGTCGAACTGTGACCAGATGACCAGCTGTGATACGTGCCGAGCAGCCAGAGATCCATATTGCGGATGGTGTTCACTGGAGCGAAAGTAAGAAACTTGTCAGTTATTTTCAGTTTAAAAGCACTTATCATTTTATAAACTCTAAATTTCTAACATGCTACTATGAAGCTAAGTGCAGATCACCAGCTTATTCACGAGTGCTGCATCGTATCAGACGGATTGTCCAGAGAGTGATGTCCAGTGGAGGTCCGAGACTCCGAGTCCAGTTGCCAGAGAGACCAGACAGAGGAGGCAGAGCAGCTTTTATGATGGGTTCGTTGAGGATGAAAAAGCTTAGAAGGCAGCGAATCGGATGGTTTAGGGTACGAATTCTTGAAGAGGTGAGACTTCAGTTTAGAGTGGAAGCCTGTGGAGTAGAGGAGCCTTAGGCAGATAATAATAATAATATTCGTGTTTATTGACAAGCTCACTGACAAATTGCAGTAAGTAACATTGAAACATATGACAGTACAATATTCAAGATCTTATAGAACACACGTCTTGGCAGCCTGTTAGGTGCCTGCTCATTTTACAGCTGCGTCCTAGGAAGTGGAAGGCTGAGTTGACCTATACGGAGCTTACGTGTATCAAACTACGTATTTCTAGATCGTATATTCTTCGAGCAAGAGTGTTGCCATTCAGCAATCCCCCTTCCCCCAGTGACGGTAGGTCGGTGGTGGTATTGGCCGAGAAATTGAGAATTTGTGGAATTCAGAGGAAGTTCGTTCCAGAGTCGAGGTGCAGTGTGGGATATGGAATGGTTGAAGAACTTGCGGAGACTAGGGACTGGGGGACTGGAGAGAGTGAGACTGGAGGACGATCAGCTAGACCAGGGTGGCTGGATGGTGAAGAGTTCAGGAAGGTACTTTGGTGGGGAGTATTGTATCAAGTTGTGCGTTAGCTAATGTGGCAGCTGATTGCCTGTCACAAATGCTCTTCTGCCTTCACATCATATGAAATTACAGTTGTTTGACAACCATGTAACCTATAATGAACCACTGTGGAGATGTTGGTTGGTTGTTATTATTTTTTTATACTCCAGCCAGAAGATCCTTTAACTTCCATGTATATATATGTATAATTGTATATTATATATATATAATTTATATATATTTATTTTTTTTACTCCAGCCAGAAGATCCTTCAACTTCCATGTATATATACATATAATATATATATATATATGTAATATATATATATATATATATTTATTCTGTAATTAAGCGCCTGCAAACGCACTGCGCTGTACGAGTACATGTTATGCGATAAATCTTAACTACTAACAGAACAGACAGCCTGCAATACACGGCGCAAATTGCAGCCTACAAAGCATGTCCGCCTATGGGACTCGATCTCTGTACCTCTCGCACTCTACGCCAGATGTTATCCAATGCGCTATCGGGCCCCCCAATAATATATATATATATATATGTATGTGTGTGTGTCTAGACACTTACTATAGCGCCTTTCAAGTCTCATAAGAGTGCTGCCTATCTTAACCGAAATGATGTTAAAGCCACTGAGAAGAAAATTTAATCAGTTAGCAAACAGTGCTTGGATAACTAGAAGAGTCGCCACTCGTGCTTCCACACACACACACACAGAGCCCAACAGATGGATTTCCATCCACAGCTGATAGTAGACATCATGTTCAGAGTTCCTGGACCACGTGGCATCGAAGAAAAAGAACGACTACAGGCAACGAGACATGCAACACACGAATCCCAATTCCAAACAGTTCCTTGAAGGTGGTAGAAGATGTTAAGTGTTGCATCTGGCCATCCGTCAGCCAGAAGGTCTCTCAAGAACAACAGCAGCCAGCCAACTGGTTGTAGAGTGTCTCTGAAGTAGAACAATCAACACCAGCGCAAGTACTCTTTTGCCTTTCAGACTGGAGAGCGCGACGCTGTTCAGGTAGTAACCTGAAACCCCTTAAAACCCTTTAGAGTGGGTGAGTCGATTGGCAAAACATGAGACTTAGAAGGATGCTTCCGAATGCCATCTAGAACACTCATGAATGACAACGAAAGAAATAGTGCCACGAGTGTAGACTAGGTCACATTAGAAGTCTGAACAAACAAACAGCAAAAATCGCTTGGGACAAACTGATTAATCAAAAAGCAATGCTAGACAAACGTGAGGCCACCTTCGTTACATCAACAACCAAGTCATGATTTCCGGTGTAGGTAGAGACATTATGACAGTGCCCATGTATCTGTAAATTGGTAGTAATCACTTAGACTTACGATGTGCTAGACATCTGTTGAATCTTCCAGCATTTGTTAAATAATCCGGCATGCTCTTGCAGTGAGCAGCCATGTTAAGTGTAGGTTCAGACAAATACTTTTAAGTGTAGCCCACCAGTGAAGCTGCATCACAACCCCATGAGCGGACCTGACAACATGATCCTTGCCAACTATTTGAAAGCATTTCTTGGGCTTTATTGGGATTCTCTGGTACGTTGCAGGTGCTGTTATAAGCAATGTCTTCTTACAGCAAACAGTTTTGTTGCTAGACTTCTCATAGACAAACTGTCTAATGTCAAAGCACATTAAGTATCATGTGTACAACCAGACAACTTTGTCTGATTACTACAAAAAGCCACATTAATATCTGGCTGTAGGTTACAATTACTGTGCTTTATTAGCAGACAATAATACCTTTGTAGGTGACCATTCTGGCTGCATTTGTGTCTGCTCTGTGCAGATATTATTTCTAAGTGTTGTGGCTTGCATCAGCTATTGAAAATTGTGAGACATTTTTATCGAACTTAGGTTCATTCTGATATCTTTTAAATCTAGGAAATGCCTTAGCAACCTGCCTCGCCTTATACCCAGCGGCTTATGTTGAGTACCATGAGGGATTGGGGACGTTATTGTTAATGTCTAGACAATCTGACACCACTGCGACTAGGATTCGAATCAGGTTTGAATAACGGGCGCAGTTAGAGGAAGGTTTGGCTATTTGTAGTTCCCTTTACCTTATCCCATCTTACCTTGCCGTGACTCATTTGTGTTGTATATATCTCATTTTGCCAGACTTTACGTCATTTCTCTTTATCTCAACTCCCACTTTTCTTTTTCGGAATTTCTTTGTTTGCAGGTGCAGCACAAAATCTTCATGTTCGTTTGCCAACCGTGATAACTTCTGGTTGTCTACGAACGCCTGGGAATGCATCCGTATTCCAACTCAGTTCATCCATATCAGCATCAAGAAGAGCGTTCAGGTACTTGTGCTCGCTGTGTGATGTTCCATCCTAAACCAAACACATGAGCAACTCTGTGATGGTTTTGCCATGTAATGAATCTGTTCTATTGTAGATCCATTTAGCAAATGAAATCTTATAACTTAGTCTGTGCAGTTACCTTACCTCATTACTTCTTCTGATCTTACCATGCCTTCCCTTTCTTTGTGTTAAAAGATCTTATATTACCATGAAGGCCTTTTCCCTTTAACGACAAGAAAGATTAGTTTTCCGTGAATTTTAGTACATGCTCAGTGTTAAAGGGTTAATGGCATATTAAATTGTCTAACCTCTTCATGCCTTACCATATTTAATGTTAAATGTCTTACTTTAACGTCCCTTTCCGTGTTTTGTGTTAAATCCCTTGCTTTACCTCATGTCAAATTGTCTTACCTTACATAGCTTTACCTTACCTAACCCTACCTAAGTTGTGAAACTTACCTTATGTTGTCTTTGTTTACCATGTTCCTTCCAGGTGGCCATTGGTATAAAGGCGCTTCCAGTGCTGCAAAGCGACGACCAATACCTATGTGTGTTTGGTTCCAATCTGAGCGTTTCTGTTGGTGTCGCATCTCCTAATGAAGTCCGATGCCAGACTCCGAGGCTGTCGTCCGATGTTGTGCCCTTTAACAAAGGTAACAGAAACACGGCATAAGGAAAAAACATCATTTTCTAATTAAAGGATAAAGGACTTCGTGAAAAGGTTGTTTTTGATCAGTTTTCATGTCTGCAGGTTTACTTTTTAGGTTTTATTCAGAACTCTGTTCGGTCTTATTCCTTCTTCTTTAACTGATTCATTCCAATGGGAGCTTTAGATATGCCTAGGTTAATTAACACTCATGACTAATATGTATTCAGTTGCTGGCATTGTCTCCCTTATCCTATCTTCCTTAATTATGTAATATGCTCTGTTCTTGTTTCTAACTCTTACTCTTCTTCCCTGCCCTTGTTTTCCATTTGCCCATTTTTCTCACTTGACATCTTAACCATATTCTTTGAGTCCACTCTGTTTTCCATTCATCTTTCCTTCTGCCGTGCCTTGCTTCTTTCATAATTCTTCCATTTTCTCACTTCCTTCCCTTTACTCCAATCTCCTGCCTGTTTCTGTGTGTCCTTCCTTCTCTACTAATCTTTCTATCCCTGTATCCTGTTTCTGTCACCCCAATCTGTCTCCTTGTCTTCGTTTTTTTCTTGCCTTCCTTTACATCTTGCCTCCCTAATAACCTTCTATACAACTGGGTCTGCATCTTGTCATTGACTAATGTGGTGGTGCATCCGATGGGTAATTGGTGTGTTGATAAGCTAGCAACAGGCAGGCTTGGCCTCCCTGGAGAAAGCAGGTTCTTCAGTAAATGTGTTGTTGCCATAAATGAAAATCAGTGGCTAGAAAGGTATTATAACAGACCTACAAATAGCTGGAACAGAGAACGCCTTTTTCAAGTTGCTGATTGATATTTACACCAGTCTGTGTATGCTTTCTGGTCTCTCTGACCGTTAGGATCTCCACTGGCCGTCTATAAGGGATTATGATAATGATGGTGGTTACAGTTCAAAATGACTATGGATTGATGTTACTTGTGTTAACTTAATAACAGTTCTATGCAGATTTCTAGGTTAGATTTCTTGCAGTTTAGAATTGTTCCTGTTTTATGTTAAGAACGACTGATACATTCAGTTGACCATCTGTTTCACCCTGTTTTATATCGCTGTTTCTAAAAAGGTCTGTATAAATTTTGTCTAGCTACTTACTTCCGAATGTTTTAGTGTGTAAAGCCTAGTCACAATCAGTCTTGTTTTTCATTTTCAGATCATATCAATATGACCTTATCCATAAGGTCTGTTCATGCAGGAGTGGATTTTGTCGATACAACGATTACCTTCTTTGACTGCAGCCAGCACAAATCGTAAGTAAGAAAGGCTGTCTCGACTCGTGGTGTCATTTCTGGAGGCAGCTGTTTTGCAACTTGTTGGTCTAGTAGGTGGTGTGGTTGCCTTAAACTCTGGAGAACTTCGATTCTGACCTGGTGAGCAGGTGTAGTGTGGTGGATTTCAGCAAGTTATTCTTTCATTAGTGGTTCACCAGATGTGCAATTAAACTGTGTTCATGCTGCATTGTATGTTCTGCAATTATTGTGAGATTCTGCATTGGAAACTTCAA
The DNA here is from genome assembly GCA_963556255.1 of Allolobophora icterica. Lineage (NCBI taxonomy): Eukaryota > Metazoa > Annelida > Clitellata > Crassiclitellata > Lumbricidae > Allolobophora > Allolobophora icterica. The sequence continues at coordinate 45,185,604 of OY744602.1, read as the reverse complement.
GATGGTTCATTACCTTGGCAGGGAAATCGAATCAGCATTTAGTCATATCATTTTTAAGTGGATTTTGAGAAACAGACTCTTCACTTTAAAGGTTAAAAAACAGTGACCAGTGCCATAATTAGCTAACACTGATGAAATGGATACCTTAACAGTATCTAAATTATGTACTACATCAGTGTATTATGACCTCAGGATGACAAGAGTCAAGGTACTTTGAAAGATTTAGTTAATTATTGCAATATTTCAACTCTTGCACATACATAAATTTGACTGTGCAAAGCACCGTGTATGTTGATGACAGTTTTACATTACTCTAAATGATGTAATCGTTGGTCCGCAAAGGTTCACCAGTCACTCTGTAACAGAGTAAAGCAGGGAGGCGACCTGACCGACGACTCTGATGAGCGTAGACTCGGATCCGACCTGGGCTGGTGAACCAAAGTCCTCCGTGCCCACCTTCTCGTGGTGCGGACCGTTGGTACCCTTCCTAGGAAGGGGAACGAACGGGCACGGCAGGCAAAACCAGGGGAAGGCAATGGCAAACCACCCCTGTTAATCATGCCAAGAAAATCGTCATGCGACACACCAAACCACGCCGATGGTCGCGGATGGAGGGACTCCCAGGCCGGAGCGCTGAGGAGGGACTCCCAGGCCAAAGCGCGACTCAAGGGCTACTGGGAGAAGTAGCAAGACGGCAACGGAGACTGTGTAGCATGACGATCGCTAGGGCTCCTAGAGCCGATAGCACAAAGAGAGACAAAGAGAGAAATGATGTAATTATTACATTACATAACCTTGTTTTGTTTCCAGTTGTTCATCGTGTTCACAGTCAAGCTGGGAATGTTTCTGGTGTGTATCACGCAATTCCTGTACACACGCGGATGAAGTTTCAGACTGTCCAGAAATAGTCATCGATGAGCATCATGTAAGAAGATGTTCTGATTTCTGTTCTCTCCTTAAAGGTTACAGAGGTTAAAGACTCATTGACACACGTTGAAGACTGACTTAAGTTAGGTAATGTAAGGTATAAAGTCAGGTAGTTGTTCAATAATCATCGCCTCCAACAGCAGCAACAGTTGTCATCTTAATTCCTCAAGTTGAATATCTTTTGGCTCAATAGTACCTCAATCCAACATAAAGGTACAACCTTCTTTATTGATTTGATTTTCTTTCACTCCGTGGTGCCATTGGCTGAGAAGTGAATGACATCAGTTGATGTTGCTGAGCAATTGTGCATTGAGAACTAATTTTTATCTAATCTGAAGTCTCAGTAACATGTAAGTCAACAGTAAATTGTGGCTAGAAAGTGAGACCACAGTGGGAATCCCTTGGAATGACGTGGTCAAAATCAGAAAGGTCGACGATGCCGGAAGAGAGGATGTGTTGAGGGATATGCCAGCAAGTATAGCCCTGAATAAGATTTGGCTGCAAATTGACAAAGCAGAAAGAACCGTGCATCAACTGAGATCTCTGCACTCTGACCATCGCAACAGGGGTTCGAACAAGTGCACTTTTCATGACTAAACAGGTGTTTCATTATTTCTGTGTAGTGCCAGTAAAGAAAACGTTGTGGCGTTTTTGACAGTTTTGATTGGCCGATCCTGCAGCGGGCACTGTGTGCGTGATTCTGCTGATAATGCAACGATGGTGAATGGCTGAGAAAGGTGTGAGTTAGTTGTTGATGAAGAAAGGTGTCAGTTAGGTATTGATGAGAAGAGGCATGATGCCTCAAGGGCATTGTCATCTCCAGCTGTAGGCAGATGTGTTGTTCTGTGGTGTGGTTGCTGCTTGCAAAGGCATCTGGCTGTTAGCTTTGCTTCTAAGATCAACTCTTTATGCATCTTGTCAGTTTGAAAATGCTGTAGTGGCATTTGTACTTTAGCTGATACAATCTTATAACCAAGAATTCCATTTCTGATGGTTGCTGTTGATACAATCATGTAGTAAAAAGGACTTTCGTACCTTACATTGCTTTAAGTTACTGTATTTTCTGGTGATATTTGGTTTTGTTTTGGTGTAGCTGTGTCCTCGTCTGCGACACATTAACAATGCAGATATCCTCATTCCTGCTAGTATTCCGACATCAATTCCTCTTGCGGGTGTATTTCTACCTGCAGTTCGGGTAAGGTTTATATTACAGCTATTCTTGATAATTTGCAACATCATTGAACAGATGTACAGTTTACTCCTTTCTGAAGGCTTTTAGCATATTGAAAGTTGTGTCTAAGGTAAAAAGGTGAGGCAAGTTAGGCAATATCAGGTCAGGTCAGGTCACACTTTGATGTAAATCTAACACCCATCAATGGTAATGCTAGTACTTCCAGCTGCTTATGTATATATCTGGACGTATACCTGGTGCCTGTGTATACTTCAGTATAATGATGCTTTTATGATGCTATTGTTCAAGGTTCTAATTAAATATTTGGCATGTATCATAACCCAGCATTGATAATCTAGAATATTTATTTGTGTTTTTTAACTTGTCCTTTAGTCTCCTGAAGGTGGATATGAGTGCCTCGTGCATCTGACAGCGCCACCTGTTCGCGTTCCAGCACAGCGCTTATCCGCATCATCCGTCAGCTGCGACGCTTATCAGGTAAGAACTCTGATAACAATTGTCTGATTGGTGTGAGCTTTTATGACTGAATGTGTGACTGATCTGTGTTTGGTTTCTTCTTCATCCTTACTTTGTCTGTTTCTTGCTTGGTTTGGTTAATTGCTTGAACTGGTTTTGTATTTCACACTCGTTTATTTTATTGTTTTCAATTCCTCTGTTGTACTTGGTTTGGGTGTTTATTTCAATGGCTTTGTTTTGAATTTGTTAATTTAGTTATTGATTAATTAAATGCTGCTTAAATGTTTTAGTACACTTATTTACCTGACGAACCAGTCAAGACAGTCAGCTTGGAAGTTGTTTGGAATGGAGGCTATGTGATTGACGACAATTATGGCATCACAGGTATTCCTTAGCAATTCCTTCAAAGGCCTATGTAACATAATGTAATGCAGTATAAAAATTTAATTCGTTTGAATCTTCACTTGAGATGGCGCTTTATTTTGACGATCTAACGTTGTTATGCTTGACCCATCTCTTTAATTGCCTTTATAGAGTCATTTAAAGGACCACAGATAAATTCTTGCTCTGTCTGAGAAAAATTGTTACTTCAAGAGTTCAGTTAGGGATGTTATATGAATATCGCAAGAGTTACACTAGAACCTCCTGAAAACAAAACCTCAGTGAACATTTCACTGCATCATCATACTAAGGTCTTTTGTTATGGTGTCTCATTGAAAACTTCAACTAAGTTTTGAGATCATTGCTTCTTGCAGTGCTATCTCAAAATGAGCTCCCAAATTATGTGTTTTAAGAAGGTTTTGGAAAATCTTCAGTGCATGCATGGTTATGCTTCAATTTACTTTTTTACCAATGGTGCGGAAACATGGCTGCCTTAGGAGATGCAAGTCAAGTAAGTGAAAGTAATTGTTACCCTGTCTCTATGAGTATTTGCCAGTGTGTGAGATAATAATCCATTTGATTTATATTAGCTTAGCTTATAACTATGATTGCACTGTTTGTGATAATGAAGAAGGAAGAGATTGATTGGACACTGATGACACCTCCATTTGCCGCTTTGTGAGCATCAATAAAAAGATGAATTTTCATTCTTATCAAACCATTGCATTGTTTAGTCTGGTAAGGACTGCCTTTGAGAAGATTCTTGGAAGGTGCTGTGTAAATGTCCAGATATGTAACTGACTGTGTACATGGTAATTCCAGATATTGAGTTTGCAAGGAAGATTGGCTGTGTAATATTCCTTGATATTTCTTGTGTCATTCTAGTGACGGTTTTCAAGTGTGACATGATGGCAGACGATTGCAGTACCTGTCTTAGTCTGCAGGAGATGCCTGACTCTGCCAAGTACGGCTGTCAGTGGTGTAGTGACAGATGTCAGACGAATGTCACCTGTGGCAACCAGGGTACTACCACCTGTCCACTGCCTGACATCCAAGAGGTGGCTATTTGTAATGGTGCTTTATATTTTTTGCACATACTAAGGTTACGATGGTGATAACAACTATACTAAGGATGACTGTGACATGGAGAGGGGTAAGGGATAGATCGTGACAATGATGATGATGATGATGATGATGATGATGATGATGATGATGATGATGATGATGATGATGATGATGATGATGATGATGATGATGATGATGATGATGATGATGATGATGATGATGATGATGATGATGATGATGATGATGATTGATGATGATGATGATGATGATGATGATGATGATGATGATGATGATGATGATGATGATGATATAATGATGATGATTACTCTGAATTACAACTATGACTCTTGTTAATTGCTGTGGGATTAGTATTGAGGTCATTGATATAATGATGATAATTTTGATAACGTGATATAGCTGTTAATTTTCTTGCTGTCATTTGTGCTTGAGGTTTACCCTTTAACGGGTCCACTTGAGGGTGGCACACGACTTACCATTCGGGGCATGAATCTGGGCCGCAATTATGGTCAGGTACGACACGCTGTGAAGGTAGCTGGTGTAGCTTGTGAGGTTCTGCCATCTGAGTACGTCATCTCAAGAATGTGAGTACAGCAGAGTTCAGTTAGTTATTGAGTCTAGTTGGCCAAATTCTGAAGTCTTGTTAGGCTAAGGATCGTGTAGTTGTAAACTAATTTAGGTGATTTGTAAAATGAGCATAGGATTATAAGTGAAATAATATAAATGAGTGATAATTTATTAACGAGCATTCAAGTAAAATTGCAATGATTTCATTAATTTATTAATGAGCACACAATTAGAAACAAAATGATGTAATCTAATCTATTTAATGAGCATCTTGTTATAAGCATAGTGATGTAATTTAATTTAGTTACTGAGCATATAATGGTAAACACAACAATGAAAGTTTATCTATGTCATATAAAGCATAATTACTTAAATGACAATTAACTAAATTTTGAGGTTTGGTTTAATTATTGAGTTTAGCCAGTGACTGCATACTCTTATACCATGTTTTCTGTTAATCAGGGTTGTTTGTAAGACTGGGCGAGTGACAGAACCAAGGAATGGCAACATCGTGGTGACAGTTGGAGAGGCAACTGTGTCTTGGGAATCAGATTTCATCTATCAGGTTTGAAACTTAAAACGGATATGAAATTGTAGAGAGTTCAGACACTATTACTGTTGTTGCCCCTCAAGCCAGAACAGTAGTCTGGGTTCTCGGTAGCCTCTGTGAGACTATGGCATTCGCCACCATTTCCTGTCTGCTCTTCAATTTCTTTGATTTTGTTTAGGGCTGAACGAGAATCTGTTGGACTGCTTATTATCCTCTGTCTTCCAGTCTCTGAGGTTGCATGGAACTGGACTGGGTTCTGTCCACCAGATTGCAATTTTGGAATGCACTTTTGCTTGGAAGCAAACATTGTTAAGGTTTCTGTGCTCATTTATTTATTTTTAGCCCAAAAATTCCTGTGCTTGATATGAAATTGACAACTGTTTGTCAAGTCACGCTTGTTCAATTATTGAAATGCCATTGTTGTGTTCGATTTATACCCAAAGAACTTTTACCATTACCATGCATTGCCATGTTTGTATGTATGTGTGTATGTATGGATGCATTCTCCTAGTAGTGCTTCAGCCGAAAGATCCATCGTGCCCTGGACACACCCTTTATAGACCATTAGCAAATTTATTAACACTCATTTTGGTTGATGGATCTGTTTGCTTGCTAGAACTGGTTGATAAACAACTAATCAAATCATCTCGCTTTAATTTCCCTTGTCGTACCATAATTATGTTTCATGCAATAATATATGCATCTGGGCTTGAATACACTGTTGATTGATGCCTTGACTTTTCATCTTGTCATCTTCCTTTTTATTTTTAACACTTTAACATCGAGAGTGTAATAAAAGCGGCTGGGAAACCAATGCAGCTCATTGTTAGTTAGGGCTACATAAATTCTAGTTATTCTTAAACATCATATATGTGCACTGTACAAATTTCAGATTTGTGTTGTTGGTTTAGAACCCTGAGTTGTTGCGGGTGACTCCCGCCATGGGACCAAAATCTGGTGGGACCCGGTTGACCATCGAAGGCCATGACCTCGACACTGGTGCCAGAATCCAAGTGCTCTTGGACTATGTCAGATGCGAATTGGAAAGGTTACTTCCAGTCTTTTCCGTTTGACCTCCTTGTTTTTGAAGTATCTAGATAAGGTAAGGTATGGTAAGTTGAGAGGGTAATATGAGGTAAAAAAGCTAGATGTTAAGGCCTGGTAATGTAGCCTATGGTAGGTTAAGTTAAGGTAACCTGGACATAAATTATGAGAGTAAGCTACGGCAACGTTGATGTGATATGTCTTCTAATCCGTGCTAGTTGTTTTCACCCCTACAGTTGTTGGATTGCTTGAAATGCAGTTAAGGAACCCTGATCAAAACCTTGAAGCCTTTCCTTTGGGGTTGCATGACCAGTTGCCCGTTTCACTTGACACAACAGAATTTGAACCCTAATGAAACACCATTTCATTACATTACTGTACATTTTGTTATGTTGCATTGAATCACACTGTGTTATGTTGCATCTGTTGCACAGCGTCAATAAAACAGAGATTATCTGTACTACACCACCAGTTGCGAATGCAGGCATTCTGCCCATAATGGTCAGCTTCGACGAAATTGTCCGAGACTTGCAGATGGATTTCGAATATTCCGACGATCCAAGTATCACAAGCATTCAGCCTCTATCTGCATTCAGAAGGTTCGTTTTAAAGTCTTGTGTATAATTCTTGTTGGAATTTTAATCTCATTTTGACGTGGAATTTGAATTTGAATTTATTTTAAGCAATTACTTCATGCACAGTGAGTAAATCTCAGTCTGAGATGTGGAAATATTATTTTCTCTTGTAGTCATGATAAATTTCTTTATAATTCTCTGGATAGTATTTCTGCTAACAAAATTTCTGCACTAACTGATTAATAATTGCAGTTGAATAGTATTGGTCATCGTTTATTTCCTTGTGTTTTTTAACTTAGTGGAGGAAGAATTGTTACTGTGACAGGAATGACCTTGAACTCTGTTCGCCATCCCATCATGCATCTTAACATCGGAAATAGTGTCTTCAGTTCAAAGGTCAGCACAAGGAATTTTTATTTTCGGCCAAATGATTTGTAAAGTGCTTGTACATCAGACACAAGTTTTTTACAGAAACACATGAGAAAATTCTTTGGTGGTTTGAATTTGTTACAGTAAATTTATGAAAGTAAGTTCATAAACGGTTGTTTTGGCCACTTTGTAGAAACCTGTGGCTGTGAATGTAAAATTTATAAATTAACTGAAATGTTAAAAGATTAAATGATGCATGCATGCATGTATCTGTCAACCCCAGATCATGCCTCTAAGGGTTATTGTTGTTGAACTAGTTGTGTAATAAATGAACAGTTTTTTACTGGGTACTTTAACTTGTGTTATCTTACCAGTGTTACCAATCTTTACATATAGTCTTAAGTTATTTTAAATTTCCTCTACCTATCTTAAGTTACATTAGCTAGACTTACTTTAAAGATCTTCCATTATTTTATCTTTGTGACATTATTCTTATGGTTTTAAACTAAAGAAAATACTGTCTTTTTGTTGGACTTGACCTCAAGTGTGTCTGTTTCCAGACTAAAATGTTAGAAACTCTTGTGTCTAAATATCCTGACAATTCTGTATATAAATGAATTTTATATGTTTTAGTGTTCGGTGCAAAGTTCCACAGTTATTCACTGCACATCACCAACTATTGATCTGAGCTCATTAAAAGCCACCAGAAGTCGAAGATCAGCTGCAGTGGAAGGTGTTATATCTTTTACAATGGACAGCGTGGAGACAGTGAAAAATCTACCACGCTACTTTCCAGCTGTTAAGTCAACCTTTATAGTCCATCCAGATCCCATCTACAATCCATTCGATAATGGAAAAAAGATCTACAAGGGCGAGGCGCTCATACTAAATGTGAGTTCTTGTTGCTGAAACAAACTGCTCATTCTTGCAAAAGCACTAACTGTTGTTAAATAATTATTGTGGTAAAATGGTCACTGCTGTATTATAATCTTTGGATTTCTTCACTGCCAAAAAGTGAAAGTTGTGAGAATAAGCTTGGACTTAAAGGACTTGAATGATTTGTTCTGGTAAAGCACTTGCTGTTTTAAAGAACTGCTGTAGTTCCTTCTTTAAAATGATCTCTGTTGTAAGTGGCTAATTGTTAAATGGTTGTTCTGATACAATGATTGTTATAAAACTGCATGTCTGATAAACTGATCGCAGTTGTAATAGTTAAACTATGCATTTTCTGCTGAATTAGAACTGTTTCAGAATACATATTCAGAAAATTCATGCCTTATTGATCATTGTAATGTAGAATGTTGAAGTTTTGTGTTTTGAAATTGTCAGGGTCAGAATTTGAACCTTGCCTGTGACCTTGAAGAGGTTGTGGTCTGGATTGGAAATGAGACGTGCAAGGTCAACTCCCTTGACTTGACAACCCTCTACTGCATTCCACCCATCTCACAGCCACCTGCCACGTCTGGCCTTGGAAACACTCGAAACGGATTGCCCCTTGTTAAGGTTTCTGTGCTCATTTATTTACTCTTAGCCACAAAATTCCTGTGCATAATATGAAATTGACAATTGTTTGTCAAGTCACGCTTGTTTGATTATTGAATTGCCATTGTTGTGTTTCGATTTTTACCCAAAGAGCTTTTACCGTTACCATGTTTGTATGTATGTATGTATGGACGCATCCATGCGTGTATCTTTCAACCCCAGACCACGAGGATTATTGTTGTTTAACTAGTTGTGTAAAGAACGAGCAGTTTCTTTACTGGGTACTTTAACTAGTTTTATCTTACCACTGTTACCAATCTTACATCGTCTTAAGTTATTTTAATTTCCTCAACCTATCTTGAGTTAAATTATCTTGACTTTATTTTCCATTATTTTATCTTTGTGACATTATTCTTATGGTTTTAAACTAAAGACAGTGATGAATTGGTCTGTCGTTTTGTTGGACCTAACCTCGAGTGTTTGTCTGTTTCCAGGTAGTTGTTGGTAATCTGGTTTTTCCACTTGGTCAGCTGGAGTACCAGAAGACTGTGGTGAGCGACAGCGAGTACTGGATCATTGGAGTGGCAGTGGGTGGAGGTACTCTACTCACTGTGATCTTTATCATCCTCATCATCTACAAACGAAAGAGCACCCACGCCGTCCGACAGTTCAAGAAACTCAACACGCAACTTGATGCGCTCGAGAGCAACATTCGCAATGAATGTAAACAGGGTGAGTTCAAGGATTTGCTCATGTCACGCAATTACTACTTGTGAATTGTTGGATTTCATAACATGTTTGGAAGTTTTTTAATAGTATTATTTGGATGTGCTGATTTTAATTAAATTTGTAGTATTTAGTACAGTTTGTTTGCAATTATGAAGGATTTTTGGAATGATCAGCACATTTTTATAAACGACTTTTTGTCGGATTTTTAACATTTGGTGGAATTGTTGCAGCATTTATTTGTTTATTTGGTAGCATTTTTTGTAACATGAATCATCAGAAAAGATTGTTGTGGTCTATAGCATTTGCAGAGCTTCAGACAGAAGTGTCCGATTTCACAAGTGACCTAAATGACATTGGAATCCCGTTTTGGGATTACAAGACCTACACATTCAAAGTTCTGTTTCCCTCTCAGACTGATCATCCTCTACTGCACTGCACCATAAAGGTTGGCCTTAAAGTTTGCACACTTTTCGTTTCATTTTTCCTCTGGCTGGCTGTCTGGGATATCGCTAATGCATTTGCCGTTTCATCTTTGTATAGATTCAGATTATTGTGTTTTGCAAGAATTGGATAATTTTAAAATGCATAAGGCAAGGTTACTCAGATGTTGGATTGCTCTTGTCATGTTTGTGCTCCATCCGAAACAACCATCAATGTATTTGAAAAGCACTGTTGAAGGAGATGTGCAGTAAAAGAGTGATTGATTGCCATGCATAAGATTTGGTGTTTGCCTTTGATTTTGATGTACAGGGGACGCTGAAGAGTGGCCGGAACAGCCGCAGCTATGGCCTACAGTTGTTCTTTGATCTGCTGAAGAACAGCCAGTTCCTCATTATCTTCATCAAAACCCTGGAGGAGCAGAAGAACTTCACCATACGAGACAAGTATGCTTTCACAAAGGTTTTCTCAAATTAATCAGCATAGCGATTTGGCTTCTTAGGTGTGCTTCCCTTTGTCACGTGTTATTCCTTCATTCGTCAAACCTTCTGATTCATGTTCTTCCTCCTCCACTTCTCTCTTCCTTGCTTTGTCATCATGGTCTTCCTTTTTATCCTCCTTCTATTTCTTTGAACTATATGTGCTATATAAATGTCTGTTTATATTATTCAACCGATTGAGTTCTGCTGGATTAGCCCCTCCCCTGTTGGTCACTCTGTTGAGGCTATGAGTAACTACCTGTACATGCCGACTTTTTAAATTTCGACTGATGCTCGTCATTATATAATTGTAATTGTATCGTATAATTATTTTAAGAAAGAAACAAATGAAGCTGTTTGTGTTGAAGGGCTCGTGTTGCTTCATTGCTGATGATTACCTTTCATGATCGAATGGATTACGCGACACAGTAAGCAGACACATTCAAACTCGTATGATAATCTAACAGTTCATTTATCATTTGTCAACATGACACTTTGTTTATGCAATGCAGACACTTGACAAAGTGGTATTTATCCTAAATCTTTACACCACCAAGTAGTCTGGTGGTCTCTTGTGCTGTTCTCTCACTTGTGTCTGTAGTTCGAACTCCACTGCCATTATCAAATCGACAATGTATGTTGAGCCGCTTACCCTGTGCAGAAAGGTGTTGTCTTGTGTGATTGGTTTGTTGTGTTGTTTCAACTCCAAAACTATACCTCAGTTGTCGATAAAGGTATGTAATGAATGACCAAATACCTTAGAATGAGTCAAGTATTTTTATTTTTTTCTCTTGAGCAGATGTGTTTCTGTTTTAACAGAATTCTGAAAATTCTCCTAAATGATCTGATTGATCGATCTGTTGAGAAGAAACATCCAAAACTTATGCTAAGAAGGTAAGTTGACTATTGAGTATTTTAAACTACATTTACTTCTATGTATATGTCACATGTATGCTTATAATGTATATACAATTTTTATACATATATGTAATCAATTGTATTATATATTTTTCATGATACACTGCAGTCAGAAACTGGCAGGCTTAATAGCTCCTCAACCATTAGCTTATACGGTTGTTGTATATAATGTAGAGTGTACAGATAAAGGGTTTCATAAAAGGTGCTATATAAATGCTCAAATAAAAGCATAGAACCATTAATTTACCTTACTTTAGTATACCTGCAAGTAAGATTATTTTTTCAACTGATGCTGTAAAATACTGATGTTTATTGATGTTGCTTTGTCATTAAGGACAGAATCGGTTGTTGAGAAGATCCTGACGAACTGGCTGTCAATGTGCATGTACAGCTACATCAAGACTCATGCTGGCCGCACAATGTTCATGCTGTACAAAGCCATCAAACACCAAACGGAAAAGGGTCCAATTGACGCCATAACGGCCGATGCACGATATGCGCTGTCCGAGGACAGGTTGCTGCGGGAAAAGATTGAACCTAGAGCACTGGTAGCGTATTTTCACGATAGGGGCTACACAAAATCTGCTATTTTAGATTAAATTGCATTCTATTATGTGAATGGATTAGTAGCCAATTTATTTGCCTTTCATCTCTACATTTATTGTTGGCTTGATCCCTGATGAGTCATTTGGAATTTACCATTAGTCACTGTGCTGTGTTACACATGTATAGGGAAGGTAATCTGGTTGTTGGCTGGTGATTGTCATATTGTGTTTCTAAGGACATGCCTCCATGAACTATTGTGAAAATAGAATACAACAATACAACTGTAATTTGAAAATGCCTTCTTTACAAATTTCAGAAGTGCACTTTGAAGCGGGTTGGCCATTAAGAGCCATAGGTAGACTGGAAGAGGTAAGTTTTCAGTCTAGAGCAAAAGACAGTCTCGCTAAGAGAGTTGCTGACATGAGGTGGTAGAGAGCTTGAAGTGACACTTATGATGAACAAACAATAATCTTGCCTTTCCTTTTGTATATTTCAGTCAAGTTATCTTCTGTCTGGTCAGTTGGGTCCAGAGCCAATCAGCTGCAGGATGCTCGATTGTGATACGATCAGCCAGGCAAAGGAGAAAGTGCTCGATTCCATCTACAAAAATACACCGTTCTCTAGACGACCATCAGTTCATGACTTCGACTTGGGTATGCAAGGCTTATCCTCTGCTCCTCAGTCTATACAACTGAAATAAATTACTGGTATGTGCATTGGATTAAAGGAAGCACTCACATTGAGGATGATGGCCTTGGCCTTAGAGTTTACGAAGGCTTTATGGAGACTTTAGCAATGCAATCCTTGTCAGTTTAACAGCTTGGGATCTCGTTTTCCTACTCTTTTAACATTTATATATTTTAATATATTTGTATGCTGTAGTTTTTAAAATTTACTTACCAGAATTAATGAGCAATTGTGCTACCTTACTCAACTGGTTGAATGATTTGTGTTTTAGCTTGGCTGTCAGGACGACATGTACGTCTGCTGCTACAGGATGAAGACAACAGTTCGACAGCAGTCAATGGCTGGAAGAAACTCAATACTCTGGCGCACTATGAGGTCCCAGATGGCGCCACTATGGCGCTCATTCCGCGGCAGAACAAACTCGACAGTAGCATGCATTCGAACGGTAATGAATTCTTTCAAACTCTTTTGCATGAGCTATTCAGAAGACTTTTTGCTGCCATTATCATGTCCACTCTTAAACTGTGCAGACTCTGCACTGCAGAGCCTCAAAAGAAATGTTGGACATACTTGCACCAAAATTAGGCAAATGAGACAGATTTGGTTGTGATAATTGGAACAGCAATACAGAGCTGCTTGAAAGCTCACAAATATAGCTACACTGCACCAGGTTAGGAATCAGGTCAAATCTTTATTGCTAGCCAAATACGGATATACACATGTGGACCCTGGTCCATAGTACAGTTAGTCTCTGGATCCGTTGTTGATGCATTTAGTATAGGTAAATGGGGCGGACCCTCAGTGGGTGATCCATTTAGTGCAAGAAATTTCCAAGAGGTAGATACGTGGAAGTGGATTTAGGGGGGAGAGAATTAGATTGTTGGAAAGAAAGGTACAGAAAGAGGTATGGCAGGGAGAATGAGAGTTATGGGAGGGTGTAAAAGTAAATCTCCAAAATGTATCAGCATCACACAAAGCTGCAGCAGAGACCCGTTTATTCACTGGTGCTATATCAATTAAGCCAGCAAGAACCAGTTTGTTTGGTCAGTTTTGGTGCTAGAGAGGGGAGGGAGAAGCAGATAGCAGTAAGGGATTTTCCCCAGAACGGGCATGTTGTCAAACAAGTGTGCAGATGCTGTGTATGTAGTATGTAATAGGCCAGTATATTTGAAAACGTTATTATATGTATATTGTGTTATAGGTGCTATAGGGATGTCTAGGTCTGTTGTATTATTCTTACTTTGTGTCCATGTTTCAAAGTGTTGTTATGTTTTATGCTGTGTCTAGGTTTGTCTGACATTTCCAATGGCATTCTGCCAAGTGTCACAACTCCGATTCTGGCCGTTGAAGAGAATTCCAAACTGTTCCATCTCGTCAGTATTTCGTGTTTTCTTTTTTGTTTAATTTAAAATCTTGCTAGAAGAATTAAATATAAATAAATGTAAGTTAATATGTAAATATGCAGACGTTAATGCATAACACACTATTATTAACCCTTTAACAACGAACGTGCACTGAAATTTATGGAAAACTAATCCCTCTCATCATTAAAGTTAACACAGTGTAATGTATGATTGTTCAAGTGGGGTGGAGGAGTCATGGCTTGATCAAATTTTTTACCCTTAATACCAATTGTGTATGCTTTGAAATTAGGAAGTGGTGCTTTATTAATATAATGAAATAAATTAATAAATGTAAGAAAATGGAAACAGAGAAAGGTGTTTAAGTAACAATAAACAGTTCAGTTGATTTATTAGTTGATCTGCTGGTTATTTCATGAATTTAATGTTTTCAGGTACCACATGATGATGGTCAGCACGTCGGTCGATCACAAAAAGTCATATCAGAAATATTTCTCACAAGACTGCTCGCAACAAAGGTACGCTTAACTGCTGACACATCGGTTATTATCAGAGAGGCAGATTGCTGTTGGTCTGGTGGCGTTGTGCTGATGGATTTTCTTTTAATCTCTGAATCCAACGTGTTATGTGTCACGCTGTGTAAGTGATAAGGAAACTGCCTTATCTGTTGATCATTTATAGCATGGACTGCAACAGTATGTTGGTAATTTGTACTATGGTACAACAGTATGATGATATCTCTCGCTCCTTATCTCATGATGTTGCAGCTACTCTTATCCATGCCTTTGTCACCAGTCGACTTGACCATTGCTGCTCGATTCTGGTAGGCCTGCCACTTTCTCTGACTGCTCGTCTTGATCGGGTTCTTCGATCTGCTGCACGTCTCATTGGTCACATTCCTAAACGTGCCTCTGTCTCAGCCTATATGCGTGACACACTACACTGGCTTCCCATCTCAACGCATCAACTATAGAATAGCTGCATTGATCTGGCGTTGCCTACTTGGCTGTGCTCCAGTTTACTTACATGAGCTTTGTTGTCCTGTCTCCCATGTGACTGGCCGCCGAGCCCTTCGCTCTTCTTCTTCGGGTGAGCTCTTGGTTCCTCGTTCTACCACCGCAACTAGGCAGCGTCGTGCTTTCTCTGTGGTTGGCCCCTCCATCTGGAATCAACTCCCATTGCAGATACGCCTGTTGCCTAAGAATAGTTCGCTTGTTTTTTATAAGTTAATTAAGTCCAGTTTATATTGCCGTGGTTGGGCTGGAAGTGCTTCTGAGTAGGTAACTTGAGGGGGCGCTATATTAAATTTTTTAAATGAATGAATGAATGAATATGTATTGTATGCTACAACGAAACGTTGATAATTTGTTGCACAGCGCCTATAACAGCAGTTTGATAATTTGTATCCATACTACAATGGTATGTTGTTAATTGTAGTGTACACTACAACAGTACATTGATGACTTGTTCTCGACTATCCTCAGAGTCGAGGGTACGCAGCTGAGTGCTGTCAAGTACCTCTTTGACTTCCTTGACGCTGGTGCGCTGAGACATGGCATTACGGATCCAGAAGTGGCGCACACCTGGAAAAGCAACAGGTAGGGCAATCAAGTGACTTAGCCAGGTGTAGGGTGGAATAATGTTGGTCCAATGTCAAAGAGTGGCATATGGTTATTAAGTTATTGATATTATTAGTGTGTTTTAAAATCAAATGATTGATTTGAGCGTTCAGGTTTTTGTTACAGTTTCTTGGTTTTGGTTTTAAATTTTATAGTTTAGTTTTGTTATATTTTTTATAGTCTTGTGGCTTGGTTTAATTCTCTCAGTTTAGATTTCTCTTGACATTAGTATTTGTCTTTTGGTTTTGATTAAGTCTTTAGGGTTTGATGTGTGTTATGGTTTTGTTTTAAGTGGTGTGGAACTTTGTTGTAGCCTGCTTCTGAGGTTCTGGGTCAACATCATCAAGAACCCGGAGTTCGTTTTTGACATAAATAAGTCACACATTGTTGATTCCTGTCTGTCAGTCATCACTCAAACATTCATGGACAGCTGTTCCACGCATGACCAACGACTAGGAAAGGTAGAAATAATGCTTATTTGTTTTCTTATTTGTGAATAGTTATCAGTGTTCTGCAAGTGTTTATAAATATATGCTTATAAATAATAGTAACAACGAAAACATGCTGATGAGCTTACACTTGCATTGGTCTATCCAGAGGAAACCCACATAAGGTCTGGATGGATGTACGGAAGAAATTTTGCGGTAGTTTTTCAGTTTGTTTCTTGGAAAGGACAGTTTGCTTTTGAGTTTCCATGACTGCTAAGTTTGGGCAGACAGCGGATGGGGTTGACAGAGGTACAGAGTTTGGGTGTCTTGGAAGTTCTATGATCAGTGCAGAAAGGGACGTACCAATAAGTTTTAGATGAATGCCAGGTCAGTGCAGATGTATCTGAGAAATGGAGTCTTCAATGATCTTGTTTGGAACTATGTCCATCTTCGCAGGGCAGAGCATGTCTCCGTAAACTTCAAGTTTGGGTCACGTGTATAAAATTAAAAAATATATGGCCTGGGAGTTCATCTGGTGAAGCACATTTCAGCATCAGAGATATTCACTAAGATTCTTATGTGTATTTAAGAAATTTACCCCACATAATTATTCATGAAATTAAAATTCTCTGACAAATTTGTTATCGTGACTGTACTCATTGAACCCTTGCTTACTTTACAAGGAAACTCTACTGTCCATAGGTCACAGCGCTTTTATTCTCTTACAGACTGGGGTGGCCATACAGTTATACATGATTAGCTGCAGGCAACCTAAACATTAATTTTGCTGGGATTTCCATAAAACCACTGTTTCCATAGGAATACCGCAACAGGTGGTATAACATTACATTACAGTGACAGTTTGATTTGTATATTGCAGGACTCTCCTTCTAGCAAGCTTCTCTTTGCCAAGGACATTCCACGCTACCGCCATCTGGTGACCCAGTTTTACAAAGGCATCCAGGATTTACCACCAATCAATGATCAGGAAATGGCTAACATCCTTGCCGAGCAATGTTCTGTACGTCAGAGAAACTATAAATATTTTTTGCTATATTCTTCATTATTAATGTTCACTAGAGCAGAGTTTCCCAAACTGTAGGCCGCGACCCAAAAGTGGGTTGCGAAGCTCTGGCAAAGTGGGTCACCAAATTTTTTTTAGAAACATGTTTTGTAGCAACAACATTTGGCTATGATTGGGCTATAACTAGCTTGATTGCAATAAATTGTAAGCTGTTTTTACCTAAGTTTCCTTTTAGAGCTTTAAATTTTTAAGCGCTGTACGTAAATCCGCATATTTCGATACCAATTTACGAAGCAAATTTTAGTACACAACGCTTAATTTTATACATTGGGTACCGAGACTGCCAAGGTATTCAAAAGTGGGTCGCGACCCAGAGAAGTTTGGGAACCGCTGCACTAGAGCTTCCTCATACTGTGCTTCATTGTGACACATTTTCAGATAAAATAATCAATATCCTGAGTTTAGTTCGGCTTTAACACACAAGCTTGTCATTAATCTACCCAGAATTGCATGTGTTTAGATCAGTTAGATAGCCAAATGGTCAATGCTTTTGAGAGGCAACTGTACTACTGAAGAGCATAACAGATAAGTGTATAATTCGCTTTAATATGTTCATAGAAGCTGACCTGTCCTGTTTTAATATATTTCAATGGAAGACAACTGTGGGTATGTGCATGTTGCATACATGCATAATTCGGTTATGTGCATAGCTGACTACAGGCCCATTATGCATTGCTTTGCTTCTATCAATGCTGCTTAATTGCATAGGCGGCTTAGAACATTCTGGCCACCTAAGCAGTTCGCCTGTGGACAGCAAACGACTCCTGCTGTCCAATGGTCTGCTTAGCTGCACTGTGGTCCGTATCAGCAGGTGACATAACATTGTTACTGGTCGACAGTCCAGAGTGTGCAAACCGTATCATAAACATTCCGTGGTCTTATGGCTGATTTCAAGGCAACCAGTGGGTGGCTAGAAAAAGGGAAAGCACGCAACGCAATTTAGGTTAAAAGTCAGCGTGGCGAAAAGCAGGATGCTGACAGTTTGAAGCTGAACGATGAGTAATAGAGGTCCTGCCACGAATTCTTAAAGACTACAGCCCAAAAGACATTTTTAACACTGTAACGATGAGCGTGTACTAAAAGTGACTGGGAAACCAGTGCAGCTCGTCATTAAAGTGTTAACGCAGATTAAACTGTGCTGTGCTGTATTAGCAAGCGCTTCCTGATGGCACATTGAAATTCAGAGGAACAGAAGCTCCCAGGTCTAAAATTGTCAGGGATAGCTTTGATGGTTTTGTTGGCATGCGATATGAATGGCAGCAGTGGGTGGCTAGAAAAAGTGGAAGCACACAACGCAAGGATTAAGTTAGGTGCACTGGTGATTGGCAAGAGCAAAGCTGTTCGATGTTTAATAATGTTAAGAAGCTTCCAGTTATTTAGTTTAGGGAAGGTATTTACGCGATAGGGAAGACCACTTCAAATTGATGGTCTGACATGGAAAAAAGCAAGGTGGGCTGGAATTGATATTAGCTGGTTGCTAACTATAATCGTGCCATTTGGTTTTCATTCTTCCAGATGACGCAGAGTGATTTCAATGTTGATGTAGCATTACACGAACTCTTCAACTTCGCTCGGCAGTACAATTTTGAGGTGAGATAAACAACTGTGTAATATTCCTTCGGAGTAAGTTCTTACAGTAACATTTCCATGCCTGACAGAGGCTTTTATTAACTCTATCTGGTCGTTGATATCCAATGTTATTGTTGCCAACTGGTTGAGCATTCGCCTTGTCATGTTGAGGCTGGGATTAGAGCCATGTTCAGACCTGTTAGTAAGAAGGCAAAGGCATCCTTAGCTCAGTCTGCATTTCTGGGCCTATGACAGAGACTGGCAGTGTCGCCATTTTCCTGATTGCCATGTTACTGACATGGTCCATTTAGCGAATCCACAGAATCCTCCTTGGATTTCTCAGATGGCAATTTTTCTTATACATCTATTAGTCTGTATTTATTCTGTTTTTCTGTACATATATTTTCAGCTACTGGAGGCTTTGGACGATGATGTAATCTCTCGCAGGCAAAAACTGTCAACAACGTTTGAACAGATGTCCACAGTTATCGATGGATCTTCAAACTAAAGTTTTTAAGCTGCCATTCTGAGCAATCGTCTCCTTTGAACTGGTATACATAGCAGTATACCCTTGGTTGAATAATCGCTTCTATGAATTGAACAGATCTCAGTTTTGATTACAGTTCGAAACAGGTGTCAGCCGTCTAATCAAACAAAGATTGTGGCAGACCATGTGACTAGATTTTTTAGAAAGAGTTGTCTGCTTTGTGTTGACTCAGTCGTATGTAATGTCGTCTGCATAAATTTCTGATGTGATAGGACTAAGCAAGAAACCATGCCGAATATTTTCCGTCGTACGCTGACAAACAGTTGTGATGATGATGATGTGTCATCCAAAATCTGTATTTTTGAAGACGTTTGAAGAACTGCTTTTAAGGAACCTAGTCGATATGCTTGCCAAACTGTAGTCTTCGTGTCTACAAATTACCTCTGTGATCGTCGGGATCTTGTGCTGCTTTTTTCACAACTCTGGAACTCGGTGTTGCATGCCGTCGACGTCCCTCCAGTCCGTCTTGCATTCCGTACAACGTAAACATCAGGATTGGAGAGGATTCTAGATTCTGTGCAGACAATGTCAGAGCAGTAATGTCAAATAATTGTGCTTGATGTAAATGTTCTATTTTGCAATAAACAATATTTTCTGAAATTGCTCTGGTGTGCCGGACCAGTGAAAATTGTAGTTACTTGTTATAGACTGCTTTGCTTGTTGCAAAAATTTAACAAAAAGTCGCTTCCAGCGGGATTGGCCCAGCCAATTGAAAGTTTTTGCTGTACAAATAAAGACATAGAAGAGCTGCTATATGTATTGCACTGGTTACAATGAATTTTTTTCCAGGCTCCGAGTAGTGTGTTCCATCTCTGCCGTGAATACACACTGAACATACTTTAAGTATAAAACATTAGGTATGTATTTATAGTGTAAGGAACACACCACAGACCATGCTAGTGGTGACATCCTCAAAGTTGGATGTAAAAGGCAGTCATTTTGTAAGAGTGACTCTTCATACGATTAGCTTTGTGCTGCTTAAATGTTGACTTTTCTTCCTCTGCCATGGTTTTTGGTATGTTTGATGCCAGTGTTTTAATTTCAAACACAACCAGTATTGTCCCAGCTGAACTTTACTTTTACTGATTCCTATTTTACATATACTGTTTTATATGGTTGTATTTGAAACTGCCCTGGAAAAAAATGCATGCAGCATGTCTAAAGAGTCGTGATTTTTGTAAATAGCTCTTTCTCAGATGTCATCAAGTACTGACGTAAATTGCAGATTATTGAAATAAACAGTTATTTCTGATTGGATAAATACATTTTATTACAATTATGACAGAAAATTTCGTAACGTTGATAGTTTTTTTAGTATTCATGAGCGTCGTTGGATGCACTTAACACGTGTTGCATAAGGGTACTTGAATTTCTAGCGAAATCGACTGCAATTTGGACTGGTTTTTTAGCTGCTGCTGCTGCCGTGTTGATTTGTATGCTTTCGTTTCTAGATTTGCTGCATAGATTTCGTGTGATTATGTTTTCATAACCGGGTACAAAACCTTGATTACTGATGATTGGTGCTATTGTTTCATTTGTTTGTATCGATTTGATCTGTTTGTCGTATTTAGTGTTCGTTTATTCCAGTTAGCATGTTTGTAGGGTTACTATCAAACTTGGTTTGATCAGGCGTTGGCAAGTGAAAGGTTGCTGCGATTTTTACAAACGTTTTCACTTTTTCATTCTTCCACTGCTTTGCATACTCGTTACTCGGAATTAGACGATTTTAGTGTGCTTGATTTCTAGTGTTGGTACTTACTGCCAGCTTAGGTACTTGTGTCCTGTAAGGATTCTTCTTGTACAGTGAAATATTTCATGCCCTGTGTCTCTTATTGCCAATTAGGATACTTGCTGTCATATTGTGTTATGCTATTGTCAAGAAGGTCAGGAACTTGTTTTTATCTCTTATTGGTAGCAGCTGCAGTAAAAATTTAAGGAAAATATTCAGTGTCTGTGACATTTGCATAGCGGCTGAATTCACTGGATGCTTATCAATGGTAATGCAGTTATAAATGTTTGAAAGAATTTTTATAGATTTAAAGAATCAATTATTTTCATCAGATATTATTTGCTTACTTCATTAATTAATTCCTTTGAATGGTTCATTCATGGATTCATTTATAAGTTGGTTAATTGATTGATTTATTGATTTAGTATTAGTAATTGACCATACTTGTGAAGTCCTTGTTTTAAACTATGTATTTTTTTGTTTTTAATGCTAAATGGTTGAATTGAGTTCACTTCAGATCGTAAAGCAATTTGGTTTTTACGATTTAATTTGACAATGATTTGAGCACTTAGTCAGGTCTTTAATATCAGTGATTGGTGAAAAGGATGCAGGGCTTCACACTGGACCTTCCGTACAATTAGGAACTACATCAAGTAGCACATTATAAAGATGTTCTGTTATAATGAAATCACAATCAAGGGAAATTTGTGATCCTGATTCATGAGCTCATTATACGAGAATTTGCATGTAATAATTTTAATAAAACGAGGATATTGTAATGATATATCATAATGAGGGTCATTTGTACGTTTAAGCTGGAAATTGTTGTTTGGTGCCGTCGTTATAAGCTTCGGAAAAGCAGTGTATGATTAATCGCAATTAAGAAGCTTGCTGTGTTTACAGAATGGTTCTAGCACAAAATGCTGATTTCATGAGGATTAGTTTGTGTGTAGTTTTTGACATAGGATTTAGATTTTATTTTCGCAGATGTTTACGGAGATGAGTCGCTTTCCTTACAACACCCGTCCACTGAATTCCGTCTTCAATGTAGACATTAGATGAGTAAAGTCGTCTTTGTAAAGCAGTTGACCGATTTGTCTTGTTAATAGAAGTCAGCTGTTTGGGGTGTGTTCTATGTCGCCTCCATGTACATGCTGTGTTGATACTCGTGTTAAAGCCGCTCAGAGTACACTCGGTGCTGACATGGAATGCACCCTGGTTATGTATTATCATCTGCTGAAAATGAAGTTTTTCCATGGTCTGCATAATGTATGTATGTATATGTTTTATGTGCATGTATATTGACATATACATATGTATATGTATGTATTGTATATGTATATATACATACACGTTTGTGTGTGCCTGACACGGCGGCCATTTGGTTGAGTGCTTGTAACTCTCGTTGTGTATAGGTTTGATTCTGAGACGGTCACTGGGTTCTGACATGGAACATTGGATACTAAGAGAGTATTCAAGAAGACTTCCTGCCCTTGATGTACACTCTACCCTCTCCTGTAGAGCTGTTCAGTTGCTCTGCTTGAATGACAAAGTCTCCTGAGACAGTCACACATCCACAGCCTTCGTAAAATTGCCGATCACAAACGACCCTAATTATTATTTGGGCTCAGTATTTGGGTAACTCAACCCATCACATACTTAGAACACTGGGGAGCTCAGATGAGCTCAAATCATTCAGGAGCTCCAGGCTATTTGGCTTGTAGAAGTTTACACCAATAAGTGCACAAGTCCTTGGTGCACAGTTGCTTATCACCTATGATTGATGCCTGGTGCACATGTATTGGCACTATATAAACACAGCAGTAAATAAGTAAATAGAATATATATATAATATATGCATGTTATTACTTGTGTATATGTATATATATATATATATAATATAATATATATATAATATATATGTGTGTGTGTGTGTAAGTTTTACATAGGCAGGTGATGATGATTATTATGATTGCGTTATTTCTACATATTATATCTCAAATGATATTAAACCATGGAGTGGTTGTAATGATGCGTTCTTAGATGTCATTCGTACTGGTAACTTAATTTGGCAGTTTCTTAGGGATCATTTCTGCTGCAGTCAAGTAATAATAACAATGTCAACACCACAGGCACAAGTTTTTTTGTGGGGGGTTACTTAATTGGTACTTGTGTCCATCACTTTTTGCACTGGGGACCATATCCCCTATTTTTTTCATATCCTGAATAAACAATGCCTAATGGCTTCAGACTTTCAAATTACAATTATGAATGGCGTCTTTCCATTAACGCAATCAAAATGATTTAGCATTTATCTGATCTTGTTTTCAGACCCAACATCTAAACTAAAGCACTATCTTAACTAAAGAAGATATCTTAACTAAACAACATATCATAACTAAAGCACACATCTGAACTAAAGAACTATCTCAACTAAAGAACATATTTTAACTACAGAACTATCTTAACTAAAGAACATGTCTAAACTAAAGAACATATCCTATGAAAGAACATATCTCAACCAAAGAACTGTCTTAACTAAAGAACACACCGCAAGTAAAAAAACTGTCTTAACTAAAGAACACAGTCATCTAACTTAAAGACCTACCTTAACTAAAGAACATATCTAAACTAAAGAACTATTTTAACTAAAGGGCATATCTTAATTAAAGAACTCATCTTAACTAAAGAACTAGCTTAACTAAGGAACACATCATAACTAAAGAAATATCTTCACTAAAGAAACATAACTAAAGAAATATCTTAACTAAAGAAATATTTTAACTAAAGAGTTATCTAAAGAACTATGTTAACAACAAAGCACATATTAACTAAACAACTATCTCAACTAAATAAATATCTCAACTAAAGAACAATCTTAGCTATAGAACTATTTCAACTAAAGAACTACCTTAACTAAAGAAGGATCTTAACTACAAAAACTACTTTAACTAAAGAATTATCTTAAGAAAAAACACGTCTTAACTAAACACTATGTTAACCAAAGAAATATCTTAACTAAAGAGCAAATATAAACCAAAGAACTATCTTAACTGAAGAACACAACTTAACTAAAGAACACATCTAAACTGAAGAACTATCTGAATCAAAGAACACGTCTTAAGTAAAGAACTATCTTGACTAAAAGACCATCTTAACTAAACAAATATCTTTGCTAAAGAACTATCTCAACTAAAGAACTATCTTCACTAAAAAAACTATCTTAACTAAAGAACTCTCTTAACTAAAAAGACATTTTAGCAAAAGAAATATCTTAACAAAAGAATTATCTTAACTAAGGGACTATCCTAACTAAAGAACTATCTTAACTAAATCCTAACTAAAAGCACATCTTAACTAAAGAACTATACCAACTAAAGAACTATCTTAACTAAAGAACCGTCTTAACTAAAAACATCTATTTTAACTAAAGAACTATCTTTACTAAAGAACACATCTAAACTAAAGAATTATCTAAACTGAAGAACACATCAAACTAAAGAACTATCTTAACTAAAGAACACTCCTAATTAATGAACACATCTAAACTAAAAACATCTTACCTAAAGCACACATCTTAGCTAAAAAAAACTACCTTAACCAAAGAACACATCTCAAACCAAAGAACTATCTGAACTATAGAATGCTCTTAATTAATGAACACATCTGAACTAAACACAGATCTTACCTAAAGAACACATCTAAACTGAAAAACTACTTTAACCAAAGAACGCATCTTAAGTAAAGAACTACCTTAACTAAATAAACTATTTTAGCTGAAAAAATATCTTAACTAAAGAACTATTTGAACTGAAAAACTATTTTATCTAAAGAACTATCTTAATTAAGGAACCATTTCAACTAAGAAATGCAACTGTTTTAGCTAAAGAACTATCTTAGCTAAAACTATCTTAGCAAAAAACTATCTTAACAAAGAACACATCTTAAATAGACAACTATCTTAACTAAATATCTTAACTAAAGGACTGTCTCAGTTATTTTTTTAGCCATCTAAGCTAAAAAAACTGTCTTAACTAAAGAACTATTTTAATTGAAGAATAAATATAAACTAAAGAACTATCCTAACTAAAGAACAC
Source organism: Allolobophora icterica (assembly GCA_963556255.1). NCBI lineage: Eukaryota > Metazoa > Annelida > Clitellata > Crassiclitellata > Lumbricidae > Allolobophora > Allolobophora icterica. The sequence goes on along the minus strand of OY744602.1, from coordinate 45,160,747 downwards.
ATCTAAACTAAAGAGCTATCTTAAGTGAAGAAAATATCAAAATAAACAACTTAATTAAAGAACGTTTTTAACTGATGAACACAACTTAACTAAAAACATATCTTACTTAAAGAATACATATAGACTAAAAAAACTATCTTTACCAAAGAACACATCTTAAGTGGAAAACTACCTTAACTAAAAAAACTAACTGAACTAAACAAATACCTTAATCGAAGAACTATCTCAACTGAAAAACCATCTTAACTAAAGAACTGTCTTAACTAAAAAAAACTATCCTAACTAAGGAACTATCTTAGCTAAGAAACACATCTTAACTACAGAACTACCGCAAATAAACAACTAGCTTAACTATGTACTAAAGACCATCTTAACTAAAGAACTATCTTAACTAAAGAACTACTTCAACTGAACAACTATCTTAACTAAAAACTATATTAACTAAAGAATAATCTTAACTAAAAGGAACATCTTAACTAAAAAACTATCTTAACTAAATATCTTAACTAAACTAAGAAACTACCTTAGCTAAAGAACTCTCTTAATTAAAGAACTATCTTAAGTAAGGAAATATCTTAACTAAAAAGCTATCTTAACTAAAAAAAACTATCTTAACTAAAAACCACATCTTAACTAAATAACTATCTTAACTAAAAAACATCTAAACTAAAGAACTATCTTAATTAAAGGACTATCTGAACAAAAGAAGTATCTTAACTAAAGAACTATCTCAAGTAAACAACTATCTTAACTAAATAACTATCTTAACTAAACAACTATCTTAGCTAAAGAACTGTCTTAGCTTAACAATTATCTTAACTAAGAAATGCATCTTAGCTATAAAAAAAACTATCTCAACTAACCAACTATCTTAACAAGAAACTATCTAAACTAAATAATAATCTTAACTAAAAAATAATCTTAACTACAAAGCACATCTTAACTAAGCAACTATTTTAACTAAATATCTTAACTAAAGGACTGTCTTAACTAAGAAACTATCTTAACTAAAAAACTATCTTAACTAAGAAACACATCTTAACAAAGGAACTATCTTAACTAAAAACTATCTTAACTAGAGAATTATCATAACTAAAGAGCTACCTTAACTATAGAACTATCTCAACTAAAGAACTATCTTAACTAAAGAAATATCTTGACTAAAAACTATCTTAACTAACGAATCATCTTAACTAAAGAGCTACCTTAACTAAAGAACTATGTCAACTAAAGAACTATCTTTACTAAAGAAATATATTGACTAAAAACATCTTAAATAAAGAACCATCTTAATTAAAGAACTATCGTAACTAACCCCTATCTGAACAAATGAACTATCTTAATATATAAAGAACTATCTTAACTAAAGAACTATCGTAGCTAAAAAAAAACTATCTTGGCTAATGAATTATCAACTAAAAAAATGCATCTTAGCCAAAGAACTATAACAATTAAAAAACTTACTTAACTAGAAACTACCTTAACTAACGGATAATCTTAACTAAAAAGCACATCTTAACTAAACAACTATGTTATCTAGTTGACTAAAGAACTATCTTAACTAAGAAACTATCTTAGCAAAAGAGCTATCTTAATTAAAGAACTATCTTAAGTAAGGAAATATCTTAACTTAACAACTATCTTAACTAAAAAGCAGATCTTAACTAAAAAAACTATCTTAACTAAATAAATAGCTTGACTAAAGTAATGTCTTAACTAAGAAGCTATCTTAGCTAAAGAACTATCTCAACTAAAGAACTATCTTAATTTGAAAAACTATCTTAACTAAACAAATATCTGAACCAGAGAACACATCTTAAGTAAAGAACTACCTTAACTCGAAAAACTATCTTGACTAAACAAATATCTTAACTGAAGAACTATCTCAACTAAAAACTATCTTAACTAAAAACTATATTAACTAAAGAACTATCTTAACTAGGAAACTATCTTACTAAAGAACTATCTTAACTAAAAACTATCTTAACTAAAGAACTACCTTAACTAAAAAACATCTTAACTAAAGAACTATCTTAATTAAAGAACTATTTTAACTAAAGAATTATCTGAACAAAAGAACTATCTTGACTAAAGAACTATCTTAACTAAAGAACTATCTTAACTAAATATGAACAATCTTAGCTAAAGAACTATCTTAGCTAAAGAACTATCTTAACTTTAAAAAATGCATCTTACTAAAGAACTATCTCAACTAAACAGTAATCTTAACTAAAAACTATGTCAACTAAAGAATAATCTTAACGAAAAAGCACATCTTTACTGAACAACCATCTTAACTATATATCTTAACTAAAGACCTGTCTTAACTAAGAAACTATCTTAGCTGAAGAACTATCTTAATTAAAGAACTATCTTAAGTAAGGAAATATCTTAACTATACAACTGTCTAAACTAAAGAACATTCTTAACTATAAAGCACATCTTAACTAAAGAACTATCTTAACTAAATAAATAGCTTAACTAAAGGAATATCTTAACTAAGAAACTATCTTAGCTAAAGGACTATCTTAACTGAAAAATCCTAACTAAAGAACTATCAACTAAAGAACTATCTTAACTAAAGAAACTATCTTAACTAAAGAGCTGTCTCAACTAAAGAACTATCTTAACTTAAAAAAACTATCTGAACTAAAGAACTATCTTAATTAAAGATCTGTCAACTAAAAAAACTATCTTAACTCCAGGAAAATGGAACACCGCAGGCAGTGGCGTAGCTAGGATTTTACCATAGGGGTGCGTAATGGGAATGTTAGTTAAGACTGCATATATAGCTGAGACTTACACGTGCGGGCCTTGTTGTGGCACTTGTGAACACCGTAGGCTAAATATGGCATCAGGTGGAACAATTATAACCAAATGTGACGCCAGGGCTCAAAACCCGTCGCTTGTCGCTTCCTAGATATTGAGCTAGGAGCCGAAATAGGCGAGAAGGGTCACAAATATTGAACATTCTTCAATTCACCAGTTGCCTATGAATTTGCCATAATTTGCAATGTAATAACCCGATTTTGATGCCGTTTATTTTATTCGATACAGGATATAGCCCTTTATTGCCCAGCAAAATTGTAGTACAATCAAGTAATGATTGCTGAGGACTTTGATGACACGAATATTCCGAAATATTTTATTCGATTTTCTCACTATATATTAATGAAAGAATCAAACGAGCATAACTTTAGTTAGCAAAAAGATATTTTCATTCTGTAAAAAGTAATTTGAAGCAGATTAATTTTAGAATATGACTAAATAAAAAGGTCAGAAACCGACATGTGACGGGTTTTGACCCCTGGCGTCACAAATTTAAAATTTGTGCGCTTGGAGGAAAATGAAGAAATAGAGCTCTAAAGCAGAATGTGACAGGGGGTGCGTACGCACCTTACGCAACTTGTATGGCTACGCCTCTGACCGCAGGGTCTGTCATCTCACGGCTTCTGTTCCTGATCACGACCAACGGCATCCCACGAGAGATGTCGCTCTTTGCCGACGACAGCGCTCTGTTCACCGAAGGGAGAAATCTCAAAATCTCAACCGCGAAGACGCCTGCAGTGGCCTTCAGTCACAACAGGAAAGTAGCAGCCGACGTGGATCTGAAGGTTCTTGGAAAGAAGATCGAGGTCAGCACCACTGCCACATTTCTGGCTGTTGTGTTTGATTGTAGATTGACGTGGAATGCACATGTCACCTGATTATTGGACATGTCGAGTACGTGGTGACGAAATGTAGGAAGAGACTCGGACTCCTGCGATCTCTGTCGGGCAACAAGTGGGGAGCAAGCAAGAATGCCGTCCTGATGCTCTACCGAGCCCTGATTCGACCGATCCTTGACTACGGGGCAGTCGCGTTCGGTACGGCAAGCGACACTCAACTCCATCCAAACACAATCGCTCAGGATATGCTGCGCAGCTGCTCACGGAACGGCTACAGCAGCAGTCCAGAACGAGTGCAGGGAGATGCCACTACATCTACGATGGCTAGGTGACAGTCTGAAGGAGGGTGTCAAGGTCATGACCAGCAAAGATCACGCGGCTGAGGAGGTGATGACGGATCATTGGACCTTGCATAAGGATAAATTCCAGGAAGGCAAGGAACCGTTGTTTCAACACTCCAAGGAATTCTTCGACATGGAGTATCAAGAGTACAGAGGCCTGGTGTTCTAGAACTCGTCACCTTGGAGGAACAAACGCACCCAGGTCGACCTGTCGCTGACGAAGTCCATCGACAAGAAGACCGCATCGCCTGAGTTCATTTAATTATCGAAACCACACCTGCATATACACGGACGGATCCAAGTAAGAAGACACGGCCGCGGCAGCAGTCGTGATTCCTGAGATCGGCTACAGAAGAATCGTGAGGCTGGCGGACTCGTTCAGTGTGTATGCAACCGAATTGACGGCGATACGGGACGCTATCGACTGGATCCGCAAGAATAGAACGCTCACGAGGGACAGATTCGCAATCTTCACCGATTCTATCAGCGCTGCGGAGTGGGTGAAAGCACAGGAGTCTGACTCGTGACCAACACTGATGATCGAGGTACCCGAAAGCATCAAAAGCATCAACGTCATGGTGGTCTCGATTCCGAGTCACGTGGGTATCCGTGGAAATGAAGAAGTTGAGGAGAGGGCTAAAGGACTCCACGTACCGGAAGTCAACTCCACTACGTACATCGAGAGAAAGGAGATGATTGGGAAAATCAAACAGTACGTAGTGGGAAAATACACTGAGGGGAATCTTCTATAGAAGAAAATCGATCCGCTGGTGTCAACCAGAATCAAGTAGACGGATAGCGCGCGGAAGCAAGAGGTTCAGATAACCAGACTACGCTTGGATAGAGTGCTGCTGAACCAGTGGCTTCACATGATGAAGATGCACTCTGACGGAAACTGCGAGGAGCGCGACGTCCCGGACACCATCGAGCACCTCCTTTTGGAATGCTCACGGAAGAATATCAGCCGAACCATCTGAAAAAGTGTCATGAACTCGGAGTTGATTGCACCACAAAGAACTTCCTCCAGATCCGAGGTCTGCAGTAGGAGGAGGTGGTAAGAGTCATAAGTGAGATCAACGATGGTAAGCCCTCCTATCTCCGCCAGCTATTCATGGTCCAACCACTCCGTCCCAACCCGCTCCTCGTCTGCCCTAACACTTCTCCGCCCTTCCGTCACCTCATCACTAAAATTTGCGAATTGTTCCATAGCCACAGCCGTCCCACCTCTTTGGAACAAACTCCCACCAGTACTACGAGAAACATCAGACCCATCCTACGAACTCACCAAACCCCACCTCTTGCTATCTCTCCACAGGTCTTCCACTCAAACTGAAAACACTGAAAACACTCGTTCACAAATGCTATTCTGATTCAACCTCTTCCCCTTACCTCTCTCGCCGTTTCAACCCAAAACACCCTCCTCCTTAGCCGTCTGACTGTCTGCCTGATTTACCCCTTTGGATCTTGACCTGGAACCGATTTCAACCAACCACCTCTGCCTAACGATTGTGATTTGATTGAGCGCCTTTGAATAAGCTGGTTTCGGCGACTTCGCTTTTGTGGGCGCTGTAGAAATTTCGGGATTACGATTACGATACATGCGGAGTGCTATCTCCACATTAGAAAATGATCCCTGAACCTGCTTCTGGAGTATCAGCTGATACATGAAATTCTCTCGAGATACATCTTGAGCTTGTTCGTCCACAAAGTTAACAAACTGTACAAGCTCATTTCCTAAGCATACTTGAAGGTCGTCTTTATAGACCTCAATGGGATTCGATGCCGCTTCCAGTAGCGAAGTGCTTAAACTGATCAATGACTGGTAGAAAGTTTTGTATTCGAAATTTATCTGACTGTGTCAACTCCATCCGCGGAATAATGTGACTATGGGCCTCATGGGCGGCGATCTCGAGGGATCGAGAGGGACAAGACCCCACATTTAACAGTGGGGGACACACTATACAGTTGTGAGTTGTCCCTCAAATTTTGAAGAAACATCAAAAAACGGACAAGCGCAAACAAAAATTTTCACCTCTTTTTTGACCAGATCAATTCAAAAGTGTCCTGTGTCCTCCCCACCTGCAAACAAGATCGCCGCCAGTGATGGGCCTCCATCGCGGCGGTGCACTGAGGCCTCCACCTAAGTTAATACGGCCCTGCCATTGGCTTTTGTAAAATCTAAACAGTTTCACGCCTGACGAAATGATTTGGGCCCAAAATCTTTTGCTCATTTAATTCGCTTAAGCTATAGAAACTAAAAAGCAATGAGTTTATGGTTTCGCTAATTATCACATTCTGGCCAATCTCAGCATCTTTTCCGACGGCCCTACTGTAATCCACTAATCAATAAATATTACTTCTCGGCTTTTCGCTCAAAAACCAATGTTACATTATAGGCTACCATGCAACAGTTTCAACTAGGGCCTAGAGTCAGAGCAGAGTCAAACAATTAAGAAATATTTGTCGACTTACTATTTTCGCAACCTTGCATTCAGCCTACCGGAAAACTTGACAATCGAAGGCAATTATGCCAAGGAAAAACTTTGCTCATTCCGAGGAAGAGTGAAAGTCGTTTTGTAATGCAAGCTATTTGCTTGATTACGGTCCTAATTACGGCTTAGTAACAGCGTGCGCAACGAACTAATTCCATTTAGTAATCGCAGTCGTTATTAACGAAGACAGCTAGGCAAAAACGCGGTATATCGATGGAGGCCATTCCCGTAGGCCTAATTAAGAAAAATCACAATGACGTCATTTCATATTAACAATTCGATGCTAACAGTTAATGACGTCATTTCAGTCGTATAATGAATATGAAAATTTATACCACGGGTACACATTCATCATTGACCAAAGATAATCAAGTGACTATGCCTCTGTCGTGGCTCCTTTAATCACCAAAATTATCAATTTCTCACTCTCTACTGGCAACAGTAGTAGTAAAATGGATACACGGGAACAACCACCCAATAACTAGGTCCAAATCACTAACCTAATAGGTTCATAATGCAATAACCACCCAATAACCACGCAATAACCACGTGACGTCACGACCATCGTATGAGTCATCGGGTGATTACGCGGGCTGGGAATTTCCTATAGTATCTAGTAATCTGGATTCATGAAAGGACTTAAAGGAATGAATGTCTATAATAAAATGGATACACGAGCCGATTTCATGAAATCGCTTAAAGGAATAAATGTCTATAATAAAATGGACTATTCGTCAAAAACCGTTAAAGAACTACAAAATATCGCTCGAGAGAGAGGTATGGTTGGTTATTCGAGACTGCGAAAAGCGGAACTCGTAGCACTCATGTCGCCTAGGCCTGTGATCAATCCGTTAGACGCTCCGGTTCCGGACATTAAAGTTCCAACGCTTGTTCCAGGTAAGTATACGCCTCCGTCTGATATTTGGAAATCTTCTGTTAGTAATGTTTGGAATGAGATGAAGACTAAGGTTAGGTCTGTTATTAATTCTTTTGCGGATCGGTGGGTTAGTTCCATTCCTCCAAAGGAAAAGAAAACCGTGAATGAAAGATTGGAATCGTTGAAGTCGAGGGTTTCAAGTATTTTCAGTAAAATCAATAAAAACAAATTCCAAATCCGAGAGACCGCGAAGGCTATTAAAGGTTTTACTAAGCAATACACGATCGATTCCACCGGTTCCATCGATCTTACGTCTTTTCTTAACGCTGTAAGACCGCAGGTAGTCAGTCTGTTAGCGAAAAATCGAGGGGTAAAAGTTCAATTCAATCTTAATTGCGTAATGAAGAAAGTAGATATTAAATCCGGGGAAGAAGTCGAAGCCGAACCTAATTTTAAATCGAAGACCGATATCATTTTAGACGCAACCGACGTGTGTGAAATATATAGCAACGCAGTGGATAAAATTAAGGAGAGCATGGCAAGTTTTCAGATGAGAGGTAGTAATTGGAGGTTTAAAACCGTTATGAAGTTAGATATCGATACAGTGGTATATAAGCCATTGAAAGGTAGTTCTTATATTCCTCTTCCCGAGCATTTAGCCAATAAACAGGCTATTATTAACCTGAAAAACGACGACGATGAATGTTTTAAGTGGTGCGTTACTAGAGCGCTGAATCCAATAGAAGACAATCCGCAAAGAATCACAAGAGATCTTAAAGAACAATCAAAGAAACTCGATTGGAATGGTATTGAATTTCCAGTCGCTGCTGACGCCAACGTAATAAATAAGTTTGAGCGTCGCAATAACGTTAGCGTTAACATATTCGGCTATGAAAAGGATGTATACCCATTGTATATATCGAAGCATGAATGCGATGTATGCATAGATCTGCTGCTTATTTCCGACGGAGAAAAGAAGCATTATTGTTGGATCAAGAATTTTAACAGATTGATGGTATCACGAAGTGAAAAATCGAAGCATTCAATGCACTATTGTAAAAGATGTTTGCTTGGTTATAGAGAAATAGAATCGCTGAATAAGCATACCGAGTACTGTTCGAGGCAAGACGCCCAACGAATAGTTCTTCCCGAACCAGGAACCATGCTAAGTTTTAAACATTATTTTAAATCGATGAGAGTGCCTTTTATCGTTTACGCTGATTTTGAATCTTTTATTAAACCTATCGATACATGCCAACCCGATCCCAACACGTCTTACACCAATAAATATCAGAAACATACGCCTAGCTCGTTTTGTTATCATATAAAATGCTTCGACGACGGCGTTTATTCCCAAGAGCCAGTGAGGTTTACGGCTGAAAACGAAGACGACGATGTCGCTCAGATATTCGTAGATTCTCTTGTAGAAAATATAAAAGAAATATATAACCTGTTTAAATTCCCTAAGAATATGATATTCAGCAAAACTGAGAAGAAATGTTTCGATGAAGCTACTAACTGTCATATCTGCGGAGGAGAGTTAGGTAAAGATCGAGTTAGAGATCACTGTCATTTAAGCGGTAAATTCAGAGGCGCCGCACATAATATTTGTAACATGAACTACAAAATCCCCAAGTTTTTCCCTGTAGTATTCCATAATCTATCCGGATACGACAGCCATCTATTCGTGAAGAAATTGCGAGGTGAGAATGGTGAGAAAATTAACTGTATTCCTAATAACGAAGAGAAGTATATATCGTTTAGCCGAGAGATCGTAGTCGGTAACTTTGTAAATAAAGAGGGAAAAGAGATAACGGTGAAGCGCGAATTACGTTTTATCGACAGTTTTAGATTCATGCCTTCGAGTCTCGACGCGTTATCGAAGAACCTTCGTAAAGATCAGTGTAAGAATTTAGGCGATTTCTTTGAAGGTGAGAAGTTAGATCTTTTGCTCAGAAAAGGTGTTTACGCGTACGATTACGTTGACGGCATTGACAGATTAAACGAGACCGAATTGCCTCCGAAGCATAAATTCTATTCTAAACTGAACGATTCAGACATCAGCGATGAAGATTACGAGCACGCCAAAAATGTATGGAAAGTATTTCGTTGTAAAACGTTAAGAGAATATCACGACTTGTATAATCTTTCGGATGTTTTATTATTAGCCGATGTATTCGAAAACTTTAGAGACGTGTGCATCGAAAATTATAGGCTCGATCCCGCGTGGTATTACACTTCACCCGGACTAGCTTGGGACGCGGCGTTAAAGTTGACCGGTGTAGAGTTGGAATTGTTGAGCGACTACGATATGTTACTGATGATCAAGCAAGGAATAAGAGGGGGAGTCAGCATGATTTCGAAACGATACGCGAAAGCGAACAACGAGTACATGGGAGAAGATTTTGATCGCAGCCAGCCTTCGGTATTCATTCCTTACTTAGACGCGAATAACTTGTATGGATGGGCGATGAGCAAGCCTCTACCAACTCATGGGTTTAAATGGATGAGCGATAACGAGCTGAACGATTGGAGAAGCATTACCGAACGAGATGGGGTGGGGTGCGTGTTAGAAGTCGATCTTGAGTATTCTAAGGAATTACACCACCTGCATAACGATTACCCTCTAGCTCCTGAGAGTATAAAACCTGCAGGATCGGATGTAACGAAACTAATTCCGAGTTTAAACGATAAAAAGAAGTACGTTGTTCATTACGGTAATCTAAAGTTGTACGAAAGTCTCGGTTTGAAGATAACGAAAATACATCGAGGAATAATATTCGAAGAAAGCGCTTGGTTGAAAAAGTATATCGACTTGAATACGGAATTGAGAACGAGAGCTACTAACGATTTCGAGAAGGACTTTTTCAAGTTGATGAATAATAGCGTCTTCGGTAAGACTATGGAATGTATCGAGAATCGAGTTGACGTACGATTGGTGTGCGATGAGAAGGAAGCTACGAAGCTCGCGTCGAAACCTAATTACGACGGTCGAACCATTTTCGATGAAAATCTAATCGCCGTTCACATGAAAAAGACCAAGCTGTTCTATAACAAGCCGATATATCTAGGTATGTGTATTTTAGATTCGAGTAAGACTTTAATTTACGACTTTCATTATAATTACATCAAGGCCAAGTACGGAGATAGAGCAAAGTTACTTTTTACGGATACAGATTCTCTAGCTTATGAAATTAAGACCGAAGACTTCTACACCGATATAGCTCCTGACATTAGAAGCAGGTTCGACACGAGCGAGTACGCGAAAGATCATCCATCTGGTATAGAAAGTGGGATCAATAAAAAGGTCATTGGTATGTTCAAAGACGAGGCAGCAGGAAAACAGATCGAAGAATTCGTAGGTTTACGGTCGAAGTTGTACTCGTACAAGATGGCTGGAGAAGATCATAAGAAGTGTAAAGGAGTGAAAAAGAACGTCGTCAAGAAATCTATCACTCACGAAGATTACAAAGAGTGTGTGTTTACGAGAAGAGAACAGTCAAGGAAAATGAACATTATTCGATCGTATCATCACGACATTTACACCGAAGAAGTAAATAAAGTCGCGCTGTCGGCTGACGACGACAAACGAGTGATATTGGAAGATGGTATTCATACTTTAGCATACGGACATTATTCGCTTCATCAATAAGAGTATTAGTCGAATATTAAAATGAGTTCTACAACTGTCAAAAACATCGATGTTGAAGGCGTAGTTCTTCCAAATCAACCGTTAACGAATTTTGAATTATTAGATGCTGCGAAGAAGCTGAATATTCTGAATTTCAGAGGCGTTTTTCTACGAGACACCCTGCCGAAAAAACCTAGACGGAATGAGTGTGGAATATTAAACCTAGACGATTCTAATGGGGTAGGACAACACTGGGTCGGCTTTTTAAAGAACGACAACGAGAAAATATATTTCGATAGTTACGGTCTTCCTCCTCCTACCGAACTATTAAAGTATTTACAGCGCCCGGTGTTTTATAACAGCGAACGCATACAGCCGGATAACGAAGTGTTTTGCGGTCATTTATGTTTGTATGTACTGAAGAAAACATGCAGCGACGGATGCGAATTTCAAGAAGTTATAAACGATTTGCATTAAACTAATAAATAATCTTATTAAAAACAATGCCAGTAGATAAATTTGGACATACTGATTCAGGATCTACGCAAAGAATAATTGCTGGTGGTGTTACTCTTAGTCAAGTAAATACTACTTTCCTTCGAATGGATGGAGCAAACCCGGCGACTGGAGATCTAAAAATGAGCGGCCACAGCATTAGAGGTTTACCTACGACGAACGTTTCGGAAGCGGGAATGGATGAGGCTCTAAGTCGAGGACAAGCCATAGATTTGTTAACGAAGTGTGATGATTTACCGTCTAACGATAATCATTTAACGAATAAGAAATACGTCGATGCTTCGAAAGTGTCTAAAACCGGCGATACTATGACTGGCGACTTATTCTTAAGCATCGGCAGGGATCTTAAGCGGAGGATGGGGTGTAAGGATTTGGTTGGAAATAAAGATTTTATTATATTTTTAGGAAATACAACGAATAAAATAGAAGGTCGATTAAACCAACCGATTATATTACAATCGACTGATGGATTCAGTTTTAGAATAAATAATGAAACCGTCTTAGAGATGGTTAAGTCAATGGATGGCACTCCTCCGTCTAAAATAAATGTGCATAAGCCCATCTTTATGCACGGCGCCCACATTACAGGCCTACGCGATCCCAGCGGCGATGGCGATGCAGCGACTAAAAAATATGTTGATACGACTGCAGTCGGACCCGCCTTTAGCGTTTACACTTTGACTCAACAAGCCATAAACGCTACAACTCACACAAGAGTTTCTTTCGATAGAGTAAGATTCAATACCGCTAGTAGTGATAACAGTACAGGACCGACTCGTTTCACTCCCGGTAAAGCCGGATACTATATCGTTTCGGCGTACATAGAATTTCGTGATGTGAGTAATACATCTCATGGTAACGTCTACCTGTATAAAAATGGGACGGTGTACATGCAAATTACGGGTGGTGGGGGTACGGGAGGTTCGTATAATAACGCAACCGGTAGTAGCATAGTTTCCTTAACCGATACCGATTACCTCGAGATATTAGTTTATTCGTCCATCGCTACAAACGTATTAGGTAGAGACTTTTCAGCGGCATTCTTACGACCTTAAACTAAGTCCGTAGCTTTAACCGTAGAAACCTATCGCGTGTATACAAACGATAGGTTTCTAAAAATGTAGAAATCTTATCATTGAGAAGACTCTTCGCTTGGGTGTGCAACTACATCGATAGTTTCATCGTATGCTCTCGAAGTCTCTTTATCGATCTCGCAGATTCCATCGTACACCGTAATTTCGTATCTGTTTCTCCATACTTTTCCGTTATAATACGATATTAAACGGGCGTTTTCTCTGTGAGCTTTAGCCGCTTTATGCATCGACGAATACTCGATGGTCTCACCCGTTTCCAAGTCAAAAATAACGACTCGTTTCGGGTTGTTTCTGATACCTTTCAATCTATCGTATCTACTATCGTCATTATATTCTTTTCGACGATCTTTCCAATATTCTTTTAGATATTCTTTTCTCGTTAATTTCGGTTTACCTAACAGGGAGTTGTCCGCGGGAATCAATCCTTTCTCGATCAACAGCTCTACCAATTCCGGTTTGTTGAGATGAGTGACACCTTTAATCTTATTCTCTTTCGCTAACTTGTGTAATTCTGGCAGCTTCATTTTATATATTACAAGAGTGTCTTTAAACATGAAATACAATTTTCATACAGACGATTAGTACACTACGCTCATTTTCTGTCCATCTGACTGGAAGTTTAGCAACTTATCTGAAATTATAACCGCGTAACCTTGCGTATCGGCGGGGACTGCGGCGCTAAAAGTAGCTTTGATTTGGATATCGACGACCGACGATTTCAGTCTTTCCGATTGTTTACTAACATCGAAAACTATGAGCGGATATAGATCTTTGTAATCGGCTGGAGTGATGTTGCTTTGCGTAATCAACGGATCCATTCCGTAGAACTTTTCGCTGAACGACGCCGCGTCTCTATAAGCTCTCGAAAATTTCTGGTTAGGAAACGATAGGTCGTAGTCGACCGCCGGATATCTCTCTTGATTCATCATCACGTACATGTTTTTGAGGTTGCAATGATCGAAAATCGAGGGGTTATGTTCTTGGTTGCCGTCGCTTCGAGCGGTTTGAAATCCTACGACTATCCATCTAGGTTTTTCAGGAGCCGTCTTGACGCTAAGACGCCAACTAAAAGTATTGGATTGAGGAACCCCTATAGTATCGCATTGTCGCGCTCGATATGCGACGGGTACCGATGCTTTCGATTCGATAGTTTTGTACAATTGCATCTTCTCCATATCCGCCGGAGTAACGTGCGGCATAAACCACGAGATTTTCTCGACGTCGACTTTCCCAGCATCCACGGCAGCGAGTCTAAAAATAGCGTCGTTGTCCGATTTGCGAACCATCGTTAGCGTGTGCTTAAAACCGTACACTATTTTATCGTAATCCTCGCAGAATCCGAAAATATGTTTCAGGGGCACGACGAAACTAAACGTTCCCTTAGTCGTTGGTTTTTGAATAAGATACCCTTGACGAGTCGCGAAACCCGCATTATCCGCTATAACCGCGGTTGCCCCAGTATCTTTGCACCATAATTGATTAAGACCTTGCGCTTTGGCGAAGTCGTCCGGATATTTAAGCAAACCAAGCATCGTCGTTGCTTGGCCTGGGTGAAATACCGTTTCGATATCTTGATTCGATAGGGAATACGCGATTTGGCTGAAAAGATGCAAGAGTCCATTATTCGCGAGGGCTACTGCGTTAACATTAGCGTACGCTGTTCCATCCGCTTTGACTAGCCTACCTTCGAAAAGCAGGTAAGATTCGGCGGGATGGCAAAATAGATCTTGAGTTTCGATATTTATGCGAATCTCGCCGGGTGTGTTAAAAGTCGTTCTCGCTGCTGGTTCGTATTCATGCCATTCGTATTTTTCGATTCCTTCGTCGACCTCTGTGGGTGCTGTAATGTTTAGAATATTCGATTGCATTTTAATTACTAAAGATTATTTATTTAAACTCACGCGAGTTTCAATCCCGCTCCGTTTTTGTTGAGACCACGCACTAGATCTCGAATGGACACGGCATTCGAAGAAGGTCTGTTAAGTCCGTCACCGGCTAGTATCTTATTAATATCAGTAGTTCCTACATCGTTATCGATTAGCCGTGCTAAGATAGCTGCATTCTCTCGCGTAAGCGCTGGTATCGTTTCGACTGCGTGCGGTTTCGGAACCGACGCTGCTAAGAGTTTAGTCACAGCTTTATCCATCAAGCGTTTACCAACTTCTACGGTGGTATTCTTTCCAACTTCTAGCGCCTTTTTAGCCAACTCTCTCGCGGCGTCTTTACCCGCGCTAAGGGCGGATGATGCGGCTCGTTTACCGACATCCGAAGTGAAGAGCTTCTTGAAAACTCCTGTAATAGTATCCATTATTCCCGCTCCTCCTATAACGTGTTTTCTCTTAATTCTTCTATTAGCGATGACGAGCATGTTTTATAATCGCAATATTAAGTTTTTATATCCAGTTCGATGTTAGAATTACGAATGTTTATTTATATTCTCCTGTTAATATAAAAAACAACACGAGAATATAAAATGGATTCCTACGAAGAATATAGTGAAAAATCGACCGGCTCATTTTTAACTCTGGCTGGTAATAACGTAAAGAGTATATCCCTTTTTATTTCCGAAGTGAAAGACGCTTGTAGTGAATTCGCAACCGACGTTTTAAACCTAGTCGGAGACGCTTCAGAGTGTAGCGATAGCGAGTGTAGCGACAGCGAGTATAGCGACAGCGAGTATAGCGACAGCGAGTGTAGCTATAGTGAGTGTAGTGATTGCCACTACATTAAAGTAGTCTCTAACGCGTTAGAGAATAATACTGAAGAGATCTCGGATGAGCTTACCAAAAAGATCGTTGCTAATGAATTCGAGTCGATCATTCACGACCTTAAGAACAAGCTAAATAGCTTGGAAAAGAGGTATCTCACGGCGAAGCTTGCGTTCCATAACCGTATGAATGATGAAATGGAGATCTTTACGACAACGACATATGTGTAAACGATATTCTGTAACTAAAGCGAGTTACAGAATCACACGACCCTAACTCTTCAAAGTTTTTTATAATCGCAACATTAAGTTTTTATACTGTTCTTTACCGATCTCTTTTTGTCGTAATAGTTCATCGCATATACCAACGATCTCATTTCTTACTCCCGTATTACCCACGTCGTAGCTAGCGAAACGCAGACTCAACATTTCTACTAAAGCATTCGGATCTTGCGGAATTACGACGACTCCTTTACCCGTCTTCGGCGTCTGTTTTCCAGTCTTCATTTCCCATATCGGTTTAATGATATTTCTGTACTTTTCACTTCTTGACGATTTCGGTTTACTCGGATTGTTAGGTTGTCTCATGGCATTCGTCGCGTCTAGAATCTCGACGTAATCGGACATATCGTTGTCGTCGTAAATCGAACTGTTCGGTTTAGCCATAGTCACTAGCTCCCAAAGTCCTGGAGTACCCGTATAAGTCTTCTCTCCGACTATTATATCGTCGTTCTGGAACGATACGCGTGTGTCTCCGATATAAAATTTCCCGTCTTTTTTTGAATTTAGACCGAACGTCGTATCGGTAGACTTTTTATTAGAAGCGTATTGGGACAAGTATTTCGTTGCCACATCTCCTAATTCTAACATTCTAACGTCTTCTATAGGATCCTCGTAAGCCTCTATCGAGGGATACTGTGGAAGCTGTATGGCTTTTAACGACGACGATATCGATGTGGGAAGCGCTTTTAGAGCGTTAGATGTGGCTGCTGAGTTTTCCTTAATAGTAGACAACAAACGTTTTGTTCTTTCGATATGGTCGATTGTGAGTCCACGATCGGCTTGTACAACTTTACCAAATCTCGTTGCAGTCCTACATCGCCTAGTTTCTCGGATAAATAATCTCGTTGAATGTTTTTCTTCGTCTTCAGAAACTCTTCAACGATAAAGTCTCTTTTGGTGGGATCGTTAATCTTTAGAAATGACATTATTTTAACTATGCGGTATAATGTTTTAACACGTTTTTGGAACACGCGTTAAAACATTGATATGGGATGAACGTGATTTTTTACGTTTTTATGTTTTACGTTTATGTTCTATGTTTTACGTTCTTCGTTTTTCATCGATTTCCCAAACGCATCCTTCAACGACTCGGCTATAGTTTCTCGATTTTCTGATTTTCTGATTTCTTCTTTCATTTCGTTAAATTTCACGCGTTCGTTTAGAATTAACGAGTATTCCTCATCCGAAATATTACCGTCTTCCAAAGATTTCGAGATGTAGTGACTGATGGCGTTGAGTCTCGCTTCGGCTAACGTTTTAATATTTTCGTGCTTCTCTGCCTTTGGTGTGAGCTTTCTGTTGATCACACGTCCGATCACGCTGAAAACACCCGCTCCAACCGCCAGTGTTTGTAGACCTATCGCGATAGGTGCCGCGACTATCGTAGACAGAACCGTGATCGCTGAAGCAGTTGAACCCAACACGACTAGAGTCGATATACCGTCTACTACGTTGATAATCCTAATGCCTTTACGATACTTTTTACCTAGAGTCTCTCTTTTTTCACGTTCCCGGTTGAGCTCTTCTTGAATTTCAGTGATTTTCGAAAGTCGGTAAACGTGTGCGCTTCCATCGATTTTCGTTTTCAGTGGGATATCCATTCTTTTTTATAATTATAGGATATTATTTTTAAACTGCGATATAATTAACGAAACATAACGAATCGCCTTCGATTATACTAACTACGGAATCGGAGTCGTTTTGAATAGTAATTTCGATGTCTTCTACTTGCCCGGTAATGACTCCATCTCGTAGACTCGCTTTGATTTCCTGTCTAAGCGAAACTAGACACGATCCTTTTGTCATTCGAACGCCTAGTCCTAACACCACTATAGCTGTTTCTCTAGGTTGAATCGTTATCAGTTCTTGCGCAAAAATCTCCCATCTTAGTCCACCTAGTTGCCTGCAGGGTGTATGCGTCACTCTTTTCAACGTCCAACGCACCTCTTTCGGTTGGGTTCTAACTTCGACTCGACGAGCGGGTTTCGTTATAAATTTATGGATAGGTCTGTTGAATCCAGACATTTTATTTATACGAGGATTATTTTTAAAGCAACATACCGAGAATCGGAATATTTTGGAATGGCGAATTAGGACCTAGTAAAAACCCGCTACCCGTTTTCATATACAACCCGCTACCCGTTTTCATATACAATCCCGTTCCCACCGTACTACCTTTCGACCACGGAGACAGATACAACCCATTTCCATCCGGTCTTACTTTACAAGCCAGGCCGCCTTTATTAACGTACACTACTCCCGATCCGCTTATTTTATCTACAAGTTTCGATGTAGCCGCGGAACCTAATCCGCTTAAAGCGCCTTGTGCTAAACTAGGGATTACGCTAGAAAGAATAAATTTTCCGGCAGTAGCTAGAAATGGTAATATAGCTCCGATAAAACCGCCTTCGACTTTAGCGTTATATATTAATTGCGTTTTACTCATTTTGATCGTCGCGCCCTTTCCGTTCTGACAAGCTTTCTTCATTTTGTTAATTTGCGCTTTCGTAAAAGCTAAAACGTGGTCTCCATCCATATCATCGTGAGATAGTCTAATACTAACGCCATCGATTCCCGCTTCAAGCGCTCGTTTAATCTTGTCTTTTTGTCCTTCCGAAATATTAACACAGAAGTTTGTGTACTGAGTCATTTTATATATAACTAAGATAAAGTTTTAAGTCTTCACACTTCTCTAATATGAAACTTGATCGACATCGCTTCCCCTCTAATGTTAATTAGTTTTCCATTTTGATCGGTAAGTCTCGTTTCCATCGATGAAATCGTATTCATCGTAACGGGGAGATAAATTAAATTAGCCGGGATTTGGATGATCTTATAACCAGGTCCAACGGTAGGGAAAAACGAATATATCACGTTCGTCGTCGATCCATTCGAGTACGAACCCCCGATTATGTCGCTAGTTACTCGAAAGCTGTCTATGTTCATTATATTCACAATATTCTCCGATTCGTTATACCCGGCTATGTATAGACGACTTTCGAAACCTAGAACGGTTCTAATCGAGTTCGCGGTTCTAAAATCGACCTCGTAATTCGTAGCGATAGTCAACACCGCCTTCAACGTATTAGTGTTCGGTTCTAACGTAATGCTATGTTCTTCGTTTCCGGCATCGTAATGGCCGTTCTCTTTCATGATTTTCTTCACATAGTCGTTTATATCCGTGAGTTCGTAGGACCCTTCTGGAATATCTACGTCAAACCACGTCACACCATGATCCGGCGAATACCTGAAGTTGTTGTTGCTCGCGTCTATGTTAGGAAACACGTAGTAAGTATACAAATCGACTAGAGCCATTTCATACTTTTTGGTTTTATCTAGTTCGATTACAGGATTGTTCCTCGTTATTATTCGTGCGGTTCTGTCCTTTTCGTTACCCACTAAAATGTAAAACGACGATTTAGGATTCGTGTTAGTCGCAGTCTGTGCCGTGTTCACCTGTATCTTCACGAGGAGTTCTTCCATTTTTACTAGTATATTATATTATTTTAATTCAGAATTGGGGATGTAAAATTCATCTAATCCACGACGGTATTTACCGCTGCTCCTTTCACTCGTTAAGTCGATAACTACGAATTGATGCGGTTGTTTCCACGACTCCACGCATAGTTTTTTAAATTCCTCCATAGACATGTCCGTACTTACATGATCGTTGTAGATATGGGAAACGTTCTTCATGTCTTGGGGAAATAAACAAATAAAGTTTGCGTTCTCTCTGATAGTCTGCCTAGGCAATTTAAAATAATTCTGGGCGAGGTACAAACAGTCGACGTTACTATGCCTGCCCCTAATATAATACGTTTCGCATTTGTTCTGCTTTTCTAATTGTAAATCATCAAAAATCATCAAGTTCTTCTTGTCACGGCTCAACTCTCTCGGATCCGGTACATCGTTCGCGGATTCGTAAAACCTGCATTCGATATCCGACTTGTCTCTTGACTGTTTCGATATCTCTTCAACAACACACGTCGGAGAAGTATTAGACCTCATTATCTCATCTCGATTGTTAAACAGTCCGATGATCTCTTCTTTCGACCGTTTTTCTTCGAAAGCCTTCTTAAGAATTTTGTACTCCGGTTGAAATAGAGATTTTCCGAATACTTGCAAATTGTCATAGTCGAGCCATCCGGGTCTCAAAAGTAAGTTTAACAATAACGTCGTCTTACCGCATCCCGATTTTCCTACTATTACACCCCTTATACTTTTAGGTAATAGGTTGATATTAAATCTTTTCAACGATAAATCGTTCCACGTTAAGTCTTTCACCTCCATTTTAAATATATAAAACTTCTATATTAAAACTGAAATGTATTGCGTTAAGTGTAAAGGAAAGACCGAAACAAGAGATCTTCAGAACGCCGTCAGTAAAAATAATAGACCCATGCTTCGAGGTGTATGCGTCGTATGCGGAACGACTAAAACTCAATTCGTAAAAGGAGCCGCTGTAAAAGGTGGAGATGTAGTCGGTTCGTTGAATTCAGTTACTAGAAACGTAAAGTTACCTTGGGCTAAATATCCAGGCGAGATGCATCTTCCAGGTCATTCGTTTACAGGACCTGGGACTAGGTTGGATTTGAGACTGAATCCTGATGGAACTCCTAAAGATTGGAGTAAGCCTATCAACAGAGTAGATAATGCAGCTTACCACCATGATTTGGCTTACGATCAACACCCCGATACGGCTTCTAGGAATGTTGCCGATAGAGCAATGATTAATGATTTGAATAATATTCCTAATCCTACTATCCGAGAGCGTATGGAGAGAGCGGTAGTTAAACCTATATTGTCTGTTAAATCGAGTCTCGGGCTAGGTTTAAAAAAAGCCCCGATCCGAAATGGACCGATCAATTAGCGGATGAACTACATAAACCAGTAGTAAGGCATTTTAGAAAGAGAAAAGTGTACGCTAGTGGGATAGATGAGATATGGGTGGCTGATTTAGTAGATATGCAAGCCTTCGCTAAAGAAAACGATGGTGCGAAATACCTGTTAACCGTTATAGATGTGTTTTCCAAGTACGGATGGATTATACCCTTGAATGATAAGAGTGGGAAATCTACAGCAAGCGGTTTCGTGAAGATACTCGAGAGCGGACGAAAACCTGTTAAATTATGGGTTGACAAGGGAAAAGAGTTTTATAACAAAGACGTAAAGAATTTGCTTGAGTTATATTCTACCGAGAATGAAGAAAAATCTTGTGTAGTCGAGAGGTGGAACAGGACGATGAAAGATAAAATGTTTAAGTACTTTACAGCTAATTCAACTAGAAGATATATCAACGTTTTAGACGGAATGGTTAGTAATTACAACAATACAAGACATTCTTCCATCAAAATGACTCCCGCTAAGGCTAGTATGAAAACGAATGAAAAGACTGTATTTATGAATTTATACGGCGAAGAGGTCTCACAGCCTGTTTCCCCCAGATTCTCGGTTGGAGATAAAGTCAGAATAACGAAGAAGAAAAACATATTTGAAAAAGGATATACACCTAGATGGACTGAGGAAATGTTCACAATTGCGCAAGTTCAGTATACAAATCCAGCAACTTATAAGATTACTGATTCTAACGGTGAGGAGATACAAGGCTCATTCTATGAACAGGAGCTACAGAAGACGACTCAAGAAATATTTAGGATCGAAAGAGTGATTAGAAAACGTGGGAAGAAATCACTCGTTAAATGGTTAGGATATTCAGACTCGTTCAATTCTTGGGTCGATAACGAAGCATTGATTAATCTGTAAACTAGATACTACAGGTTATTCCCAACCCACGTAATCGTCCTATGACTCATAGGCGCGTGATCGAAACTGCGGGAATTTCCAATAGTTTCGATGAGTCATACGATGGTCGTGACGTCACGTGGTTATTGCGTGGTTATTGGGTGGTTATTGCATTATGAACCTAGTTATTGGGTGGTTGTTCCCGTGTATCCATTTTACTACTACTGGCAACTCCCCAATTGCATTTAAACGCTCTCTAGTCACTCCCCTTCTCAAAAAAGCAAATCTTTATAAGAAAAACCTATCTAACTACCATCTCCAATCTTTCATTTCTATCTTAACTTATTAACTGAACGAATAATTGTCCTTGCTCGGCTAAACGACTACCTCTCTTCTGATTCACTTCATAATCCCCTCCAATCTGGCTTCACTAAACACCACAGAAACTTTAGTTGCCTCTCTTTACAATAAACTGGTCTCTGCCGTCAGCCATCAACAAGTCTGCTGCCTCTGTCTTCTCGATATTTCCGTCGCATTTGACACCATTGATCACAGCAATCTTAAACGACTATCTTCTTGGTTTGGCGTCTCTGGCACTGCTCTACTCTGGTTCCAGTCCTACTTGTCTTCCCGATCATTCTCTGTTAAAGCCTCCAACGGAGTCCAGCCACTGCTCGCAACCCCTCTCTCTCTCCTGTGGGGTTTATATAGGTCTACCTACGACCAATTGATTAACGAGTTATTGAAAACCAATTGATTAACGAGCTATTGAAAACAAACTCAAGCTGTGTGATTCATTACGATTCATTACGACCAATTAACAACTAACAATTGACACCATTGACACGCAAGAATTCTCTCTTAATTACAACCAAGCTGGGACTCATTACGACCAATTGATTCAACAGACCAAGTACGACAAACTGATTGCGACTAGTTGGCCGCGACGAAAATAATGATCTGCGACGTTATGGATGGCGACCAATTAATTATCGACGAAATGATTTGCGACTACATGGCTGCGACGAAATGATCTGTGACGATATGGATGGTTACCTCATCCTGGACCTTCCTGATCAAATCAAGAAAATCCCTGACCTTCCATGCACCTATCGACTAACTCTTGGTCTCTTACCTTCACCTCCGCAATCTTGGTATTACTTTTGATCCACACCTCTCCTTCTCTAACCCATAGGCGTAATTTATGGAGGGTACGAGGGGTATCCGTACCGCCCACTTTTTGGACTGGATGGTACCGTACCCCCACTTTTCATACCCATTGTTTTTGTCTATTATCATTTCATGTGAGGAAGCCCTCAAGATTCAAAACAATTACCGAGCATTATCATCAGTGTGATCACCATCACCATCACTCTCATTGTTATTATTAAAATTGTCGCTTTTATTATTATTATTATTTTTATTATTATTATTATTATCATCATCATCATCATCATCATCATATTCGAAAATAGAGGTTTATTGTTACGTCATTCTAATTGTTCAAACGTCTATTATTTTTAATCTCGGATTTAAAGAATAAAGGCCTTGGTTATGTTACCTAAATTATGAAAAAGTCTATCGTTATTAAGTTTAAAGTTAGAGAACAAAAGACGCAATTGTGACGTAGGCCCACGTCATTTTGATTAAGAAAAACACGTCTATAATTAGAATTTTTAGATTTAGACAATAAAGGCATTTGTTACGTCATTTTAACTATGAAAAGTCTATAAAATGTTATTAAGTTTAAATTTAGATAATAGAGGCCTATTGTTACGTCACTTCAATTATGATCGAAACACGTCTTTTCAATAGTGAAAACGTCTATGGTTAGTAATTTTAAATTACTATTATTATTATTATGATTATTATTATTATTATTATTATTATTATTATTATTATTATTGTGATTATTATTATATAATTATTATTGTTATTATTATTATATTTATTATTATGCTTATTATCAATATTAAGGGCCTATTATATTTATTGTTATTGTTATTATTATTATTATTATCATCATCATCATCATCATCAACATCATCATCATCATCATCATCGTTTGGAATTGCGAATAAATGGCGCCAAATATAAATTCATTGTTTAACTGTCTTGACGGGGAAACGATGCAAAATTTGGTACCCCACTTTCTAGACGAAAGTTATGCCTCTGCTCCAACCACATCTCCAACCTCATGCGCTCCTGCTTCATGCAAATTCCTGTTTAATTTTTTTATTCCGGATATTTCTATAGCGCCTCTCGAAGTCAACTACTACTCAGAGGCGCTCCCGACTACAGCATTTGATACTGTGCCGGAATTTTCACGCCGAAGCGCCACGAGCAATTGCGAGTGAAGGACTTGCCCAAGGTCCTTACGCAGCGGCTAGAGTGGGATTCGAACCTCCAACCCTCCGGTCACAAGGCGCCGAACTTACCACTGAGCCACCACGTCCTGACCTCTGACGCATCCGGCCCATGCTCGACCTTCAAACTGCCTCCACCATTGCTACCTCCATTGTTCATTCAAAGCTTGACTACTGCAATTCCCTCTTCCTCAACTTTGAATCCACCCAAATCAAGCGTTTGCAACTTTTCCAAAACTCACTACCAGAGCTGTCACTATAGAACGCCCAAACATCATCATATCACTCCATCCTCAAATCACTCCATTGGCTAAAAATCCCAGAGCGAATCCACTTCAAAGTCCTATCACTAGCCTACAACTCCCTATAATATTTCCAGCCCATGTTTCTCCGTGATCTCTCAACCATCCAGGCAACCCGCCCCCACCCGATCATCCTCCTATCTAAATCTTTCTCGACCACCAGTCACTACTCATCTCAAGTTCTCTAACCGAGCCAACAGAGCACGACGCCTCTGGAACGATCTCCCATCTGAATTCCGCAGATTCTCGGTTCCTCCATCAACATTGCAACCCGTCCTCCATCCTCCGCTTCATCACCTCCCGGGCTTCTACTCAAAACTGAAGCATCACCTTTTCAAGTAGGCCTACTCCTGCCCTGACTCACCTGATCTCCGCTGTCCAATTCTCGCCCTAAACAACAACCGAATTAACAGCTGCTCTGCCTCCTCTCTTGATCTGGCCCTCTGGAACCAGACTCGGACATCTTTTGGACCACTCTCTGGAAAACCTCCTCTGTAGCACTCGTGAATAGGCTGGTGCCATGCGCTTGGCCTTCGAGTGGCGCTTTAGAAGTTTGGAGATTACGATTACCTTGCCTGACTTCTTCTCCAAGCGTCTTGTCTCAATAGTAATACTGAGTCACCTCTTCTGACCTTTATATGTAGGAACGCATTCTAGGTAACTATGGATCCAGCTTATACAATTTCAAATCGTCATTTTGCTTTCTTTTGTAGGTCCCGGTAATAGAAAACAAAAAAGATTAGCTAACTGTTTTTTAAATCGTAATTATTGCGAATTAAGTTTAAGAAATAGCTTCAACTATATTAGGATTATAAGACTTAGTCGGCTACAGGACAAGATCATGATGAGTCGACAACCTATAAAACGACTACATTGCTGTTTTTTTGTCGAATATTAAGAACTAACTTTTTATTTTGTTACATTACATTCTTTTGTGTCACACAACTGGAATAGTGTTTGTTATGTAGTGAACTGAAATTTGTTAATACACCTTAGAAGTTAGAACAAGTTGAACAACACAATTAGAGTCCTGCAAAAAATCCACAAAATGTAATGTTTACTTCAAAAACGTGCTTCGGTTTCAGGTATGATCATAGTTGCAGACAGGCTTTTACAGAACATTCCAAAACATATTTAGGCATCACAAAATGCTGCTGTTGTTGGCTTTAAAATGCTCTAAAACTCACCTACGTGCGTCTACAATATAAAACTTTTCGGGAGGTGATACCCCGGACACCCACAGTCCCCACTTAAAGGGAAGGGGCTGAGGATGGGTTGGGAAGGGTTTGGGAAGGGGAAGGCAGGAAATAGCGTGGCGATAAGGCGGGACGGGGAAGGCAGGGATGGACAGAGGAGGGGGAAAGGAGCGGTAAGGATAGGGAAGCGGAGTGGACGTGAGGGAAGGCAGGGATGGGAGGGGAGTTGCCTCGTCTTGATTTGGCCTCTGGCTACGGGCCTGAAGACGCCATTAAGTGAAATTAATTTTCATATGGTTTTACACAGATCTATCTATAATTGAAGGCTCTGGTTCAGAGGCGCGTTTACACGTAGGCGCACTACGGCACTAGGCGCGCGCCTAGGGCCCCCAAATCTCGGAGGGCCCCAAACGAATGAAAATATTTTGTTTCGATAATAAAATATAACATTAAACCAAATAACCACATTCCTTGAAATAGCTTCTATAAGTAATCACAATTACAGGGTCAATAACACTCACAAAAACAACGGCCTCAAGTTCAACTTCGTGGGTTTTTGCATTGGCTAAACACCACCAGAGTTTCTGGCTCTCAGTCTACACGTTCAGAAGGGCCCCCAAAAATGTTTGCGCCTAGTAATAATAATAATAATAACAAAAACAATAATAATAATAATAATAATAATAATAATAATAATAATAATAACATAATTTTTATATATGTCTCCGGACAATTTTTTTACCTACCTGGGGGATCCTTGATACCCCGGGGCTAAAAAAAAAAAAAAAAAAAAAAAAAAAAAAAAAATAATAATAATAATAATAATTAGACTTATCTTTAGCGAATCTACCCACGACTTACAATCCATATTACCGACTCATAATAACTTTTTTTACTAAAACGCGATTCTTTCCAAATATACGCATTAAATTGTTTTGAATTTTTTTCTCCATTCCTTGTTCTGAACTAATCTATGAATATCCAGATTTTCTCTTTAAAATATCACTTAACAGCAAATATAACTATTTTAGGTGAGCACTTTAAAATTTAAGGTCCTCACGAGTAACGCGATTAATAACTACTTTTACTTTTATAACGAATATCTCCTCTTCCTAGACTTTCACCCACATTAAGGCGACATATCCGCCAGTTTACACGGACACCACGTTTAGATCCTCACGACTGTCGCCCTATTGGGGATTATAATACACCTATTATCCTGCTGAGTAGCCAATCGCGATGCAGAGGGCGTATTAAGCCGTGTCGACCAATTCATGAAATCCTTCCCTTATTATACTATTGAATATTAAGTAGGCTGGTCTCGTAATTCCTTTGGCGCTTTATTTGCGGAACGTCTCAACGACCGTCTCGATACTCCTAATTATAATACAACGGACAAAATTAGTCTCCTGTGGGTTTGAACATTGAGATAAAAACATTAAATCATCACGTAGTATAAATACCAGAATTATATGCTTTCATTTTTTTCAAGATTTATAACGCAATATTTAGCGGAAACAAGATATTAAACACTGAATAAGAAGCACTAGTGCATGGCCTGTTTAACTCTACGTGTGCGCCATTGAGAAATAGTTAATTAACAGGAAAAGCTATGTGGACTATGAGAAATAGTGATTTTGCTTAAAGTGGCCTTTAACGGTAAACGGACACTTACCCCATGGACATTTTCGCCCCGGATAATTTCCCCCCGGACAATTTCCCCCGGACAATTTCCCCCCCATACTAGGACATTTCCCCCCAGTGCAACATACACAAAACTTTCTGTTTTAATGATCAAAACATACATACATACATACGTACATGCATAAATGTATACATGTATACATACATGCATACATACATACATGCATGCATACATAGTTACATGCATACGTACATACATACATACATACATGTATACATACATGCATACATACATACATGCATACATACATACATACATGTATGCATGTATGCATACATGCATACATACATGCATACATACATACTTACATACATACATACATGCATGCATACATACATATATACATACATACTTACATACATACTTACATGCAGGCATACATACATACATACATACATATATACATACATACTTACATGCATGCATACATACATGCATACATACATGCATACATAGATGCATATATACACATATACATACATACATACATACATACATACATACATACATACATACATACATACATACATACATAAATCCACAGAGGGGGGAATTTGTCCGGGGGGAAAATGACCTACCTAGATTCGGGGGGAAAGTGTCCGGGGGAAACTGTCCGGCGGGGAAAGTGTCCGGGGGGAAAGTGTCCAGGGGGGAAACTGTCCGGCATTCGCCTTTAACATGAACGGATCGCGATTTTGTGTGTATAGATAACCACTAGTATTACGCGCATAAATTGTCACTGTTGAATTTTAAAAAATTCTTACCCATAGGTCCTATATGGTTTATTTCCATATGACGACTTTCCAATGAGCCGTGTACCGATTAAAGCACACGTCGACCTAATATTGCTTTAAAAGAAAATAAGTTTGTTGCTTCTTATCTTTATTTTCACGGTTTCAAAAATACGATGAATGCTACACATGTAAATTAGAGAGCGCTGACAAAATATTCCATCAAACTGATACAGACTTAAGATTCTGAGTTATGATTAAATGCAATACAAATATTCCAATATTTCGAACCTAGAAGGTTTAATATAGCCTACTGCCTGGAAGATCAGTAAGGACCTTAAGTATGTTTACCTTATTCATCAAACTGCGCGGGAGTATTTAAATAGGCCTACAGCCGGCGCTGAAGACCGACAAATCACATGGAAATTAAGCGCTGCCATAATTCAATGCAATTCACGTTGTTTGTTCGGCGCGGCCTTCATTAGCATAGGAATCGCAAGATATCACGACTAGGCCTTCATAGAAGTGTCGCCTTTGTCGCGGTTTGAAGACTCTTATTATTCTATAGCTGAGTTAATAACTTTAAGCTCACTATATCACGATTAGGGCTACACAATTTATGTAGACTAATAAGCATGCTGCGAAACCCACGTTGTTTCTATAGCGGGGACTTAATTAACATTGGAATGGTGAGAATGATTGATTGATAACGAACGATAACGATTAATACTAACTATACGGCCTATTTGTAGCGATATGAGACCCTTATAAATTCCAAAGCTGAGTAAATAATTTAAACTCGTTGTTTGTCCAGCGCGGACTCTAGTAACATAGTTATGGCAGGCTATCGCGATTAAGTCTACATCAGTGTGTCACCTCAATCGCGATGTCACGACGTTTATTATTCAATAGCTGAGCTAATAATTTTAAAATCACGAAATCACGACTACGGTTACACAATCTGTCGACCTAATCGTGGTTTAAAGTAAGCATAATGTGATTGGAATCCGTGTTGTCTGTAAAACTCGGACTTCAGCAACATCGGAATGTGTCACAATTTCAGCGACACTTTTATTTTTCCCAAGCTGAATAAATAATTTTAAGATCTCCAATTCCCGATTAGGGTTACAACAGTGTAGGACATTATTCCCTGCACATAATGCCCGGACATTATCCTTCCGGACATTATCCCTTCCGGATAGAATCTCCCCCATGAGGACATAATCCCAGGCTAGGTAAATCGGACATTTACCCCCTGGACATATATCCCGGACAGTTACCTCCTGGACAATTTCCTCCCTCTACTAGGACATTTCCCCTCAATGCATCATACAAAAAGCTCTCTGTTTAAATGATCAAAACATGCATACATACATACATACGTACGTACATACATGCATACATACATATATACATACATACCAACACACATGCATACATAGATACATATATACACACATACTTCATATATGCATACATACATACATACATACATACATACATACATACATACATACATACATACATACATACATACATACATACATACATACATACATACATACATACATACATACATACATAATTCCACAAAGGGGAATTTGGCCGGGTGGAGGGTAACTGTCCGGCATTCCCCAGGCTAGGATATAATCACCTATATTTCCACATATAATATCAAGACGCGTGATGACAGCGAAAAGGACTAAGCCATTGCTAATCACCTCAATCTCAGCCGGAATATATCTCAATTTGTTTAATAAGAAGAATATATTTACAATTTGTTTAATGGAAAAGTTTATTAGTATATAGTGGCCCCAAGTTTCTTTATAGCTGTTTAAAAAAAATAAAAATCCTTAACGGCGAATGTTATGTCCTAGTCCATTGAGGGTTTCTTCGATGGATTTCCTTCCATTGCGCCGATCTTGATGCAGCAGACGGGTTTTTAGCTACTTGGCGTTGCGACTTACCCGCTCATTGGGCAGCTGTGCCAAGATCGGCGAGATGGAAGGAAATCCATCGAAGAAAAGCTACACGGACTTGGACATAACATTCGCCTTTAGATTTTTACAGCTTTAGAGACAAACTTGGGACCCCTTTAGCCTAATAAACTCTTCTATAAAATTTGTACTATTAGACTATTTGTTAGAATTAAACCAATTGTAAATATGTTCTTCGTATTAAACAACTTGTAAATATATTCCAGTTGACATAGAGGTGATTATACCCGAGCCTGGATTGTAGGACATAGCCCCCGTCAAAATCCCCGAGCAAAATCCCCGGAACATAATCCCCCGGACAGAACACCCGGGGTAGGACATAATGCCCAGGCTACGATATTAAAATCACCTTTAACAAGCCTTGTAGTAATGCTGACGCTAGCCTCTTTACCAGTATTTTGTTTAATCCTTGCCATGTACTACATACAATGTTGCCGCCGGTTAAGCACACTCGCTACTCTATGCGACCATGGTGCCACAACCGTGAGCTCCCGAGGAATGACAACTTGTCTCATAAATGCTTCCTCGCAGGGATGCTATACAAATAACTATGCTCTCCAAGATTTGGCTACCTTGCTCCTCTACTCTCCTATCCTCCTTATGAATCACTAAATTTGCAGTAATATCTCTTTTTATATAACTGTTATATTGTTTGATAATTTGACTGCAATATGTTTTCCATGTATAGCGCTGTGCGTTTTTGCTAGTGCTTCTCAATAAAGAAAATACTTACTTACTTACTTACCTCAGCCTCAGCCGGAATATGTTTTCAATTTGTTTAACAAGAAGAATATATTTACAATTTGTTTAATTCTAACAGATAGCCTAATAGTACAAATTACACATACAAATAATAGAAACGTTTATTAGACTATAGTGGTCCCAAGATTGTCACCAAAGCTATAAAAAATCTAAAGGCGAATGTTATGTCCAAGTCCGTGTGGCATTTCTTCAATGGACGGGCGACATAAAAAGTCTTAACTTTTCAGAACTGAATGAGGCTAACAAGTCTTAAGTTTACACCTGTATGAAACTAAGTCATTAGTCTATAGCCTATGCCTTTACGACATTAACAATAAAACGTAGAAATTGGCTAATTGCACAGAGGGGGATTTTGTCCGGGGAATTATGTCCTACCGAAAATCGAGAAGGATTTTGTCGGGGAGATTATGCCCGGGATTATGTCCGGGGATTATGTCCGGGATTATGTCCGTACACCCCGAGCCTGGTAATGTCCTACCCCTGGATTCTGTCCGGGGAGATTATGTCCTGAGGGATTATGTCCGGGGATTATGTCCAGGGGCATTATGTCCTACAGTCCTGTAAACACCCTCTGATTTTGCGAAGCGCTCGTGAATAGGCTGGTGCCCTGCGCTTGGCCTTCGAGTGGCGCTTTTGATGTTTGGAGATTACGATTGTGATATATATAACGATAAATGTTTCGCCTTTATCGCGATATGATACCGTTTATTATTCCATAGCTGAGTTAATAATTTCAAAATCACCATATCACGATTAGGTCTACAAACGTGTCGACCTAATCTCGGTTTCAAGTAGGCCTAAGCATAATGTGATCGGAATCAAGTTCGCGATTTTAGAGACGCTTATTCTTCCATAGCTGAGTTCGTAATTTTAAAATCACTAAATCACGATTAGGTCTACACAAAGTGTCTACCTAATCGTGGTTTTAAATGAATAAACCTGCTTTGTTTCCGTGTAACAGTGCTTTCAACAAAATTAATATTTTTTTGCTGGACCATTATATATATATGTATATATATATATATATATATATATATATATATATATACATATATATATATATATATATATATATATGTATATATATATATATATATATATATAAAGTTTTGGCCAGGAGATCGTAAAATGTTGTCAGCGGCGACTTCTTATTTCAGAATGGCAATAAGCACCGAATGATATTACATGCGTTTCTCGTCCCGAGTGCAATTTCCATACGTTTATAACTCCAGAAATTACTGAAAATCACGAAATCAGAAGGAATAGTTGCTGTCTAACAGCGTCATAACAAAGATGATTAGCGTCGCCCTCCTCATATCTCCAGGCTTGGGACTGACACTAGCACAGTATGGACAATGGCGGAGTTCATCAGGAGGGTTACATCGTGGTACTACAGCATGTCTTTGATGCTGAAAGGAGGTTGATGGTAGGGCCTACGTGCAGGGGCAGGTTTCAGCCCGGTTGGGGCTAGGTCTGTCTTATCTCCAACAGTAGGCCTATTGATGCGCGCCAGTTAGGGCCTAAAAGGATTTCATGCAAAGGCATTGGACAAGATGTTTACACAAACTCGTCACGTGCCTCGATTTAACATACAATGCTTTTAATAATAGTAGGCCTAATAATAGGCCTAGAAAGCTGTCATAGCGAAAGCTAAAGAACAATTATTTCATTGCAACTAATGCTTCGGACAAAATATTTTAACTGCAGATTATAACTTTTCAGTTTCAAATCGATCGTGTCTTGTGCGGGCGAAGAGAATGTAATATTATTGTAATTAGTAACTTCTATTCATAGCCTATGCGCCGACTTTTGCTTTTGTCACTGGGTGCATTGGTCTTCCCTCCCTTTCCTCCACCCCATTCGCGCCCGTCCCTTACCCTTCCCTCCTCTTAGGTAGGTGAGCTTTAGCGGATTTTCGGAGAAAGAAAATAGTTTTCTTGTCAAGGGTTACGGGGTTAGAAAAAGTAATGGCAAATCGGTCACATTCGGACGTCCCAGTGCTATTATTTACACGTAGTTATTATTTGAAATAATAAAAAAATAAATAATTTATTTATGTACGGGCTGTGACTGTGAGATCATGCAATGTTGGGTAATTTTGTTCCAATGTTAGAATTGTAGAAAAGAGACGGGGTGGCGGGGTATTGACTATGAGGAATTTTATCAATGTGGAGTTTAATATTTTATCTGTATTTTGCAAACTGAAAAAAAATCTAAAATGCAATAGAAAGCTTAAACTCCTCTAAGTGATGACATCAACAAATCTATTAGAATAAAATTCACATGGTCACAAATCTCACAATAAACCAGAGCATTACATTCCTAGTAACCCGCAAAGCGATCTGTGAAAGAAAATGCTAAAATATATGCGTAATATATATAATCACACTAGCACAACTACAGGAGGGGGTTGGAAACGAACCTCCTGGGGTGTGCAATGAAACTTAGCTGGCGGTCCTACCAAAGACTAGCTATGGGTTGAACCCCGACAACTCTCACTCTGTTTTGTTGTAGTCGTACTTCTCAACTTGTGACATTACTGCTTAGGTGTAAAAAAATTGAAGTTAAGATCCGAATTATTCTGGGTGCGATGCACCCACTGAACTTTCTCTCTGGGTTCCCAAAGAGCTGGCGCCTATGCTTCAAGGCCTAATGTACAAGTCATCATCGGATGGATTTAATCCGTTAAGAATAAATTAAGAATTGTAACCTTATATAGCCTATATTAAGAAATAGTGGCGTATATAGGCCTACATATATTAGGCTACTTAAGCCTATTCCACAGACTTCGGCTTGGTTTTGGTATGAATTATTATAAGTTATAGATTTATATACTTCACATTTACTATAAACCTACCTATTCTCAGGGTTGCAAAATTTTTATATGACGACGTCGCCATTGGCATTTAGGTATGTATACAGTCTACAAAGCATGTCGACCTACTTACTAGTGACTCAAACAAACAAGCATGGTTTGCTTGTGCATTTTGAACTTCTACAAGTGGTTTTTGCTGAACGGCATACTATTCAACTATTCATCATTGATAACAATTTTCCAGAACATATACAGGGTGGGCCATAAAAAAAGTAAACCCTACAGGTTTGCTAATATTTCGGCCAAAAGTAAGAACTGTCAAATCAAGTTTTACTGGCTTAAACGTAATTCATATATACGTAAAACAGCCAAATTTCACCAAAATATTTCAAACAGAACCAAAGTTATATCACTTTTACTGAGTCCACCCACTGTTTGTTGATGGTCCAAAAACATGTAGCGCAAGAAAAGTAAAAAAAGCGATTTTATTAAGTCACATCTGAAATAATTGGTATCAAGCAGACGGTAGAAGGTTCACGACACGAAACGAGTGTTATTCACGGATGAGAAGAACTTCTATCTTAATCCACGAACGCAACCCAAACAATCGTATTTGGTCTAGCGGCAAGATGTCACACCTGATCGCTTGATCGCTGAACGCGAGGAGTTCGCTCCACATGTTATGGTATGGGCTGGTATTTTGGTGGCAAAGGTCGACTGGCAGACTGCATTTTGTTCATGAAAGACAAAGCTCAAATCTGCATATTACGTTTCTCCTCTGCTTCCAGAATTAATTTCAGATTGCAAGCGTCTGTTGCCAGCTGGATTCATCTTTCAACAAGACGGCGCACCAGCGCATACTGTTTGTCTCAAGTAAGATTGGCTCAGTGTCAATTACCCTGGTTTCATTCAGAAGGACCAATGGCCCTCCTACTCTCCGGATTTGAACCCGCTGGATTATCACGTGTGGGGAGCTATGCTTGATAAATACCACAATCCGCGACCAAAGCCAAAAACGATAAGATAATTGAAGGTCGTGTTGAAGTTGATATGGAAAATTTACTTGTGGAACCTATCAACAAGGCCATCAAAAACTTTATAAAGAGACTCAGAACATGTGTGGTTACTTGTGGTGGACACATTGAACTCAAGTTGTGAAGCAATATCATGTCTGTCTGATACCAATTATTTGAGATGCGACTTAATAAATCGTCTTTTGTTACTTTTTGTTGCATTATATGTTTCTGGACCATCAAAAAAACAGTGAGTGGACTCAGTAAAAGTGATATAACTTTGTTCTATCTAAAATATTTTGGTCAAATTTGGCTGTTATACCTAAATATAAATTATTTTAAGCCTGTAAAATTCGATAAAAAAATTGCTTTTTGGCCGAAATATTAGCAAAACCTGTAGGGATTACTTGTTTGGCCCACCCTGTATAATATCATGCTTTAATAAATTTTCTATAAAAAGGAAATTTTTGGGGTCCATAGAGTAGTGGTAACATCACTGGCGTGAAGAGCAAGAGGTAGCGGGATCGCTTCCCGCTACCCCCCAAATTTAGGTCCACTCAACCATTCATTCGCGAGATGGCGCGTTGCTAAAATGAGATTTAGGACGTGATGGGCGCCTTGTATGGCTGCCGTGTAGTTAAATTCGACTCCTGTAATAACTTGTGATCATCCGTTCATACTGATTTGTAATCATACTGCGTCATTGTCAGTTTGAAGATATTAAACGAAGATAATTATTATTATTATTATATATTTCTACGATTTCAGGATAAATGTTTATGCCAAATCGCTATTAAACACAATGTGCAACATATTGGTTTTTAAAAAACTTAGAAGGAGCAAAAATATGCTATAATGGCTTACTATAATGGCCACAATAAAATCAAATGAATCACATTGAAAATATATAGCCTATAAATTGCATGATTTAAACAACGGAGAATTCTTATTAAGGAATGCCAAAAAATAATGTTTCCTACTAAAATCCAATTATGCAACCCTGAAAATATATACCCCGGTAGGTTAGGGCATAACCCGAAATCGCCTCGGACATTTGCCTCGGCCGAATATTGTAGTGTAGTAATCTCAGATAAGTTTATATACTTGTTCAAAACAAGGCATTGTATCTTTGTATCAGTTTAAAACTTTACATGCCTTGTCTAACTTCATTTCCCCTAGATATTGCGTTGTTGTTAAATGATTATTCACTGCAATGTAATCTCCATAATTTCTCACCAGCACAAAAAAGTTGTATAGAAACCAGCTTTTTTCAACCGACGCTATATTAAATCTTAATTAAATCAGGGTAAGAGTAAACAGGTTGTTTTGGTAATATCAGATCAAAATGTCACGCTGGTACAACTTTAGTGTGCCTTATTGCTGAAACCACAATAAACCTGCAGCCTTCTTTTTTTTAAACTGCGCATTTTCAGGTAATATATCATTCAAATGTGTAGACTTTACTTTGATAAGGAAAAAATTAAATTTCTCTTGTTCATTACTGTAATGAGGAATTTTCACCTTCAATTAAATAAAATTGCCTTAGTTTTCGGCAACATTAAAAAATTTCAAGTGACACACAGTACATAGAAACCTAATTCTCAACAATATTTCATAGTTTTCTAGGATGTCTAAAACTCCGTGGAAAGGCCCAAGAATAGGGAAATACTATGAATGCAAACAATCTTAGAAGTGACAAACATTTGTAAAACATCATGCATGATACATTATCTTCTATGCGTACTGATTTTACTTAACCTTAGGTACATAATTCCTTAAGGTACAAAACAACAAGCATAAAATATAAAAGTTATCAAGTTTGGGTTTTAAAATCTTGTATAGTTGCACACTTTAAAGATAAGATCGTGTGTCAAAGTCCAAGAACAAGATTTATAAATAAATATCCAAAGTGCTGACTCATTGTAACAATTGCTGCATTCTTCTATCAGCTAGTCATATTTCATTGGATTTGTCACTGATAATTTTGTGCGTATTGCCTGCCATGGTTGTGTGAACTGTGGATGAAGTTCTTTAAACTATTCAATGTCCACATTTCCTTAAACAGTTAGCACAATCGAGCAAACTAAACTTGTTAAATGATAAAACAAATTGCAGGCTAGGAAAAATTTGAGGCATAACTAGGAACGGTGTAGTGAAATAACACATAAAACTGAAAGCAACTGAACATCATCCTCGATTTTGATTTTTTAAAGCCATTTTGGAGCTCATACATTTACTGGATGTGTTGGCTCCCTGAGTTTCTGACCCAGTGTAAATCAACACTTTACTCTTGTCCCGTATGCATCTTCATCATGAAAGTCATGTTGTAATGCCTGACTTGATATTCTTAAAAGCCTCAGACATTGGTTTTCAGCAATTGGTTTTGACAGATGCCAAATGTAATGGTTATTATCTTAAGTCTTGGCTAATGGTTGCAATTCACAAGACAATAGAATCGAGCTGCCTGCATTATGTCAAACCTGTATAAAGTTATTAGTTCAGTTTTCTTAGTCTTGCTAATAGGTTTGGCAATTTCCATCTTCCGGGATTCACAAACATCGCTTCTAGGATTTCCAAATGCCAGATGGTATTCAGTTCTGAATTCATCAGAACAAGTCATACTTGACATTCATATAGAATTTGTCTGAAACATGGCACATTGACTTTATTGGAGGCTCTGGTGGGAGGTATTTCAATCTAATTTGTTTTTGTCTGCTGTAATAGCAGCTTCGACACTGGAATTGTCAATATGTTGCTTGATTTTCACTTTTGATATGAAGGTACAGTCTGTGCTCCACGTCATTAATCTCTTTTCTCTGTTGTCCCGCTGGAATCCAGTGCCTGGCCAGAATGTCGACTTACCACTGACCAACAGCTAAGATGGCACAAAATGTTGCATGGCAAACCGATATCCAGCTTTCGAATCTAAGCAAATAACAACATAAATTAAAAAAAACACAATAATTTCCTCTGTTGAATTATCCATAAGCAAGAAAGTGACTTTTTAATTTATATATGTATGTATGTATGTATGTATGTATGTATGTATGTATGTATGTATGTATGTATGTATGTACTGTATGTATGTATCGGAACACTTCTACAGCACCCCTTAAGTAACTCAAAAGAGTGCTCCGGCATGGTTAATTAGGAATCACTGAACAATTGTGTCTCAAGTAGAGCAAAAAACGTTTCCTAACATGTTAAAGATGCTAATGATTGTAAGTCCAGTGGCAGATTGTCCCAGATTGAAGGACCCACAAAAGAAAAGGCGCACCCCAGCTCACGCCGACGTGCAAGAGGGTGGGACCATGAACATTCATATTATGCTTGCATACATGTAACATGTGCATGGAATATCTACTCAACCTCTCAAGAAAAAGTCAATATGCAAAAAAATAAAATCAGATGCATTTTGCCACAGTAGTCAAAGAAAACCATAAAGCAGAGAAAACCATAAAGCAATCAAACAATTTGTTATTTAAGATCGCATCTATTCGTTCATTCAGAAAATTTATACCTGTAGCTCCCCTTCAATATATCTACTCCATACATTACAGAGCGAAAAGGTTCACTATCCTTCCAAAGATCTGGACAGTCAAGAAAGTAATATGTTGTCCTTAAGCTGCTGAAAAGCTTCTTGTGCATGCCGCCTTATAATGCCCCTTCAAGATATCTACATATCTAGCATCCCCTTCAAGATATAGTGTCTGAAGAATTTGAGGTGTCCAATTACATGACTAGAAAGGCAAAGAAATTAGTACAAGAGCAAGCTATTCTGTCGACTCTGAATCCCACAACAGGAAAGACACTACTGACACTGACAGTGAGTGATGTCAATGAATTTTATTATGACAATTCAATAAGTAGGCTGGTGCCAGGAAAGAAACATTACATATCAATTTTGGTCGTCAGAATAAGGCAGCATGCACAAAAGCATCTACTTTTGTGTAGTCTGAAAAAAGCTTTTCATCAGTTTAAGAACAAAATCCAGATATAATTTAATTCTCAAAGTTTGCTGAAATCAGACCAAAAGAGTGAAACCTAGCAACAGAAAGTGGGACACATGTGGCATGTGTGTGCACAATTCATCAGAACACAAAGTTGATGATGATAGGACCAATTATTGAGAATATTTCTGAGGGAATGTTCAAGTAGTATCCACATTGTATTGCAGTTATTCAGTGTAATCCCACTTGCATTGAATGCTTTCTTGGACAATGTGAATATTTCCCTGGGCTGGATTTACTTCATGAAACACTGGAATGCTTCTTTGATGAACAAATGGTTGATCAAATTCACTTCAAACAATGGACAGCAACTGATAGGTCAACAATGGAAATATAGATTCGGACTGCTTATGAGTTCCTGAGCTCATTGATGCACTTGGTGCACTTCCCAAACTTCTACATCATGACTTCATATCAAAGCAGCAATCTGATTCCTTTTTGATTCTAAAGTAGCAAGTTGAACAATGGGTGACACCATTTAAGAAGACATAGATATTGAAGTTTGCACGTAAAATTATAGACAAAACAATTATGTCAAAAGAACCATTAGAGATCCCATTATGGTTTCTTCTTAGGATGTTCAGGACACTTCAGTGTTGAAGTGTGAATTTTTCAGATTTAAAGAAACTCGCGAAGGGGTCAAGGTCACGGTTAAAGTTCTTAATATTAAAATAATTATAGTATCAATATTAAACTTTTAAACAGTCGTGATTAATCTCCCCAAATAGCTCATCCAAAGAGCTGAAGAATGACACCAAGAACACTTTCCTAGTTCTCATACAAGCTGA
Source organism: Allolobophora icterica (assembly GCA_963556255.1). Lineage (NCBI taxonomy): Eukaryota > Metazoa > Annelida > Clitellata > Crassiclitellata > Lumbricidae > Allolobophora > Allolobophora icterica. The sequence goes on along the minus strand of OY744602.1, from coordinate 45,121,712 downwards.
GATACAGGCGTCCAAATGTACAGGTCGAACGGGTCGGGTCAAAGTTCGTCAATCCGTATCTCAGAATGTAATTGACCAAACAATTTCTACCTGGGTTCATACATGTCTTACGTGGTGCAACAGTGGGGAAAATTTCATGTAAATTTGAGTCGGTCATGTCAATATCGTTGGTTGAATTGACATGGAGTCACCCAAAACCAGTTATGCAACGCTGTCAGAAACAGAATTGAAACATGTATGCAAAAACACTTTAGAATTTGGTAGTGATGCAGTATGAAAGTAGACCCTAATGCACAGGAAGCAGCCACAAGATTGCAGTGTAAGAGTAGTCTGTGGCATGAATATCGAAAGGCCGTATTACTTTGTCATTGTTTCACGATGCTATGCATGCAGATATGTAAAATCCACCTAAAAAGTCTTCTTCAAAAGATAATGCATTGCAGTTTGCCATTGAAAAATGATGCTATGAGGTATGGTCCAGTGTCGGCCTTAGGGGCGTGCGAACCGTGCGGTCGCACGGGGCCCGCAACTTAAGGGGGCCCGAAAATGTCACAGAAAATTAACATGAACAAGACAGACACCTGGGGTGAAAATTGTCGGGGATTCAGCCCTTAGTGTTTATTAAGACCACACAGTTAAGTCTTCATTGCACACCTTATGGAATCGTTTCCAACCCCCTCAGTTGTGATAGTGTGATTACATGTGTATATATTTTAGCATTTTCTTTCACAATTCACTTTTTGGGTTACAAATAAAGTAATGCTTTGGTTTATTGTGAAATTTGTGACCATGTGAATTGGTTACTAATAAATTTGGTGATGTCATTACTTTAAGCAGTTTAAGCTTTCTATTGCCTTTTTTGAATTTTCTCATTTTGCAAAATACGGATAAAATATTCGGTTCCACGTGGATCAAACTCATCAAAGTCTAACCCCACAGTCTGTTTTTTACAATTCTCACACACTGAAGACACCCTAATAATAATATCTTGGTTTCGATTAAGTCTTCTCTTTTGTCAATTAAATAAAAGTCAGCTTCCTCTATATCTCAGAATTCTCGTGTAGAGTTAAATTTGACTTGTTGTACTTGTTAACAATCTACTAAAATAAAATGAATAACAATGAAAAATAATTTGACTTGTGTCCCTTCAAGGGCCCGTACAGTATACTCTGCACGGAGCCCGAAATATCCTAAGGCTGGCACTGTATGGTCTTGAAAGCGAGAATGCAGCAGTTCAGCAATAGGCCATACTTGGATAAGTTTTCTGCTGCACATGTCAATCTCAAAATTGAGACCTGTGGAATTTCAATTAATCCCAAATATCCATATCTGACTGGCATGTCACATGTTACTGTCATGGGATGTGCAACCTGGAAATAAAAAGTTTCTTTAAGTACAGCTTGAGCAGTAATAGCATGTCAATAAAGGATAGCACTTTTTTTCTTAATAAGCATAGCCAACAGTTATTACGGTGTAGGGCCTAACACTTCTCTTAAACTGAAATATCATCACTACACAAGCGCAGGTTAAGTAGCAATTTCAGAACTTGATGTGCTGACTTATTGTGTTACATATGTACATCAGCTTGTCTGCACATGGAACGGATCCGTTACAACGAGATTTTCTACAAAAATATGCTGGTCACATCAGAATATTTTACACAAAATATGTAATATAGATTTAATGTACTGGCAGAAGGTTCAACACAATGTCAGACCCAAGCACAAACTATAAATGGAAAAAGCAAAGGTAGCACATCAACTACCACTGCCAAACACAGCATTAAATTAAAAACTGGTAGACAGCACTGTGCACTGTGCTTGTGGCTATCACAATAACTATGACAATATGATACCATTTTGCAAGGGCAGCCAAACTAAACGGTACCGCCTCCAGTGTTGGAATCTTCACTGCACCGAAGGGAAAATGGATCTGTCCAACATGTAGGGAAAACAAACAGCTGATTACACTGGTACACTGGTAATTTTTGAAGTGCTGTTACATGCAAACGAAAATTAAAGGAAGAATATTATGTCTTTAGACCAAAATGACTAGACACCTATATTTCTCTTTTATACTATGATGCTGCTTAGTACATGGACAGTGAATTTTAAAAAAAATTTAACTTGTTTCAAGACAGTTCCTTTCTTGGTGTGCAAAGGTGTTTAAAATTTTGTATTAAGCTTCACGGTATGGAACGATTAATGTTCACGATGGCTTCAGCTATTTTTACGAATTTCTCTATAGTGTCATAGTGCTTTGACCTTAATTTCTTCTTTAACAGATGTAGGTAAGTAAGTAAGCCATTTATTGACACAACATCAACACAGTAATATCACAATAACAACAGTGAGTACATACTCAGAAAACTTCCATTAATGATGCAATGGTCAAAAGGTCAATCCAAAAGGGTCATCTTGACCGGTGAGGCTGGATTGCCCCTTTACTGAATAATATCTGGCAGTAGTAACAGTGCAGAAATCAAACGCACTGAGTAAGTGTATAGTACAAAACACTGTAACGAATTAAACATGACATAAACAAACATTAAACACTAAACATAGTGTGAGTTTTCAAACACAGGAATCAAACAGACAAAGTTTTTCTTATAATATGGTAGTTTAATACACCAAGATCAAATACTGTTTAAGCTTATTTTAAAACAGGTTAAGGGTGAGTAGACGTGTAACATAATTTGGAAGACTGTTCCATGTTGAAGGGCCAGAACATTTTATCGAGAATAATTTCATCCTAGTATGTGCAATATCAGTGCGATAATTTAACAAAGTTCTAGTGTAATGATCATGCACAGCGTTTCCCTGACGAAAATAACCACCAAACGAACTAGGTAACAATCTGTGATAATAGCAAAACATGAATAAACCTATTTGAAACTTATTTATATCTGCTAATCGAAGTATATTATACGATGGAAAAATAAGTTTAGTACTGATACACAAATGCAATACGAAATCTCCAAGTTTTATATAGGCTATTCAAATAGCGCACGGATGGGTTTGGCCAGAAGCAGAGGATGTGGGGGACGGCAGTGGAAGGGTTTTTATGAATTAGTAAACACCATAGACAACCACAACTCCAAATACACCTAAAAGTTACAGTAATGCTGTCTCTCAAATTACCTCATTATGGATCAATGTTTATAATCTTTGTTTTGTAACATGCAGCTTATCTAGAGTATAAAGAGTTACTTAAGTACTGATTGTAATGTGAAATGATACCGGTACTCTATTGAAAAACAAAGCAATGTTCAGTGCTCAATTAGCCATTCAGTCACGGTCACAAATGCATCAGTCCCTCACTCCCTCACACAGCTACATCACTCATTAACACAGGCCTAACATAGGCCTAATACGTTATACATTATTTTTAAATCGACAGGTGGGCAATATTCACTCAGTCTGAAAATAATTTGAGCAATAAATTCAAATAATTATGTTAAGAAACAGACATTTTGTGCTTTCAGTTCACATACACTGGAGTAAGTTCACATTCAATTACCATGTACAAATATGTAATACTGATTGGAAGTTAGAAAAATAAGGTTACCAGACATACATTAATAGGTGTAGGCCTAGCCGCCATAGTTGGAGAGAAACAACAGATACACAGAAACAAAACAGTGAAATTCTGGTAACAGACTATACAGCCGCTTTTGAAACAGAGTAGTAAGAGTGTGCACTCTGCACTAACCTGCATGACAGATAATTAGAAATCTCCAGAGTAACAGATTTACTATTGCCGTGACTGCTCGAAACTTTCAGTTTAATGCTCAGATCAGACAGTATAGCTTTCTCATCCCTTGACAACGGCGATACACTAGGCCTTAACGAATTTCTTCACACTTTCCTTAGCCTGCTGCCGCCTGAACTTTAATTTTTTACTACTACCACACTGATGGTATGCCATCGCAAGAAAGTTTGGTAATGTTTGTCTTTAGCGTCCGAAATTATTTACATTGCATGAGCGATGAAAACGTTTCACAGTTAAACTCAAACAAGAAGTTGGAAGATTGATGAAAATATTCACGAAACTAGAGGCTGGATAATTGATTAAAATATAACTGCAACTAGAAGTTGGATGAACGAATAATTTCGGACGCTAAAGACAAACATTACCGAAAGTTTATTGTAAACAATACGCAGTTAGCAATAATCCAACTCACTTTTAAGTTTTAGCTGTAATTTTTTCATCAACAGCAACCATAGATATATAAACCATCCGACACACCATAGAATATTTAACATTGAATATAAACCGAAGGTAGAACAGCAACCATAGATTTAATAATATACGCAACATAGGACAGCCTGGACCCAAATATAGACGATTAGACGGCCATGTTAATGTGCCAGCACTCGTTGCTCATTGCACACTAAGTTCAAACTAGCAAGCTAGCGTGGAAACTTTATAATCACAACTGTGTACATGTTCTAGCCGAACTTTTCTCCGGCGGCTAGCCGTGAAATAACTGTCGGCGGTTTTTTGGGTAAGCCGCAAAATTTCCGGCGGTTTTTCGGCTTGCAGACAATATTTCGGCTCGGCGGCTAACGGCGGCGGCTTAGAGGTATAGCCATGGCTGTCCCACCCCTCTGGATCAAACTCCACCAGTACTGCGAGAAATTTCAGATCCATCCTACGAACTCATCAAAACCTCACCACTTGCTGTTTCTCCACAGGTCTTGCACTCAAAACTGAAAACACTGCTCTTTTACAAAAGAATCCCGATTCCCTCCCGCCCTCCTCCCTCCCTCCCTCCCTCGCCGTTTGTACCCTAAAGGGCCTAAACACCACCCTCCTTAGCCGTCTTACTATTTACCTGACTGACTCCTCTGGATCTTGACCTGGAACCGATTCGACCCCCTCCCGCCTATCGATTTTGATTTGACTAAGCGCCTGTGAATAAGCTGGTTCCAGCGACTTCGCCTTTTTTGGGCGCTGTAGAATCTCGAGATTACGATTACGATTACGATTCATTCATATCTGCGCTGTTTTCCTTTATTATGAAAGGTAAAAATGGCTGTTTTTCGTGGAAGAGGATAACTGTTTTATTGGCGTCTTTTGAAAAACCTTTTGACTTGACGCAGCGCTCTTAAAATTATCTGGTGTCCTGCGCCTAGCTTCTATATAGCGCGTTAGCAATTTTGAGTTAACGAATACGAAACAATTTAGAAATATAAAATGATCAACAGATGGCACATCTGTTGATCATTTTATACATCCAGCTTCTTGGTACACTATTTAAATTAATTCCGGAAGTTGTAAAAATTTTAAGAAATACAAAAGTCTGACATTGTCAGAGTATTTCCGTTTCATTTTACGCAGAATGTAATGGTCGTTTAATTAAAATAAGAGTGCCCATTTATTTTGAATTTTTTGCAAGTAGAAAGTCATATGTCTATTTATTTCGTAATGACGCCAGCAATATTTCTGTATAAGCGCACAATGGGAATTGTGACGTGTATAATAAATTTATATACAATTTAAATGACTACTACGTCAAAATATGAACACATAACCTCTGTGCCTTATTCTTTGCTTTGGACTCTTGTTCAGCAATGTTGATTGGTTTCAAATTGCAGCATATGCATGTTGAGCTGACAGATGCTGCTTGTCACGTAGGCGTTGTTCGCAATTCTGGCATGTCTCTAACTGACCGTGTAAATGGTATTTGTAATTCATCACATATGTACCGGCACACTCATGACATACACAGAATTAGGCCTATGTCTTCAAGGGTATCTCTGGCAGACCCATTCATATCCAGTCACGTAGATTACTATAGCTTACTTTTAACAGTAACAATGAGTCTGTTCTGAACTCTTTGGAGAGAGCCTTGGCTAATACATCAAAATATGAACATATAACCTCTATGCTTAAAGCTTTGCTTTGAACTCTTGTTCAGCAGATGATTGGTTTCAAATTACAAGTCATAGTTGATAAAACTTTGAACTCTGGAGTTTTGTAGACGTGGTCCAGAGGAGCTGAGATTTGACAGGGTTTGACACCTTGACCTAATGCCATCTGAGCACTGTTAAAATCACTTGTTAAATGTCTTGGAATTCATTTGCCAAAGATGCACATAACATTTAGGATCATCAACATAAAGGCGAGTATATATGTGTAAAGTGCATTATGTGCATGTGTTTACGTATTTATAAGTGTATGCGCATGCCCGAGGGGCTTGGTATTAACTTCGGTAACTTCACCATTCGAGAACTAACTATACTGACTTTTGCTGACTGCACTTGTAGCTGTCAGCATCATATCAACATATGGTGTGGGTCGGTTTACCAGCATTATAGGTTTATGCATATCTAATAGAAGGAATTCCATTGGTTACAGTGTATTAGGTTTACATTCATAATGCTCATTTATAATGGTCTTGCACAATGTGTTCCATCTTATCTCAAAGCACACATGCCTGAAGATTTCTCCATGGTGCTGCACAAACTGACATACTGTCCTGTTGGCGCAAACTTCCATGATTCAGTTTAGAAGCTTGTTGTGGTTGGTATGTCTAAGATCTTGTTAAAATAGGTGACCATGAAGAGACGAGATCTTGTTGGCTTCCTTTGTTTCTTTTCTGTAAACGCTTGAAAACCATTCAATTTGGGTATGTTGTTGTCATGCATTAGAGCTCCAATGATGAGTGTCTGTGAAGTGGCACTATATAAATTTGTGACTGTATTTATAATAAGGATACATATATGATATATACATATGTATGTGCATGTACGCATACATGTATGATTGGGGGTAATTTGAATGCAAATCTGAAAGTTAAAATGTAGCATTTCATGTTTCAGCAGACTGACTTTGTTGTCATTCAGGTCCAAAGTAAAAAAATTGTAACTTTCTAATCTTATTATCCACCATCATAGTCCAATTTCTGGTTATCCAGAGCCCTGTGGTTTTCTTTTGTGAGATTTGTTTGACAGTCATATTAAGGAAAATAATATAATTGCTGAATTTTTTAAATTTTGAAATTTCTCCAAGAAATTTTTGTTGTGATGGCCCTCATTCTCAAGAGCTGTACACCCAAGCAAAGTATCTCAAACTGTTCATGTCTATTGTTGAAGGCGCTCCATATTGTGATTTACACAGACAGTTGGAAGCAGTCTTTGGCTTGTGTTACTTGCCCTTCTCATAATCATTGTGTTCATGTTTGTGCAGAATTGTACCTCAGCCTAATTATTCCTGAGACTCGGTACCACATTCCTTAGGAATTACTATTGATACATGGAAGCAAGTGTATATGCTTCACAATTCCCTCTTTCCATTTTTATCTTTTATATAATCAAAACCAAGGGTGCTTACATGTTCTAATAGTCATAGAACCAGAGTAGTGCTTTTATTTGAGGTAAACTTTTAGGTAAACTTTTATTGTAACCAATTTTTATCCTATTTGAAGACAATGGACTCAAGTAGTGTGGCGGTCAAGGCCACAGTGCGTAAGTGGGAGGATTTATTTTATGCGAATAGCATCGTTTTCTTTAAGTTTACATGCGAAGGGAACAGCATCGTTTCTCTTAATTTTACATGCGAAGGCCCAGTATCGATCATTTAATTTTTATTTAATTTCAATAGGCGACTGTCCAGCAACGACCGTGATAGGGAAGCCCGATCGACGGTGTAAAGCCAGCGCATAGCGAGCAGACGCGTTAATTCGGGATGCATAGAGCCTGCCTCACGGTGCGCTGCTTTATACGTGAAGAGTTGGTTCGACTCTTCATACATAGCAATACTGTTAAACAGCGTTGTTGGTTAGCGACTCAGTTACCGATTCAAATATACTGCACTCAGTGTGGTAGGCGAGTGATTTTGGTTACGACCGAGTCAGAGTTCGAGTTCCCGGTTAGTACAAATATATTTACGGACGAAAGGGGCGTCCGAATAATATAATCAGGCGATCCCGAGTACAGCTAAAGAAGTTCACTGTTGGGAGACGGGCCGACAGCGCCGATCCGGCGGGTTGGATCCCTCAGTTGATTGCGAAGCGGTCTAGATCCCGATCGTGGGAAATCTACGGCTGAGTAATACTCGGGGAAGGATACCGTTGATACACAGGAAAACCAATTCAGTGTGAGATCGAAAACCAGGGTGAATTTGGCGACGGGCAAGAAAGTCCCTCTTGGGTTTTGAAGAACTCCGCGATCGGAGCTTGTCCGGTAACCCATGGGAGTAAGGTGACCTTCTTAAGGTAGCCATTTTCTGGAATTCTGAAATCCTTGAAACCAAGAGTAAATTTGGCGTCGGGCAAGGAAATCCCTCTTGGAGTTCGAAGAACTCCAAGATCCGACAGTGTTTGGTTTTATCCACTGAGACGAGTTTTACGCGATTTCGGCGTACTCGACACAGGGGAAGTTCTACGCGCTTTCGGCGTACTCGGCCGGGAGAGTTTTACGCGACTTCGGCGTCTTCGGCTGGGAGAGTTTTACGCGACTTCGGCACTCGGTGAAGTGACCGTCGGGATACCTGAAAAAACCAATTTAGTACAAAAACGATAATAAGGGTAAATTTGGCGACAGGCAGGAAATTCCCTCTTGGGTTTTGAAGAACCCCGCGATTGGAGCTTGTCCGGTTACCCGTGGGAGTAAGTGTGACCTTCGTTAGGGAACCAAAATTCGGAAATTCTTGGGAACAAAATTCAGGACATTCTGGTAACCCTACGGGGTCAGCGTTACATTTGGATTGTGACACTTGGATGGCTGACACGCCGGTGGAGCGTTGGAGGGGCTCCATCGCCCGGTAACTAAAAATAGTTACTGGGAAAGACCGCTGTTACCGAAAGACCGCAGTACGGGAAAAGACCGCCCGACAACTGATTACAGTGCGGTAAGACCAGGAAAAACGATAGAGTCAGGAAAATCTTGTATTCAAACCAATCGTTATTCAGAGCAAATAACTTGGTGATCGAAACACGTAGATCCGAGAACTGACCGAAGGCGAAGTAGGGCCCACCTCGTGCGCCGGTCGGAACTCAGTTCTGCGTGCGGTTAGGGAGGTTTTAGACCTAGAACCTGTCCTATCAGAAGAGAGTGTCGTGAGACCAGTACACCGCGCTAATATTACACGTGTATATATTATCGCAAGATGTTCGCGTGTTTGAGACGGCACGACGTGACGACTCGTCAGATGTACACCTTGTCCTCTCGGACAAGAGAACGTTCAGGGTTTTCCCCTATTGACGATAACTCGAGAGTCATGAGATGCAGAATGGTACGTGAGGGTTCGGTTAAGGTGGAGAAAAAGAGGAAGTCTTTGACTAAGAGATCTCACAGGAAGCCGAGGACTCCTGTCGGCAAGAGAGCGAACCCTGTTCTAAAGGACGGCCATCCTGAGGACGAGGACGTTGCCCACCCGGCGACCGCGGCAGTGGCAGAGTCCGAAAGTGAGATGGAGCTTGACAGCGACACTGTTCGCAAACAAGCGATACCCTCGGGACCTCCTCTTGGAGAAATGGGCACTGAGAGCGGAGATAGGGAACCGCTCGTCTACAGCAGAAGTAGACAGGATAGTGACCCGGGCGACTCCAGAAGGTCAGTTGGCTGGAGCCGAACCCAGCCCGACGACGAAGCAGCGTCTCGGGTAAGACCGACACAAATTGGTACCATGTCTGATGAAGGGTTAGTTGATCTCGAGCGACGAACGTCACAAACTGGTACCAGAAGTGGGGTTCTAGCGTTTTCTTGTCACAGAACCAGGCAAGGTCAGGAAGATACCGAGGACGAGTCGGATGAAGTGCCCCATAGTGAGCACGGAGGCGCGCGTCCAAAGTTACGTAAACGGAAAAGCAAACGAAGGTTGCTTGATGAAACGGGTGCACCTGACGAAACCAGTGCATTTGAAACGGAAGCTGGAACCCGCAGTGGGCGTGAAAGAGGTTTCCATGAGGATAACGGATGGTTGATAACCGTTCCAAAGACTACTGAGGTAGTACAGAACGATGTGAATAACGAGACATTCACACACTGGCGAGAGACCGTTGGTGAGAGTAGGTTTGACAGGTCCAAACCACTCGACGACAATAGAGTTCCGCGTATAATACATGAGAGAACGTTCGACAATAGATCGGGGAACCTTGTGCAGGTTCAAGTACCTAGTATTGTACGGGGCAGGCAACCTGTACAGTTGAGACAGGCTTGTGATAGGCCAAGAGACATTGAGATAGGCCTGAAACCGCGGGGTGACGCCGTAGTGCAGAAAACGAGTGGTGACATCGTGGCGCATCAGCGAAACGAAGGTAATCGAGTACCGTTTACCAACATGGAAGAAGGTCGCCCAAGACCTGCGACCGATGAGGTAGATTGGCAAGCGGAGATGTCTTACCTGCGACAGAGTGTGGCAATGATGAGTTCGAAACTTGAAGAACTGTCTGTTCCTGCTGCTCAGCATGCGAAGTCTTACCGACGCGAGACATCGGGGAAACCTACGGGCCCAGGTTACCAGATGGATCGCCGAGGGAAGCTGCAGATCGAAGAGCCGGCACGGAGCCGAGGTAACACAGAAACACGCGAGGAAGTTTCGCTTTCGGAAACTTCGGAAAAGTTACGTAGCCGCTATCTTCCCGAGGACAGCGGGAGAGAGTCACACGGTAAAACGGCAAGGCAATCGAGTCGACAACGTCTGTTGACACGAGGAAGAGTTGAGGCGAAATTACGTTCGTCAGTGAGTTCTTCGGATTCAGACACCGATAGTGTTGGTCCAGAAGAGGCCATGAGAACCGGAGTCTTTGACAGGAAAAACCTCCGTCAACGAGGAAGGCACGAGAGTTATGAGAAAACTGAAAGGGAGACGTATGGTAAGGAACGTCTACCAGAGTACGAGAGACGCGGTTTAAAACAGGCACTTGATAGAGAAACCGAGAGAGAATCGAACATGGGAAGAGACAGAGATCATTTGGCCTGGGATGAGACCCACGAGCGGTACTCTAAAGGGCACAAACCAGATTCGAGAAGTCGTAATTGTCTTAGGTACGACGAATCTGACAGACCGCCAGAGTCAGGAAAAAGAGATATTCGCGAAGAAGACAGAAGAGTTACGTTCGTCAACGGAAACTCTCAGAGCTCTCGCAATAAATATAAACGATCGGAGTCCAAAGACTACGCAGGTGGTGAGCCTCGTAGAAAAGGTCAGAGACAGGCTGAGTACATCTCTGATGAAGACAGTGCAACGTCAGGCGACCGAGAGATGACTACGATGTATTCTAAGTGGCGTACAGGGAAGACGTTGGGTACTCTGAGGGGACAGAGTCGGCACCGGTCAGTGGTGAGGACAGACGAGGAAAACGATTCCAGGAGTAACGATGGGGACAACCGGAGAGGAAATCCCAAGAAGAGTGTCGGAAGATCACTTGTTACGCGGACAAGAGGCGAAGACCGATCGGATCGCGGTATACGAATCAAGCTAGAGAAGTACGATGGCAAGTCAGCGATCGCAGCCTTTCTAGCAAAGTTCGAAGTTTGTGCACGGTGCAACCGGTGGAGTGATCAGGAAAAAGCAGACCAGTTAATGTGTGCCCTAACGGGTCCCGCTTCGCAGCTGTTGTGGGACATGGGTGCACAGAGGGACGTGTCTTGGCGAGAACTTGTTGAGCGGCTTAAGGCCCGGTACGGGTCTGATGACCAAACTAGCCTATATCGGATGAAACTTCGCACTTACCGGCAGGCTCACGGAGAAACGCTGAGTAGTGTAGTGCAGGAAGTACGAAGGCTAATGGCTTTGGCATACCCAGGACCAACAAGTGATATCGTCGAGACGGTCGCTTGTGACGCTTTCATTGATGCACTGGCAAACCAGGATTTGGGGCAGAAGGTGCGCGAGCGAGAACCAGTTAACCTCGAAGCGGCGTATAAACATGCGGTGAGGTTGGATGCCTATGGTCGATCTTCGACACAAGGTGGTGATTTAGACCGGAGACACGCGAGAGTTAAAGTTACCATGGAAGACCGAAAAGACTCGAGCACTGAGGGGCAACAGTCTCGTCGTCTAGAAGATCTCGAGCGAAAGATTAAAAATCTTTCAAGAGAACTTGATCGAGTGACAATAAATCAGAATTTGGGCATCGTTCCGAGAAAACCTCATGAAAGGGAGAACAGTTCTGATCTAGCTGTGGGAGATCAGAGGACAACCGAACCGAATGTGGGATGGCGACGGATTTATCCGCCCACACGGTTGCGTAACCCGGATATCGAATGCTACTTGTGCAAACGAAAAGGACACATGAAGCGATATTGTCCTCAGAGAAACGCTGAGACGAATGGTGCAACCGGTACCAGTGAACCTACAAAGGCTGAACCGATACAAGAGGAAACCCAAAACCGACTGGTCAAAGGCAGTAGGGTGGCCTACGTGGTTGCAAGACTGGCAGGAAAACGTATACACTGTCTACTTGATTCTGGAAGTGAAATGTCACTTGTGCCACGACGTTTCGTGCTAGACGCTGTGCTAGTACCGTCAGAACAGCGACTCCTAGCTGCTAATGGAAGTCAGATTAAGGTGGATGGTGAAACTAACCTTAAGATTCGGATCGGAAAGCAGGTGTACCCTGTACCCTGTCTAGTTACAGACCAAGTGACAGAAGTGATCTTGGGGTTATCTTGGCTGGAAGCCAATCAGGCAAGATGGGACTTCGCAAGTCGATGCGTTTTCCTTGGGAGCGAGAAGATCCCTCTGAAAGAGGTCGTTACCGAGTCCATGTGCCGGAGGGTTATTGTGCAAGAGGACATAATAGTTCCTCCAAGGAGCGAAGTTGACGTTCCAGCTTGGGTAGTATACCCGCATTTCCAAAAAGATAACGAAGATTGGACGACCATTCCAATGGAATTATCAAAAGATTTGATAATCGGACGTACGTTGGTGACAGGAAGAGACACGGAAGTGTGGATCAGGATGTTGAATGTTGGAGACAGAGATTCGCTAGTCAAGAAACGGACTGAATGTCCGCTGGAGCGAGTGAACGTAGTCGATGTGACAGTTAATCGAGCCAGAACGGAATCGTATGATGAGCCTTACCGAAGCGAAAATCCGGAGAAGCCTAGGGGCCCAGGTTATCCGGAGGAACGCCGAGGAAAGCAGCAAAGTACGATTGACCGGTTTGGATCGAAGATTAGTACAACGGCCAGAGTAGCGGAGCAGACGCTCAACCCACTTGCCGAACAGACCCTAAAACGACTATGGGAAGAAGTGCCAGCAGACATTTCGGAAGAAGAGCGAATCAGGTTACGAAAACTTGTGCTAACGTACAGCGCAACGTTTTCCCTTAACGAAAGTGATAACGGATTCACTTCGGTGATCCAACACGAGATCGATACGGGACAGGAGAAACCAGTTCGGCAACCTTTGAGACGTCAACCGCTTTCCATGTTACCGGAAGTTGATCGTCAGGTAGAAGACATGTTGAGACAAGGAATCATTGAACCTTCGATATCGGAATGGGCATCCAATGTCGTAATGGTTAAGAAAAAGGATGGCAGTATGCGTTTCTGTATCGATTACAGGCAACTGAACTTGAAGACACGGAAAGATGCTCATCCGTTACCCCTTATCCGCGAGAGTTTAGATACCCTGGGTGGCGCCAGATGGTACAGTACGTTCGATTTGAGAGCAGGTTATCACCAGATGGCCTTGCACCCAAGAGACAAACACAAGACCGGGTTCGTTACGAGAAGGGGCAGCTTCCAATTCAAAGTGTTACCTTTCGGATTGTGCAATAGTCCGGCCTCGTTTTGTCGACTAATGAACTTAGTCTTGACAGGGCTAAACTATGACATCTGTCTGGTTTACTTGGATGACATAATTGTGTTCTCGAGGGACGTAGAGACGCACATGCAACGTCTAGAGATGATTTTCAGGAGATTACAAGAGTATAATCTCAAGCTGAAACCATCCAAATGTTACCTGTTACAACAGAGAGTATTGTTTCTTGGTCACGTTTTGAGTGAAGAAGGGGTCGCGACGGATCCGAGCAAGATCAAGGCCGTAGAAGAATGGTCTGCTCCTCGGAACTTGAGGCAAGTCAGATCCTTCGTTGGTCTTTGCTCCTATTACCGACGTTTCATACATGATTTCGCGGTGGTAGCTCAACCACTTCATTTTCTGACCAGGAAAAATGTACCGTTCCGTTGGACTGACGAATGTCAGGGAGCTTTCGAAGAACTTAAACGAAAGTTGGTTTCCGCACCTATACTTGGGTTACCGAACGACGAGGGCCAGTACATCCTAGATACGGATGCCTCGGCATACGCCATTGGAGCGGTGTTATCGCAAGTACAAGAAGGAGAAGAGACAGTGATTTGTTACGCGAGTCGGCTCTTGTCGACGGCGGAACGGAGCTATAACGTTACCAGGCGAGAGTTGTTAGCTGTGGTGTATTTCTTGAAAGAGTTTCGTCAGTACTTACTGGGTAGTAAATTCCTACTCAGAACAGACCACTCCGCACTTCAGTGGTTACGCAGAACACCGGAACCGATTGGCCAACAGGCTCGTTGGTTAGAGATGATAGAGGAGTTTGACATGGAGATATGTCACAGACCGGGAGCAAAACACGGTAACGCAGACGCGATGTCTAGAGGTCCGGGTGAGGAACAACCTAAAGTGGTTACCATGAGAGTTACGAATGAAGACGTGATGTGGGCACGTCCGGTCGGAGAAGTAACGCGCTCCGAGGTTACCAGTGAAGATACAGGCCAGGAAATCCGTTGGACAAAGGAGTTTCTTCGAAGAGAACAGCAGAGCGATTGCAATATTGGTACGGTCCTTGATTGGAAGGAGTCGAAGCATCATCCAACACAGGCAGAACTATCACCTGCTAACGGAGAGGTGAAAGTGTTGGTGAGCAACTGGAATCAGCTGGAAGTCCTGCAAGGAGTGTTACACAGAGGCTGGATTCAGGGTAACACAGGAAAAGCTGAGCGATCTCAGTTAGTTGTGCCCTTATCTCTACGGCAAGAGATGCTTCAGTTAACACACGCAAGCTTTGCCGGAGGACATTTCGGGATTCGGAAGAGTTTAACTCAGTTGCAACGTCGGGCGTATTGGCCGAGTTGGAAGGACGATGTTAGACGGTTCTGCCAAAGGTGCGATCGCTGTGCTCGTTATCGAAGGGAGAAACCTCCAAGACAGGGTTACATGCAGACTCCTGTGGTCGGTGAACCAATGGAGAGATTCGGAATTGATATAACTGGTCCGCATCCTGTATCAAGTAAAGGCAACAAATACATACTGACAGCGATAGATTACTTCTCGAGATGG
The DNA here is from genome assembly GCA_963556255.1 of Allolobophora icterica. Classification (NCBI taxonomy): domain Eukaryota; kingdom Metazoa; phylum Annelida; class Clitellata; order Crassiclitellata; family Lumbricidae; genus Allolobophora; species Allolobophora icterica. Next base: position 45,106,439 of record OY744602.1, on the reverse strand, counting down.
GCTGAAGCTCTGCCTATCAGAAACCAAGAGGCCGTTACTGTGGCAGAATCGCTTATGGTACACGTGTTCTCGAGGTTTGGTATGCCACTCCAGATCCTGACGGATCAGGGACCGTGTTTTGAGTCGAAGTTATTCAAAGAGCTGTGTAAACGCATGGAGATTGATAAAGTACGTACAACTCCATATCGACCCTCTGGTAACGGAATGATCGAAAGGTTCCACAGAACACTGAACATGTTGATCGGAAAGGTAGTGTCGGAACGACAAAAGGATTGGGATGTTCATGTACCATATGTAATGGCGGCATATCGAGGTACTGAACATGAAGCGACCCAACGGACACCTAATTTCCTGTTCCTGGGAAGAGAGAACCATACGCCATTAGACTTGATTCTAGCCCAAGTTACAGAGTTCGAGAGACCGTCTTACAGTGACATGGAAGAGTACGTGGAGAAACAGAAAGAGAAAATGGAACGATCGTATCGGCTTGTACGAGAACAGTTAAAGAGAGTAGCAGAAAGAAGGAAAAAAGCCTACGATTTGAGAGTGAGACCTAGCAAGTTCGCTCAAGGAGATTGGGTTTACTATTACTACCCTCGGCTAAGAAGTGGAAGGAAGACAAAATGGGCTCGCTATTACACCGGCCCATTCTTGGTTATTCAAGTGCTCAGTCCGTGTCTGTACCGGATTCAGAAGAGTCCGAAATCCACGCTAATGGTTGTGCACGTGGATAAATTGAAGCCGTTTTACGGTAAACCTCCGAGTACCTGGGTACCGGAGAGGGACAGAAATCTTGAGTTACCTACAGTAGACTGGCCAGTCCTGGCTCAAGATCCTAATGCAGAACATGAACCAGAGGAACCTTCAGAGAATCCAGACGAGACCGCTGATCCAGAATTGCCACCTGGACGACGGACGAGACGAAGACCTCGCTTGGATGGATGACTACGACTGTAGAAGTCCTTGTTAGTGACCTTCTGAAGCAGACGTGTATCTAGGACCAACTAGATGAACGCTTAATTGCGTTGGTTTCATTGACTATTCGAGACCCATGTTTCAGTTGCCCTTTTGATGAGAGTATTTCTTTTGAGCGGTATCTGGGAGCATACAGTACCTGTGCTACCAGCAACGCTTAATTGCGTTGGTTTTACAGATTGTCAGGAATGACTGTTTAAGTTTCCTTTTGATGATATGTTTTCGGTTAAACATTGGCTTAGTGGTTAGTACTGAAACGAGTAAAGATTCCAGTACTAGGACGCTTCATTGCGTTGGTTCTACAAGCGAACTATTGGGGAACCATGTTTCCGTTTCCTTGTGATGACAGAATTTCTTTTCGACAGTATAATGCTCGTAACAACGAGTGTTAAGGAAATTCGGGGCAATGCGATTTCCTTGGTTACCGTTTCATGATACTTTAGTGCGCTATTTAGGATAGAGCATCATGCGATAGAAGCATATGTTAGGACCTAGATCATGTGCGTAAATATGAAAACTGTTGTCCGCTTTTATTTTTCTTTCACGATTTTGAAGTGGTACCGGGTGTGACTGATCGACGATGGTTACCAGATCGGGAGACAGTGGGCGACTTTTCTCTCCTTTAGTTCTCCTGGCCCTTGGGGTCCGGTAGAGCCCAGGTTCATGATAGAGGGCCTGTTAAGGTTGGCGATTTGTCAGGTACGACAGGTTGCCAGTAGGGTGGTGGTTCGGATCGAAAGCATCATTAAATAGGCTGTCGCTATCACGGTTCTCATCGTTGTTTGGCGTACGTGCAGGGTGCCGAGATTGCTGATATACCGCCCTATAACCAAAGGTGCATTTGGTTCCTTGCTCTCTAAGTGGATCTGGGTTGGGGATGTTCCTGTCACGTTTGATTAAGGTCCCCGATTTTGGCAGAGATGCTCCGCATCTAAGTAAGGTGGGGAGAGTGTGGCGGTCAAGGCCACAGTGCGTAAGTGGGAGGATTTATTTTATGCGAATAGCATCGTTTTCTTTAAGTTTACATGCGAAGGGAACAGCATCGTTTCTCTTAATTTTACATGCGAAGGCCCAGTATCGATCATTTAATTTTTATTTAATTTCAATAGGCGACTGTCCAGCAACGACCGTGATAGGGAAGCCCGATCGACGGTGTAAAGCCAGCGCATAGCGAGCAGACGCGTTAATTCGGGATGCATAGAGCCTGCCTCACGGTGCGCTGCTTTATACGTGAAGAGTTGGTTCGACTCTTCATACATAGCAATACTGTTAAACAGCGTTGTTGGTTAGCGACTCAGTTACCGATTCAAATATACTGCACTCAGTGTGGTAGGCGAGTGATTTTGGTTACGACCGAGTCAGAGTTCGAGTTCCCGGTTAGTACAAATATATTTACGGACGAAAGGGGCGTCCGAATAATATAATCAGGCGATCCCGAGTACAGCTAAAGAAGTTCACTGTTGGGAGACGGGCCGACAGCGCCGATCCGGCGGGTTGCATCCCTCAGTTGATCGCGAAGCGGTCTAGATCCCGATCGTGGGAAATCTACGGCTGAGTAATACTCGGGGAAGGATACCGTTGATACACAGGAAAACCAATTCAGTGTGAGATCGAAAACCAGGGTGAATTTGGCGACGGGCAAGAAAGTCCCTCTTGGGTTTTGAAGAACTCCGCGATCGGAGCTTGTCCGGTAACCCATGGGAGTAAGGTGACCTTCTTAAGGTAGCCATTTTCTGGAATTCTGAAATCCTTGAAACCAAGAGTAAATTTGGCGTCGGGCAAGGAAATCCCTCTTGGAGTTCGAAGAACTCCAAGATCCGACAGTGTTTGGTTTTATCCACTGAGACGAGTTTTACGCGATTTCGGCGTACTCGACACAGGGGAAGTTCTACGCGCTTTCGGCGTACTCGGCCGGGAGAGTTTTACGCGACTTCGGCGTCTTCGGCTGGGAGAGTTTTACGCGACTTCGGCACTCGGTGAAGTGACCGTCGGGATACCTGAAAAAACCAATTTAGTACAAAAACGATAATAAGGGTAAATTTGGCGACAGGCAGGAAATTCCCTCTTGGGTTTTGAAGAACCCCGCGATTGGAGCTTGTCCGGTTACCCGTGGGAGTAAGTGTGACCTTCGTTAGGGAACCAAAATTCGGAAATTCTTGGGAACAAAATTCAGGACATTCTGGTAACCCTACGGGGTCAGCGTTACATTTGGATTGTGACACTTGGATGGCTGACACGCCGGTGGAGCGTTGGAGGGGCTCCATCGCCCGGTAACTAAAAATAGTTACTGGGAAAGACCGCTGTTACCGAAAGACCGCAGTACGGGAAAAGACCGCCCGACAACTGATTACAGTGCGGTAAGACCAGGAAAAACGATAGAGTCAGGAAAATCTTGTATTCAAACCAATCGTTATTCAGAGCAAATAACTTGGTGATCGAAACACGTAGATCCGAGAACTGACCGAAGGCGAAGTAGGGCCCACCTCGTGCGCCGGTCGGAACTCAGTTCTGCGTGCGGTTAGGGAGGTTTTAGACCTAGAACCTGTCCTATCAGAAGAGAGTGTCGTGAGACCAGTACACCGCGCTAATATTACACGTGTATATATTATCGCAAGATGTTCGCGTGTTTGAGACGGCACGACGTGACGACTCGTCAGATGTACACCTTGTCCTCTCGGACAAGAGAACGTTCAGGGTTTTCCCCTATTGACGATAACTCGAGAGTCATGAGATGCAGAATGGTACGTGAGGGTTCGGTTAAGGTGGAGAAAAAGAGGAAGTCTTTGACTAAGAGATCTCACAGGAAGCCGAGGACTCCTGCCGGCAAGAGAGCGAACCCTGTTCTAAAGGACGGCCATCCTGAGGACGAGGACGTTGCCCACCCGGCGACCGCGGCAGTGGCAGAGTCCGAAAGTGAGATGGAGCTTGACAGCGACACTGTTCGCAAACAAGCGATACCCTCGGGACCTCCTCTTGGAGAAATGGGCACTGAGAGCGGAGATAGGGAACCGCTCGTCTACAGCAGAAGTAGACAGGATAGTGACCCGGGCGACTCCAGAAGGTCAGTTGGCTGGAGCCGAACCCAGCCCGACGACGAAGCAGCGTCTCGGGTAAGACCGACACAAATTGGTACCATGTCTGATGAAGGGTTAGTTGATCTCGAGCGACGAACGTCACAGTTTCATAACTCTTATAAAGAATTCTGAATCATACCAATATGGAGCTCAGCAAATTTATTCTTCATTTTTGATGCAGCTTATTTTAAAATCTATTAATGAATTTCCGTGGTACATCTTTGAGCTCACTCAATTTGGTCCTGGATTCTGCTGCCAGCAATTTTTATGTAATTAACAGAAAATCTTATTGATTCTCAGAGAGCGAGTTTAAGTGTAGCATCATCCTCTTGAGTTTTAGTGATTTCAGTGCTGGCACTCAAACCTGCCACAGCAATCCAACAGCATGCTATGCTGTTTAGTCTACACTTTACATAGGTGCACTTTGACTGATCTAAAGGGTTGGAGGTTTGAGCTTGCAAATGAGGTGCAAATTAATGTAAAGTTAATGTATAATATTATAATAATCTTGTGTTTTTAGAGTGGACATTAATTGCAGGCCGTATCATAAAAGATGGTCTAATTAAAAATGAAACTCAAGGTTGCAGTATTCAAGACATGAACACATATCCATAGCTACTGAGCTACTTTGGGCAGCACAAATTACCAATACCCTTCCATAATAGCTTAGAATTAGCATCTTTCCATGTTAGTCAGCTATTTCCAGTGTTGTATCAATTACATTGGAATGTAAGTCAGTTATAATTATGGAAATCTAAATCAGTTATAATTGCAATTACATGCTTGTAAATGTAATTGAAATACAATTACAAGTACTTGATGTCGAAATAATTGAATTACAATTTACAATTTGATTGTAATTCATTTGCCAATTACTTTATTATTCCAACTCTGACTTCAGGCAGGGGCGTCTATCCACCCTAAGTCATTGGAGCAACTTCCCCCATTTCTTGGATGTAGACGCCTCTGGCTGCAGGTTCTTTGGTTCTGGAGCGCAAGGTGATGTGGTTGTCCAGCTGGCTCAAACTTCCACGGACAGTATATAAGCTGTGTTTGGCTTTTCATTTTTTTAAGAAATAAACTGCCAACTGGTCAGATCTTGTTGGCTTTGTTGGCTTTCCTAGCCTCTATTCCATAAGCGCATGACAAACATTCTATTTCATTTTATGGGTTTGTGTAGTCTGGCTTTCAGTGCCTATGAAGTGTTTATCTGAAGTGGCACTATATGAATTTGTGATCACTTTTACATTACAAATATTTACAAATGTTTGCATACATATACATGTGGAGGTAATTTGAATGTAAATTTGAAAGCTAACATGACATAATATATTTTATTGATCCAACTCAAAAGTACATAATTTGTAACAGATTGGTCTGGGTAACAGTTCCCAGATTACTAGAGAAAAAGAAATATATAAAATTAAACAAATGCAGAATACAATACCTGGGTCAAAGTACACATAAGTCCAAAGTTCACGTGAAATCTGACAGGCCCAGGAGTAAACTGCCTATAGTGCCACACTCATAAAGGAGTGCCTTTGAATATAAAGTAATAAAAAAATCAATTCGGATAGAAAGCTAGAAAAGTAACATCTCATGGCTCAGCTGACTGATTTTTGACATTCACCAAACTCCTAAATCCAAATTTTCAAACCTCATGAACCACCATCATAGCTCTCCTTCTGGTCGTTCAGATCCCTAGGTTTAACCTTTTTGATTATGATTTTTTTGTCGTATTAAGCAATTAGAAATAGAAAGTAATTATTTAATTATGTTACTTTTGATTGTTTAACAAAGTTATGTTGCAACGACTTACATTCTCAAAAGTTGTAAACTCAAGCAACCAGCTATTTTAGGTTATAGGGAAAGTGTTGAGTCTAGGATGACTATGAAGTTGGATGACACAAGTGTCCAAGACACATTGGGGTAGTGTGGTGTATGACTGTTCTTGGTGGAAGTTTTGTGTAGTTAAGGAGGCGTTAGAGTTGTCTAGTCTTGTCAGAATTATACTAAAGTATAAATGTTTGTAAGAAAACTAAATCCATTTGAGAACAAAGCAAAAAGCCTTTGAGATGAAAGAAAACGTTCACACATTTGCAGCAATTTTGGACGTTTGGATGAGTACCAAGTCAAGCGTGTGTAATAGTCTGCAGTTTGCCAGCTCGAATGGATGTTAAATGAATATAAATTATACAATTTGAACAAAAGCAGGCAGTGAAGAGGCAGAATTACAGATTGAGAGGTCAGTAAACTTTTGGCATAGATATTTAGAAGGGCTGTAGGACAAAATCCCCTGGACGTAAGAGCCGGGACATAATCCCTCAGACATTACCCCGGGCATAATCCCTAGATTTTGGGTAGGACATAGTCTTGGACAAAAACCCTTCTTTGTACAATTAACCTATTTCTACATTTAGCTGATAAGCTTGACTTTCGCAGTTTTTGTTCATTGAGTCAGCCTGTTAATTTTGTAAAGGTATAGACTAATGACTTTTTAATGCATAAATTGGTTTGATAGTCATATTAGAGGAAAAATAATTGCTTCACTTTTGATTTTTCTACAAGAATTTTTGTTGCAACGACCCTCATTCTCAACGACTGTACCCAAGCAAAGCATCTACCACTGCTAATGTCTACTGTCTAAGGAGCTTCTTAAATGTCCTGCATTCCATAGAACCAGAGTAGTGCTTTTATAGGAGGTAAACTTTGAGGTTGGTCTTTATTGAAAACACTTTTGATGCTCGTTGAAGATTGTAGACTCAAGTTTCATCACTCTTTTAAGCAAATTTGAAGCATTTGGAGCTCAGATACAGTAATGTATTCTTCATATGTATGCACCTTAGCATTAAATCTAGGAATGAATTTAAGTGATACATCTTTAAGATCACTCAGCGAGGTCCTGGATTCTGTTGCCAGCAACTTTTATGCATTTGTGGCTCTGAACTTACCAGTGGTAACGTAAGTTCCGCGCCTTGTGACCGGATGGTTGCAGGTTCGAATCCCACTCTAGCCGCTGCGTACGGACCTTGGGCAAGTCCTTCACTCGCAATTGCTCGTGGCGCTTCGGCGTGAAAATTCCGGCACAGTATCAAATGCTGTAGTCTGGAGCGCCTCTGAGTAGTAGTTGACTTCGAGAGGTGCTATAGAAATGGTCGTAGGACACTTACCCCCTGGACCTATTCCCGGACATTTTCCCCGGAGAGTTACCCTGGACACTATCCTCCCCCCATTCTGAGTAGGTCATTTTTCCCCCGGACAAATTCCCCCTCTGTGGATTTGTGTATGTATGCATGTCTGTATGCATGTATATCTGTTTGTATGTATGTATATATGCATGTATGCATGCATTCTCTATGTATGTATGCATGTATGTATGTATGTATGTATGCATGTATGTATGTCTTTCTTCTCTGCTCTTAAGACTGTTCTCTTTCGACGAGGTTGGGCTGGGAGCGCCTCTGAATAGTTGCCTTGAAGAGCGCGCTATATAAATGTCTAGTTTATTGATTGATTGATTGATTGATTGATTGCATGCATGTATGTATGCGTGTATGTATGTAATACTATGTATGTATACACGTATGCATGTACGTATGTATGTATATATGTATGGATATATGCATGTTGTATGTATGTATGTTTTGATCATTTAAACAGAGAACTTTTTGTATGTTTGTATGCATTTTTCTTAGAAACAGAAAACATTTTGTATGTTGCATTGAGGGGGAAATGTCCTAGTAAGGGGGAAAGTGTCCGGAATTAACTGTACGGGGTGAATATGTCCAGGGGGTAAATGTCCGTTCACCTATAGAAATAATATTTATCCGGAATAATAATAAAATAAATTTAACAGAAAATCTGAGTGATTGTGAGAGAGCGAGTATAAGTGTACTGTGCAGGTTTAAGAACTGTGTGTTCTAAGACGTTGTGTAATGTAACTAACATACCTCTCGAAAAGCTCTTTGTAATCGAGCCATCATTATGCCTCGTTTTGCTGTCCTAGTATGGGGGGGAAAGTGTCCGGGGGGAAACTGTCCGGCGGGGAAAGTGTCCGGGGGGAAACTGTCCAGGGGGGAAACTGTCCGGCATTCATCTTCTTGGTAAACGGACACTTACCCCCCTGGACATTTTCCCCGGGACAATTTCCCCCCGGACAATTTCCCCCGGACAATTTCCCCCCATACTAGGACATTTTCCCCCCCCAGTGCAACATACACAAAACTTTCTGTTTTAATGATCAAAACATACATACATACATACGTACATGCATACATGTATACATACATGCATACATACATACATGCATGCATACATAGTTACATGCATACGTACATACATACATACATACATACATGTATACATACATGCATACATACATACATGCATACATACATACATGTATGTATGCATGTATGCATACATGCATACATACATGCATACATACATACTTACATACATACATACATGCACGCATACATACATATATACATACATACTTACATACATACTTACATGCAGGCATACATACATACATACATACATACATATATACATACATACTTACATGCATGCATACATACATGCATACATACATGCATACATAGATGCATATATACACATATACATACATACATACATACATACATACATACATGCATACATACATAAATCCACAGAGGGGGGAATTTGTCCGGGGGGGAAAATGACCTACCTAGATTCGGGGGGAAAGTGTCCGGGGGGAAACTGTCCGGCGGGGAAAGTGTCCGGGGGGAAAGTGTCCAGGGTGGAAACTGTCTGGCATTCATCTTCTTGGTAAACGGACACTTACCCCCCTGGACATTTCCCCCCGGACAATTTCCCCCGGACAATTTCCCCCCCGGACAATTTCCCCCATACTAGGACATTTCCCCCCAGTGCAACATACACAAAACTTTCTGTTTTAATGATCAAAACATACATACATACATACGTACATGCATAAATGTATACATGTATACATACATGCATACATACATACATGCATGCATACATAGTTACATGCATACGTACATACATACATACATACATGTATACATACATGCATACATACATACATGCATACATACATACATGTATGTATGCATGTATGCATACATGCATACATACATGCATACATACATACTTACATACATACATACATGCATGCATACATACATATATACATACATACTTACATACATACTTACATGCAGGCATACATACATACATACATACATATATACATACTTACATGCATGCATACATACATGCATACATACATGCATACATAGATGCATATATACACATATACATACATACATACATACATACATACATACATACATACATACATACATACATACATAAATCCACAGAGGGGGAATTTGTCCGGGGGGGAAAATGACCTACCTAGATTCGGGGGGGAAAGTGTCCGGGGAAAATTGTCCGGCGGGAAAAGTGTCCGGGGGAAACTGTCCAGGGGGAAACTGTCCGGCATTCAATATTCTTAACGATATACAGTTGAATTTCGTGCAATATAATTGCTTTTGGTGTTTCATGACTGCATTGAAGTGATTTATAAATCATAGATAAGCTATAATTTATTGCAACCACTTCCTTCCAATGAAGGGCATTTAACTTTTGGATTCAATGTGTACTTTTATCCAGTGGCACAGACTTTACTGATCTGGAGCATCACTAGATCAGCAGCAACATAAACAATCTAACCAGACTAAAACTAATTGGAGAGAGGTGTACCAGGGTGTTATATAATATTTATGTTACATCACACTTTATATGTTAATTCTAAGTGTTTTAAATGCACAAGGGAACCCTGAGCATTGACGATGTATAGGGCACCTGTAAGAGCTCATGTTAAGTGTTCACAACTTCACACATATATTATACATGTAGGCCGAGGCCTACTCACAGGGCCGCATTAAGAATAGTGTAGGCTCGGGTGGTGTGATTACCTATATAGCCATCAGCGCGGGTACCAATTATAAATACAATAAAAAAAATAATGTACCTCGAACATGCGGGGCCCCTCAAAACTGCGGGTCCACTGTGCAGCAGCCCCCCTCTTAATGTGGGCCTCCATACATACCCGAAACAATGCAGTGTAGGAGTCGCTCATGCACCTTGTAATGCATCATGCATGGCAAAGATCTAAAGCAAGAACTAGGCCTAGATAGTTTCTGATTTAAGAACTTTAAAAAAAGAATTCTGAAATATGTATTAAACACCAGTGACAAGTAATTTCAGTCAAGCATAATGAAAGCGGACATTTTTAGAAGAAAACAGCTTCGGGAAGTTCATTAGGCCTATTTCATGCTTCTTTAGTTAAGAGTTTTATGGAAAAGGCAAATTATGTTTTTTAAAACAAGCACTTTCGAACAAACGTGTGTAGGAGCATAATCATACTCAATGTAGCCGATCCATACTGCCAATTTAGTCACCGAGTGAACATAAAATGCGTGGTAATTATTTTTGAATCTGTATACGGCAATATATAAGGACGTTGAATTGAATGGTTTGCTAGACGCTCATTGAATAAATCAATAAATCAACTAAGCATCTATATAGTGCCTCTTCAATGAAACTATTCAGAGGCGCTCCCAGCCCAACGCCGGCGAAAGAGAAGTCTTTAGAGCAGAGAAGACGAGTTTCGAGGAAGATGGTGAACGGACATTTACCCCATGGACATATTATCCCCGGACATATTTTTCTCCGGACAGTTACCCCCGGACACTTTTCCCCTACTAGGACATCCCCCAATGCAACACAGAATAAAGCTTTCTGTTTCTAAGAAAACTTCAATGAAAACATTGCCAACAGACAACGAAGCTACTCCAAAAATTATGAAACATACAAAAAAATCTCTGTTTAATGATAAAAAACACTTACTAAATTATTGGCTAAAACGAAATACACATACATGCGGTTAGATGTTTGTCTTCTTCATACCAATTTACTTCAGGTCTTTGATCGTTTACTTCAAAGGTAACGCTTTGTAGCGACATTCTAAGTAAACAACTTACTACAGGCCTTAGCCTCTTCTCGTGATCTCTAGTTTATCATTGTCTAATGCGGTTAGATGTTTGTCTTGCTCATGCCGATTTACCAGAGGTTTATTTCAAAGCAATTGTTTTGTAACATGCGATATGATGATGTAAGGTATTGGCGAAGTATCTGTGATCTTTTACTTAAAAGCATCCGTTTTGAATTGGTACGATTGCTAAATCCACAGAGGGGAATTTGTCATGGGGTTAATGACCTACTGAGATTCGGGGGGAGTGTCCGGGGTAACTGTCCGGGGCAATATGTCCAGAGGGCAAATGTCCGGCATTCGAGGAAGAGACCGCAATCAGGAGGAAACCCATTCCAAATTGTGGGTCCAACGACGGAGAAAGAGCGCTGCTGCATAGTAGCGATGCGTGTGAAAGGAACAGAGAGGTCAACACGGGTGGCAGAACGTAGAGAGCGGTGACCAAGTGGAACAAAGCCATAGAGCTCAGGTAGATAACAGGGAGCACGGCCAAACTGTCATTGCTAGACAATGGAGGCAACCCGTTAGACAATGCGTTGCGAGAGTGGTAACCAGTGGAGGACATATCGTATGTATTGAGAGACTTGGCCGAATATATTCATGCGCCCGACCAAGCGCGCAGCGGAACGTAGTACGCGTTCAAGGCAGTTCAGTCGAGTGAGAGGGAAGGCCAATAGAGGCCTAGAGCAGTTGTCAAGCCGAATAAGGACAGCGCTGGTTAATTAATATCGAGCAGTTGCCAGAATAGCCTACAGTCAATTGCTTGATTTGCTAAACGCTCAATGGACAGGCACTGAGGCTAACTAATATGCAGCCGTTGTGAGGATACTTTCTTGAATCTTACTTTAATCGTCCTGTTGACGTATAGTATTTAACTTTCTTTACTGAAACACAGTATTTTGCCATCCACCGTGTTTAACGTGCATCGAGGGCCTCAAGGGTACAGAGGACCCTAAACCAACTGTGTAAAACTATAGTACTGTAGGCCTGCTCTTAATCAGGCTCATATCGGAACGGCCAGTAAGTTCTTGCTTTTTCGACAGAGATTCTACAAGCAACGAGATGACCCTTAAGCAATATTATAGCCTACGCTTTCAAATCTTACTGTAAATCGTCCTGTGACGTAGATGAATACTAATGAGATGCCATGCATACTGATGAATGACTAGACATATATGAAACAATGGCCTGGAGAGTTCACGCTCTTCAGTCCTATTGTTAGATTCGAGACACCTCTCTTATGCCAGTTGGGCTATGGTGGACTGACTAGGCCTACTGACTGACTCGTACTGATTCGGGAAAACAAATGATACTAACTCCTTCATCTAAATCCATTACCTGGGCTTGGTCGGCGTATTCTTACCTGTATGCTACCTGAATCTATATTTCTGTATGCAAATAGCATACAATCATACACATGGTGCACATACATGTGTAAGTGTGCACGCAAATATGCAGCCACATGTTCGAACAGATAATTATATATATACAGATAATTGTGTGTGTATATATATATATATATATATATATATATATATATTGTATAGAACCCCAAGTTTCTAGTTGATCAAAGGAATTCCTTGGATAACAGTTTCAAAGAATTCGTGGGAAACAGGGCCCCAGCTTATTCACAAGCACGGCGTCGTGTCAGAATGGATGTAGCAGATTCGTCAGATCGCTCACTTTGTATGGACTATCTCAAACTTCTGCTAGATCAAAGACACTTCTTGGGATACAGTTTCAAAGTATTCATGGGACACAGGGCGCCGTTTGTAAAAACAATACACTTTCCCATTCAATTTTTCCTATGAAGAATGAATTCCACAAGTCATTTGGTCCCAGGAAGAATCAATTCCCCCATTCATCTCCCTTCTTTCAATTAGTTCTAAGAAGAATCAACTCCACAAGTCATTTGATTCTAAGAAGAATCAACTCCTCCATTAAATTTGTCCTAGGAAGAATCAACTTTACATGGCATTTGGTCCCAGGAAGAATCAACTCCACAAGTCAGTTGGTCCTAGGAAGAATCAACTCCAGCAGTCGTAAAAACAATAAACTCCCCCATTCAATTTGTCCTACGAAGAATCAACTCCACGAGTCATTTAGTCTTATGAAGAATCAACTCCAGAAGTCATTTGGTCATAGGACGAATAAACTTGCACAAGTCATTAAGTCCTAGGAAGAAGCAACTCCACATTTAAGAAATTTGGTCTTAGGAAGAATCAACTTCAAAATTCAATTTGTCCTAGGAAGAATCAACTCCACAAGTCAGTTGGTCCCAGGAAGAGTTAGCCCCAGAAGTCATTTTGGCCTAGGAAGAATTTATTCAACCAGTCGTAAAAACAAACTCCCCATTCAATTTGTCATTGGAAGAATCAATTTCACAGGTCATTTAGTCCTATAAAAAATCAAGTCCACAGGTCATTTAGTCCTATAAAAAATCAAGTCCACAAGTCATTTGGTCATTGGAAGAATCAATCCACCAGTCATGGGCGGCGATCCCGGGGTCTAGGGGGGCAAGACCCCACCTTTAAGAGTGGGGGGACACACCATTCATCTGCCCCCACACATTTTCAAGAAACACCAAATAAGGTAAACCAATTTTTTCGCGCAGTGAGCGCAAGAAATTGTTTTGACCTCTTTTTGACCACGACATTAAAGTGTCAAACAAGATCGCCGCCAGTGCCACCAGTCATGAAACAATAAACTCCCCCATTAAATTTGTCCTAGAAAGTATCAACTCCACAAGTCATCTGAGAGGCGCTACATAAACCTATGCTGGTAATTGTCTCATAAGAGGTAAACGGGAGCGGCCACAGTTGCAAGTAGGCGTAGGCCCCTACGCTATTTTCGATCTTCGATAGCGGCTCTTACTAACAAGAGAGGTAATATGTAGCTCTAATGCGAGCCCATGCATACTAATGCATGAATATTAATGACGCTATGACCTGGAAAGTCTGCGCTCTGGATTCCTATTGTTCATAAATAGGCCCTGAACCCATAAATGCCATTGTCTGTCCATTCAATTCACAGCAGTCGCATTGTCCAACTGTAGCATTCTTAACCAGACTCATATCGGAATCGCCAATGGATATATGTAGTATAATAAACGCGCTACATAAACCTATGAGGGTAATACAAGGCAGTGGGTTAAACGATTTGCCCTATATGGTCCTCTGTTAGAACGGCCACCGGAATACTTACATGCATGCATACACATATGCATACATACATATATACATACATACTCACATACATACATACATACATATACATACATACTTACATGCATACTTACATGCATGCATACATACATACTTACATACATACTTACATGCATGCATACATATATGCATACATACTTACATACATGCTTACATGCATGCATGCATACATGCATACATACATACTTACATGCATACTTACATGCATACATATATGCATACATACATACATACTTAGATGCATACATATATGCATACATACATACTTACATGCATACTTACATGTATGCATACATACATATATACATACATACATACATACTTACATACATGCATGCATACATACATATATACATACATACATACATAGATGCATATATACACATATACATACTTACATACATAAATCCACAGAGGGGGAATTTGTCCGGGGGGAAAATGACCTACCTAGAATCGGGGGGAAGTGTCCGGGGGGTAACTGTCCGGGAATTTGTCCGGGGAATATGTCCAGGGGGGTAACTGTCCGGCATTCGATCCATTCATCTGTGTATTGCTATTCTATACAATAGAATAGCTGTCTAAAGCTATTTAGACTTGACTACTGCAATTCCCTCCTCATTGGTCTTCCCAAAGTCCGTCTTGCTCCTCTTCAGTCCGTTCTCAATGCTGCTGCTAGATTAATTGCCCGCATTCCTCGATTCTCTCTTATCACCACCTTTATTGCAGAAGAACTTCACTGGCTCTCGCTTTCTGCCCGCATCCAATTTAAGGTCCTCATCCGCGTCTCTAAGGCTCAACTTGGTTTCACTCCAAAATATTTATGTGACTTAATTCATCGCCCTCACTCTGCTGCTTCTCTTCGTCCTCTTCGTTCATCTGACCGCTTGGACCTCCTCGTTCCCCGTGTCAGGACTTCTCCGGCTCAATCTAGGTCTTTTGCCTCCATTGGCCCTGCTCTTTGGAATGAGCTTCCTCCGTTCGTTCGCTCTTCAATTCTTTCAGGTAACGTCTCTTCCTCTTTTACCTTTCTCAAAACTTGCTTTTTCTCTCGGGGTCTCTCGCACTGGGAGCGCTTCTGAATGGCCCTCCCGCTACAAGCGCTTTATAAATATCTGAATACAATACAATATTTTAAAAACCTGAAAACCTAAAGGCGACTGTGACGTCCTAGTCCATGGAAGGATTATTCGATGGATATCCTTCCATCGCGCCGATCTTGGCACAGCTGCAGCAGACGGGTCTGTAGCTACTTGGACTTACCCGCTCTTTGAGCAGCTTACTTCGCGAGTCGTGACAGTAATAAGGCTTAAGTTAAGAACTAGGCGACATTTAGAAGTCTTAGCTTTATACCTAAGTGACAGAATGTCACTAAAATGGTATTAAAAAGTTTTAATTTTACACCTGAATGGTACTAACAAGTCTTTAGTTTATACTTTTACGACGTTAACATATGTAGACATATGCTATTTGCACACAGGGGGGTTTTGTCAGGGGACATAATTACCGGGGGATAATGTCCGGGGCATTATGTCTGTGGGGGGGAGGGGTAATGTGCGTACACCATATTCAATTATATCTATAAGATTACAAAGAGTACAAAAGTTTATTATACTATAGTCGTCCCAAGTTTGTCTCAAAGCTGTAAACAATATCTTAAAGTGAATATTGTGTCCAAGTCCGTGCAGCGTTTCCTCGATGGATTTCCTTCCATCTCGCTGATTTTGGCACAGCTACAGCAAACGGACCTGAAGCTGTTTGGCCTAAATGACTCTAAGAAGAACTGTTAACTGTAGAACTGAATGTCATTATCAAGTCTTGTTTACACCCGATTCGCAGTAGCAAGCCTTTAGTCTATATCTGTACAACATTAACAACCTGACACTACAAATAAAGCAAGGCAATTGTTCAAGGGAGTGTTTGAAGTGGAATAGCGCCTCATTTAACGGAGCTGGAGTGAAGTACGATAAGGAAGTAGCTTTACGAGCTTATGCGTCAGTGAACAGTTATGACCCGAATGAGCTCTATATAAGAAGGCCTGCAGTAGGCACTATGCTCGTCACCCTCGCCCACACATGTTCAATACCTCCTTGTTGATGAATTGGGTTGAATTGAAAGCTTGCTGGCACAGAACATGATTTTTGGGGGAGGGAGGCGGGGGCGGGGGTTTAAAGCAAGGTTTTTGAAAAGAACATACAGAATTGTTGTCATATTTTGCTAGTTGTTCATTCATTCATTCTGGAAATTTATATAGCGTTTCTTCAAGAGACCTACTCAGAGGCGCTCCGAGCCCAGCCACGCCTAACAGATAGGACTTGCGTTGTCGTAAGAAAACAGTTGTCAATAATCAGAGCGCAGCAATCCTTCTCACGAGATCCATTACAATCCTTCCACAGCTCTGAAGCTTCCACTGACGAAGTGTATATCGTCTTAGTGGCATTCATTTGCCTTGCATGTATCTAATTAAATCCTATACACATAACGCTTGTAACGTAGCTTCTGGTTTATCAATAGAATATCAAGAAGCGAGTTTTACATTCAGTTGTATAGTTAAATATTGCCTAAGTGTTTTATGGAGAACTGATTAAAAAGTACTGAATTTAGGCAATTGAGTTCCATAAATATTGCGTTAGAAATAATAATAATAATAATAATAATAATATTTATTCTTTAATTAAGCGCCTGCAAACGCACTGCGCTGTACATGTACATGTTATGCGATAAATCTTAACTACTAACAGAACAGACAGCCTGCAATACACGGCGCAAATTGCAGCCTACAAAGCATGTCCGCCTATGGGACTCGATCTCTGTACCTCTCGCACTCTACGCCAGATGTTATCCAATGCGCTATCGAAAGTGAAATGAATACAATGTGACTGATGTTTCATCATTTTGAAACTTTAATAAATCGCAACAGTGTAACCATACTAATACTGCAATTACAAAAAAGCCAGTAATACGCCATTAGCAGCCTTGTGGGTTTCTATGGCAAGAATCCACAGGACAATAAACCTCGGACAATAACTTTGGACAATAACGCTTGGAAAATAACCTAACGTCAAGACCCAAAATAGATAAAAACTTCCAGGAAAACAGCCCCTTCCTAGTCAATACCTGCAATATTAAACTTTATATATATATATATATATATATATATATATATATATATATATATATATTATTTAAAGCCTACTTAGGCCAAATGAAGTGCCTATTAAAATAGGGCCTACTCATAAAGCATCAAGTTGCAAATAATAGTAGAATTGGTAAGCGTACATCAAAGCAACATAGTATTCGTGGAAATTTCTTGTTTATTGTGTTAAGTAATTATCGAATTTCGTCTACTCTCTATAGTATACCTGATACCGATCGCTTTTCAAAGATAAACTTGGAGATAACCTTGGATAGTCGAAAGAAACAATGAGGTTGAAGTTGATCAATAGTAAACCAGCAAATAGGTTGAGATTAATCCGGGTTTATTGGAAATCGACGTATACTCCACAAGCTTAATTACCCTTTATTAGCCACTTGTCGAGTTGATTACAACTTGGCTTTGGTGCCCATATCGATATTTGATTATGTGCACCGTCGATGTACATCTTGCTAAGTAAATATTTGTAATTGGGCCTATGCAGTACGCCTTGTCATAGATTTGTTCAAGCGTGAAAGCCTGCTGGAATATGTAGATTTTATCAATATTCCAAGAATTTTCTAGATTAGCTAGCATATGGAAGCCTGAGTGTTCTCTGTTAGTATAGTTCGCTTGTTGACGGAATACTAGTGTGACATGAGCATTCTTCTGAGTAGGTGTTGTAGTTTTCAAAGTTTATGTTCTGAAATTGCAATTGGGTTTGACATTGATTTTGGTAAGTGTATTAAGTCGTATTAGAATCATATCTGTGTTTCCGATGTCTGCAAATTATTAGTTACATTTACTGTTACTACTGAACACAGGTTGATAGCTTCACTGTTGCTTATTACATTGCGCTCGTGAGTAGTATGTTGCCCTGCGCTTGACCTTCGAGTGGCGCTTTAGAAGTTTGGAGATATATGCGCATAATAATGAAATTTTAGTATGCCAAACTGAAATTGGGAAACATGAAACAGATTACGTGATGAACTTTTCCCAAGCAAGCTAATGGTATAGTTATAGGCCTATGTTTGTGTGTGCTGCTTTATTCTATAGGGCAGGGGTTTACAGCGTGGCAAAAACTTAGTTAACAAGAAATAAAACATGTTCTTGTTAAGTTTGGGGTTATTGGCATGGGATTTTTGGACTAGTGGGTTATTTTCAGTGGGGGTATTGACCGGGGGGTTATTTTCTTAGGAAATTTTTGCCAAGGGGTTCATGTTTCCATGTTTTGCTATTTCATTTAGACATAATTAAATTTCATTATTTTGCGCAAAATAATAAACAGCATTGAAGGTATGAACCTGTGATCAGTAGTAGCAGTAATTGCAAATATTAATTTTCTAATTTTGCAGTTTTGTCCTATTTGAAAGTCAGACAAATTAAATTTTTAAAAGTGCGTTTTGCCAGGGAACAGGCTGTCCTTAATAGAAGGCTTTCAGAGAAAGAAAGCCTTTGACGTTAGTTCACGCTGTTTGGCAATCCATGTAAGCTAGATACTAACTCACATGCTTATATTGACTGACTCACACTGATTATCTCACTTTTACTGATTCTCTCACTCACGCTCACTGGCTTACTCACTTATGCAGTTGTTCATTGCGTCGCTCACTGACGCGCTTACTTTAGTAAGACTCGTCGCCCTTAACTACCGTGGTAGCTTAGAGCGTTTCCACCTAATGGCACATTATCATGCGCGCATGCGTGGTGTAGCCCCGCCCCTAAGACCAATAGCCTTCAGGCTTGTTAAACTTGACGACCGTTGCCTTCGAGTACGAGATTAATAACAAACGCAAAAGTAATTTAAGTTTCTCTCTATAATTTCTGCAATCCGCGAAACAAAATGAATACATTTAGATATGTAATATATCAATAAATCATAAGCGAAGCTTCCCGTACATATGATAATTCCTAGTTTTAAAGATATTTAGCAATTAAGAGCGTGAGGACTTTATGGTGAAAAAAGTAAAAGACATATAATAACAGGTCTGATTTCTAACATAAATTTCTTCTAGATAGAAAACACAAATATAAAACTTTCTTGCAAAGTAACTTATTTTAGTGTGTTTTACCAAAACCAAACATTACTTTTTCTTGGAGTGGCTGGAGGAAAGAGAACTTTGAACTTATATATAATCTACCCACGACGGTGAGGACTTTATCTAAATGTAACCTTTCTCGTGGAGGTATGCAAGTAAGTGGTTACTTTATACATGGGCAAGGATAATAATAATAATAATAATAATAATCTTCGTTTATTACTTCAAACTGACAACTTCGTAGTAAGATTACATGATATAAGCTTAGTAGTAACAGACTATAACAAGTTTAACAGGAGTCGAATTTAACTTTACTGCAGCCATGCAAGGCGCCCATATGTCCTGCTCATTTTACCATCACCACCTAGGGAATGGAAGGTTGAGTCTACCTTATAGGGCTAGCGGGTATCGAACCCGCGTCCTTCTGATCTTCGTGCCAGCGTGTTTTCATTCAATCAACTGTAAGATGATCATTTCACGATTCGAGTGATAGAAGTGGCGTATTAGAAATAAAAATCTATTTTACACAATTGTCAACGAGTTATATATATAGGCTGACTGACTAACAGACATGTGGCTGGCTCGATCAGCCCGGCTGAGTTAATTGCATTCGAAGTTCTCTTGTCAGCTGAGCTGGACGAATCCTCTAGAAGCTTCTTAAGACGATTCTCTGGTTCAGATGCTGGATCGGTCTGACATTATTGACGAGGGTCTCTTCGGGGTCCTTTGGAAGATTAGCATGAAGCAGCGTTCGAAACCTCTTCATCTGTCGGTGAGACAAAATAAGGCCCTCAGCTTTAGTTTAGTTAACACAGACATGAGACATCTCGACTTCCCTGAATGAGCTGCTATAGGCAATGCGTTTTACTCTATTCCAGAAACCTAAAAGATAAATAGGTCATAGGTAGGCGTAGACTACCTAAAAGATAAGTAGGTTAGCCTATAAGTAGGCCTAGACTACAGTGTATACAGGCCCACCAACAGAAATTCCGGGTCCCTGGCATTTGCCCCCGTATCTCCCCTCTCGACGGGTCTGAGTGTATATCTCCATCCTTTAAGAGTGAACACTGCAAAGACGTCAAACACTTTAGCAACGACTTTGTCATCATCACCGTCGTCATAATCATCATCGTCGTTGCCCTGCATAATCGTTATAATTGCACAACTGTCGCCCGAGGGGAATTCGTGCCTACCCCATGGAATTTTCTAGACCAGCGCTTCCCAAACATCAGTGTGACGGACCGGCGGGAATTTACTTTTCAATGTGAGGGACCGACAGGAATTTTCCCATTGCAGCAGGGCCGATGCCAAATTGATTAATTATTTTTCTTTTTCGATCGCCTTAAATATGTATTAATTATAAGATTTAATTGAGAAACGAGAATGTGAAACAAATATTGGAATTTGGTACAAAATTATACAGTTAGGGCCTACATAAGAAGGAGCGGATATTGTTGGGAAAACATCACAAATTTATCTACAGTTCTAATTATAAAATCGATAAAACGTCTATCGTCCGTTTGTCCAGTTTCTGGACTCACTTTGCGGACGGGCAACCGAGGGCTCGGACCACCACTTGTGAAGCACTGTTCAAGACCAAGTTACACCGCTGGACCATGCATCAGAATCGATGCAATCTTCCATCGATCTTACCTTTTTTATTTAGCATTGTTATAATTGGTATCAGCTGTAACAAGTGCGGAATCATTCTCGTCTTCTTATACATTTTACTTAAAATACGTGTGATGTGCATTATTATAAAATACACATAAATGCTAAACAGTAAATAAACGCTCTATAACGATCAACGATAATACGCCCCTATAATTAAGGCCCCGTAAAACAGTAATACTTTGATACAATTATCGACTGACAGCATATGGCCTACGCATAACGCGTCGTCAGGTTACCTAGTACAAACTGCACAAAGCGTTTGTGCTATAGGTTAGGCCTACCTGGTTCAGGTAGGCCTACTAGGTTCCTCGTTCAGCTTTCATACCACAGGACCTGTGAAAGATGCGCTCGTACGCACCTGTTCTGGTGTGACGTTGACGTGGGACCTAAACACAAACCAGATGACGCTTTCATGACACGGGACTGACGTTAGACTTCCAAGGTAGCGAAAGTAGTCGAACTTTGATGCCGGAAGTAGCGATCGAATGCTAAACGAAGGCATCGTCGTCACGTCACCTGTTTACGTCACAGAAATATGCAAATTATACCGTTACAGAACTCGGTGCCTTTATAATTTACCCAACAGCGTACTTGCACCAGCTCAAAGCACATACAGAATAGTATACAGTACGATTGAAATAATAATCGTCAGTGTATTACGAACTCAGTGAAACGTTTCAGCTGACAACTTATCGGCCTATTTAAAAAAACTAAAGCTACCACGTGTACAACTTTAAGCTGCAGTTAAGCGATATATAGGCTATATATATATAGCTATATATATATATATATATATATATATATATATATAGGCTATAGCTATTTTAAAACTTTATCAGGTACATTATGTATTATGTTGTCTTTGTATATGCCTACTAACTGAATTAATATGCCTGTTTGATTGCATAAGCCTGTAGAACTGTATTTACCTTCGTGTGAAAGTTTTGAGAAGCGCCTCGTGAGAGCTTCAATCTCTGGAATGTTGGCCGAAGCGTTCACCTGAAGTTCAGAACCAGAGATTGAAATTGGAAATTTCAGCTTTCATTGTTCAATGTAATACGATTGTAATTAGTTAATGCCCTCCTAATAAAGATCAGAAGTGCACAATTCCTGTATACATTGGGAGGGAGAAGAGGCAAATTGCATCCAAACAAGACCTAGGGCAATGGCGCTGTAAGTGACATACCCCGGTAATAAAACCTTCCACTTCGTCAATGCCCCACAGTCATTAATTTGAGAGCCTCGTTGTGTTTCCGCTCTCATGCCTGCTCCTGGAGGAGCATTCGTCTCCCTGAAGGTCCCTTGTCTACGCCACAGGGACAAGAAATATTGCCTCCATTAAATCACAATGGGGCGTTTAAGAGGTCTTCGAAAGGCGCTATATAAAGTTTCTTTATGCATGCGGACTGGCAAGAAATACTTAGCCTTTAAACATAAGGTTTATAAAAAAAATAATTTATTTAAATAATAACCGCATTGTTTAAATTTTTTCGTTATCCCAAACCTGCCATGAGACCCAAGTTGAGCCTACATGAAATGCTGAGGAAAATGCTGGCAGGGGAAGTTTGTTTAGCGCTACGATTAACAATCATAATCGTGAACTCATAATTTCTAGAGTGCTGTTCTAAAGCTAAGCGCATGGCACCAACTTCCAGTGGAGGTCTGAGAGTCCGGTTGCCAGAAAGACCAGAGTGAGGGAGAGAGAGACAGACAGACAGACAGACAGACAGACAGACAGACAGACAGACAGACAGACAGACAGACAGACAGACAGACAGAGACAGACAGACAGAGACAGACACACACACACACACACACGCACGCACACAGACAGAGATAGATACAGAGACAGAGAGCAGCTGCTAAATGTAAATGTACACGATTTTCTATAGCGACCGTATATGGCCTCGACCCTGCTCATTTTTCAATGAATTGATCGGGCGAGACCATTCACCGCCGTCCCCCCTTTTCAACAGGCGCCACGCCATTTAAGGTCCCCATGTACGGACTGTGCTATACAGTCCGAGATTTAAATCCCTGAAATAAGCCAACTTCAGAGAAAGTTCGTTCCAGCGTCGAGGTGCAGTGTGGGATATGGAACTGTTGGAGAACTTGAGGCGAGCAGTGATTGGGAGGGGGGACGGGAGGGAATGAGAAAAGAGGAAGATCGGGTAGACCATGGATGATGAAGAGTTTGCGAAGATCCTTTGGCTGGGCGTATTGTGAGGAGTTGTATGTTAGCAAGAGGACTTAATAATGCGTGTAAATAGAACTATCAGCATCTATTATACTTACTCTGACCAAAATTGCTAGAACGGCTAAGGCAGTTTTTTTGTTGGCGGCAGTCGCAAAGTCTGGATAGAGGTCGCTGTTGTAGTGAACCAGATGAATCTACGCAACAACGTCATCATAATCGTCATCGTTATTATGATTACAATGTTCATCGTCTACCTACAATGCATTATTTTTAATCTCACATCTAAGGTAATGTAATAATAATGTTGATTCAAAATGACAAGTACGCAGTAATATTACATGACATAGTAGTAACAGATGATAACAAGCTTAAGAGGAGTCGAATTTAACTGCTTTGCAGCCTGCAAGGCGCCCATCTGTCCTACTGCTCATTTTAAAGT
Organism: Allolobophora icterica; assembly: GCA_963556255.1. NCBI lineage: Eukaryota > Metazoa > Annelida > Clitellata > Crassiclitellata > Lumbricidae > Allolobophora > Allolobophora icterica. The sequence goes on along the minus strand of OY744602.1, from coordinate 45,082,618 downwards.
CGCCCCCTTAGGGAGTGGAAGGCTGAGACAACCTTGTGGGGCTAGTGGATACCGAACCCATGTCCTTCTGATCTTCTGATCTTCATGTCAGCATGTTACCATTCAACCATCTCCCCGCCCCGTAGCTATGAGTGTTCTCCTTTGTAATTTTAATACCACCATCTTCGTAGTCATCATCATAATCATCCTCAACGTTGTCATCATCACTATGATCTTTTGCATTATCGTCGTGACATCATCCTATCCAAAGAAGTAATAAAAGAACGGTTTGTTGTGTCGTTATTACTCCGTCATCGATCTAAGCCACAGAAACAGATTTCGCGGTTGCTATGGTAACTACCTCCATTGAATAGAACTTAGAAACAGATTTCGCGGTTGCTGTGGTAACTACCTCCATTGAATAGAACTAGAAACAGATTTCGCGGTTGCTATGGTAACTACCTCCATTGAATAGAACTTAGAAACAGATTTCGCGGTTGCTATGGTAAATACCTCCATTGAATAGAACTTAGAAACAGATTTCGCGGTTGCTATGGTAACCAGTGCATATTTTAAGGAATTTTGACTACTGGGACAAAATCACCCATGGGTCTAGTTCATGATCTTTCTTTGGAACTCGTCTCTGAAAGGTAGGTGCGAGAAAGTCGGCCACGGTCTGGTCGAAGAACTTTTTTAGGAATTAATTTCCAAAAACTTTGCAACTTTTTGACTTTTTCCAGGAATTCATCTCCAAAAAAAGTTGATGACCTTTTCTTTTAGTCATCACCTTCTTTTTACAACTTTTCTCGGGTCTCCCAACCAATAATAAGGGGTCATTCAACAGTAATGTCATACCTTTCTCATTTTACTACTGGGACAAATCTTTAAATTCTTGCAACATTTATCCCACTAGTTATACTTTATACATACATTGCCTGGGACAAATCGGCCTGACTACTGGGACAAATCCTAAGACTACTGGGACATTTGTCCCATTAGTTATACAGTTAAAATATGCCCTGATGGTAACTACCTCCATTGAATAGAACTTGTTGTCGATGCTGTGTTCCGATCCGCATATATCTTCGCTGCCCCAATGGAAGTGGAACTGATCTAACGTGAATCTGTTCGGCAGCCGACCGTTGTCTATGGTCACTCCGACGCCGCGCGGAATGTTCACCTGGACTGAAGACCAGTCAACAAGCAACACAGTCAAGTAAGGAAGTGTAATATCATCGGAATAACTGCCACCTGCTTTGAATATACCCATGAGACTCTATTTTTAATAGAATGATCGATCGATTGATGGATTGATTTATTGGTTAATTCGTTCGTTTGCTAGTTCATTCTGACATTCATTCCTTCAATCAATCAATCAATCAATCAATCAATCAATCAATCAATCAATCAATCAATCAATCAATCAATCAATCAATCAATCAGTCAGTCAGTCAGTCAATCAATCAATCAATCAATCAATTAAATCAGTCAATAAATCATTCAATTAAATCAATCAATCAATCAATCAATCAATCAATCAATCAATCAATCAATCAATCAATCAATCAATCAATCAACCAATCAATCAATCAATCAATTAAATCAGTCAAGAAATCATTCAATTAAATCAATCAATCAATCAACCAATCAATCAATTAAATCAGTCAATAAATCATTCAATTAAATCAATCAATCAATTAAATCAATCAATCGTTTAATCAGGTGATCGATACCGGAGTGTCCGTTGTTCATGACGGTAAATTGTCCGTTGATTGGTTGATGGTAGTTGCTAAATTCGAGTCTAAGTTCCTTGGCGTAGGTGGTTGATTGACTGACGATGTTGATGGGCGACTGGTTGTGTCCACTGCAGTCCGGATAATGAACTGACCACCTGTTCGGTCCTTCCACACGTACAAATACGAATCAATAACACATGACAAGGTAAGGTTTGACAAAATCGGGTCAGGTACAGTCAGGTAATGTCGGGTTGGTTAAAGTAAATTAAGGTCGGCTAAGATAAGGTCAGGCCAGACAAGGTCAAGTCAGACAAGGTGGGGTCGAGTAACGTAAGGCCGAGTAAGGTATCGGAGCTTAAACGATATATTTTCATCGCAATTCCAACTTTCTAGTTTGATTTATTGTGTAATATTTTCATCGATCATCCAACTTCTAGTTTCAGTAATATTTTCATCAATCTTCCAAATTCTAGTTTGAGCTTTACTAAGAAAAGTTTTCATCGTTCATGCAATGTACATAATTTCAGACGCTAAAGGCCAAGATTACTGCTTGTCGATACTCATCTTCAAGTTGACACAAACAATTTAAATTTCATTCGAACAGGCTGAAACGGGCGAATTGACTCAAGCGCAGAAACATAATCATAATGTTCCGCTACTAGCGATTGACTAAATTATTCACCAGCTACTTCACAACAGAGCTTATTTCGCACATTATAGAGCCTACAACTATAATTTGTATTTATACAACTGTATTTTTATATTTGCCCTCCTGAACAAAGTTCAAAAGTGCACACGACCATACGACAGAACATCGATGGCGCTGGGTCGCTACGCAGCGGCTTGAGGCAGATTCGAACCTGCGACCCTCCGGTTACAAGGCACAGAACATACTACTACACCACCGCGTCCCCCACAGAAAAATACGTTTTCAAATTGTTTTTAAACCGTCTTAGGACGGGCAAACATCTAGCATAATATGTTTAAGAAGTTCCATATGCGATGATTACATCTCCAGGTAGGCCTATACACAGTTTTAAGGCCGTATTACTGGTAATATTGCTATTTTATTTGCATGTAAAGTGAAACGATGGCTTACCTGTGTCTCCACTATAGCTCCACTCTAAAACAAATTCAGCACATAGATCAGCTACAAGTTTAGACAATTCAACTAAGAGTAATGTAAGGCAAGAGCAGTTGAGGTCAGGTAAATTCAGACAAGGTAAGCTCCATGTGCAGTGAAATCAGAAAAGGCAAAGTACAGTCAGATCAAGTCAGGCAAGGTAAAGTAAAATAAGACAAAGTAAGATATGGTCACGTCCAGTCGTGTTGTCAAGACCTCAAACCTCAAGACCAAGACCAAGGCCAAGACTTTGAACCTCAAGACCAAGACCAAGACTTTGAACCTCAAGACCAAGACTTTGAACCGCACGACCAAGACCAAGACTTTGAATCTCAAGACCAAGACCGAGACCAAGACCCAAAAACTCATAATCATATCCAGACTTCTTTCATACTAAAAAATTGTCAAGTCAGACTACTCGCTATTTTAATGAAAACACGAGTCTTATTTTATTAGAGCAAAACAACTCTAAATGCCGACTGCAGAGAATTCCGAATTTGTATTTACAAAAGTCCTTCATGCGAAATGTTATTCCAACTAGGCCTACCTGTACTGCTGCATTTTATAAAAATCAATTCGCTCAGAATATTTTACCGAGAAGTGCCCTGTGGGGCCTCATACAAATTCCGCCATGTGAAAAAATACATTCTAAAGGTGCTGAAGTCGCTGGCAAACACAGCAGCTTTTCAAACACTGGATGTAATTCATGTAAATGTACAAATCGCGAGTCTGTTTTGAAATCCTCCCAATGTTTATCAGACCGTCTGGCTTCTGTAACAAGTCTCGGCAGGGCGTCCAGATACATAATTACATTAAAGCCTCATTCACACCGTGCAAATACTAAAGCAATTGTATTAGTAATTATTTGATAGATTTTGAAAATTCTTGCGTTTTGTTAAATGACTGTTCATGTCAGTGGCGTCACTAGAGGTGCGGGGGATGCGGGCCGCACCGGATGACACCTTCAGAAGGGGTTACACCAAAGTGACAAAATGACTGCCTAAATTAATTGTTGCAGAGTTTCAGCAAAGATTTATTATTTTTAAATTAACAGTAACAGGTAACAACAAAACCATTCTTCGTAGGCCCAGATTACACATATTGTATCAGTATCAATTTACCTAAAACTGAAACTCTATGCTAATTTACTTTTATGAACCTTCTAACGCGCTCCGGTCAGAGCCGTCTTTATTACCCAGTTACAATAACGCTTCAACTCACATGGTTTCGTATACATGTATATACGTGAATTACAATTTACGAGTAACATTAGAAAAAAACATTTGGGAGGTACGTAGAGTAATGGATAACACACTGGCGTGAAGAGCTGAAGGTACCGAGATCGGACCCAGTAGACCCTGTAAGGTTTTTTCAGCCTTCCACTTGCAAGGTGGCAGTGGTCAAATGAATAGTAGGCCATGGTGGCGCCGTGTGGCTGCCGCTTAAACAGTTATATTCGACTCCTGTAAAACTGTTATCGTGTGCTTTCTACTCTATACATGCATGTAAGGCGCCCTGCGTGGCTGCCGTTTCTACTATATGTATGTTCAATGTACAGCGCAGTGCGTTTGCAGGCGCTTAATTAAAGAACAAATTATTATTATTATTATTATTATTATTATTATTATTATTATTATTATTATTATTATTATTATTATTATTATTGTTATTATTATTATTATTATTATTATTATTATTATTATTATTATTATTATTATTATTATTATTATTATTATTATTATTATTATTATTATTATTATTACTAAGGATACCGCATACGGTCTGGTAAGGGACTAAGGGGAGGTCCATGGGGGTGACACCATGACTTACCGCACTGGGTGACACCAATCCTAGTGACGCCACTGGTTCATATTGACAATCGAGTCTTGGTCTTGCAAGACCAAGACCAAGACTTTGAACCTCAAGACCAAGACCAAGCCTTTGAAACGCAAGACCAAGACCAAGACCAAGACTTTGAACCTCAAGACCAAGACCAAGCCTTTGAAACGCAAGACCAAGACCAAGACTTTTGGTCTCAAGACCAAGACCAAGATTTTAAAAACGAACTCGAGTGCACTAGATACCAAGACCTTGGTCTCGAGGACAACAAGACTGGTCAGGTCAGAGAAAATCAGGTCAGGTCAGACATAGCAAGCAAGGTCAGTTAATGCTAATGTTAACATTAAGTGATAATTATTTCGACTTTTATTATAACTTTATGAAATTGGAACTTAATCGATCTATTTTAGGTAGGCCCTATTTGCTATAGGGCCTAACGTAGGCCTAATTAAAACCTAGACTCGATGTCAGAAAAAACATAAGATCGGTACAGATCTCATAACGTCTACCGTTCCAGAAGTTTAAAGAGAGTATATGGCTCTGGATAGATTGTGGGCCATTTTATCCATAGTAATGCTTGCAGTATGTACCTACTCTGCGATCTGACGCAACTGATGGCGAACGTAGACATTAAGAGACGGACGATGAGATAGGTTGCCAGCTGACTAACGTCTCCACGCCCTCTTCCGACAGAAAAAGCAGCTGAAACAACCATTGTGTGTACACACTGTACGTTGTCGTCTTCTGTAGCGAATCAAACGAATGTTCATGAAACGCCTTTATATGGCGCAGATCCTGTTTAGGCCATGGGCTTGTAGGCCGGCGATTAAAGCACACTGCTGAAAGTAATATCTGCTAACAGCAGACACTAAGTTATCGCTGGAATGCGCCCATAGTAACACACACACACACGCACACCTACACACACACACACACACACACACACACACACACACACACACACACACGCATACAACCATTGACAGTCGATCTGCAATAACGACCTACAATAACACACACTTACACACACACACACACACACACACACACACACACACACACACACACACACACACACACACACACACACACACACACACACACACACACACACACACACACACACACACACACACACACACACACACACACTCACACACACACACACACACACACACAACCAGAAGATTACTCTTAGAAGTTGCTATAGACGTATATAAATAGAAACTCTTATTTAATCATGCTAAGTTATTATTTCATTATATCAAGATGCAAAATGTTCGTTAATAAAAATCGTTTCAGAAATGTTTATATCCTAGAACTTTGGAGAGTTTTTGGAGCAACAGAAGACTTTCCGGAGAATAAGCTTTTACCAAACAACACAGTTGCACTATTTATAGGTTAGTTGGATGACTGACGTTTAAGTCACAGTTGCAAAGCTCAACTGGTTTTACGCAATATGGTTCTTGCGTGTAATGCTCATTTTACGAGGATTAGTTCATGTGCATAGATTTTGACATAGAGTTTAGATTTTATTTCACAAATTTTGACGGAAATGAGTCCCTTTCGTTACGACGACCGTCCACTGAATTCCGTCTCTAACATAGAAATGACTCGAGTAGGCCATGAAGTCTTGTAAAGCAGTTGACCGACTTGTCAGTCTTCTGTTTGGGTGTGTTCCATGTCCACTCCATATATTGGCTTCCACTCCCGTAGCGAATTATCTACTGGGTCTCCGCCTTTGTGTGGCGCTGCCTTTTAGGCTCGGCCCCTGCTTATCTGATGGAGCTTTGTCGTTTCACTCTGGATATACGCGGGGACCGCCGCTCTCTCTGCGCCTCTGCGCCTCTGCGCAGGGCAAGATTCTTGTCCCTACGCACGAACCTCTGTTAGGCAGCATCGTGCTTTTTCTGTTGTTGGCCTTTCGGTCTGGAACGGGCTGCCTCTACCATGAAGGGGCGCTATATAAACTCTTGCAATGAATGAATACCGAGTTAATACTCGTGATCGGCTCAAGAACCAGATGCATTCAATTCGCTTCGAGTACACTCAATGCCGACATGGAATGCACCCCGGTTATAGTATTAATGTCATCTGCTGAAAAAGATTTTTTTCCATGATCTCCTCCAGGAATTAAGCTTAGATGGGCAAACGGACACTGGACCGAATAGATCAGCTACGATTTAAAACAGGGCTTACAAAACACGGAGTATGGTCGTCAAGTTTAAGTGTAACGGTATTGACGAGGCGACTAGAATTAAATATTTTCTTCAGGGTGAGAATTGTCGGGGGTTTGGGGGTTCAACCCCAGTCTTTCTTAGGACCCCAGTTAAGACTTCATTGTACACCCATGGGGGTCGCTTCAAACCCCTCAGTTGTGCTCGTGAGATTATATTTTAACATTTTCTTTGACGATTCACTTTGTGGGTTACTAATACAGTAATGCTCTGGTTTATTGTGAGATTTGCGAACATGTGAATTGTATACTAATAAATTTGTTGGTCATCGCTTTCAGGAGTTTAGGCTTTCTATTGCATTATGGAATTTTCTTAGTTTGCAAAATGTAGATAAAATATTCATGGATCAAACTGTTCAAAGCCTACCCCCCCCGGTCTTTTTTCTACAATTCTCACTCTAATTTTCGTAAGTGCACGCACTCACTGCACCACAAGTCGACTTGTTTTAAAAGTACTATTTTACAGTGACAATGTTGACTATACATGAGCTTAATAAGAAAGACGAATTCTTCTGTGGGTAGCACCGTAGCCATACCGACATGTCTGCCTTTTGCTGCGTTAATTGTCTCCAAACTGTACAAACTGACGAATGATTTCAACTTGATTTGAATTGGCTTTAACAGTTTATATGTATGCATCTGGTTCTTTGTATAGCACCTTAATTAGACCTGCTTGGCAAACTTACTTCTTAGATAGGATCATTTATATTTCATATTGATTTAACTCGGCTTTAAAAATTCTTCATTCTCCGATTTCCTGGCGTAGGCCTATTTGAGTCAGAAATAATTAATAGTAACTGTTCTGGGCCTTCGCTACCCTAGGCTGCCTCTCTATCTACTTTCTGGTAGGCCGTATTGACCTGACTACAGCTTGATATATATATATATATATATATATATATATATATATATATATATATATATATATATATATATATATATATATATATATATATATATATATATATATATATATATATACTCCATCGGTTGATGCATTGTGCCTCAATCGTAATCTCCAAATTTCTAAAGCGTTACTTGCAGTGGTTCTCTTCTGAATCACTTAAAACCCTTGTTATGTTGTGTTATGTTATGTATGTGTTATGTATGTGTTATGTATGTTGTTATGTATGTTAAATCTAAGCGCAGGCACCAGCCTATTCACGAGTACTTATGTAGCCTAAATCAGCAGGCTACCTACAATTGTCCAGCGCTTGGCTTTCCAGTGGCGCCTTAGAAGTTTGGAGATTCCGTTTGTTATCTATTATAATAGGCAGATGATGATAATTTTATATTAATTTTCTATATTAGATCTCAATAATATTAAAGCATCGAGTCGTTGTAATAATACGTTAGTTCGCAGATACATTTTCTACTCATAGTTTAATTTTCAATTCGTGAGGAATTATTTCTACCGCGGGTAATGAATATTAGCAACGTCAGTGCATCAGAATCAATGACGCATCGTTTGTTACGTCACGCAATCCCAGCTAATGAGTTGCTCACTTCAGAACCGAAGTAAAATCAAAGGAATTACTTTAAATGGAAATCTGCTTTATTCAGCTGAAGTTTAAACGGAACTTTTACTTGGGAAATTACAGTACAGTGTAATAAATATGTATATTGGCTATTTAACAGACCTATATCTATTGACAAGAAAGATAATAAGCTGCAGACATATTAATATTACGCAAACTGGATTTATAATAGTAGCAGTTTGGCAGTTAAGTAGCCTATGTCTTCCGAACTTCATGGTGCATGGTTGTTGAGGTGGAGGACTGATCCTCTAAACGCTTCTTAAGACGGATCTACCATTCAGAGGCTGGATCGGTCTGTTGTTGTCGACGAGGACCTCGTCTGGGGTCCCAAAATAGTTCGAATGAAGCACTCGAAATTTCTTCATCTGCCGAAAAAAGATAACGTGACCAGCTTTAGAATTGTTTTGTATTGTATTGTATCTAGAAATTTATAAAGCGCCTCTCGCAGAATAACTATTCAGAGGCGCTCTCAGCACAGAAGCCCCGAGGAAAAGCCAGTTATTAGCTTGGCCCTGAGCCAATAATATCATTCCACATCGTGGGACCCACTACAGCAAACGCCCGGTGCTGGGCCAAGGCAGTTTTAGCCCTGGGAACTAAAAGATCAAGCCGATTTACAGAGCGCAATGAGCGAGAAGAAGATGCAGATAGCGGTTTTCACAGGTATAGTTCAAGAGATATTTCGGGGCAGTAGGCTGCTCAGATTTAGAGACAAGGAAGAGGATCTTATATCGGATGCGCGCTGCAATAGGGAGCCAGTGAAGTACATCAAACATGTAAGTAGAGAAATGGGCAAACCGGTGGAGTCGAGCGATAAGCCTGGCAGAAGCATTTAGAACAGATTGAAGGAGGAGAGACGCTGCTTGGGGAGACCCTTGAGGAGCGAGTTGCAGTAGTCCAAGCGTGAGCAGACAAATGCGTGAACTATGATGGTAAAGACAATAACTCCCATCAAGGTAGAATGTCGACAATACACATAATCGAGCTCACAAAGTTACTCAGACCGATAGGGTCATGTTGTTCCACAGGGACGACACGTAGGAAGATTTATCCTTCACCACTCAACCGAAAAAAATATCCAAAGGCGTGAGAAACGTCAGCAACATCCTTTTAATCATCACCGTCTTTATTAATATTTAATATCATAATTCATGAGCATCATAATAACTCGTCAGCAAAACCACCAACACCCACACTGTTCTCGCCTTTGTTATCGTTATCATTTATATCACTAAAGTCTTCATTATCAGTAGTGACAGCAGCAACAGTACGTGCTGAAAGGTCATCTGAAAAAGGTGGTGCTCGAGGGAGATTGATCTGTGAGGGAATACCTGAATCTTGGAGTCTTGTTGTCGTCGAGACCAAGGTTTCGGGTGCACTCGAGTTCGTTTTTAAAAGTCTTGGTCTTGGTCTTGAGGGTCAAAGTCTTGGTCTTGGTCTCACAAGACCAAGACCATGACTTTTGGTTTTTGGTCAATATGAGACTTTTGGTCAATATGAACAGTCAGACTCGGCTGTCAAAATGAACAGTCATTTAACAAAACTCAAGAATTTAAAAATTTATCAAGCATGATTGCGTCATACGACAAATATCTACGGACGGATACAAATCCCTTGTTGGTCAGGAAAACCCATCGGCAGCAGCAACAGTTATGCTGTATCTCGAAGCCTGCCGAGACTTGTTACAGATAAACCATGGGAGGATTTAAAAGAGACTCACGAGTATCCAGTGCTTGAAAAGCTGCTGTGCGTGCCAGCGACTTCACCTGTATAGAACGTATTTTTTCACATGGCGGAATTTTTTATGAGATCCCACAAGGCACGTCTAGTCAGAAATTTTTGAGCGAATTGGTTTTATAAAATACAAGAGGCATGTCGTTATAACATTTTGCACGAAGGACTTTTGTAAATACGAATTCGGAATTCTCTGCAGTCTGCATTTAGAGTTAATTTGCTTGAATAAAATAAAAGACTCACGTTTTCATTAAAATAGCGAGTATTCCGACATGACAATTTTTAGCAAGGAATAAAAGTCTGGTTATGATTATGACTTTTTGGGTCTTGGTCTCGGTCTTGGTCTTGAGGTTCAAAGTCTTGGTCTTGAAATTCAAAGTCTTGGTATTGGTCTTGAGGTTCAAAGTCTTGGTCTTGAGGTTTAAGGTCTTGACAACAAGACTGGGATCTTGTGACTGATGAAGGATTGCGAATCAAAACTATCAAGTTTAGTGTCAACAACTCCCATCTGTACGTCATGACTCCAAACAAGGTAGATCATCTGCGGGTCACTTCTTGAAAAGGTTAGGGCTTCTGGACTCTGGAGTTTATGACCCAGAACAAAGTAGGTGACATGGAGACCATGACCCCTAACTAAGTTGGTTTTCTGGAAGCCATGACCTTAAACAGTATAGGTTCACTGGAGGTCATCATTGGAACAATCTGCATGTTTGCAATCTTGAGGCAGCTGCGTTATGTTCTCGGTGTCTCACGCATATTTAACGCGTATTTAACGCGTAATCAGCTAACCATGGCACGGATGTTACTCCATTAAGCTCCATACTACAACAACACATGGGAAAATAGGCTCTCGCACCTGTGCACCAGTGATGGCGACCTGCGACCTGAAGACGGACCAGATGACACTTTCGTAACACGCGGGTGTTGTTAGGCTTCCGCGATAACGAAAGTAGTCCTCGTTCGACGCCGGAAGTAGAGATTTAATGCTGAACGAAGGCATTGTCGTTGTGTCATCTGTTTACGTCAGACATGAAGATGGCGCAAGATAAATGCGCTGAATCTGTAGAATTACTTTCTACTGCGAATAGAACTAACATAACTGGTTTGGAGATGTATTCTGGTTTGTCAGACAGTTTCACGGAATAATTGTAGACAAATTTGACTGATTGAAAACTGGAAATAAAGAATGCGAAGAAGAATGCAAAGAAGAAAAAAGGACAAAAGAAGAAAGAGAAGAAGAAGTAAAGCAAATATATAGTGTACAATATATAGGATGAGAAGTCAGAGGCAGAATGTTTCGTGTACCGGTACTTTTACTGTTGTAACAATAGTTAGTAATGCAATAATGTTCAGTGCATATATCGGTTCGAAGATCGCACGAATAAGGTTTAATATAGATCAAACGCCAAAACAACTTTCTTCTGTAGCAACCGAGTTTTAGGATTATTTTAGACCTTTATGTGGCATAATATTTTATGCCTCCATGCCTAATAGCTGACACAATAGGTGTATGTAAATTTGTTTGTTAACCAATACAAATATTTAGTCCTTTACAATTATGGAGGACTTTATAATCACGTAAGCCTTTAATCATATATAGGTCTGTAGAGCTGTGCCTATTACCTTCGTATGGAATATCTGGAAAGTGACTTGTGATATCTTCAATCTCCGGGAAGTTCGCCAAATCGTCCACCTGAAGATAGGAACCAGAGAATGAAATTGTCATAATTTCTGCGGACACCCCGCGTTGTTAGAGGGAAGAGGCAAATGACCTCCACACTAGGAGGGAAGAAATATTTATTTTCTAGCATTTCCATGGAATTATGGGTCACATAAATTTTTTAAATACGTTTAATTATTCAAACTGACAAGTACTCAGTAAGATTACATGACATAGTAGTAACAGATGATAACAAGCTTAACAAGAGTTGAATTTAACTGTATGGCAGCCTGCAAGGCGCCCATCTGTCCTGCTGCTCATTTTGCAGTCGCCCTTTAGGGAGTGGAAGGCTGAGACAACCTTATGGGGCTAGCGGGTATCAAACCCGCTTCCTTCTGATCTTCGTGCCAGCATGTTACCATTCCACCATCTCTTTTATTTTGGCTCCACGTGGGTATACTGGCAGATATGTGAGCTGTTTTAAGTTATTTTTGGAAGATGGCTTGGTTTGTTCGTGGCAGCCTTCGGGGGGAGGGGGAAGGATACAAGAGGAGACTCCAACCGAACAGAAACAGGGTGAGGTAACTATGGAATACATTAGTTGGGTAGAATGCTATTCATATTGTGAAGTTAAATAGAAATTTAATTAGTTGTTTCGCTGTTGTAAGGAGTCTACGAGTCGTAGTTCTAGTGATTAGCGACATCTTATGGCTGCCAAAAACATTGACGTCACCCTCCTCCATTTTCAAGGCATGGAACTGGCGCTACCTGGCACTATTGGCACTGCGGGTAGTGGCGGAGTTTCAATGTTAGTTGAAATATTCGTCTGTTGTTTTGAGCTGGAGGGAATGACAATATTTAAGGTGTTGTTTGAATGGTGAGGCACCCATTTATTCGATGAAAGGCCTATGTTGCCCTGATCGCGGCGCTCTTAGATACCTGGGACACCAGGACAACAGCCTCAGTCCAAGCATGGTAGCATTTTTTCCGTAGTGAGCTTTGTGTTGTGTAATTAATTGATTTGATTGATTTTGGTGGAGTTCACTGATTGCTTGAAGTGTGTCACTTAGCAAAGTTCACTTTTATTGGACAGTAAATGTAAACGTGTGTGAAGATTAGTTTTGATGTTTTCCCCAACTAGGCAGTAATTGAGGTAATTTCCCTACCGAGTCCCATGAAAGATATGCAATGTGTACGGACAAATTCTTAACAGCCAGACTTAGACCCACTGGCCGTGGGTCGCTCCATTACCTGGGACGTGGCAACCATCGGCACTAGTTCTGGCATGGCGATCTTATTCTACATTCTACCCATTAGGGACTGTAACCAGTAACCACTAACCCGGCAGGTCCGATCAGAATAAAGTTTGAATTTGCATATAGGCCTGTATGTATATGTATTATTGCCTATCGGTTTGCTGTTCTGCTATGTGTTGTGGATTGGATTGGTTACACGCCTTATTGTTTGTCAGCGAAGCCTCAAAGAGGTATTTAAGGAAGAACACTGCGTATTCGCAGCGTCAGACTGGAGTTAGGTTTGGCTTCTTGAAATCGTTTGTCTGTTAGTTGCAACTTGCCAATCTCTATGACATGTTGTAATTTGCTCTCCGGTGTTGATGACATTTGCAGTTGTTTTCGAGGTGCGTGAGGTTTTGTCGCTAGGTTTGCTGACGCAAAATAATAGTCTTCGTCTTCCTGTTGAAAAGTAATACTTCGCATGTGGGTAGCTGAATATGTAGGCCTATTGTTTATGCTGAACCTGGGCCTCTGAGGCTGAGCGGTTTATCTCTAGGCTTAACGTGTAACAATACATTTATTTATTTATTTATTCCGGATATTTCTATAGCGCCTCTCGAAGTCAACTGCTACTCAGAGGCGCTCCCGACTACAGCATTTGATACTGTGCCGGAATTTTCACGCCGAAGCGCCACGAGCAATTGCGAGTGAAGGACTTGCCCAAGGTCCGTACGCAGCGGCTAGAGTGGGATTCAAACCTGCAACCCTCCGGTCACAAGGCTCCGAACTAACACTGAGCCACCACGCCCCACAGTATATATTTTTTATACTTACTTTGACTAAAATTCCTAAAACGGCCAAGCCATCAGTCTTGTTGGAGGCGGTCGTTATATCCGGATAGAGGTCGCTGTTGTAGTGAACCAGATGAATCTAAACAACGACATCATTATAATTGTCTTTGTTTTCACTAGAATATTCCTCCTCCTCCTCATCATCATCATCATCATCATCATCATCATCATCATCATCATCATCATCATCATCATCATCATCATCATCATCATCATCATCATCATCATCATCATTTGCATTGTCAGAGGATAATTGATCCCATTATTTTTAATCTCATCCATAGATAAATTACAACTGTTTTTACACTGTCAAGTTTAATTTTTTTATTTTAATACCATCATCGTGGTTATAATCATCACCGTCGTCGTTTTAATCGTCGTAATCATCATCATCATCATCATCATAGTTATCTACTCAGTCAGATCCTTCCAAAGAGATAACTTAGCAGTTGCTTTGCAATTTATTGCTCTTTCAGCGTCTTCTGTCGTTGCTATAAGAACAAAATTTCATTGTGATGGACACGTTTGCAAAGATAACTACCTCCATTGGATAGAACTTCTTGTCGAGGCTGTGTTCCGATCCGAACGAGTCGTCGCTGCCCCAGTGGAAGTGGAACTGGATCAACGTGTATGTGTTCGGTAGCAGACCGTGGCTTATGGTTACTCCAGAGCCATTCGGAATGTTCATCTGGACTAAAAACGCCACCCAACAGAAAACACACGTATTGTCATCGGAGTAACCATCTTGCATCCAGTCTTGTTGTCCTCGAGACCAAGGTCTTGGTCTCGAGTGCACTCGAGTTCGTTTTTAAAATTCTTGGTCTTGGTCTTGGTCTTGAGACCAAAAGTCTTGGTCTTGGTCTTGAGGTTCAAGGTCTTGGTCTTGGTCTTGGTCTTGAGGCTCAAAGTCTTGGTCTTGGGTTTGCAAGACCAAGACCACGACTTTTGAGAATATGAACAGTCATTTAACAAAACGCAAGGATTTTAAAAATTTATCCAATAATTACTAATACTTGCTTTAGTATTTACACGGTATGATTGAGGCTTTACTGTTGTTTTGGATATTTATTTTGACTTCCGGTTATTTACCATGGAATGATTCAAAACAGACTCACAATTTGTCCATGTACATCCGGTACTTGAAAAGCTGCTCTGTGTGCCAGTGAATTCAGCACTGTAGAACGTATTTTTCACATGGTAGAATTTTATGAGGCCCCACAGAAAATTGGTCAGAAAATTCTGAGCGAATTGGTTTTTATAAAATGCAACAGGCATTTGGAATAACATTTCGCATGAAGGACTTTTGTAAAACGAATTCGGATTTCGGCATTTGGAGTTGTTTTGTTTGAATAAAATAAGAGATTCATGTTTAATTTAAATAGCAAATAGTCGACTTGTCAATTTTTTTAGTAAGGAATAGAAGTCTGGATATGGTTGTGATTTTTTGGGTATTTTCTCGGTTTTAGTCTTGAGTTTCAAAGGTCTTGGTCTTGAGGTTCAAGGTCTTGGTCTTGGTCTTGAGGTTCAAGGTCTTGGTATTGGTCTTGGTCTTGAGGTTCAAAGTCTTGGTCTTGGTCTTGAGGTTCAAGGTCTTGGTCTTGGTCTTGAGGCTTAAGGTCTTGACAACAAGACTGCTTGCATCGTGGATATATATGTGACGGATTATGATTGAACGATTGATTGGTTGTTTGCTTGCTTCACTCTTGAATTTGTGCATTAATTCGTTAATTCGTTACTCGATGATAATTGTATTTATCAGCCCGTGGTATATAAAAATAATGATAGTTTATTTACGCCGCTTTTAGGTATACTTGGATTTTATATTGTGACTGTGAAATGTTTCTTAACTAAATATAATGATCAGATTTCCGCCTTTTATCTGATTTTAATTTGATATAGATTGTTCATTGTAATGTAATTTATTCCTTTCAACCGAGTTCGACGAGGGTATGGTTTTAAAACGCGGCACTCTTTAGAATTAGATCTGCAAGATTGCTTTGTTGAGCGCCCTTTGAGATTCTTAACGGGCGCTTTGCAAATGGCCAGACATATATATATATATATATATATATATATATATATATATATATATATATATATATATATATATATATATATATATATATTAGGGTGGTCCACATGCATATTTTAAAATTTGAAAGTGTCCAAAAACTCTCTCCACAAGGCTGCCCTTATTTCACTATGTATACAGAAGAACCATGCCAAAAATTGAATCAATCGGAGTAGTTTTAGGGGTCGCTATGATTTCAACAATTTTCTGATATACGCATTTCGGATGAAATTTTGGTCGTATTAATGTTTTGAATTTTGTTTTCAAATGACTAGAACAATAAGAACATGTAAATGCTGCATTGTGAAGGCACTAACAGTCAGGGATGTCATTGGGTGGCGGAGGGCATTCCCCTTGATTTTTGAAAAAAAAGGAAAAGGAATGGAACAAGAAAAAAAGGAAGAAGAAAGGGGTAAAAAGGAAAAAAATGATACTCAAATTCAGGGACATCATGTAAAGGGTGTAGGTCTGCACTGTATGGACTAGCTTATGGGCATATATAGGTACACACTACACAGTGCTGGATTTACCATGAGGCAAATGGGGCAGTTCCCCCTTAAAAATATACTCAAATGACCTCCCTGCCCACCCACGAAAAAGCTGAATTCACGTCAGGACATATTTTAACTGTATAAGTAGTGGGACAAATGTCCCAGTAGTGTAAGGATTTGTCCCAGTAGTTTGGCTGATTTGTCCCAGGCAATGTATGGTTAAAGTATAAGTAGTGGGGCAAAATGTTGGAAGAGTTTTAAGATTTGCCCCAGTAGTAAATTCCCAAAAAGGGTCATGAACTTTTTCGGGAGATGAATTCCTAAGAAAAGGTCATGAACTGTTTTCGGGAGGTGACTTTTTCGGGAGGTGTCTTTTTCGGGAGGTGATTTCCTAAAAAAAGGTCATCAACTTTTTCTGGAGGTGAATTCCTAAAAAAAGGTCATGAAGTGTTTTCGGGAGATGACTTTTCACGAGATGACTTCCTAAAAAAAGTCATCAACTTTTTCGGGGAGATGAATTCCCAGAAAAAGGTCAACAAAGTTTTTGAGAGACCAGTTCCAAAATTTTGTCCCAGTAGTCTAAATTCCTTAAAATATGCACTGATTCACGTCCCTGGTAACAGTGCCTGCAAACTGTTGTAGTGGCATTTGCTCCATCTATGTCTAGTCCAGAGACAAATAATTTCTGGAGGAACATAGTCTCTAGTCCAGAGGTTGCTCGTGCCTCAGACAGGGTCAACCTTCCAGATCGTGGAGCTGTGTTTGTGGTTGCATTGGTGCAAAGGGGCTAGTATTTTGTTGCAACTTTGTCCAATACAAGTATCCATAGAGGAGCTTGGGCTATCATTGAAGAAGCAGTGGGTCATGAGCTCGTGATGATTGGTTGTCGCCATCATGTCGTGGAGGTCATTCTCAATGGTCAATGTCTTCACAGCTCAGTTTGACGCAACTAGGGGACCCGTGATTCAAGAGATTCCAAAACAAATGGCCATACGTACAGCAAGTGAGCTACACACCCGCAAAAGATGGGTTCTTTGGTGATGAAATCACAGCCTACGAGGGGGGAGATGATATCATTTTACACAACTGCCTTCAACCACCAACAGCCCAGGGAGGATTACCTTGACCTTCGATTGTGACTCATCCTCCATGGTGATCTGTGAAGGCCATCAAGTTCCGAGCTGCAGGAGCAATACACCATGCTCATACTTTTCCAAGACCAGCCGATGCTCATGGCCAGAGAGAAAAGTAGAC
The DNA here is from genome assembly GCA_963556255.1 of Allolobophora icterica. NCBI lineage: Eukaryota > Metazoa > Annelida > Clitellata > Crassiclitellata > Lumbricidae > Allolobophora > Allolobophora icterica. Next base: position 45,064,871 of record OY744602.1, on the reverse strand, counting down.
TGACAGAGCTTTCCCTTTTTGTTGCACTTGTGCATGGCACTTTCTGGTATGAAGCTACAATGCCATCGAATGCTGCACGGAATGATGCCAAGATGCTTAGTCTGCTCAAGATGTATCCGAATCGCCTTGTTGCCGTTGCCGAGGCGGCAGCATTGTCTCCTACTCTATGGTACGTTTCTGAACACCTCATAGGACTGGCACTGTTCAAATGTCAACAGGGCCTTAGGAGCCAACCTCCAGCCTGCAAAGACTCCATCGGCTCTGTGGAGGGTGAATGCCACCAAAGTCACTAAGTTCTGGAGACTGTAGAACTTTGTGACCAAGCAAACCACGCATCTCTTCAAGTTGCTGAGCATCACAGGGAAGGAGGAGGCTGAGGTTTTCCTTTCAAAGGACCCAGAAGAATGGAAAGATGACGAGTCTTACAAGAAATTGAAAGCAAGAGTCCAAGCCATGAAGGTGGTCAATGACAGCACTGAATGTGGCATTGCGCTCATCCAGAAATGTAATGAAACGATCACAAAAAATAAAGATCAGAAGCATTTCTTGCTCCAATTTGTCAAGCGCCACCGCTAGCTCTACCCCCACCCCATCCAAGGCAGCCTTGACAGCTGATGATCACTAAAAGAAAAACATTGTAGGCCTAAACGGTTGCTGTGAATAGTTGCATGCCCACACTCTATCCTTCAGACTTGACAAACTACATTTAACCAGGTTTTAAATGTTGCATTCGTTCTGCATTCATTCGTGTCAATGTCAATAGTAACTTTTATCTTAAAGACTACTTTCAAAACTAATGCTTCTTACTGTTAACATTTCAGGATACCAGTTAACAGTTTTTCAATTGTTTTCTTATTGTTCACATCCTATTACTGAATGTCAAAAAATAAAAATAACACAAGGATGTAATTTATATCAAAATAAACTCATTATTTGCTGTTTTTCGCTGTTTATCCAAAAAGTGATAATTCATAGCGACCCCTAAATATTCTCAGATTGACTTCAAAATTTGTCACAAAATCCACAATATTACACGTAACAAGGGCAGCCATGTGGAGAAACAAATTTCTAAATTTTACTTTTTTGGACCACTCTAATATATATGACGGATCTATATATACATACGTAATATATATATACATATATCATTCATTATTTTTTATATTTATAATTTTCTTTATATATACAGTTTATTTCGTGTATGTATATGCGGTTGAATGATACCTGAGTGTCCGTTGTTGGTGACGGTGAATTGTCCACTGATTGGTTGGTCGTAGTTGGTGAAGACGAGGTCGAGTCCTTGGGCGTAGGTGGCTGAATGGCTGTCGATGTCTATTGGCGACTGATTCTGTCCGGCGCAGTTCGGATAAGTAGCAGACCAGTGATCCGGTCCTTTCACACGCACAAAGCACACGTAAGTTAAGTGCGGTAAGGTAAACTATGGCAAGGTCAGCTTTACTGAGCTACGTAAGGTAGGGTAAGGCATGGTATTGTAACATAATACAAAAAATTGCAAGGTAAAGTATGCAGTAAGATTAAATAAGGTAAGATGAAGCAAGGTAAAGTAATGTAAAGTGAGACTAGGTCTAGTCGATTAAGGTAAGGCAGCGCATAAAGTAAGATAGGTAGCATACAGTAATTTCAGGTATGGTAGGGTTGGGTATGGTAAAATTTAGGTAAGGTTAGGTGTGGTAAGATGCACTGAGATCAAGTAAGTACTGTAAGAAAAGTCAAGTCAGGTCGTAGCGTAAGACAAGGTACGGTGAAGTAAGGTAATGTAAGATACATAGGCAAATCAATCGCTCATTTGTTACTCTTCTACGAATATAAGTCCCGTTGGTTGAACGATATTTCGGCTGAGGTGCAAACACAACAGTAAAAATCTAGCCCACTGCACAATCAATCCCTGTAGGTTTTAATTTTAAAGAACGAGATGCTGGTTTCACCTCATGCCGCAGAATTTGACCATCGGACGCTGCATACAGGTGAGAATGGGTTAGCAATTAGCCCCAATGTAGGTAGTTCTTTGAGCGAAAGTGAGGAAATTCAGTCCTTCTTCTCACACGCCACAAATAACATGCTTTGAGAGTTAGGCCCTATATACGTGCGATGTATAAAATCTCCTACTAAAAGTGCAAAAGTTATAGATTAATGGCCCTATTTCTCTGTAACTATGACTTTCGATCCTTGGAAGGTTGTTTTTACACCATTGATCGTCAAATCTTGATTAGCAACTTGAAAATTACAGTGTAGGGTTTACGCGTAACTAATATTCAGTGGTTTACTGATTAGGTTACCTAACCAACAACCAGAAGTGTATTAGGTACAACGGTTATCTTTCTAACTTGTGCACTGTTCAATATGATGTTCCTTAATGATCAATGTAAGGTCCCCTATTGTTTTTAATCTACATGTAAATTAAGAAATTTCTAATACATTGGACGTGTTCATTTAAATATCCTGGTACACGATATTGGTGTGTTTCTTTCTGACAAAGATAAAGCTGCTATAGTTAAAACATTATTCATGAACTGGAAAAGTTTCTGATTAGTTGCGGACAAGTAGGCCTACATTATCGCTTATTTTGGATAAAAATAACTACAATAGGGCCTATATAAAACATATTTTAAGGTTTTTACCAAGTTGACTAATAGCATAAAAGTTTATTACAAATTGCTGAAGTAACTTCAACGCAGTTTCCAGGAAAACACAGGGCTTCTGTTTCTTTGAAGATAGGCATATGCTGGTCTAAAATATTTTAGAAATTTATCGAGTTTCTTATGTTTCGCCGAAAACTATACTTTTTCATTTCTGCCGCTTGTTGATAACTTATCGTACTGCAACAATATATGATTGTATGAGCCATTATAATTAATTACTCTTTTAAGTTGAATCGTAGAGTAGGCCTAATTCTACAGACACGAGCTGCTCTTAGAAATGCGGACTGCTGACAAGCCTATTTGACCTACTCGTTAATAAATTGGACTGTCAATCGAAACAGGAATTAGTTTGTTTATGCTATCCTTTTAAGGATAATCTACCATCAGCTTTCAGGTTTTTAGAACTGTTTCACGACCGTAGTAGAACATCTCGTAATATATATAAAATATCTCGAATTATTGTCAAGAAGTGAATATAAGCAAGATAAGCAAGACATAAAGCAAGATATAAGAAATTCAAATATAAGGATATTTTCCAATGTTGTTACATGACTATCTAGGCCTAGGCTACATGGAACTGTCTACCTCATCATTTTATTCATTCACCTAATCTGCATCTGCATGCAAGATAAACTTTATTTGGCAAATTGACGAGTTTACAGTTATATTTTAACATTTGACAACATTACTGTCTGATAATGAACAATAGTCTATTTTTATAACAAAACAGTTGACAAAATCCTCACTGAGGAACTAAACCAATTTACCACGTCAAGGTTTACCTTTTCGGGACACCGGATCACCCAAGGAGCTCTAGGTCAAGGATAGAGAGCTTTTAATACGTAAATCTCCTATACTTCTGAGATTTGATTATGAGTGATATAACCTATGCTCATTGGACGACACCGGCCCATTTATCAACTCAATAGGGGAAAAAAAAAGCTCAGATGAGCTTATCGAGTCCTCCTATTATAATTATAAGAAAATAATGGCTGGCAATAGACCGTCCATGTGTAAACTATTCACATCATTAGTTAGTACATCATTGTTAGTACTGTGGAAAAATTTGCAATTTTATCACGTCATTACTTTGCAATGAGTTATTATTTTGCCTTGAGTTATATGGCGCGGAGCTGCGCTGGGGATTTAATCGATTATTGTACTCGGTGAACTCAATTGTTGATGCGTGCCCGCCAGTACGCAAATTTGCTTGTTGCCGGGACAACCGGCAGGAGAAGTCATGACCGAATAGGCCATGACCACACAGGCCATAATCATTGACCACACAGGCCATGACCACACAGGTCATGACCACACAGGTGCTGACCGCACAGGTCATGACCATACAGGTCATGACCTAAAAAGAGTATTTAAGGTTTCGCAAAGGCGATTTCGGGGAATTATGATGATTATGATTTTGCTGAAAGGACATGCTGATACGTACTGATAGACACACGCTGATGCCTACGGAAGGACAGAAACAGGCGTAGAGCATTTCTGTTGTCGTCAAAGTTTAGTTTAATTCGTTTTTGAGTAGAAGTAGCTTTGAGAAGTGACTTCAGCTTCCAGCGTAAAAATAGATAAGAAAGGTGCTTAGTCACGTCAGAATCCGACGACCTTGTGAACTTTAAAGTTACTGTTTGCAGCATTTTCTTTGAATGTGACAACGTGAAGTTGTTTGATCATACTTATGATTGGCAATAATTTCGTTGAATTTGAAAGTAAATGACTTGTTGATTTGCAAACACAAAAGTTAAAACTGAATTGAATCGTATTCTTCTTCTTGAAGTAACTGTCGTAATTATTAAAGGACGGTCGGAACTCGCTTAAGCACCCTTGAATGTCACAAGGGGGCCGGCCCCTGGCATACTATTACTAGCTATACTCTTGGCCACTTATCATTCGACATCCTGGTACCTGAAGAAAAGAAATCGTGGACGGTGGTTCAAGAGGAAGAGAGAACTCCCGGAGTGTCTGTCCACAGACTCAGGGGGTTTCCTCTACAGTACAATCAGTCACAATGAAGTACAATAATAATAAATAATAATAATAATAATAATTATATTCTTTATTATTTCAAACCGACAGACGCAGTGAGATTACATTGAAACATGAAAGTACCATAAAGATCTTAATTAAACACACGGTTTGGCAGCCATGCAAGGCGCCGCCCTAGAGGGGGCTACGGGAATCGATCCGCGTACCTTGTGCTCTTCTGGCCATGAGTGTTACCACTAGGCCTACTCTATCCCCCTCCCCCAACCAGTCACAATGAAGTACAATCAATCATGCGAAATTAAATATTGGTTAATGTCACAGTTGCGAAATAGAAATTGGATTGCATAGAAATATATAACGATATCTGTCGAAACAAATCTCGACTTGCGTGGAAAATTTGTAATCATGTTTCAACATATGCTTAACAACCGATGTTGCCGCCCATGCAACCTATATGCAGCCCAGGTAACGAATATGCAATGCGATTTCCAGTGAACATCTCCAAAGGCGGTCCAACTTGGTTCTTTTTGAGTTTTCCTTTGACACTCAATGCTAGGCTTATAACTCACTATTTCACAGCACGTGAACCTGCTTACCCGAAGCTGTTACTATCAGCTTCGAGTAGTTTCTCGTTCTCTTTCACACGACGCTGCTGTGGCCCTTGTCCACGCTTTTGTTACTAGCCGAATTGACTATTGTTGCTCGATTCTTACCGGTCTCCCACTCGGTGTCCTAGGGCGTATGGATCGGGTTCTGCGCTCAGCTGCTCGACTCGTCGGGCGTATCCCAAGTACGCTCCTGTCTCTGCTTATATGCGCGATGTGCTGCACTGGCTCCCTATTGCTCAGCGTATTTCCTATAGGATCGCTGCCTTAGTCTCTCGCTGTCTTCTAGGCTGCCCTCCATCTTACCTTCGCGACCTTTGCCGCCCGGTGTCCGACGTCGTAGCGCGTCGGGCACTTCGCTCCTCGACCAGAGGAGAGCTCTTGGTCCCACGTGCCCGTTCTTCTACTGGGCAGCGCCGGGCCTTCTCAGTTGTGGGTCCCTCCACTTGGAATGGGCTCCCACTGGAACTGCGATTACTACCTCTGAACAATTTGCCTGTGTTTCATAGATCACTCAAATCTTTCTTTTTTGCCATGGCTGGACTGGGAGCGCTCCTGAGTAGGTATCTTGAAGGAGCGTTATATAAATTTTCAGAATGAATGAATTATTGTATCTATATCGCCGTAAAACAATTGGCGATCAGTACAGTTTGTTCAGTTCAGTTCAAGTTAGCACAGATTTTTATCCGTATTAGACCTATTGCAAGTGTTGCCAATCATTTGCATTTAAAGTGAAATTATTGCTTACCTGTTTCTCCATGGTAGGTCCAACCTAAAACAAATTCAACCATGATCAGCCTAATTTAAAAAAGATAAAACAAGATGAGGTAGGCCTAAGCTCAGATTAGGCCAGGTAAGGTCATGTGAGATTAGTGCAGGTGAGGTAAGGTCAGGCTAAGTAAGAGAGTCTAAAATAAGGTCAGCGGCGATATGACAAGCAAGATAATGTGAGGATCCGTTTAACCAATAGACTTTATAATTATTTTGACAACTATTGCATGAAAGTTAAAAATAAAATGTGCCACTATGTAACCCTAATACTGTCTGGCTGAACACCACGTTTGATCTGAATTGCTGCCATGCTTTGTCCACTGTTCTAATGTGAGTTTCAACGAAGTAAACGACCCTGAATAATAGCGCTATAAAATTTCATAGAATAGTCAAATTACTTTGATAAGTCATGGTCCACTTCCCAATTGTGAACCCTATTACTAATTGCTATGACTTCGATATAGGCCTACGCACCCTCCGATCTGACGAAACTGACGGCGAAGGCAGATAGCAGGAGCCCACCAATGAAACGACTAACGTCTCGTCCTCCAGCGACAGAACAAGCAGAAGCAGCAGCCATCATCTATTCGGTGTCGTCTTCCTGTAGCGAATCAAACGAATGAGCATCAAGCGCCTTTACATAGCGGCAGATCTTGCTTAGATCTTCTATTTTGGTCGGCGATTCAGGTACGCTGTTAAAGAAGTCATAGCTGCCAACAGCAGACACTGAGGCGTCATGCACTGGAATGCGACTATAGTGACACACTGTCTATAGTTATTAAGGGCCTACAGTAAGTTGTGCAGCCAGACATTTACTCGTGTTTATTCGCGGTCCACAACGACTGCAGTTCCTTAATGTGCTGCCAGACATTTTGTGTACGGCCAGAGTAGTTTGATGATTGCACCATCTGTGAACCAATGTAAGCGGAACGGTAAGGTTTTGACTACTCGTCGGCGCTTGATCCAAACCGGATCGAAGAGTGCCTAGGGTCAAATAAATCTCTTTCAGGTCAAGGACACGACTCGCCAGATCTGCACACACATGAACGTGGAACACGGTGACACGTACTTCAAAGTGTTTTTAGGATCAATCATATTTTGTCTTGAAAACCACGCGTCCATAAACAGACGCATCTCGTATTCGTGCTTATACTCATAAGAACGATATATGCCAACAGCAGACACTATTGTATAGCGATAATTGTTTGGCAATAGCCACAGGAGCCCACAGTCTAACAATGAATACTGAACTTGCTTGCTTATGATAGCTGTGTACTAAAGAATTTGGCCGAAGTCTGCCACAATGTTTCATTAACAGAAAGGGCATTATGGCCAATGGCCACACTGGGTTAGTCTTGCAAGACATTATTTCTAAGAGGCTATGATCTTACCACTGGTTGCGTTATGTTATAAACTAAGGCTTATTTCAAAGCTCGTATTTTATTACGTGAACTGTTGAATTAAGCTTAATATGCAAGTCTCATGCATCCGATTATTAAATTCTTAGGCATGTGACCGGCCATTGTATTGACTGATAATATAACCTGCAAGAAAACTGGTGAAGCAACAGTAATTTAAAAATACTAAGCCTATTAACTGCAACCTCAATAAAGTAATAATAGATATTATAATTTTTGGATATATTTTTAGTCAAATTAGTCAAGACAATATTACTCCATAATAGTCAAGTTGGACTTCACAAACCGCTTCAGCAGACTTTACGTATACGCTGTCCGCAGTATATGCAGTACTTATATTTATATCGGGTTGCGGTGTGTCAAGCCGAGAGACATTGCGTCTCATTTGAGGCGATTGATCGATCGCTCTCCTTGATCGCTCGCCTAGCAAAGGTACCGGGGACCGATTTACCTAGTCGAAGGCGTCGCACCGTCGGTCCTCACTCGACGAGTTTGAGTTTAGTTAGACTCTAAGACGATAGACGAACCTGGAGCCAGATCATTATTTTATCTACCTAATTTACATTACTTTAATTTACTTACTTGCGGCAGCGGTGAATGCGTGCCGTGACCTGTCCTAATTACTGCTGAGTGATCACTCCTACTTCGTGCAATATGATTGGACATAACAACACGGCCGACACTATCATTAGTATGCACGTCACTAATTTCGGAAATTATTTTAAACAATGGCGGGGAAGGTGAGCAAGTCGAATAATAATGGATTAATGTACAGCTGAGCACGTAACTGACGTGGAAATAAGGCGACTAGTTCGATGTCGATGTAGTCGAGATAGAAAACCGTCGAACTGTGAAAATTTTTAGTGCAAGTCCTGCAGAAAGACGCCGACAAAATTGGACTGGACTGGCAGTGCCGGCCTTAGGATATTTCGGGCCTCGTGCAAAGTATACTCTCGGGGTCCCCATGACAAAAGTCAAATTGTCTTTCATTGCTAATCATTTTAGTTTAGTAGATTGTGAACAGTAGAACAAGTCAAATTTAACTATACACGAGAATTCTGGGATACAGAGGAAGTTGATTTATTTTTTCGACAAACAGAAGATTTAATCGAAGTCATAATAATTATTATTATTAGGTTGTCTTGTTCAGGTTAATTTTCTGTGACATTTTCGCCCCCCCCCCAGTTTCGGGCCCCGCGCGACCGCACGGTTCGCACGCCCCTAAGCCGGCGCTGGGACTGCCGGCTGAAAGGTCAAGCCAAAAAATGAGTGTTCAACATATGCCTAAGGTTGTGAAACGTTGTGAAATCAGCCGTCATATGTCATCTTACGTCAATGGTAGGCTTCTTGTGAAAGTTCATTTATTCGTTCTGAGAATTTATATAGCGCCTCTGCCCAGAGACCTGCACAGCTAACGGAACTGAATTGAGGTAGGCCTACTACAGTGATATTTTCGTTAACGAAAACTAAAATTAGAAGTAAAAATAAATGATTTCGTTAACGAAAACTAGAAGTAAAAGTAGGAATTATTTCAGCAGAAAGAACGAAATTAGGAATTGAATTAGGAATTATTTGCCGAACTAAAATTATGAACGAAATTAGGAATTATTTTCAGAAGTAAAATCATTTTACTTCTTGTAGCGCTTAAGTTGAGATGGAGGCGAGCACCAGTAAAATTGCACGTGCTCCAAACAAAATCCATTGGAAAACTTCGGTTGAGATGAAGACGCTGCGCATACCATTTCTATTATCTTTGGTCTTCGTTGTCTAATAATTGTCACCACTTAATTGCGTACCAACGACCTCAGTTTCATACGCCATTTTATTTCGGGTTTGATCGTTAAATTGTAAAATTACGAGTTTATCGAGAATGTTGACCGGAAGGAAGCGAGATAGCCCAATTTTGGGTTTATCATTTCGACGACACTGCATGTGCAGGCAGATCTACATGCCAAGTACTAAACGGGGAAAATGATGGAATTTGTGGAACAGCACTAGCTGGAGAAATACAAGCAATATAGGCCCCTAAGTCTTGGAAGGGGGATAGATGAATGGTAACACGCTGGCATAGCCTAAGAGCATTAGATCTTGCCGACTGACTCGAATGAATTCCATCAGCGACTGCACAGCTTTTATTTATTTATTTATTCCGGATATTTCTATAGCGCCTCTCGAAGTCAACTACTACTCAGAGGCGCTCCCGACTACAGCATTTGATACTGTGCCGGAATTTTCACGCCGAAGCGCCACGAGCAATTGCGAGTGAAGGACTTGCCCAAGGTCCGTACGCAGCGGCTAGAGTGGGATTCGAACCTGCAACCCTTCGGTCACAAGGCGCCGAGCTTACTACTGAGCCACCACGCTATTCCGGGGGTCCGCTTTTGTCAAAGCAGTAGGGCCTACCCGGTTTCGCTTATAGGCCTATACTAGATAATTCTTCGTTTCGTATTAATGATAACCACACGACTCAAAATTCAGATTACCAGCATTGTTAGACTAACGCTTCACCCCTTGTTTTACTTCAAACAGTGTTTTCTTTCTCGGGACAGGTTTGGTGTGCTTCTCTCTGCAAGCGTTGCATAGGTACTTTGGTACCGGCCCGCTATTCCGGGGATCCGCTATTCCGGGGGTCCGCTATTCCGGGGGTCCGCTATTCCGGGGATCCGCCGGAATATACATACATTTAACATACATACATGAATACATACATACATACATGCATAATACATACATACATGCATACATACATGTATATGTATGTACATACAAGCATACATACATGTATGTATGTATACATACATACATACATGTTTGTATGTTTACATACATGTACAGTGTACACGCATACATTCATACATGCACGCATGCATGGATGTATGTATGCATGTATGTATGAATGTATGCATGTTTGTATGCATGTATGTATGTATTATGCATGTATGTATGTTGTATGTATGCATATTCCGGCGGATCCCCGGAATAGCGGACCCCCGGAATAGTGGACCGGAACCAGGTACTTTTACAGCACGGAAATTAATAATTATTTGGAAAACAAAATAAGAAGTAAAATTATTTGAGAACTAAAATAGGAATGAGAAGTAAAATTATTTGTGAAGTAAAATTAGAATTAGAAGTAAAATTCAAGAGCTCAGAACTGAATTAGAACTGAATTAGGAATTATTTTAGAAGTAAAATATCACTGGCCTACTAGATGAGTAATAGTATGGCAGCTATACGAATACGATTCACAAAATACGCCGTACACAAAAACTCCCGAGGTCGGCCGCGTATCGCTCGCCTACTCCATCCAGCGCGATCGATTTTCAACCCACCAACTATTTTCAAACAAGACGCTCTGCGAGAGATCAATAATAAACGAATATATATATATATATATATGTATATATATATATATACGGTGAGTAATCAAAAAACCGGAAAGCGTAAAGCTCCGACGTCATGTCTGGATATTCAACCAGTGCCAATTAAGACACGAACTGTCCGCCGACGCATTTGATCCGCAAGGAGAGTCATGGAAGGTCAGTCCTATGGTCGATAGGGTCGAAAGCAATTCCAACCTCACTGTGCAATCATAGACCACCATCCATGTTATTATTGGGAGGGCAAAAAACCAGTCGCAGGTGGGGCTTACATAATTAAACATAATTCATGCCGATAGCCATCAATTTTAATGAAATTTCAGAATAATGACGGTAGGCCTATACAGTATAAAATATGGTCTACAGATGTCGAATACATGATGTCAACGCGTTGCGGAAGCATGGGACGAAATGGATCAGCGCATCACTGATTGATGAGTCAGTCAAGCAGTGGCGTATGCGTCTTCGCGCATGCATGCATGGATACCCAAGGAGGTCAATTTGAACATAAACACTAACCTTCTTAATGCTGAGCAATAAATCAAATCAATTAAAATCAAATCAAATCAAATAATTCTTTATTGAAACCATATATAATGTACAATTATAGTAATGTGCTATCTGACGAAATTAAAGTAAAATATGCAGGGACACGCTTTGAATGACTCGCCAAGATGAACCTGTGGCCCTTACACCAAGGCAAAAAGGTGACTCCGCCAGGCCCCTTACAATCCAATCTAGACAAACCAGTTGGCTCTTTGGTATTTGGAAAACCCGAACGCGTAGGACTCGGACGTCATGCCTTAATATATATATATATATATATATATATATATATATAGTATAGATGCTATATATATACATTCATATATATATATATATATTGCATCATGCCAATATAAACACCTTCGCCATATTGCCTATTCCTCGGAACGTCGACTTGGCCAATTCACCCTTTTGTCAGAAATCGTACCTCAACAGGGTGATCCGCTTGGTTCGCTCCTTTTTGCCTCACATTGCAATCAATCTTGCAAAATCTATAATCTCATCGATATAGTTTTTGATTACTTAGATGATCTTACCCTGGAAAGAATTATTCATTGTGATTGGAGACCAAGCAACGATAGAGCGAGAATGTGGTTCGTTAAGGCTACTACTTCATCGCTCAAAATGTGAGATCATTTCGTAGTCTTCTTCGCCAAGAAACCCCATAATCCTCGACCAGTTCTCGACAGTTTGGCCTGGAACGACCTCCTTGCTGGGGCCCACTGTCTACCTCAGAAGCTCTCTCAGCATGTGTTGAATCTCTATGGACGGTACTTACTTTGGCAATGTCTAGATAAGAAAGAATTTTTCAGGCGTTCACTAAGCTCTGTGAAATTACTGCACACTGCGATGCAGCCCATGCATGGCCAATTTTTGGCCATCCTCTTCCGGATAGATATGACTCTCTCGTATAGGCGAAGATCTTTGCTTCAAATTCGGAACCTTACCTTGTTCGACGATCAATGGCTTCAGGCTTTTCTTTAGGCTAAGGCTGGAGTATTGGGCAATTATCGGATTGATTGGCTTGTGCTTCCTACCTTTCTTTCTTCTGCTGCGAATAGACCTACCTACGTTTTCCAATCTTCCATTCTGTGCAAAGTGCAGTCCAACAATGACGCACACGTTAAAGAGATGGTACAACATTGTTGCGTACATATCCAAATTTAGCATCCAGACAGTCACCTTGCTCATTAAATAACCTAGTGAGATCGGACACTAATTCAGAAAGTTGCAACCTGGCTCTTGTCGCCTCATGTATCTATGCCTACCATCGAGGTCGTGTTAAAGCGATCTCTGAATCCTAAAAACCTGTGGCTGGCTTTTCGTCCTCCCAATAACTACCTGTGGTCTACGATTGGACAATGTGGCTCTAAGAATTGCTTTCGGCCTTAGCCGTATGACTGACCTTGCATGACTCTTCTTGCGGATTAACTGTGACGGCGAACGGTTCGCGTGGATTCTCTTGCGGTCTTGGCGCTGGTTGAATATTAAGGTATGACGTCCGAGTCCTACGCGTTCGGGTTTTCCAAATTCCAAAGAGCCAACTGGTTTGTCTAGATTGGATTGTAAGGGGCCTGGCGGAGTCACCTTGGCGCCTTGGTGTAAGGGTCACAGGTTCATCTGGCATATCACTGTAACTGACTCTGTGGTTCTTTCTTACTTCCAAGCAGCTGCTACATCGACGGTTCACCAGTAGAACTGGTGGTACTCAGAAAATACCAAGTATCGACAACTCCTCTCAGCATACCACTTTATACCGCTAGTATTCGAGGCCCTTGGTTCCTTTAAATAGCAATGGCTTTTCAGCACACAAATATCTGAAGACCCTAAAGAAATTAGCTACCTATCCCAACGCCTTGCAATTCCCATAATTAAACGCTTCCATACTGTCACCTTCCGTGTCACTGTTGCTCAGGCGGAACTTGACGAATTGTAGCAGCTCAAGGCGTGATTTTCTGCATATTAGGGCCCTATGGCGTGCACGCTCTACAGGCCTAAAATTGTTATGTCAAATACGTTGATGTCTAGTTTTAAGCGGTATAGAACCAGTAGCACTTGTAAATAGTCGTCGATTTAGTCCAAATAGGCCATTCATCTTAGATTTCTGTAGCAAATCAAACGAGTGTTCATGAAACGCCTTTCTATGGCGCAGATCCTGTTTAGGCAGAAGGCTTGTAGGCCGGCGATTAAAGTACACTGCTGAAAGAAATATCTGCTAACAGCAGACACTGATTAAGTCAGCGCTGGAATGCGCCCATAGTAACACACACACACACACACACACACACACACACACACACACACACACACACACACACACACACACACACACACACACACACACACACACACACACACACACACACACACACACACACACACACACACACACACACACACACACACACACACACACACACACACACACACACACACACACACACACACACACACACACACACACACACACACACACACACACACACACACACACACACACACACACACACACACACACACCTACACACACACACCTACACACACACACACACACACACACAACCAGAAGATTACTTAGAAGTTGCTATAAACTAGGGAATGCAAACCCGACGGTTTTTTACAAACCCGGGTTTCCGGTTTTGGCGCCAGTAAAAACCCGGGTACCCGGGTTTTTACCGGGTTTACCTAACTTTACATGATAGGTATTATTGAACTATGCTTTGCGATAAGAACAACGTCGTTGTATTTATTTCTATAGCGCCTCTCGAAGTCTACTGCTACTACTCAGAGGCGCTCCCGACTACAGCATTTGATACTGTGCCGGAAGTTTCACGCCGAAACGCCACGAGCAATTGCGAGTGAAGGACTTGCCCAGCTACAAAGTCCAAAGTTCTGCAGATGACAAGGGTCATCTACGTCTTTGTGTTTGAGCAGGTTTATCTTATGCTTGGGCGGGAGATGAATCTGCATACATAGTGTTGAACCGCCGACAATTTTAAGTTTCGATTTACATAACTGGCACTGAGCCGTCTGTTCCACAGAATCGCGAACGATAAAGTGTTCCCAAACACCGCGCTTTAAATTTGCTGATTTATGCATTGCTTTTTAAGTCACTAAATTTATATAAGAACAGTTTACCGCTACCATGCGAACTGGATAATAATAATAATAAGACGTTTTATATAGCGCCGTAGCAAAGCCGAGGCCGAAGAAAAGGACGCTGTAGATGGCGACGCCGGAGGGTGGTGCACCATAGAAACTCGGACTTCGCTGGATTTAGTTTGAAACGGTTAGAAGCCATCCATACTGAAATGCGTTCAGACAGGTAATGTCACGAGTTAACAAACTCAACATTCGGCCTTGTCACTCGTTGTGTGAAATGTGAAGCCTCACTCATATAACGTCACGAATAAACAATTGGAACGAGCCGATAAATAAGTAAGTAGAAATAGTATTACGTAACTAGTGTATTTGCCCGTCATATTATGACGTCATATTATAGGCCTATATGTATCGTTGGTTATCGCCGTCGTCAAGACAAACGGTTTATGTTTCACAATAGAACAGAACCCGTTTGTGACGTATCGTCCCCCGACAGACGGACACTATATGGATATTATATATGTAGATACCAAGTGCAGTGCTAACCCTATATTGCCATTACTCTGCATTTGTGAGTTTCACGGCGTGAACGACGATGAAAGTGACGCTGTTCAATCACGCCAAACCCGGGTTTCAAACGCGGTTTACGATGACGTAGACAGGTTTGGCAGATGTCCCTCACTTTGGCTGTGGGGGCTGTGGGGTCCCCATACTTGCGTTCGATGCAGAGGACAAGACTGGACGTGCGGGTCCAACCTGTCACAAAGGGGACATTACTTCCGTCCAGTCTCAAGAGCGGAAGCTGTCTTCGTCTAGGGTGGAAGAGATGAAGCTGTTGGGGCTTATGCGGTGCTCAAAGTTTGTATTACGCTCAAACATAATTGTTTCACCTGCGGGCCTCCTTTGTTGTTGTCAATCTTTCGAGTTTCGCTGCAGTTGTAGTATATTAATGATAGTGATATGCATCCGAAATAGGCTACATTTATATTGTTAGGCTACATTTTAATATAATAAAATAGTAATGAAAATTTAATGTCATTGTTCAAACCCGGGTTTCAATCGCGGTTAAACCCGGGTTTTCGGGTTCCGAAAAATCCCGGGTTACCCGGGTAGGCAAAACCCGGGTTTGCATTCCCTACTATAAACGTATATAAATAGAAACTCTTGTTTACTCATGCTAAGTTATTATCTCATTATTTCAAGATGCAAAACGTTCGTTAATTAAAATCGTTTCAGAAATGTTTATATCCTAAAACTTTAGAAAGTTTTTGGAGTAACAGAAGACTTTCTGGAGAATAAGCTTTTACCAAACAACGCAGATGCAGTACTTACAGCTTAGTAGGATAACTGAAGTTTAAGTCTCAGTGGAATGCTAAAGCTCAACTGGTTTCACGAAAAAGGTTTATTGCAATCTTAAGACTGTCCTTTTTAGCCGGGGCTGGGTCAGGAGCGCTCGTGAGTAGATACCTGAGGAAGGGGCGCTATATAAACTCTTGCAATAAATGAATGAATACCGAGTTAATACTCGTGGCCGGCTCAAGAACCAGATGCATTCAATTCGCTTCGAGTACACTCAATGCCGACATGGAATACACCCCGGTTATAGTATTAATGTCATCTGCTGAAAAAGAATTTTTGCATGATCTCCTCCAAGAATTAGGGTCGCTTCCAACCCCGTCAGTTGTGCTAGTGTAATTATATTGTGTATGAATTTTAGCATTTTCTTTCACGATTCACTTTGTGGGTTACTAATACAGTAATGCTCTGGTTTATTTATTGTGAGATTTGTGACCATGTGAATTACATACTCATTAATTTGGTGATGTCATCGCTTTAAGGAGTTTAAGCTTTCTATTGCATTTTTGAATCTTCTAAGTTTGCAAAATGCAGATAAAATATTCATTGATCAAACTGTTCAAAGTCTACCCCCTCAGTCTTTTTTCTACAGTTATCACTCTGATTTTCTTATGTGCACGCACTCACAGCACCAAAAGTCGACTTGTTTAAAAAGTATTATTTTACAGTGACAATGTTGACTATAGGCTATCTGAGCTTCATCAGAAATTCAGGTTCATAGGAGACGAATTCTTCTGTGGGTAACCATACCGATATGTCTGCCTTTTGCTATGTTAATTGTCTCCAAACTGTACAAACTGACGAATGATTTCAATCTGATTTGAATTGGCTTTAATAGTTAATTATTATGTATGTAGCCTATCTGGCTCTTTGTAAAGCACCTTAATTAGGTCTTCTTGGCAAGCTGACTTGTTAAGTAGGTTTCTGATTTAACTCGGCTTTTCAAAATTCTTCATTCTCCTCTGTCCTGGCGTATTTGCGTCAGAAATAATTAATAGTTCTGGGCCTTCGCTACCATAGGCTGCCTCTGTATCTACTGTCTGGTAGGCCGTATTGACCTGACTACAGCTTGGAATATATATATATATACTCCATCGGTTGATGCATTGCGCCTTATCGTAATCGTAGGCCTAATCAATATAATTGTCCAGCGCTCGTGAATAGGCTGATGCCCTGCGCTTGGCCTTCGAGTGGCGCTTTAGAAGTGTGGAGATTACATTTGTTATCTATAGGCAGATGATAATGATTTTGTATATTTCTCAATTATTAGATCTCAATAATATTCACAAGTATCGAGTCGTTATAATAATACGTTAGTTCGGACATATAATTTCTACTCATAACTTAACTTTCAGTTCGTGAGGGATTATTTCTACCGCGGGTAATGAATATTAGCAACGTCAGTGCATCAGAATCAATGACGCACCGTTTGTTACGTCACGCAATCCCAGCTAATGTGTTGCTCACTTCAGAACCGAAGTAAAATCAAAGGAATTACTTTAAATGGAAATCTGCTTTATTCAGCCGAAGTTTTAATGAAACTTTTAATTTGGAAATTACAGTACAGTGCAATGAATATGTATTTTGGCTATTTAACAGGCCTATATCTATTCACAAGAAAGATATTAAGCTGCAGACATAAGTTTATTAATATTACGCATACTGGATTTAAAATAGTAACAGTTTGTAGGTTAAGCACGCCTTCCGAACTTCGTGGTGCATGGTTCGTTGAGGTGGAGGACTGATCCTCTAAACGCTTCTTAAGACGGATCTACCATTCAGAGGCTGGATCGGTCTGGTATTGTCGACAAGGGCCTCGTCTGGCGTCCCAAAAAAGTTCGAATGAAGCACTCGAAATTTCTTTGCCTGCCGAAAAAAGATAACGCGACCAGCTTTAGAATGCCAACAATACACATATATCGAGCTCACAAAGTTACTCAGACGGATAGGGTCATGTAGTTTTGTTCCACAGGAACGACACGTAGGATGATTTATATTTCACCACTCAACCGAAAAAATATCCAAAAGCATGAGAAACGTCAGCAACATCCTTTAATCATCATCGTCTTTATGAATATTTAATATCATAATTCATGAGCATCATAATAAGTCACCAGCAACACCATCAGCACCCCCATTGTTCTCGCCTTTGTTATCGTTATCATTTATATAAAAAGTCATCATTATAAGTAGTGACAGCAGCAACAGCACGTGCTGAAAGGTCATCTGAAAAAGGTGGTGCTCGAGGGAGATGGATCTGTGAGGGATACCTGAATCTTGGAGCCTTGTTGTCCTCGAGACCAAGGTCTTGGTTTCGAGTGCACTCGAGTTCGTTTTTAAAAGTCTTGGTCTTGAGATCAATAATCTTGGGGGTCAAAGTCTTGGTCTTGGTCTTGAGGTTCGAAGTCTTGGTCTCGCAAGACCAAGACCAAGCTGTCAGTATGAATAGTCAGACGCGGCTGTCAAAATTAACAGCCATTTAACAAAACTCAAGAATTTAAAAATTTGTCAAGCATGTTTGCGTCATACGACAAATATCTACGGACGGATACAAATCTCTTGTTGGTCAGGAAAACCTATCAGTTATGCTGTATCTGGAAGCCTTGCCGAGACTTGTTACAGAAGCCAAACGGTCTGATAAACCATCGGAGGATTTCAAAAAGATTCACGAGCTGTACAGTTACATCCAGTGCTTGAAAAGCTACTGTGAATGCCAGCGACTTCACCTGTAAAACGTATTTTTTTCACATGGCGGAATTTTTTATGAGATCCCACAAGGCACGTCTTAGTCAGAAAATTCTGAGCAAATTGGTTTTTATAAAATACAAGAGGAATGTTGGTATAACATTTTGCACGAAGGACTTTTGTAAATACGAATTCGGAATTCTCTGCAGTCTGCATTTAGAGTTAATTTGCTTGAATGAAATAGGCCTAAACTGCTCACGTTTTCATTAAAATAGCGAGTATTCCGACTTGACAATTTTTAGCAAGGAATAAAAGTCTGGATATGATTGTTACTTTTGGGGTCTTGGTCTCGGTCTTGGTCTTGAGGTTCAAAGTCTTGGTCTTCGTCTTGAGGTTCGAAGTCCTGGTCTTGGTCTTGAGGTTCAAAGTCTTGGTCTTGAGGTTTGAGGTCTTGACAACAAGACTGGGATTGGGATCTTGTGCTTGATGAAGGATTGCCAGTCAAAACTATCAAGTTTAGTGTCAACAACTCCCATCATGACTCCAAACAAGGTAGATCATCTGCAGGTCAATTCCTTGAAAAGGTTAGGGCTTCTGGAGTTTATGACCCAGAACAAAGTAAGTGACATGGAGACCATGACCCCTAGCTAAGTTGGTTTTCTGGAAGCCATGACCTTAAACAGCGTAGGTTGTCTAGAGGTCATTCATTGGAACAATCTGCATGTTTACAATCTTGAGGAAGCTGCGGTATGTTAATCGCTGTCCCACACATATTTAACGCGTATTTAACGCGTAATCAGATGACCATGGCACGGATGTTACTCCATTAAGCTTCCAAACTAAAACAACACATGGGAAAATGCGCTCTCGCACCTGTGCACCAGTGATGGCGACCGGCGACCTGAAGACCGACCAGATGACACTTTCGTAACACGCGGGTGTTGTTAGGCTTCCGCGATAGCGAAAGTAGTCCTCGTTCGACGCCGGAAATAGAGATTGAATGCTGAACGAAGGCATTGTCGTTACATCACCTGTTTACGTCAGACATGAAGATAATAATAATACTTATATTCTTTTTTATTTCAAACCGACAGACGCAGTAAGAATACATTGAAATATGAAAGTACAATCAACATCTTAATTAAGCACACGGTTTGGCAGCCATGCAAGGCCCCGCCCTAGAGGGGGGTTACGGGAGTCGATCCGCGTACCCTATGCTCTCCTGGCCATGAGTGTTACCTCTACTCTATCCCACCCTACCCATAACACAATATAAATGGGCTAAATCTGTAAATTACTTTCTCCTGCGAACAGAACTAAGATGACACTTTCGTAACACGGGGGTGGAGATGTACTCTGGTTTGTTAGACAGTTTCACGGAATAATTGTAGACAAATTTGAATGATTGAAAACTGGAAATGAAGAATGCAAAGAAAAATGCAAAGAAGAAAAAGGACAAAAAGAAGGACAAAAAGAAGAAACAGAAGAAGAAATAGAGCAAATAGTGTAAAAATATATAGTCAGAGGCAGAATGTTTCGTGTACTTTTACTGTTGTAGCAACAGCTAGTAATGCAATGCAATGATGTTCAATGCATTACATTGAGTCGAAGATCGTACAAATTAGCTTCAACATACTAACTAGACAAATGCCCAAACAAGTTTCTTCTGTAGCAATTGATTTTTAGGATTATTTTAGACCTTTATACGGCATACCATCATGCCTCTATGCCTAATAACTGAGACCATAGGTGTATTTAAATTTTTTAACCAATACAAATATTTAGTCCTTTACAATTATGGAGGACTTTATAATCACGTAAGCCTATAATCATATCGGTCTGTAGACTGTGCCTATTACCTTCGTATGGAATATTTGGAAAGTGACTTGCGAGATCGTCAATCTCCGGGAAGTTCGCCAAATCGTCCACCTGAAGATAGGAACCACAGAATGAAATTGTCATGATTTCTGCGGACGCCCCGCGCTGATAGGGGAAGAGGCAAATAACCTCCACACTAGGAGGAAGAAATAACAGATGATAACAAGCTTAATAAGAGTTGAATTTAACTGTAGGGCAGCCTGCAAGGCGCCCATCTGTCCTGCTGCTCATTTTGCAGTCGCCCCTTAGGGAGTGGAAGGCTGAGACAATCTTATGGGGCTAGCGGGTATCGAATCCGCTTCCTTCTGATCTTCGTGCGAGCATGTTACCATTCCACCATCTCTTTTATTTTGGCTCCACGTGGGCATACTGGCAGGTGTGTGAGCTGGTTTAAGTTATATTTGGAAGATGGCTTGGTTTGTTCGTGGCAGCCTTCTGGGGCGGGGGGGGGATAAGGATACAAGAGAAGACTCCAACCGAACACAAACAGGGTGAGGTAACTATGGAATGCAATCGTTAGGTAGAATCCTACTGTGAAGTTAAATAGAAATTTAGTTGTTTCGCTGTTGTCAAGAGTCTACGAGTCGTAGTTCTAGTGATTAGCGACATCTTATGGCTGCCAAAAACGTTGACGTCACCCTCCTCCATTTTCAAGGCATGGAACTGGCACTATCTGGCACTATTGGCACTGCGGGTAGTGGCGGAGTTTCAACGTTAGTTGATATATTCGTCTCTTCTTTTGAGCTAGAGGGAATGACAATATTTAAGGAGTTGTTTGAATGGTGAGGCACCCATTTATTCGATGAAAGGCCTATGTTGCCCTGATCACGGCGCACTTACTGTATATACCTGGGACACCAGGACAACAGCCTCAGTCCAAGCATGGTAGCATATTTTCCGTAGTGAGCTTTGTGTTGTGTAATTAATTGATTTGATTGATTTTGGTGGAGTTCACTGATTGCTTGAAGTGTGTCGCTTAGCACAGTTCACTTTTATTGGACAGTACATGTAAACGTGTGTGAAGATTAGTTTTGATGTTTTCCCAACTAGACAGTAATTGAGGTAATTTCCTTACCGGATCCCATGAAAGATATGCAATGTGTACGGACAAATTCTTAACAGCCAGATTTAGACCCACTGGCCGTGGGTCGCTACATTACCTGGGACGTGGCAACCAGCGGCACAAGTTCTGGCATGGCGATCTTATTCTACATTCTACCCATTAGGGGCTGTAACCCGGCAGGTCCGATCAGAATAAAGTTGGAATTTGCAACAGCATATAATAGGCCTGTATATTTGCGTGTGTGTATTATTGCCTATCGGTTAGGTGTTCTGCTATGTGTTGTGGATTGGATTGGTCACACGCTTCATGGTTTGTCAGGGAAGCCTCAAAGATGTATTTAAGGAAGAACACTGCGTATTCGCATCGTCAGACTGGAGTTAGGTTTGGCTTCTTGAAATCGTTTGTCTGTTAGATGCAACTTGCCAATCTCAATGACATGTCGTAATTTGCTCTCCGGTGTTGATGACATTTGCAGTTGTTTTCGAGTCACGTTAGGTTTTGTCGCTAGGTTGGCTGACGCAAAATAATAGTCTTCGTCTCTCTTGTTGAAAAGTTATACTTCGCATGTGAGTAGCTGAATCAAGTATTGTTTTATACTGAACCTGGGCCTCTGAGGCTGAGCGGTTTATCTCTAGGCTTAACGTGTTACAATATAATATACATAGACCATATATATATTTCTTTATATACTTACATCGACTAAAATTCCTAAAACGGCCAAGCCATCAGTCTTGTCGGCGGCGGTCGTTAAATCCGGATAGAGGTCGCTGTTGTAGTGAACCAGATGAATCTACACAACAACATCATTTTAATTGTCTTTGTTTTCACAAGAATACTCCTCCTCCTTCTTCTTCTCCTCCTCCTCCTCCTCCTCCTCCTCCTCCTCCTCATCATCATCATCATCATCATCATCATCATCATCATCATCATCATCATCATCATCATCTGCATTGTCAGAAGATAATGGATCCCATTATTTTTAATCTCATCCATAGATAAATTACAAATGTTTTCACATTGTCAAGCTTAATTTGTATTTTAATAACGTCAAAAATAACCATCGTGGTTATTATCATCACCGTCGTCCTTTTCGTCGTCGTAATCATCATCATCATCATCAGCATCATGATCATAGTGATCTACTCAGTCAGATCCATCCAAAGAGATAATACAACAGTTGCTTTGCAATTTGTTGCTCTTTCAGCGCCAGCTGTCGTTGCCATAAGAACACATTTTCATTATGTTACAAACGGTTGCTAAGATAACTACCTCCATTGCATGGAACATGTTGTCGAGGCTGTGTTCAGATCCGAACGAATTTTTGCTGCCCCAATGGAAGTGGAACTGGGCCAACGTGTATGTGTTCGGCAGCAGACCCTGGCTTATGGTTACTCCAGAGCCACTAGGAATGCTCACCATGACTAAAAACGCCACCCGACAGAAAACACACGTATTAAAATGTTATCGGAGTAACTGCGAATTGCATCGTGGATATCGATGTGACGAATCATGACTGAACAATTGACTGGTTGTTTGCTTGCTTCACTCTTGAATCTGTGTATTAATTCGTGAATTCATTACTCGATGGTCATTGTATTTATCAGCCTGTGGTGTAGAAAAATAATGATAGTTTATCCACGCCGCTTTTAGATAGTTGGATTTTTATATTGTGACTTGGAAATGTTTTTTTAACTAAATATAACTATCGGATTTCCACCTTTTAGGGCCTATCTGATTTTAATTTGATACAGATGTAGGCCTAATTTATTCCTTTCAACCGAGTTCGATCAGGTTGTAGTTTTAAAACGCGACACTCTTTAGAATTATATCTGCAAGATTGCCATGTTGAGCGCTCTTGTGATATTCTTAACGGGCGCTTTACAAAAGGTCAGATACATAATATTATACAGGGTGGGCCAGCATATATGAACCGACTTTGCACACATATAACTCCGCCAATTTTTGTAAGTTATTTATACTTAATGCGTCAAATTAAAGATATTTCACTCTAGTATTAAGATTGAAGCACATTTGTTATTGTAGCTTTAGCCTACATGAGGCAGATCGTGACATAAAAAAATCATCGCTTTTGCAGTAACTAGCTAATAAAATGACAATTTTAACAGTAACTGCACACAAAAATGAAACCATATAGCCAGAAATTTGTACTGTACAGCAAAATTAATTATTAATTATGAGATAGTCTTTTCTAATCAAATGAATGTTCAATATGTCTACCACGTGCTGCAACAG
Organism: Allolobophora icterica; assembly: GCA_963556255.1. Taxonomy (NCBI): domain Eukaryota; kingdom Metazoa; phylum Annelida; class Clitellata; order Crassiclitellata; family Lumbricidae; genus Allolobophora; species Allolobophora icterica. Next base: position 45,041,156 of record OY744602.1, on the reverse strand, counting down.
CAGCAGCTATTCGACATGCGTACCGATTCGTGGTCTACAACGCGAAGTTCATGTCTCGTAAAGTTTCAATATCAGACGATTCAACGTATTTTTATTCCATCCTCTGTTAGGAAACTCTTTAATCATTTGAAACGCGTTAAATCCCTTATCAGTTCGCAAAATTCGAATCAAAACTCGACCGTCGTCTGTCAACGGCGCCATATTGCGTCGCTAATGACAACAAAATATGGTAGCTAGCTAGGGCTGTTTCAAACATTTCCTTAAAATGTAAACTAGTACCAGTTCGAATTTTTCAAAGCTAATACCAGAGTGAAATATCTTTATTTTGACGCATAAAGTATAAATACCTTACAAAAATTGGCGGAGTTATATGCATGCAAATCGATTCATTTATGCTGGCCCACCCTGTACATATATCACTCATTATTTTATTTTATTTTATTTATAATAACGATATAATTTTCCTTATATATTCAGTGTATTTCGTGTATGTATATGCGGTTGAATGATACCTGAGTGTCCGTTGTTGGTGACGGTGAATTGTCCACTGATAGGTTGGTCGTAGTTGGTGTAGACGAGGCCGAGTCCTGAGGCATAGGTGGCTGATTGGCTGTCGATGTCTATTGGCGACTGATTCTGTCCGGCGCAGTACGGATAATGAGCAGACCAATGATCCGGTCCTTTCACACGAACAAAGTACACGTAAGTTAAGTACGGTAAGGTAAACTATGGCAAGGTCAGCTTTACTGAGCTACGTAAGGTAGGGTAAGGCATGGTATTGTAACATAATGCAAGAAAAAATGCAAGGCAAGGTATACGGTAAGATGAAATAAGTTAAGATAAAGCAAGGTAAAGTAATGTAAAGTAATGTAAAGTAAGGATAGGTCAGGTCAATTAAGGTAGGACAGCGCAAAGTAAGATAGGTAGCATAAGGTAGGCCTAATGTCAGGTAAGGTAGAGTTGGCCCCAAGGTAAGTAGTTCTTTGAGCGAAAGTGAGGAAAGTCTTCTTCTCAGACGCCACAAATAACATGTTTTGAGAAGTAATACATGCGATGTATGAATCTCCTAATAACAGAGCAGAAGTTATATATAAAAGGTCCTAAGAATGTTTCTGTATGCTAACTATGACTGTCGATCCTTGGAAGGTTTTTACGCCGTTGATCATCAAATCTTGATTAGCAAATAGAAAATTACAGTGTACGGCTTACGTGTAATTAATAGGCCTATTCAGTGGTTTAGTGATTAGGTCTACCTAACCAGCAAGAAGTTATTAGGTAGGCCTACAATATGGTTATCTTTCTAACTTGTACACTGTTCAATGTGATGTTCCTTAATGATCAATGTTAGGTCCCCTATTGTTTTAATCTACATGTAAATTAGCAAATTTCTAATAAAGAAATCGGACGTGTTTCATTTAAATATGCTGGCAGACGATATTGGTGTGTTTCTTTCTGACAAAGATAAAGCTGCTATAGTTAAAAACATTATTCATATTCTGGAGAAGTTTCTGATTGATTTCGGATAAGTAAGCCTACATTATCGCTTATTTTGGAAAAAATAACTACAATTAGGGCTTTGTTCAGCCGGAACGGCGTTCCGGCACCTTTTCAGCCACCAAAAAATAATTTATTTATTTTAATAATAAAAACAATAATTTAGCTATTTTAATTTAATTTCAGTGTTGTGAACTGTTTTCAGTGCTTATTGAGACCCCTCCCAACTCCAATCCCGTATTTCTAGGGATTTTAGCCCTTCCATAATTGTGCAGTTCCGGAACCTTTTTCTCTAGAAAAAAGCACTGACTACGATATATGTTGTATCATAGTGCAAGGCTTCAACCAAGATGAACAATGGCATTAAGGTTTATTACAATGCACCTAACTTCAACGCAATTTCCATGAAAACACATGGCTTGGGTTTCTTTAAAGATAGATCTATAGTCCAGTCTAAAATATTGGAGTAATTATCGAGTTTCTTGCGTTCTACTGAAAACTATAGTGGGCCTACTTTTCTGCCTCTTGTTGATAACTTATCCTACTACAACAATATATGATTGTATGAGCCATTATAATTAATTACTGTTTTAATTTGAATCGCATAGTAATTCTAAAGAAACGATCCGTTCGTAGAAGTAGGCCTAATTCTTTATAGTTCGTAGAAAATATTGGAGTGATTTAGCGAGTTTCTTACGTTCTACTGAAAACTATAGTGGGCCTACTTGTTCATTTCTGTGTCTTGTTGATAACTAATCCAACTGCAACAATATATGTTTGTATGAGCCATTATAATTAATTACTGTTTTAATTTGAATCCCACTGTAATTCTAAAGAAACGATCCGTTCGTAGAAATGCGGACTGCTGAAGGGCCTCTTCTAGACAGGAATTATGACCTAGGCGTTAACAAATTGGACTGTCTATCGAGACACGAATAATCTGCTACCATCAGCTTTTACGTTTTTAGAACTGTCACACGACCGTAGTACATCTCGTTTGAATTATTGTCAAAAAGCAAGCAAGATAAATATAAGGATATTTTCCAGTGTTGCTGCAGGACTATCTTGTCTCAATCATCAATTATTCACTCACCTAATCTGCATCAGTGAAATTAATGGTGATTAACGTCACAATTGCGAATAGACACTCGATTGTGTAGAAAATGTTTAACGATAAGCCTATCTGTCTAAACAAATATGGACTTGCGTGGAAAATTTGCAATCACGTTTCAACTGCCTAACAACTGATGTTGCCGCCCATGCAACCTATGTAACCCATGTAACAAATATGCAACGTGGTTTTTAATTGGACATCTCCAAATAGCGGTGCCAACTTGGTTCTTTTGGAGTTTTCCTTTGACACTCAATGCTAGGCTTATGATTGTATCTATGTCGCCGTTAGACAATTGGCGATCAGTACAGTTTGTTCAGTTCAGTTCAATTTGACACAGATTTGTGTCTGTATTAGGCCTATTGCAAGTGGTGACAATTATTTGCGTGTAACATGAAATGGTGGCTTACCTGTTTCTCCACTGTAGGTCCAACCTAAAACAAATTCAACCATGATCAGCCTAATTTAAAAGATAAGGCAAGATGAGATAAGCTCAGTTGAGGCCAGGTGAGGTCATGTGATATTAGTGCCAGTGAGGTAAGGTCAGGTAAAGTAAGAGAGTGTAAAATAAGGTCAGGTCCGATATAACATGCGACATAATGTAAGGATCCGTTTGACCAACAGAACTTATAATTGTTTTGACAGTTATTGTATGAAATTAAAACAATTATAATGTGCCACTATGTAAACCGATATAGGCTGTCTGGCTGAAGACCACGTTTGATTTGAATTTCTGCCACACAAAAATGTAGTACAAGATATTCTGGACATGCGTTGTCCACTGTTCTAATGGGAGTTTCAAGAAAGTAAATGGTCCTGTATAATAGCGCTATGAAAGTTCCAAGACCGACTGATAAGTCATGGTCCACTCCTGCAGTGTGGGCCGTGTTACCCATATAGCTATGACTTCGATATAGGCCTACGTACCCTCCGATCTGACGAAACTGACGGCGAAGGCAGATAACAGGAGCCCAACAATGAGACGACTAACGCCTCGTCCTCTGGAGACATAAGATGCAGAAACAGAAGCCATCATCTATTCGTTGTCGTCTTCCTGTAGCGAATCAAACGAATGCGCATCATGCGCCTTTATGTAGCGGCAGATCTTGTTTTGACCGACTTTTGGTCACGAATCAAGTACAAACTGTTAAAAGTCATACCTGCCAACAGCAGACACTAATGCATCGCTGGACTTCGACCATAGTGACACACGCTGTCTAGTTTTGAAAGGCACTCAGTATGTTGTGCAGCCAGACAGCTAGGGTTAACTTTACTCGTGTCTAACCGCGGTCCACAACGACTGCCCTTCCTTAATTTGATGCCAGACATTTTGTGTACGGCCACAGTAGTTTGATGAATGCAACATCTGTGAACCAATGTGCCTGAAGAGAAACGGTAAAGTTTCGACTACGAGTCGGCGCTTGATCCAAACCGGATCGAAGAGTGCCTAGGATCAATTAAATCTCTTTCAGATCAACACGACTCACTAGATCTGCACACACACACACACACACACACACACATGAACGTGGAACGCGTTGAAATTTCAAATTGTTTTTAGGATCAGTCATAGTTTTGTCTTGAAACACCACAAGTCCATTGACAGACACATGCGCGTCTTCGTGCTCATACTCGTAAAAGAACGATATCTGTCAACAGCAGACACTATTGTATAGCTAGACCGCTCGAAGCGGTCATTGTTTGTCTGGCAGTAACCACAAGAGCCCACAGTCTAACAATGAATGAACCTGCTTGCTTGTGATAGTTGTATACTAAAGAATTTGGCCGAAGTCTGCCACAATGTTTCATTAACAGAGAGGTCATTATGGACAGTGGCCACACTGTCTTGAAAGACACTATTTTGAAAGACACTATAGTGTTTTGAAAGACACTATTTCGAAGAGGTTATCACTGGTTGTGTAACATTATAAACTGAGGCTTATATCAAAACTCGTATTTTATTACAAGAACTGTTGAATTACTGCACGTCTAATGCATCCGATTAATTAAATTCTTAGGCATGTGACCGACCTTTGTATTGACTGACATTAACCTGCAGGCGAACTGGTGAAGCAACAGCAATTTAAAATACTAAGCCTATTAATTATAACAGCAATAAAGTACTAATAGATATTATAATCAATAATATTATTAGTCAAAATTAGTCAAGTCAATGTTACTCCATAGTAGTCAAGTTGGACTTCACAAACCGCTTCAGCAGTCTTTACGTATGCTGTCCGCAGTATTATGCAGTTCTCATATTTTGTATCGAGTTGCGGTGTGTCAAGTCGAGAGACATAGCGTCTCATTTGAGGCGAGTAATCGATAGCTCTCCTTGATCGCTCGCCTAGCAAAGCTACCGGGGACCGGTTTACCGCTCACTGTGACATTTTCTACCCCCCCCCCAAGTTTCGGGCCCCGCGCGACCGGCGCTGGGACTGCCGGCTGAAAGGTCATGCCAAAAAATGAGTGTTCAACGTATGCCTAAGGATCAACCAACGTTGTGAAAGCAGCCGTCACACGTCAGTGGTAGGCATCCAGTGAATGTTCATCCATTCATTTTGAGAATTTTTATAGCGCCTCTTCAAAAGACCTGCACAGCTAACGGAACTGAATTAAGATAGGCCTACTAGATGAATACTATGCAGCTATACGAATATATTTACGATACACAAAATACGCTGTACGCAAAAGCTCCCGAAGTCGGCCGCGCTTCGCTCACCTACTCGATCCAGCGCGATCGATTTTCAACCCAGCTACTATTTTCAAACAAGACGCTCTGCGAGGGATCAATAATAAACAAATATAATTATATATATATATATATATATATATATATATAATTATACACTGTGTCCCGATGAAAAGTAGACCCCAAGAAAAAGTGTCATAGCTCGGTCAAAACTTTTAGCATTTGCCTGAAATTTTTAAAATAACAACAGTAACCATATTGCCACCAAACCCTAACGCCGTTTGGAAATGCTGGCGAGTTTGTCAAGTTTATAAGCGTTTGAGATGCAGTACTGAAAAGGGAAAATTTCCAACATACAAGAGCCATAAGGAAGTGAAGTTCAGCTACAGCTGGTGTTCAAAATGTTCTCCTTGTTCACGGACACACGAGCGTATACACGTGCACGGACGCCACTGTTTGATGGCTCGGTCGATGATCACGTGGTCAAACAGCTGCCACTCTTCAACTCAGGTGATTGACCTCACGAATGCGGGAACGATAAACGCGCTCCTCCAGTACACCTCAGATATAGATTTCGCGTCTGATTGCAGAGTGGCAGCTGTTTGACCACCTGATCATCGACTGGGCCATCAAACAGTGGCGTCCACGTCTATACAGTCGTGTGTCCGTGCACGAGGATGACATTGATCCGCAAGGAGGGTCATGGACGGTCAGTCATACGGTCGATGGCGTCGAAAACAATTCCGACCTCATTGTGCAAACATAGACCACATGTTGTTATTGAGAGGGCATAAAGCCAGTCGCAGGTGGGGCTTACATAATTAAGCAAAATTCATGCCGATAGCCATGAATTTTAATGACATTTCAGAATAATGACGGTATACAGAATAAAGTGTGGTCTACAGATGTCGAATACATGATGTCAACGCGTTGTGGAAGCATGGGACGAACTGGATCAGCGCATCATTGATGAGTCAGTCAAGCAGTGGCGTATGCGCGTATTCGTGCATGCCTGGATACCCAAAGAGGTCAATTTGAACACAAACTTTGACCTTCTCAATGCTCAGGAATAAATCAAATCAAATCAAATCAAATCAAATCAAATGATTTTTTGTTGAAACCATATATAATGTATACCAATCGTAATGTGCTAAAGTCATCTATTTTCACTTAAAAATAGGCCTACTTTGGCATAACCCGATATCTGACGAAATTAAAACTGCCAATATTAAAACCCTTTCGCCCAGGGCTGTAGTGATAAAATTAGAGGTGAGTACACGCTACCGGATAGTTTTCCGAAACAAATTAGAGGTGAGCATACGCTACAGTATTTTGTGAGTATACGCAACAGTATTTGAATATAAATAAATTAAAATATTTTGTGAGGTGAGTATACGGTCTAGAGGTGAGTACACGCTGCATACCCCTGCTTTCGCCATATTGCCTATTCCTCGGAACGTCGGCTTGGCCAATTCACCCTTTGTCAGAAATCGGCCCTCAACAGGGTGATCCGCTTGGTTCGCTCCTTTTCCCCTCCCATTGCAATCAATCTTGCAAAATCTATAATCTCTTCTGTAGTTTTTGAATACTTAGACGATCTTACATTGGAATGAATTATTCATTGTGGTTGGAGACCAAGCAACGATAGAGCGAGAATGGGGTTCGTTAACGGTTAAGGCTGCTACTTTATCGCTCAAAATGTGAGATCATTTCGTAGTCTTCTTCGCCAAGAAACCCCACAATCCTCGACCAGTTCTCAACAGTTTGGCCTGGAACGACCTCCTTGCTGGGCGCTCCACTGTCTACCTCAGAAGCTCTCTCATCATGTCTTGAATCTCTATGGACGGTACTTACTTTAGCAATTGCTAGATTAGAAGAAATCGTCAAGCAAGATGCTTTAACTTTTCATGCGTTCACTTAGCTCTGTGAAATTACTGCACACTGCGATGCAGCCCATGCATGGCCATCCTCTTCCGGATAGATATGACTCTCTCGTAGGCCTATACGCGAAGATCTTTGCTTCAAATTCGGAACCATACCTTGTCCGACGATCAATGGCTTCAGGCTTTTCTTTAGGCTAAGGCTGGAGTATTGGGCAATTGTCTGGTTGCTTCGCTTGTGTTTACTGTCTTTCTGTCTTCTGCTGTGAATACCTACGCTTTCCAATCTTCCATTCTGTGCAAAGTGCAGTCCAACAATGACGCACACGTTAAAGAGATGGTACAACATTGGTGCGTAGATATCCAAATTTAGCATCCAGACAGTAATCTTGCTCATTAAATAACCTAGTGAGATCGGACACTAATTCAGAAAGTTGCAACCTGGCTCTTGTCGCCTCATGTATCAATGCCTACCATCGAGGTCGTGTTAAAGCGATCTCTGAATCCCAATCCTGCGCCTGGCTTTTTGCCCTCCCAATAACAACCTGTGATCTACGATTGGACAATGAGGGTGTAAGAATTGCCTACGGCCTTAGCCTCTGTGCTAATATAGTTATGTGAGCCGTATGACTGACCTTCCGCGACTCTCCTTGCGAATCAACTGTGACGGCGGACGATCGCGTGGACTCTCTTGCGGTCTTGAATATCCAGACATGACGTCGGAGCCTTACGCGTTCTTGTTTTCCAAATACCAAAGAGCCAAATAGGCTGTGTAGAATGGATTGTAAGGGACCTGTTGGACTCACCTTGGTGCCTTGGCGTATGGTCCACAGGTTCATCTGGCATATCACTGTAACTTACTCTGTGTTTCTTACTTCCAAGCAATTGCTACAGCGGCGATTCAGCTGTGGAACTGACGGCACTTAGAAAAATGCCAAGACTAGCCAACTCCTCTCAGCATACCACTTTACACTGCTAGCATTCGAGGCCATTGGTTCCTTTAAACAGCAATAGGTTTTCGACACACGAATTTCTGAAGACCCCAAAGAAATCAGTTACCTATCCCAAGTTTCCCAACGTCTTGCAATTGCCATCAAGCGCTTCCATGCTGTCGTCTTCCGTGTCATTTTGATCGCAGGCGTCACTGCGGAACTTATGGTGTATCTTAGGGCAAGGAGTCAGTGTCCAAACTCTGCAAAAGGAGTCTCGTCTAGGAACTGGAGCTAGAATGCCATACGAGTACTTCTGTGGGAGCGTCCGAAATTGAAGTTACGCCACTGATTTTAATCGAGCTTAACTATTAATCGGTCCTATGCAAATGTTAAGTTGGAGTTGAGTTCTTACTTCTTATAATATCGTTTAATGAGTAGGCTTATCAGTTCCGAACAGTGCAAATTAACCTGTTTGTGCAATTAAACCTAATAAAAAAAATGCTCTGATATATAGTTCTAAGCGGTAAAGACCCAGTGACACTTTCAAGTAGGCGTGGAATTAGGCCATTTAATCTTAGAAAAGCTGAGTGTTTGTATCTCTGCATGCAGGTCAATTAAGCTTATCGTGAAAAATTTGAGTTATTTTCAAATAATGATTTAACAGAAGAGGCTTTCTTGATGGCTACGTAGTTTGTCTTATTATCATAAACCTTGAAGAGCCTTTAACTCAGCCAGTTGCATCTGCTCTAATTGCTCGTGTTTACTTAAGCCAGAAACATATGGCTCTAAGCATACTAAACCCGTCTGAGAACGATGCGTCAGATCTCACTGACTACAATTTTAAGTGGGCTGCTTATGTCGAACCCATTTGGACATGCTGTTAGATACTCATTAACAGACATTCGCAAAATCAGATTTTTGTTTGGGTGAACAGTAGGCACATATTCTGTCCTTGTCAACCCATTGAGGTTAGAAGCCCGCTAAACGACACGCACGACAAGCGAGTTATAATAATAATAATAATAATAATAATAATAATAATAATAATAATAATAATAATAATAATAATAATAATAATAATAATACTAATAATAATAATAATAACAATAATAATAATAATAATAATAATAATAATAGTAATAATAATAATAATAATAATAATAATAATAATAATAATAATAATAATAATAATAATAATAATAATAATAGCAGAGACTTAAGTGCCATAGTCCGTAAACAGTCGAAAGGAAATCGATGCAACGATTCAGAAGCACTGGGCGTTTATATCTCTGCATGCAGGTCAATTAGGCTTATCCACCTGCGCTTGTGGACATGGGTTGCTCATGTTGAACCAATTTCAGCTTTGCTTCCGGATGATCAATTAATGACACAAGCCATATCCGAGTTTTGTTTAAAGGACAAGTGGGCTTATGTTAAAAAACCTTCTAGTATGGAGGTCATATGTTCACTGAATGGTCCTAGCGATATCTGAATTTTGGGTCGACGATAAACGAGAGTTTAACACGCTGCAATGAATCACTTGCTGCTAATTATATTAAAGTAGAGTTAATAATTGGCATGATGATTGCCTGTCGTCATGAAACGTTGGAGACAGCACTCAGGCAGGTAGTAACACCGGGGATAGCAGCTGGCGGTCTGACAGCAAATGATTAGTCTCTTGCACTTTGACTCATACTTTCGCTATCAACCAGTGTTGTTTCTGTCCTGCTGCTGATGCCTTCGTCAAAAATCGAAAATCGGAGATCGCAATTAGGACATTAGTTCTTCAAAAGCATCCAGTCACCCCAACACTGTCTTCACCAATTACTGCCTGCAGAGCACCTTTATAAATTCAACTTAAGAAAAAGGGGACATGCTTTTGAATTACCGCACTTTAATACATTGCTACATAAGAAATCCTTCATAATTCGCTCACTGTACAAGTATAAAAACTGGGTTAATGCTGGTTCTAGTACCTGTTCTGATATCTAAACTGGCTCTTTTTGTAGACCATAGTAATGCTTATGTTCCTTAGAATGTAAGGCTTAGATCATAACTTTAGTTATAGATAGGCCTATGTATGTAAATAAGACATTATCGTTTATTGTTTATAATACTGTATAATGTATATGTATGTAAATAAGACATTATATAGAATTGCTTGTGTTTAAACTGTCTTACAGTGCTACTGATATTGTGATCCTTTTGTATGTATTGTTGTAAAGTATGAGCGTTTGTCTTATACTAATAAAAGATTACTTACTTACTTACTTACTTAAGCATTAAAGCAAGGTATTAAGTGAACGAAGTCTCTAGCAATCGATAGCTTATCGACTGGTTTCGACTTCAGGGCTTAGCGGCATCGGCGTCGGATGGCCGAATTTTGCGTACTGCGTCTGACAGATTCCGAATTTTGTAAAGCCTGCTTGAATGAATTTTGCAGTAGTCTCGGCGCGTCGGAACAAACCAGTGGAGTAGTCGTGGCGGCGCTTAACAAGAGGTTTCGCTGTATGACCGAATCTGACGCAACTGATAGAGGCCTGACCTGTACAAGGAGCCACGTGGTCAGCCAAAGATAATTCACCGTAGATAAGCACTTCCAGATAGCGAACAAGACATTGACGAGACTATTCCGGAAATTGGAGGTTAATTTTAGCGGGTGCCCGTCGAGTGCCAACTACCAAGCACTAGGCTGGGTTTAACCGATGCCGATTGTTAAATGCAGTGCCGATTGTTAAATGCAGTGCCAATTGATGCTACACTACTGGCAAGCATCGATAAACGAATTGGACGTCTTCTTGACGATAGTTAATTCCTTCTAGCTGCAGTTTGTCATCAAAAGTTCAAACTCAGTTGGATTGAAAACCCGGAATTGAAAGTAAGTTGCTCCATGTTTCTGCAGAGCAACAGAGAACGTGAATGATGAAAGTGACACTACACTGCTGTAACATAGTATTACTATGCCATAGGGAAATTACTACCATTAGGGGACGTTAAGATCATTATTTATTGTTATTGCTCTCATTATCATCAGTAGTCGGCTATTGTAAAGCGCCTCCTGTTGACGAATATTTAAACTAAGGTGCCACGCCGCCTGGTGGTCGGCCGTATTACTGATACCTCAGTGAAAGAAGGAGATCTCGAGAGGCTGAGGCAGGGTTCGCCGTCGACTGAGAGGCGGGTCACTTTCTCAGAAGTTGAGGGAGGTTGTATACTCAACGAAAGATTGGATGTGAGCGACAGAGAGAAAAGCGCTGACAGAAAGTCGGACAGGGCTTTACTAGAGTCACAAATTTCCTACCCCGACGTCGGAATGTCGCGTATCAACTCTGTGACCGACCCCAAGTCGAAGGACCTGGCTTTAGCCCTCGAAGGTAGAGAACCGCCACGCTAAAGGAGGTAATAAAACCTGGCGTCCTCGGAAATACATCAGCCCAGCATTTCCTAGCCGAAGATAGAGCTGTTTGCCAAGGTCACAACAGGATTAATATTGGCAGTGTCAAGGAAGAAAGCTCGTTAAGACAACTCGGAATTCTAAGCAGACAACAGACGTGAGATTAAGATGGTGACCTCTAAGTAGAGTGAGGAACGTAGTAAATCTAGTGCTACTAAGTTAGGAAACGAGGAGTTCACGAGTGCCGTTCTGTATTCTAAACGGAGTTAATTATTCGCTGAGTTTCTGTGATTCCCGTCCGGAGAATTTCATTCTGACCTAACTGTGATGTAAAGCGTTGAGACTACTACGTCCTTTCTATCTATTCATCCGCATGTCTGGAAGAGAGTAATTATGATTTCTTCACTTTATTTAATGATTAGGCTACTTTAACTGAAGTGCGATTGTGAAGGTGCTTTAAAGTAGTATGATTAACTAGTTGTTTATTTATTGCTTGATTGAGCTGTCTAAAATAATTACTACTAGAATGGTTAGTTTAATGGTGAGAAGTAATACAAATCTAAAAATGTGTGAGATTCCCACTGAATTGACGGAAGGACTTCTACAGCGCTCAGATCTAGGTGAAGAGACTGTAGGGGAATCTAAATGGCAAACCTCAACTTCTTCGTTTACACTGAAGGAGATGAGAGACCGGATGGAAAGTTTTATATCGCTGAAGGATTTTCGAAGAGGACGAGAGGCTTTAAACGGTGATGAAGGCTAAAGAAGGTGTTGAAAGAATGAGGATTTCTAGAGCACTTTAGGCTAAAGACTCTGAAGAGAGAATGAGGTCATTTGCAACAATTCAGACTAAAGTTTCTGACGAGAGAATGAATGCTTCTACAGCGCTTCAGGCTGAAGAGGTGGATGAGAGAATGCAGGTCTTTGTAGTGCAACAAGACGGACAACGTAACTTAATAGACTGACTGACTGGACTGATGGGAATTGAAGGCAATTCGTTAAGCACGGTAGTTGACCGATTGAATGTGTCAGAAATGTCGGTGAGTGAAGTACGAAAATCTGTTGTAGACTCATTAGTGAACCCTCAATATGATAACGTTATAATGGCAACCTGTCCGGTAGTCGCGGGACTCCTATTGGACTCAAGAGAACCCCCTTGCCTGGAAGTTGAACCTTGCCTGGAAGTTGAACCGGAAGTAATAAAAACTGGCGAAACCGGATTTGAACACGTGTACTTCCGTGACTCAAGATTACGGTCTCTTGTCCCCGAGTCTACAATTTAGTCACCCTGACTTTTCATTCCAACACTGCGCGTTATTTGATTTCCTTCGACTATCATCCACTTACCAGTTCCCATGAATAACGTTGCACATGCATTGATAAACTGCCTAGACTAGTGGCAAAATTTATTTACAAAGTTTTTACAGATTGCTGCTGTCTATCCAAATACAGTTGCAACTGAGACAGATTTGTAGCCTGTGTTTAAAGTTGAAAGGATTTTTTATGGATTCCGGTCTTGTCTATCACTCTAAGCAACCTATAAAAACTCTGACGGGTAATTGTCCGAAGAAAAGGCTTTCGTGGCTAGGATCAAAATTTTCTCGCAGTCCGTTACTAGCTAGGTCATGTGCAAATAGGGCCTACAAGTTACGCGATCGAAAACTAATAATCACGCCACTCCCTGTAGGGTAAGAGGACGTTTGTTTAAGTCGAAGCGAATTAACAATATTGCGGTCTTAGAGTATATTTCTTCTAAGCCTTTTGGTAAACTTTAATATTTTAGTCAAAGTGAAAGTTAGTAATATAATCTGGTGTTCGTACTTTTTATTAATGACATAGATGATGGAATTTTAGCAAAAATTTCTAAGTTTGCAGATGACACAAAACCATGAAGAGCAGTAGATGATGAAGAAGCGGAGATGCTACGGGAGATCTAAGAAGAATGTTCAGATGGTCACAGGACTGGCAAATGCTCTTTAATTTTGAAAAGTGCTCAGTGGTGCATATGGGGAAGAGAAACAGTGAGTTTTCATATGAAATGGGAGGTAAGGTATTGAAAGTGAGTGAGGAAGAGAGGAACTTGGGAGTGATTATGCACAAGAGTGCAAAGCCTTCAAGAGAATGTGCTGAAGCTTCAAAAAAGGCCAACTCAACTTTAGGTATGATAAGAAGGACAATAGTAACCAGAGACAAGGATACAATACTGAGGCTGTACAAATCGCTGGTTAGGCTGCAGTTGAAATACTGTATCCAGGTATGGAATCCATACCTGAAGCAGGACATTGATAAACTGAAGAATGTGCAAAGAAGAGCTACAAAAATGATTTGCGGCTACAAGGTTTAAGTTATGAAGAAAGGTTGAGAAGGTGTGGACTAACAGCATCGGAGAGAAGGAGGAGCAGAGGGGATGTAATCGAAGCTTATTAGATTATCACTGGAAAGGCAGCACTGCAGTCGGAGAGGTTCTTTGAATTAGCACCAAACAAGGCAACTCGGGGGCACAGGTATAAACTATTTAAGAGGCCGAAAGGAACATTAAGGCAGAAATTCTTCAGTGCAAGAGTTGTAGTTTTGTGGAATGGTTTGGATGATAGTGCTGTCTCAGTGGACACTATAACAGCTTTTAAGAAGAAGCTAGGAAAGTTGGGCTATTAAGCATTCCAGGTTAATTTGCAGTGGTTCCAACACAAACAACACGTCTTCTGAACCACTTAAAACCCTTGTTATGTTATGTTAATCATTAATTGCGGTAATGAAAGCTAAAAATCTTGGATTACCACAGTTTGAGGATTAATGTTAGACCCACAGATAGACAAGAATGCAGTTTGGTCATCAGTGGTCAACTTTGTACCCTCTTAAAATCTGCAATACACCTGCACTACGCGTCTGTTCAAATCAAATCAATTCAAATATTCGTTTATTGAAAGATTTAATTCCCGTCTACACAGACGCGATGGGACTACAATCATTACACAATGATTACAAAGACAATAAATGCAAATGATAATAAATCAGATAACAGTCAATGAGACTAAACAGATTAATGGAATTTAGAATAAGGTATACATATAAAAGAAAAACAGCATAGGCCCTAGTGCTAAAATAATTAATTGTTAATAAGTGTTTTTGTGGTTTTTATCAGGTAATGTGAAATTATGAGCCCGTGGCCGGAGATTATGAGGGATATTGCGATAAGGTGGAAATAGGGTCGCAGAACAAGGTCGGGATGATGATTATTTGGTTTGGTTCTACGCAATAGACGTGTATAATGTTAAAGCATCGATAGGTTGTAATAATACGTTCATAGATATAATTTCTACTCATAATTTCATTTTCCAGTTCCCGAGGGATTATGGTAACCGCGGCAATTAATATTAACAACTTCAGTGCATCAGAATCAATGACGCGTCGTTTGTTACGTCACGCAATCTCAACATAGAGTAAGCTGTAATGCTATAGTGTGGTGATCACGTTATGACTCGAGTAAAAACCAAGGAATGACTTGAAATGGAAATCTACTCTATTCAGCTGGAGTTCTGAGATAACGTTCATTTGAAAATTACTCTACAATGTCATATTATGTATTTCATTCAATTAGCAGACCATTAGAGTTGATAGAAGCATGCAGACGTAATATTACGCATAATGTATTTTATCAGTAGAAATAGTAGCAGTTTGTAGGTTAAGTACGCCTTCCGAACTTCATGGTTCATGGTTCGTTGAGGTGGAGGACTGATCCTCTAAACGCTTCTTAAGACGGTTCTACCATTCAAAGGCTGGACCGGCCTGTTGTTGTTGACGAGGGCCACGTCTGGGTCCGTAGGAAGGTTCGAATGAAGGTCTCGAAATCTCTTCACCTATCGAAAATAATTAACGCGTCCAACTTTAGAATGCCGACATTATACACATAACGAGCTCATGAAGTTAGGCAGCATGATAACTCCTCAGCATCACTGTCGTCACCACCATATATCTCACCTTTTAGTAGGCCTATAATTATTATCACCATATAGTCGCAGTTATAGGCAGTATAGTGACAGCAGGAGAAACAACAGCACGTATACTTCTATTTCTAATCATTCTCTTCAACCGCATCAATTGCAACTTCACCTATTTAACCAAACGTATTATCTTAAAATAAAACATCATAGATAAAGTAGGGCGTGGTGGCTCAGTGGTAAGTTCGGCGCCTTGTGACCGGAGCGTTGCAGGTTCGAATCCCACTCTAGCCGCTGCGTACGGACCTTGGGCAAGTCCGTCACTCGCAATTGCTCGTGGCGCTTCGGCGTGAAAATTCCGGCACAGTATCAAAAGCTGTAGTTGTTGACTTCGAGAGGCGCTATAGAAATATCCGGAATAAAGTGATGATTCGCCTGACCTGAAACATGGTCGTCGAATTTTCTTATTGCTGTATAATTCTACGTACTGTTAAGCAAATATGCATTACAATAAATTGTTGGCGGAATTCTTCTTACATCGGAAATTAGGTTTAATACTTTGAACGCATCATCTTTGCTACAATCAGTCAGCTACACACGAACTTACCATTTTTCTTTGACCTGTCTACCATCCTGAGCGTCTCAAGCACTCACAGCAGCTGCTACAGATGGGCCGGTTTGGGGCATTTCCTCATTGACCGCAACAGTTAACTTCATCAACTGTGTTTTCTAAAGGCGAGAGTTTGTCTCACATTAATTAAAGGCTGCTTACTTACTAACTTATATAAACCGATCAACAGCAACAAGTATGGAATTTTACGAACGTATTTTAACACGTAGTCAGATAGCCTTGGCAAGGAAGCCTACAACAAGGTCTGTGAAATGCGCGCTCGCACCTGTGCGCTGGTCATTTTGATCTGCGATCTGAAGACGGACCAGGTGACACTTTCGTAACACGCGGGTGTTGTTAGGCTTCCGCGATAGCGAAAGTAGTCCTCGTTCGCCGCCGGAAGTAGAGAGTTAATGCTGAACGAAGGCATTGTCGTTGTGTCATCTGTAAACGTCAGAGAAATAGGAAACAATGATATGAACGTTCACATGCATGTTACGCAGATTGAGCAACTGGTCGCTCTCTCCAGCTGAAGATAAGTTGATAACGCAACATAAATGTGCTCTTTAATATCATTTTACACTAGGGATAGAACTTAAGAACTGGTTTTGAGCTGTGGACTAGGTTCTTCGGCAGTTTCACAGATTAATTTTACTCATAAACGAATGATTGACATTTAGTGAAGTTTGTGTGAACCTACAAGGTTCTACGACACCTTAAAGCTATGCTGGGAGTTTAACTTAAGGCAATTTTGAGGAATTAACTGAGTTAAAAATGAATTCGCGGGTAAACCAAACTCCCTACAATTCAAATCCCTGAATTCAATGCCTAGGCCTATAATGAGTCAAAGATCGTGCTAATGATATTATGTATAGTATGCCGAATGCCAAAACAATTGGGGGGATTCAACTTCCTTCGATAACAATCCGGTTTTCAGGATTATGCCTGATAACTGAAACAAAAAACCCATATAAATTTGTAGATCAACATAAATATGTAGGCCTACATAATTGTGTAGGTCTATATATGTAGGCCTACGTAATTCTATGATCACATAGGCCTGCAGAACTGTGTCTCATACCTTCGTGTGGAATATCTAGAAAGTGACTGGTTAGAGCCTCAATGTCTGGGGCGACCGCCAAATCGTCCACCTGAGGATCAAAATATAAAATAAATGGACATTGCAATTTCTACGAACACTCCAACTCGGTAGGGGAAGAGGCTAATAGTCGCCCCACTAATCTACTAGGGCAATGGGGCAACGAGGGTACGACTAATGTGCCCATCCAACTCTTCATGTCCGTCTTTTGTGATTAACTTTCCCTCAACTGAAGAGTGAGCCGCTCCACTCTAAACCCGCTCCGACGGGACCGAAGCCCATGGCTAGGGAAATAGTTATACTTAAACCCCATGAATGGCGGCAGTGCCAGAAAAGGCGCTATTGAAAGGTCATGAAAAGGCGATATAATAAGTGTTTAGTAAAGTAACGTTAAGTTACATAGCCTCCGTTATGGAGTACATTACGGGAAACGTTCAAATCGTCGTCCTCGGTGAATCTTGCTATTGTTGTTATTGTTGTTGTATATGACGACGACGATAACGATGACGATTGTGATTATGATGAATATGATTCTCAAACCATCAAATTTTTTTCAAATTTATTGAATCGCATACAAGACCAGTATCTGAATAACAGTCAATAACATAATGTGCATAGTCTGCATCATACCTATAGACAAGAGATTATAAGACTTATACTGTAACATTACTACTACAGTGACAATCTTTCAAATGTAAAGCAATAAGACGATGATTATGATGACTATTTACGTATATGTATATATATATATATATATATATATATAAGGAAATAGCTCCATATAACTCACATTTAAGTTCTACCAAGCTCATGTAGATATATTTAATCTACATCAGGATTGAGATTAATATATATAGGCCTACATATATATATATAATATATATAGGGCCTATATATTATATATATGATCTCTTATATATTATATACTATTTATTCTTGTATAAATTTATATTCGTATTCATATACTTACTTCGACTAAAATTCCAAGGACAGCCAAGCCATCTGACTTGTCGGCGGCGGTCGTTAAATTCGGATAACGGTCGCTGTTGTAGTGAACCAGATGAATCTACGCAACAACATTTCTATCGCTATTATCCTCTTCTCTTTTCCTGCATTATCGTTATTTTTAATCTATTGTATTGTATTGTATTTAAACATTTATAAAGCGCCTCGAGTAGGGTGAACCGTTCAGAGGTGCTCCCAGTAATCTCATCCATATGTAACTGTAATTAGGATCTAGAAATGATTTTGTATCCTCACGCTTAATTTTAATGTTAATGCCATCATCACGGTTATCGTCATCACCATCGTCATCGTTATCATCGCTACGGTCATCTTCCATTCAGTCAGTAGTTTCCAAGGAGATAGATGCAACTGCAATTTTGTATGTTTCCACGTCATATGTCGTTGTTTTAAGAAGAGATTGTCGTTGCGATAGAAACGATTGCTATGACAACTACCTCCACTGGATAGAATTTCTGGTCGAGGCTGTGTTCCGATCCGACCGTGTCATCGCTACCCCAGTGGAAGTGGAATTGGGCCAACGTGTAGTTGTTCGGCAACAGACCGTGGTTTATGTAGACTCCAGAGCCACTCGGAATGTTGACCTGGACTGCAATCGACATCCGACAGAAAACACACGTATTGTCATCGGAGTAACCATCATGCATCGTGTATATTATTCTATATAATAGTTTCCTTATATGCAAATTTGTCCGTCGTATGACGCTACGTCACAAACGGCTTCTGTTCTATTGTGAAACCGTTTGTGACGTCAGTACTGTCGTCTTGACGACGGTCGTCTTGACGACGGCGATCAGAGTATTTTAACCAACGATACATAATTATAGGCCTATAATGACACTGTCGTCACGTCATAATTATGACGGGCAAATACACTAGTAGGCCTATATATATAATTATATATCTATATATATATAATTATATATATATATATATATATATATATATATATATATATATATATATCTGACAGACTATGATTGAACGATTGCTTGTTTGCTTGATTGATTCGTTCATGGATTCATGGATTCACTTGTTCATTAACTACTTCGTTCATTACTTGTTTATGTTTTTATTATTTGCTTTTATATTTCTATATTCAGTTTATTTCGTGTATGTAGGCTATGCGGTTGATGGATACCTGAGTGTCCGTTGTTGGTGACGGTGAATAGTCCACTGATTGGTTGGTCGTAGTTGGTGTAGTCGAGGCCGAGTCCTGAAGAATAGGTGGCTGATAGGCTGTCGACGTTGATCGGCGACTGATTCTGTCCGGCGCAGTTCGGATAAGTAGCAGACCAGTAAGCCGGTCCTTCACACGAGCAAAGTACACGTTAGTAAAGTACGGTAAGCTGTGTTAAGTCGAGGTAAGGTAAGACATGGTATGGTAACATAATGTATGGTAAGATAAGGTGAAATAAGGTATAATAAGGCAAGGTAAGGTAATGTTAGTCATGGTAATGTCCGGTACGGTAGACGGTTGTATAAGGTATGAATTAGGTGAATATAGGATTCACGAAAGGTAATGTAGACGTGCTAAGATTCGGTAAGGTCAAGTCCTGCAAGGAAAGGTCCTTTCGGGTCAGTTCAGCTCGTAGGTCAAAGCGAGGTACGGTGAAGTAAGGTAGTGTAAAATAAGGTAAAGTAAGACCATCGCTCATTAATTACTCTTATACGAACAATAGTTGCCAGGTTCAGCGATATTTCGGCTGAAGTGCAAACACGACACTAACAATCCATTCCTTTAGGTTTCATCCCTAAACAGAGAGTTGTCGATTTTTCATCATGTAGGCCTATGCCGCAGAATTTATTCATTGGACGCGGGGGATGTGAAAATGTGAGTTAGAACCATGGAAAGATATGGGAGCTAACGCGAGGTAAATCAGGTGTTATCACACGCCGATAACGTTTGTCTTTAAGAAGTTCTATGTTTAAATGTAATCAGTAAATATTCAAACAAAATTGGAAAAGCCTTGGTTAATAGGGCGTAAGAATTTCTGAGTAACTATAAGTTTCGATCTCTGGAAGGCTTTTGACGCGGTTGATCGGCAAATAGGCCTATTCATCAGCAATTTGAAAATTATGACGTAAGCGAAATTCAGATTTTGTGGTCTGCTGACTATGGCTACTTAACCAAAGCCAAATAAATTTTGAAATAATGTATTACGTACAATGGTAATCTTTATAACTTGTCTACTCTTCTATGTAATGTTCCGCATACAAGGATCGCTACGGAGGGCCCCTATTTTTCGTAATCTAATATTATTGATACAGTATCTTTAATACATCGGAGATGCTTCTTTTGTGATCTTGGATGACAATATTTGTATTTCTGTCTGACATTCACATTCACATGTTCACAAAGGTTATAGCCTAATTCAAAAATAAATCTTGAACTAAAATAAAGTTTCAGTTTGGTTCTGGGCATATAGGTTATCGATAATTTGGACTAAATTGTATTATATTATGCTTTAGACCCCTCTATTTATAATATTTTACTACATTTTATAATATATTTTATTAAATTATAGGCCTATTATGTTATGTTAATGTTATGTAATATCATGCTATTTTATGCTCTTTATGTTATGCTGTATTGTGCTAAATTATGCCCGCCGATGCACAAACGCATTGATTATAAGATCCTAATGCATATGCGTAATTGCCCTGCGGGCTGTGCTCCATCTCAGAGGTTTTCAAACTTTTTGGACCAGGGACCCCTTATTTTTTCTAGGCATAGCTCGCGGACCCAAGCATTTAAAATGTAAAATTTATCACTCAAAATTTAAACAAAATTACAGGCAGACTATTTCCACAATACAAGCTTAAGCTCATAAGTAGTGTATGAATTTGAAAAGACAGGCTGTTAATGCTGATGTGAGTGGCGCTATATAAGTTTTCGGTTACAGTTTCGGTTACAATGCTAAAACCATGCAGTGTTAATCATTAACGAATATTTTCAGAACTCTCTCGCAGACCCCCGCCATATCCTTCGCGGACCCCTCTTGGTCCGCGGACCACAGTTTGAAAACCTCTGCTCCATCTTATTTCAGGTAGTTGAGTGTCTCGATAACATCCATTCCTGGCCGAAGATTTCTTCGCTCTGCTGCGCTTGGTAGACCTGGTTGTTCCCTCAACCAGAACATCCACAGTACTGCGCAGAAGCTTCACTGTGGTTGGTCCAACTTTCTGGAATAGGTTACCTAGCATTTAGCCTACGGCATGATCTTCTCAGTCTTTCTTTACCTCTATTTGTTCGATCATGGTTTTCATCGTCACATCGAGAGCGCCTCTGGTGAGTGTTCTTGAATAGGAGCTGTATACTACATCTGTGATTACATTACATTGATCAGCACCTGACGTGGAGGAAAACGGCTTTCTTAGGCCTGTTTTAGATATTTAAGTAATTTGGCGAGTTTCTTTCTTTCTACTTAAAACTGTACTTGGCCATCTTCGGCCAGGAATGTTGACTAACAATGTGTAAGCCTTTAATAATAAATTATTCTTTTCATCAAAATTGTAAACAGCTGAAGGGTCTCTTCCGAGACAGACCTTTTCTGACCTAGACATAGTGAAAGCGGACTGTCTAACGAAACAGTATATTACTTCGTTCATGAACTCTTCTAAAACCCATCGCTTATGAATAAGCTGTGGCTTGGCGCTTAGCTTTAGAGAAGCACTTTAGAAAATTGGACTTTACGATTACGATTATGATTACGATTAAGAATAAATTGTTAGCAAAATCTTTTCTTTGTTATATTAGAATTACCTAAGAAATTCTCCACCATAATGCAACCAACATCTTGCTTGAATTATCGTCAAGAAGTAAGTGGCATAAAACTAAGGACATTTTCCGTTATTGAAATTGAACTATAGGCCATATCTACATAGAGCACCTCTACCTCATTATTTTATTCATCCGCCTACTCTGCATCAGTTTCAAACGCATTAAATATTAGTTAACTGAAATTAAATGCTGAATAACGTCACAATTACGTAATAGAAATTGGATTGTAGGGCAAATATTTAACGATATCTATGCAAACAAATATCGATTTTAGTCCAAAATTTGTAATCACGTTTCACCATTTGCTCAGCAACTGATGTTTCCGCCCACTGTAAGTGTAATCGAGAATTTATATAGCGCCACTCATAATCAGAGGCGCTCCCGACCCGGGTCATCGTCTTCAGTCTTCACTGACAAAGAGAAATGTTTTATCATTTTGTTCTCAGTGTTTTGCCCATACAACCTATGCAACCCAGGTAACGAATATGCAATGCGATTTCCAGTGAACATCTCCAAATAGCGGTCCCAACTTAGTTCTTTTGGAGTTTACCTTTGACATTCAATGCTAGGCTTATGATTGTATCTATATCGCCGTTAGACAATTGACGATCAGTAGAGTTTGTTCAGTTCAGTTCAATTTAACACAGATTTATATCCGTATTAGACCTATTGCAAGTGTTGACAATCATTTGCGTGTAACATAAGATGATTGCTTACCTGTGGCTCCACTGTAGCTCCAATCTAAAACAAATTCAACCATGATCAGCCTTAGTAAGAAAACAGATAAGGCAAGATGAGGTAAGCTCAGTTGAGGCCAGGTGAGGTCATGTGATATCAGTGCAAGTGAGGTAAGGTCAAGTAAAGTAAAAGAGTGTAAAATAAGTCCAGGTCCGATATAACAAGCAAAATAATGATAGGATCCGTTTGACCAACAGAACTTATAATTGTTTTGACAGTTATTGTATGAAATTAAAAAAATTATAATGTGCCAATATGTAAACCGATATAGGCTGTCTGGCTGAAGACCACGTTTGATTTGAATTGCTGTCAGACAAAATGTAGTAAAGGATATTCTGGGCATGCATAGCCCACTGTTCTAATGTGAGTTTCAAGAAAGTAAATGACCCTGTATAACAGCGCTATGAAAGTTCCAAGAATAGACGAATGACTTTGATAAGTCATGGTCCACTCCTGCCATGTGGACCGTGTTACCCATAGTTATGACTTTGATATACGCACCCGCCGATCTGACGAAACTGACGGCGAAGGCAGATAACAGCAGCCCACCAATGAGACGACTAACGCCTCGTCCTCTGGAGACATAAGATGCAGAAGCAGAAGCCATCATCTATTCGTTGTCGTCTTCCTGTAGCGAATCAAACGAATGCGCATCAAGCGCCTTTATATAGCGGCAGATCTTGCTTACACCGACTTTTTGGGCGGCGATCCAAGTTAAAGAAGTCATATCTGCCAACAGCAGACACTAAGGCATCACTGGAATGCGAACATAGTGACACACGCTGTCTAGTTACGAAGGGCATACAGTAAGTTGTGCAGCCAGATAGTTCTGGTGATCTTTACAGACAACCCATAAGTGTCTAATAGCGGTCCACAGCGACTTCCGTTCCTCAATGTGCTGCCAGACATCTATTCTTTGACCACACTGATTTGAGGAATGCGCCATCTGTGTGAACCAGTGTGCCTGAAGCTGAGCAGATAACTTCTTACTACGAGTTTGCGCTTGATCTAAACCGGATCGAAGAGTGGCTTGGATCAAATAAATCGATCATCGCCAGATCTACCTACACAAAAATTTAGGACGCCTTGTTACTTTAAAGTGTTTTAAAGTGTTTTTAGGACCAGTCATATTTTCGTCTTAAAGTACGATGTCTGCCAACAGTAGACACTAGAGTGCGGCAAGAACGTTTCAAGTAGTCATATTTTGTCTAGCAGTATACATGCCCTGAGGGAAAGGACAGCGTCTATGGCAATCAACGTTCAATTGTTTCTGCTTGATTATGCTCTATGTTATAATTAGGCCCTATGAGTCTAGGACTGTAATAATTATGTAGTTTCGATCGCAGGCGTCTTTGTGGAGCGCCTTAGTGTAGGCACCATCTAGGGGCAAAGGGTCCGTGTATTAACTCTGCAAATAGAGACCCATCTACAGCCAGATTTATTGTGGAATGCAATATAGATTGATCACGTGAGTCGCACTTCTATTCTGCAGGTACATCCGAAAATTAAAGTTAGCCTACTCCACTGATTTTAATCGTACATAACTTTTTGCCTGCCCTGTACTAATGCTAAGTTAGAATTTATGAATTCTTACTCCATATAACATACTAAGTCAAGAGCATCAGTTCTTAATAGGTCAAACTTGTTTGTGCAATTAGACCTAATAAAAATATTTGGATGCCTACTTCTAAGCGCTAGAAAACTAGTAACACTTGTTTGAAGGTCTGGAATGTATGGGTTATATGATCCTAGAACTGTTGGGTGTTGCATGGCTCCGCAGGTCAACTTATCGAGACAAATTTGATTTATTTTCAACCGCTGAAGTGTTGGTTTTACATAGGAGGCTTTCGCAATAACTAGGTAGTAATCACCATAAAGGCTTAAGAGCCTATAACTCAGCCAGTAGCATCTGAACTAATTGTTCGTTTTCAGTTGAACCAGAAACATCTGGATGTAAGGCTTGAGGTTGATTAAGATATTCGCTGTCGTTATCTAAATCATTATAATTTATAACTCATCTCCACTTCAGTGAGTGCACAGCAAAGCTATCGCGGGAACCACAGGAGGCGATAATTACAAACAAAATTTCAATATGCAGGTGAAGTCAACTAGTCAAGTCTGGTTCCAGAATGAAATCCAAGGTTCAAGCAGACAGACAATCAGACGGTGAATTGTGCTCAGGTTTTAAGCGGCGAGAGAGATGAGGAGAAGAGGAGGAATCAAGAAAAGGATTTATTGAAGATGAATGTTTCTCTAGCTTTGAAGAAAGCTGGAGAAATTGAGAGAGGTGCAGTGCTTGTGAGTTCGTACCCGATCGGCAAGCACAAATGGATCTAACGAATGTAGTCGGCTGAAGTCGAGTGTAAAGTTGTTGCGGAGTCTGAAAATGTTTTCACTTTTTAATTCTTACACTGCTTTGCATAGGCCTACTCGTAACTCGGAATTAGACGATTTTATTGAGATTGATTTCTAGTGCTGGTAGGCTACTTATTACTAACCTAGGTAGGTCGCCTACTTGTGTCCTATGTGGATTCTTCTTGCACAGTGATTTATTTTATGCTCAGTGCTTAGTTTTGTCATTAGGGATACTTACTCACGTTGTGTTATTGTAGCGAGGCTAGGGTTATACAATGCCTTGTAGGCCTATATCTTAATTAATTTAATACTATAGTGGTTTGCCCGACCTGATATGGTTGAAAAAGATTTTGAAAATGCGTTTTCCAGTGTGCGTGAAATTTATTATGTATTTGGTAACTTCAAAACATTAAACTGTAAAAAAATTGATCCAATACCTAATGTTAGTTTGCTGAACAGTCAACAGAGAGGTCTGAAGTTCTAACCCCCACTAGGGCAGATATTTCAAGATTTCTGATCCACTTTGCCCCAGCCAACTCAGCTATAATGAGTACGCTGACTACATTATTATATTGTCTGTGGAAAGATCAAACAGCGAGGAAATACCGAATCCCCGGAACGAATTTCGGCCGAATCGCCGATAACACCCTGCTTAAAAATGGATTGTTGAAGTCATTATTATTTCAAACATTACAATTTTAATTTTGAGAATATTTGAATAGTTTTCGGGATTTCGACCCCTTTCTATAAAACTGTTTTACGGGAAATCGGGCTGTTGTGTAGGCCTATTTTCAGCGTTTTTCGGGATTCGGGTTTCGGGAATTCGGGACGACCCCCGGCCACAAGCCCCTAATGCCGAGGCTAAACAACTGAAATCGCTAAAGCGACACTGGCTCGTTGAGCGTCTGCGGGGCTTCGATCGCGTCTTATTTATTATTGAAAAAGATATTTTCATTCGTTTGGAGCCCTCCGAGATTTGGGGCCCTAGGCGCGCGCCTACTACACCTATACGTAAACGCGCCTCTGGTGTTGAAGGATCTCAACCGATCAATTAATTGAAACATGAGCAGAATCGAGACCACACTTACATATAGGTAATAATACCGCAGCGTCAAATTACCAGAGCCGTATATTAGGCATACCGCATACTATAATTGAATTTCACAAAATGGCGACTCTTAACTGCACATCTGTTTGGCACTGCAAGGCTTTTGTCAACCCTTTAATATGTAGTCTTCGTTTAAGAGACCCCTAGACCCATGTGACCTTGGTGTGTTTGGTTGATGTTTAGTTTCGTGTGAGTTAGATTTAGTGCTTTAGAATAAAATAAAATTACTTCGATAGTAAATACTTTGTTCAAAAGACTTAGCATTTTTTATCGAATGTGGTTTGCAATGGAAATTAACTGGAAATGGGTTGTTGTCGGGGTAACTGGGATCTGAATTTTTGCCATCAGGAGAAACATGGGGGGGGATGTGTTTGCCGGAGTCGGGCGCTTATGGTTGGAAAACTGTTATCGTTACCGGAGCCAATTGTGGAATTGGCAAGGCTACGGCCGCCGAGCTGGCCAAACGTCGGGCAAGATGCTCTAATTTTTCATGCGTTCACTTAGCTCTGTGAAATTACTGCATATTGCTATGCAGCCCATGCATGGCCATCCTCTTCCGGATAGATATAACTCTCTCGTAGGCCTATACGCGAAGATCTTTGCTTCAAATTTGGAACCTTGCCTTGTTCGACGATCAATGGCTTCAGGCTTTTCTTTAGGCTAAGGCTGGAGAATTGGGCAATTGTCGGATTGATTGGCTTGTGCTTCCTACCTTTCTTTCTTCTGCTGCGAATAGACCTACCTACGTTTTCCAATCTTCCATTCTGTGCAAAGTGCAGTCCAACAATGACGCACACGTTAAAGAGATGGTACAACATTGTTGCGTACATATCCAAATTTAGCATCCAGACAGTCACCTTGCTCATTAAATAACCTAGTGAGATCGGACACTAATTCAGAAAGTTGCAACCTGGCTCTTGTCGCCTCATGTATCAATGCCTACCATCGAGGTCGTGTTAAAGCGATCTCTGAATCCCAAACCTGCGCCTGGCTTTTTGCCCTCCCAATAACAACCTGTGATCTACGATTGGACAATGAGGGTGTAAGAATTGCCTTCGGTCTTAGCCTCGGTGCTAATATAGTTATGTGAGCCGTATGACTGACCTTCCATGACTCTCCTTGCGAATCAACTGTGACGGCGGACGATCGCGTTCACTCTCTTGCGGTCTTGGCACTTGTTGAATATCCAGACATGACGTCGGAGCCTTACGCGTTCTTGTTTTCCAAATACCAAAGAGCCAAATAGGCTGTGTAGAATTGATTGTAAGGGACCTGGTGGACTCACCTTGGTGCCTTGGCGTATGGTCCACAGGTTCATCTGGCATATCACTGTAACTTACTCTGTGTTTCTTACTTCCAAGCAATTGCTATATACAGCGGCGGTTCAGCTGTGGAACTGACGGCACTTAGAAAAATGCCAAGTCTACCCAACTCATCTCAGCATACCACTTTATACTGCTAGCACCCGAGGCCATTGGTTCCTTTAAATAGCAATGGGTTTTCAACACACGAATTTCTGAAGACCCCAAAGAAATCAGTTACCTATCCCAACGTCTTGCAATTGCCATCAAGCGCTTCCATGCTGTCGCCTTCCGTGGCATTGTTGCTCGGCCGGAACTTGACGAATTATAGCATCTCCAGGTGCTTTCTGCATAATTAGGGGCCCTACACCCTATATGCCTAAAAGTGTTGTGTCATTTTGACCACAGGCGTCACTGTGGAACTTATGGTGTATCTTAGGGCAAGTGGTCAGTGATCCAACTCTGCAAAAGGAGGCTCGTCTAGGAGCTGGAGCTAGAATGGCATACGAGTACTTCTGTGGTTGCGTCCGATATTGAAGTTACGCACTGATTTTAATCGAGCCTAGCTAAGCCTATTTATCGGTCCTATGCAAATGTTGAGTTGGAGTTGAGTTCTTACTTCTTATAATATCGTTTAGTGAGTAGGCTTATCAGTTCCGAAGAGCGCAAGCCTGTTTGTGCAATTAGACCTAATGATAGAATACTCTGATATATAGTTCTAAGCGGTATAGACCCAGTGACACTTGTAAGTAGGCGTGGAATTAGGCCATTTCATCTTAGAAAAGCTGAGTGTTTATATCTCTGCATGCATATCAGTTAGGCTTATCGTGAAAAATTTGATTTATTTTCAAATAATGATTTAACAGAAGAGGCTTTCTTGATAGCTACGTAGTTTGTCTTATTATCATAAACCTTGAAGAGCCTTTAACTATGCCAGTTGCATCTGGTCTAATTGCTCGTGTTTACTTAAGCCAGAAACATATGGCTCTAAGCATACTAAATCCGTCTGAGAACGATGCGTCAGATCTCACTGACTACAATTTTAAGTGGGCTGCTCATGTCGAACCCATTTGGACATGCTGCTAGATACTCATTAATAGACATTCGCAAAATCAGATTTTTGTGTGGGTGAAAAGTGGGCACATGGGCTGTCCATGTCGACCCACTAAGGTTAGAAGCCCACTAAACGACGCGCAGGGCAAGCGAGTTTTGTCTGGGCGACAACTGCGCTTGTGGACATGGGTTGCTCATGTTGAAGCAATTTCAGCTTTGCTTCCAAATGATCAATAAATGACACAAGCCATATCCGAGTTTTGTTTGAAGGACAAGTGAGCTTATGTTAAAAAACCTTCTAGTATGGAGGTCATAAGTTCACTGAATGGTCCTATAGCGATATCTGAATTTTGTGTCGACGATAAACGAGAGTTTAACACGCTGCAATGAATCACTTGCTGCTGGTTAGGCCTGTATTATAAAGTGCAGTTTATAATTGTCACGATGATTGCCTGACGTCATTCAACGTTGGAGACAGCACTCAGGCAGGTAGTAATAACACCGGGGATAGCAACTTGCGGTCTGACATCGAATGATTAGTCTCTTGCACTTTGACTCGTACTTTCGCTATCAACAACTGTTGTTTCTGTCCTGCTGCTGATATCTTCGTCAAAAATCGAAACTCGGAGATCGCAATTAGGACAGTAAGCATTAAAACAAAGTATTAAGTGAACGAAGTCGCTAGCAATCGATAGCTTATCGACTGGTTTCGACTTCAGGGTTTAGCGGCGTCGGATGGCGCCGGCTCCAGGGAATTATTCAGAGCGTATTGCGTCTGACGGATTCTGATTTTTTTAAAGCCTGTTTGGAACAAAGCAATGGAGTAGCCGTGGCGGCGCTTAACAAGAGGTTTCGCTGTATGACCGAATCTGACGCAACTGATAAAGGCCTGACTTGTATAAGGAGCCACGTAGTCAGCCAAAGATAATTCACCGTAGATAAGCACTTCCAGATAAAGAACAAGACATTGACGAGACTATTCCGGAAATTGGAGGTTAATTTTAGCGTGTGCCCGTCGAGTGCCAACTGCCAAGCAATAGCCTGGGTTTAACCGAAGCTCATTGTTAAATGCAGGTGCCAATTGATGCTACACTGCTGGCGAGCATCGATAAACGAGTTGGACGTCTTCTTGACGATAGTTAATTCCTTCTAGCTGCAGTTTGTCATCAAAAGTTCAACCTCAGTTGGATTGAAAACCCGGAAGTGAAAGTAAGATGCTCCATGTTTCTGCAGAGCAACAGAGAACGTGAATGATGAAAGTGACACTACACTGCTGTATGGCTGTCACATAGTATTACTATGCCATAGGGAAATTACTAACATTAGGGGACGTTAAGATCATTATTTATTGTTATTGCTTTTATTATCATTAGTAGTCGACTATTGTAAAGTGCCTCCTGTTGGCAAATACTGAAACTAAGGTGTCACCCCGCCTGGCGGTTGGCCGTATTACTAATACCTCAGTGAAAGAAGGAGGGAGGCTGAGGCAGGGTTCGCAGTCGACTGAGAGGCGGGTCACTTTCTCAGAAGTTGAGGGAGGTTGTATACTCAACGATAGGTTGGATGTGAGCGACAGAGAGAAAAGCGCTGACAGGAAGTCGGACAGGGCCTTGCTAGAGTCACAAATTTCCTACCCCGACGCCGGAATGTCGCGTATCGACTCGGTGACCGACCTCCAGAAGAAGGACCTGGGTTTTACCCTCGAAGGTAGAGAACCGCGAGCGGCAACGCTGCCAGCGAAATGAGGTAATAAAGCCTGGCGCCCTCGGTATTTATACGTCAGACTTGAGCCTTTCTTAGCCGAAGTTGGAGCTGTTTGCCAAGTACTCAACAGGATAAATATTGGCAGTGTCAAGGAAGAAAGTTCGTTTAGAAAGCTCGGAATTCTAAGCAGACAGCAGACGTGAGATTAAGATGGTGACCTCTAATAGAGTGAGCATCGTAGTTAATCTAGTGCTACTAAGTTAGGAAACGAGGAGTTCACGAGTGCTGTTCTGTATTCTAAACGGATTTAATAATTGGCTGAATTTCTGTGATTCCCGTCCGGAGAATTTCATTCTGACCTAGCTGTGACGGGAAGCGCTGAGACTACTAGTCTACTACGTCCTTTGCATCTGCTGCGGAAGAATAATCATGATTTCTTCACTTTATTTAATGATTACTTTGACTGAAGTGCGATTGTGAAGGTGCTTTAATGTAGTATGATTAACTAGTTGTTTGTTTATTGCTTGATTGTGCTGTCTAAAATAATTACTATTAGAATGGTTAGTTTAATAGTGAGAAGTAATAATGATCTAAAAAATGTGTGAGATTTCCACTGAATTGACGGAAGAACTTCTACAGCGCTCAGATCTAGGTGAAGAGACTGTAGGGGAATCTAAATCGCAAACCTCTACTTCTTCGTTTACACTGAAAGAGATGAGCGACAGGATGGAAAGTTGTATATTGCTGAAGGATTTTCGAAGAGGAC
Organism: Allolobophora icterica; assembly: GCA_963556255.1. Classification (NCBI taxonomy): domain Eukaryota; kingdom Metazoa; phylum Annelida; class Clitellata; order Crassiclitellata; family Lumbricidae; genus Allolobophora; species Allolobophora icterica. The sequence continues at coordinate 45,010,174 of OY744602.1, read as the reverse complement.
GAGAGGCTAAAAACGCTGATGAAGGCTAAAGAAGGTGATGAAAGAATGAGGATTTCTAGAGCACTTTAGGCTAAAGACTCTGAAGAGAGAACGAGGCCATTTGCAACAATTCAGAGTAAAGATTCTGACGAGAGAATGTATGCTTCTATAGCACTTCAGGCTGAAGAGGTGGATGAGAGAATGCAGGTCTTTGTAGTGCAACAAGGCGGACAACGTAACGTAATAGACTGGCTGACTGGACAGATGGGAATTGAAGGCAATTCGTTAAGCACGGTAGGTGACCGATTGAATGTGTCAGAAATGTCGGTGAGTGAAGTACGAAAATCTGTTGTAGACTCATTAGTGAACCCTCAATATGATAACGTTATGATGGCAACCTGTCCGCTAGTCGCGGGACTCCTATTGGACTCAATAGAACCCCCTTGCCTGGAAGTTGAACCTTGCCTGGAAGTTGAACCGGAAGTAATAAAAACTGGGGAAACCGGATTTTAACACGTGTACTTCCGTGACTCAAGGTTACGGCCTCTTGTTCCCGAGTCTACAATTTAATCACCCTGACTTTTCATTCCAACACTGCGTTTTATTTGATTTCTTTCGACTATCACCCACTTGCCAGTTCCCATGAACAACGTTGTATATGCACTGATAAACTGCCTAGTGGCAAAATTTATTTACAAAGTTTTTACAGATTGCTGCTATCTATCCAAATACAGTTGCAACTGAGACAGATTTACAGTAGAGCTGTGCCGAAGCATCGGGAGCATTCGTAGCCTAATCGGGCCCATTATTAGAGGAATCGGCATAATCGGTATCGGCAAAAAAGTATCGACCCCGATGCAAATTATTTTAGAATTTACATTTTTTGCACAATAATCGTTAAAAATTGAAATGAGCACAAAATAATATCTTATGTTTTGTTTCTTGTTATTGATTTTTATCTGACATTGCACTACTTAGTAGGCACCGTAGAAACCAAGAACGTATTATACAGTTTACACAGAGGTGGGCAAACTAAGACCCGCGGGCCAGATTCGGACCGCTAAAACTTTTTATTCCGCCCCCAACACTTTATCCGGTCCACTCAATTCTTCGTAAAATTCTTTTTAAAAAATACAAAATTTAAATCACGAGAAGTTTTGCTCATTTTACTGGTGTGGCGCTGCATTCTTACTTACTATTCCGGTCTCGTCTTTGTAATAACTCTACGGATTATGGGACACTTGTTAATGCATGTTCACGCTGTTTCACAGTTGCACCTCACTAGTGACAGCCAGAGCATATATCGAATTTTAAATAAGTAAACGTTTTCATGTTAGTCGTTAGTAAAAGTTTAAAATTTGTTACCCTGCCCAAATCGCCCCATGTGCAAACCGTTTGCCCACCTCTGCTCTAATATATGATCCTTGAACTGGATTTCCCGTTCAAAGAAGTTTTGCTAAGCCTTGTAGTGTTTGACAACAACCCATCCGCCATTTTCATCACGGCAATCGCAAGCAGCAAAACACGTGCTTGCATTTAGAGCCCTGCGCCGCCGCCGCCGATTTTTGTTTGCCGCCGCCGACAACCTGTCGGTGCGCCGCCAATCTGTCGGCGCGCCGCCGATGCCAGTTTGATATGCTTAATTGTTATTGTTGCATTTTTCATGTTTTGAATGATATTACTAAGATAAGCAAACTATTCTGAGAAATTGCACTTTGATTGGTAGGAACTCGTGTGTTAATGAAGAAGATAAAGAGTGAACATAGCTGATTATAATGTTTGTGGTCTTTATCTTGATACCAAGAATGCATTGTCTTCCTGACTAATTAGTTTTTCGTATACTTTGATGATCTTGTCTTTGTGCCACGATACAAACAGTCATTTAAAAGCGATATCTTGTTATAAGTAACCATTGTTTTGATACACCTGTTCCTGTTGCCATTTCCTTAATACCTTGAGGAAAAAAGCAATATGCAATGCATGTCTTTGTATGTGTACTACAGTACTACAGTATTCCCTCATTCGTTACCTTCATGTTGAATAGCTTCTATAACTTATTGATTGTTGTCTTTGATGTCTGTGGTTTAATTATAATGGTGTACATTTTTGGCTTAATGTTGTAAGATTAGAGGAGTTTATGCCATTTAAGTAATAATCGTGTAGAAGAGAAGGTATAATTGATTAATACTTTTGGCTGGAATCTATTCAGGTAAACAGTATCAATTGACACAGGTTTTGACTTAGTACGTATACTATCAAGAATGGTCTTTCTCAGTTTAGTCTCATACAAACAACGGTCTACATGTGGAAACTTTAAATGGCGTGGCACCAATTCAAACGGCCAGCAGATCACCTGGTAAATTCATTGAAAAATGAACAGGAGTGAGGCCACTCGGCCAATGTATTACCAAAGGAAAACGTATATAATTACATTTCACTTCATGGCTTCAGCAGCCTCTCTTACTGGGAGGATGCTGTTATCCAGCATCTGCCATGTGACTTGGTGTGTAGGCCTAGCGCCGGTGAATAAGCTGGTCACCATGACGTGGCTTTTGTGTAGCGCTGAGAAATTTCGGAGATTTACATTTACATTTACACTGTATCAGTGCATATGCAAGTGTATTCATGCAATATGTAAATGCATGTTACTTCATCTGATTACAATTTGCCAACACCTATACATATGGGCAGTGTAATTAAGGATGTTCATATTTGTAAAGCAAATAGAGAAGGGGTCTTCTCTTTCAGTCCGTTTATATGTAGTTGAGCTTCAGTGTGATCGAGTGACTTTAGAGAACTTGGCCCTTTGACTGGTCACAGGAACAACGGCTGTTCAACTCTCATAGTGACTCACATGGGCGTCCGAAGAAGGGGTAGGGGATTTGCCCTCCTGGATTTGTGAATAGATTTTCCATGCAAAAACGTCATTTTGCCTCCTGGAAAAATTTTGCCCCCTTAGAAAAATGTTACCCCCCCGGAAAAATTCCTGCGGATGCCCATGGTGACCCATGTTTCTGACTAGGGCACGCCGCGCCGCGCCGACATTTTGTGGGCGCCGCCGCCGCCGATTTTTGTTCGTCGGCGCGCTACCACCGCCGACCAAAAATGACCGGCTAGCCGCCGCCGACACTATGACGTCGGCGCAGGGCTCTACTTGCATTGCAATAATAGTTATAGTACTAGTAGGTTTATGCTTGGGAACCGAACATTTTCACTAAGCAAAGAAATAATCGGCTACGTACGCGGTATTGGCTACTGCAATAATCGGCAATACGCGGTATCGGATTAATCGGCAAAAAGCCTTATCGGTACAGCTCTAATTTATGGCCTGTCTTTAAAGTTGAAAGGATTTTTTATGGATTCCGTTAAGCATCTGGTATATCACTCTAAGCAACCTTTAACAACTCTGTCCGAAGAAAAGGCTTTCGTGGCTAGGATCAAAATTTCCTCGCAGTCCGTAGCTAGGTTATGTGCAAATAGGGTCTACAAGCAGTGCTTTTTTCAGCCGGAACGAGCCGGAACGGCGTTCCGGCACCTTTTTTCAGCTACTAAAAAATTATTTATTTCAAATAATAAAAACAATAATTTAGTTATATTAATTTAATTTCAATGTTTTTAACTGTTTCCAGTGTTTATTGAGACCTCCTCCCAAACCCAACCCCGTTTTTCTCGGGATTTTAGCCCGCCCATAATTGTTCCGTTCCGGAACCTAATGTTCCGTTCCGGTACCTTTTTTCCAGAAAAAAAGCACTGCCTACAAGTTACGCGATCGAAAAGCTAATAATCACGCCCACTCCCTGTAGGGTAAGAGGACGTTTGTTTAAGTCGAAGCGAATTAACAATATTGCGGTCTTAGAGTATCTTTCTTCTAAACCTGTTGCTAAACTTTAATATTTTAGTCAAACTGTAAGTTAGAAATATATTCATTAATTGCGGTAATGAAAGCTAAAAATCTTGGATTACCATAGTTTGAGGATTAATGTTACCCACAGCTAGACAAGAATGCAGTTTGGTCATCAGTGGCCAACTTTGTACCCTCTTAAAATCTGCAATACACCTGCACTACGCGTCTGTTCAAATCAAATCAATTCAAATATTCGTTTATTGAAAGATTCCCGTCGACACAGACGCGATGGGATTACAATCATTACACAATGATAACAAAAACAATAAATGCCAATGATAATATAACCGTTAATGAATGAGACTAAACAGATTAATGGACTTTAGAATAAGGTATACATATAAAAGAAAATCAGTATAGGCCCTAGTGCTAAAATAATTAATTGTTAATAAGTGTTTTTGTGGTTTTTATCAGGCAATGTGAAATTATGAGCCCGTGGCCGGAGATTATGAGGGATACTGCGATCAGATTGGAAATAGGGTCGCAGAACAAGGTCGGGATGATGATTATTTGGTTTGGTTCTACACAATAGACGTGTATAATGTTAAAGCATCGATAGGTTGTAATAATACGTTCATAGATATAATTTCTACTCATAATTTAATTTTCCAGTTCCCGATGGATTATGGTCACCGCGGTAATTAATATTAACAACGTCAGTGCATCAGAATCAATGACGCGTCGTTTGTTACGTCACGCAATCTCAACATAGAGTAAGCTGTCATGCTATAGTGTGGACTGTGTGGTGATCACGTTAGGACTCGAGTAAAAACCAAGGAATGGCTTGAAATGGAAATCTACTCTATTCAGCTGGAGTTCTGGGGTAACGTTCATTTGAAAATTACTCTACAATGTCATATTATGTATTTCGGTCATTTAGCAGACCATTAGAGTTGATAGAAGCATGCAGACGTAATATCACGCATAATGTATTTTATCAGTAGAAATAGTAGCAGTTTGTAGGTTAAGTACGCCTTCCGAACTTCATGGTTCATGGTTCGTTGAGGTTGAGGACTGATCCTCTAAACGCTTCTTAAGACGGTTCTACCATTCAAAGGCTGGATCGGTCTGTTGTTGTTGACGAGGGCCACGTCTGGGTCCCCAAGAAGGTTCGAATGAAGGGCTCGAAATCTCTTCGTCTATCGAAAATAATTAACGCGTCCAACTTTAGATTGCCGACATTATACACATATCGAAGTTAGGCAGCATGATAACTCGTCAGCATCACTATCGTTACCACCATATATCTCACCTTTTAGTAGGCTTATAATTATTATCACCATATAGTCGCAGTTATAGGCAGTATAGTGACAGCAGGAGAAACAACAGCACGTATACTTCTATTTCTAATCATTCTCTTCAACCGCATCAATTGCAACTTCACCTATTTAACCAAACGTATTATCTTAAAATAAAACATCATAGATAAAGTGGGGCGTGGTGGCTCAGTGGTAAGTTCGGCGCCTTGTGACCAGAGCGTTGCAGGTTCGAATCCCACTCTAGCCACTGCGTACGGACCTTGGGCAAGTCCTTCACTCGCAATTGCTCGTGGCGCTTCGGCGTGAAAAATCCGGCACAGTATCAAATGCTATAGTCGGGAGCGCCTCTGAGTAGTTGTTGACTACGAGAGGCGCTATAGAAATATCCGGAATAAAGTGAAGATTCGCCTGACCTGAAAGATGGTCGTCGAATTTTCTTATTGCTGTCTAATTCTACGTACTGTTAAGCAAATATGCATTACAATAAATTGTTGGCGGAATTCTTCTTATATCGGAAATTAGGTTTAATACTTCGAACGCATCATTTTTGCTACCATCAGTCAGTTATACACGAACTTACCATTCTCTAAAATTGTTTACCATCTTGAGTCTCAAGAACTCACAGCAGCTGCTACAGATGTGCCGGTTTGGGGCATTTCCTCATTGACCGCAACAGTTAACTTCATCAACTGTGTTTTGTAAAGGCGAGAGTTTGTCTCACATTAATTAAAGGCTGCTTACTTACTAACTTATATAAACCGATCAACAGCAACAAGTATGGAATTTTACGAACGTATTTTAACACGTAGTCAGATAGCCTTGGCAAGGAAGCCTACAACAAGGTCTGTGAAATACGCGCTCGCACCTGTGCGCTGGTCATTTTGATCTGCGATCTAAAGACGGACCAGGCGACACTTTCGTAACACGCGGGTGTTGTTAGGCTTCCGCGATAGCGAAAGTAGTCCTCGTTCGCCGCCGGAAGTAGAGAGCTAATGCTGAACGAAGGCATTGTCGTTGTGTCATCTGTAAACGTCAGAGAAATAAGAAACAATGATATGAACGTTCACATGTTACGCAGATTGAGCACCTGGTCGCTCTCTCCAGCTGAAGATAAATAGATAACGCAATATAAATGTGCTCTTTAATATCATTTTACACTAGATATAGAACTTAAGAACTAGTTTTGAGATGTGGACTAGGTTCTTCGACAGTTTCACGGATTAATTTTACTCATAAACGAATGATTGACATATAGTGAAGTTTGCGTGGAAGGTAGGTTCTACGACACTTTAAAGCTCTGCTGGGAGGGTATACACGTTAATAACCGCGATCACAAAACCGCGATCGTCAAAATAGCGATCACAAAATAGCGATTCAAAAAAACCGCGAGTGCTCAAAATAGCGACAACCAAAAAAGCGATTTAAATGATTTATTTCCAATTTACTTGTAGAATCTAATTTAAGTTAAAACTTCAAAATCTCAAGTAGCATTTAAGCTTCTTTTAACGAGGTGTACATACGAAGCATACAAGACTCTAATCTAATCAGTGGTGTAGTGGGGCGGGAACGCGGGGGAACGCCGTTCCCGCACTTTTTTCCAGGGAGGGAACGCGATCCCTCACTATTTTGCAGCATTTCTGCTGAAATAAATGAACAAAGAAGACTTCAAGACTCACAGTTTCAACTGCTTACTTATTCCTATGTATAAATTTACATAATTACATTTATTAATTTTTTTGTTATTTTTTTACATTCGACAGTTTCAAAAATAGCAGCGCTCACACTATGCAAAATTCTTGCAAGATTGCACTTTTTGCTACAGTTGCTACTTCAATTTCCAGGCGTTCCCCCACTTCATTTTTTAGGACTACACCACTGAATCTAATTTAATGTTATAATTTAATTGGTCCTGATTCGTGTGTGGAATCGTGTGTTGATTGGCAACTCCAAATAGTTCAAACGGTTAATTACAATAATCTGCAATCTTATATTCTTTGGAAGTGATCGATGTTTATGTTTATGTAGGTTAATTGGTTTTCTGATTCATGTGTTGAGTTGTGTGTTGATTGATCTACTAAAAGTTCAAACGGTTTATTAAAATAATTTGTTTATATTTATGTTTATTGGTCATCGTTATTGGCAAAATCACTGTTTTGAGCGTCGCTGTTTTGCCGCAGCCGCGCTTTGTGTGTCGCTATTTTGTGATCGCTATTTTGACGATCGCGGTTTTGTGATCGCGGTTATTAACTTAAATCGCTGGGAGTTTAACTTAACCACTAAGGCAATTTTGGGGAATTAACTGAGTTAAAAATGAATTCGCGGGTAAACCAAACTCCCTACAATTCAATCCCTGAATTCAATGCTTAGGCCTATAGTGAGTCAAAGATCGTGCTAATGATATTATGTATAGTATGCCGAATGCCAAAACAATTGGGGGATTCAACTTCCTTCGATAACAATCCAGTTTTCAGGATTATGCCTGAAAACTGAAACAAAAAACCCATATAAATTTGTAGATCAACATAAATATGTAGGCCTACATAATTGTGTAGGTCTATATATGTAGGCCTACGTAATTCTATGATCACATAGGCCTGCAGAACTGTGTCTCATACCTTCGTATGGAATATCTATAAAGTGACTGGTTAGATCTTCAATCTCTGGGGCGACCGCCAAATCGTCCACCTGAGGATCAAAATATAAAATAAAATGAATATTGCAATTTCTACGAACACTCCAACTCGGTAGGGGAAGAGGCTAATAGTCGCCCCACTAATCTTCTAGGGCAATGGGGCAACGCGGGTACGACGAATGTGCCCATCCAAATCTTCATGTCGTCTATTGTCATTCACTTTCCCTCAACTGAAGAGTGAGCCGCTCCACTTTAAACCCGCTCCGACGCCCATGGCTAGGGAAATAGTTATACTTAAAACCCATGAATGGCGGCAGTGCCAGAAAAGGCGCTATTGAAAGGTCATGAAAAGGCGCTATAATAAGTGTTTAGTTAAGTTACGTTAAGTTACATATAGCTCCGTTATGGAGTACATAACGGGAAACGTTTAAATCGTCGTGCTCGGTGAATCTTGCCATTGTCGTTATTGTTATTGTCGACGACGACGACAACGATGACGATTGTGATTATGATGAATATGATTATGACTATGATGACAATTTACGTATATATATATATTATATATATATATATATTATGAGGAAATAGGTCCATATAACTCACATTTCAGTTCCACCAAGCTCATGTAGATATATATTAAATCTACATCAGGACTGCGATTAATATATATATATATATATATATATATATATATATAATATATATATATATATATTATATATATGTATATATCTCTTATATATATACTATATATGTATATATGATCTCTTCATTCAAGATAGGCCTATTTATATTATGTTCTTGAGGATTTCATTTACATTTGGGAATGTTAATTCCAGTATGTATGTTGATGCCTTGGGTAGTATAGACACCGGCACTTATGAATAGACACTGGCAACCGAAGACTGAAATAATCGTTTATCGTTTAGAGCTCGAAGGAGCAACAATATTTCGAGCACAGTTTTAATTGCGAAAGACTCGTCTATTTGGTCAAAGGCTTCTTTGATCTGATCATGAAGCGCAAAATTCTTGGAAGACCAGCCTTACGCCAACTATTTTAAGCATATTTGCTGGAGTGAAACTTGGGCTGTGTAGTTAACTGATTTGATTTTATTGATTTTATAAAGACAAATAATCGTCTGAGGTTTGTCTTTAGCATAGTTCACTTGATTAGGATGGAGTAAATGTCTGTGATGGTTTGCCTTGATGTTTTTCTCTCTAGTCGCAGTTATTCCCCAACTGGGTCGCGCGGTAGATGTGCAACGTGTAGGGGCGAACTCTCCAAAATCAGACTTCGATCCACTGGACATGGGTCGCTCTATTACCTGGGGACGCGACAACTATGAGCGTAAATTCTGACATGACCGTCGAATTATTATTAGTATTATTAATATTCTTTACTGAAAAACTAAAAGTGAACCGCACATTGGTGAACAAGTATAGAAAAAATATAAAACATAGAAGTAATAAGAAGATAATAATATTTGAAAAAAGGAGTGTAAATTTAAAAAAAATTAAAATATTTCTAATTACACTATATCAAATGCATCCAGTGATGGGCACTAAACTATTTTTTTAGTTAAATTAAAACTATTTTCCAACTTAAGAAATAGTTTAACTAAAGTTGGCAACTGATTTTGCAAATTAATTAACTTAACTAAAAAAGTAGTTACATTTTTTCCAACTTTTTCCAACTTTTTACGACAAACATTTTCACAATTACAGAGGTTTAGTGAATTGTATTAATGCAGAGCGTTAATGACAATTTCACCTTCAAATTATGCAATGTGTATTGTTCTGGCATACAGTTACAGAAACATACAGTAAGGAGTGTATGAATTTGAAAACACAGGCTGTTAATGCTAAAACCATGCAGTGTAAAAATGTTTTTTGTTGACAGTGTTCAATGTTCATTGTAGAAAAATAGTTGCATATTGGTGATTTTTTAGTTAAACTTTTAGTTAGCAACTAAAAAAATGTAAGTTCAACTATGGTTTTAACTAAACAAACAAATTTTTTAGTTAAACTTCATCCTTAACTAAAAAGATTTTAGTTAAACTAAAAGTTAGCAACTTTTTAGTTAACTATTGCCCATCACTGAAAGCATCATGATAATAGAGAAATTAAAAACTATAACTATTATCTAAAATGGGTAGCAGTTTTACTAATTAAACAACATCAAACAGCATCCTAATAATAAAGCTTTCCCTAATCAGATTATCGGAATGGGGTTAAGTAAGATTATGGCCTCTACATTCTCCACATGAAGAGTTGGAACTAGGCAGGTCCGATCAAGCTTATAGGGAGAGTAACGGATAACACACTGGCGTGAAGAGCAGTAGGGACCAAGATCGAACCCCGTAGACCCGTAAGATTTATGCAGCCTTCCACTCACTAGGTGGCGGCGGTGGTTAAATGAATAGTCGGCCGTGATTAGCACCCTGTTGGCTGCGGTATGAACAGTTATATTCGACTCCTGTAAAACTGTAATCATGTGCTTCTACTGTATACATGTATGTAAGGCGCCCTGTGTGGCTGCCGTTTCTACTATATGTATGTTCACTGTACAGCGCAGTGCGGTTAGCAGGCGCTTAAATAAAGAAAAGATTATTATTTATTATTATTATTAACAGAGACTTCACGACTTCATATGAATAACATTCGTTTATGGTTTATTCTTGTATAGATTTATATTCGTATTTATATACTTACTTGGACTAAAATTCCAAGAACAGCCAAGCCATCATTCTTGTCGGCGGCGATCGTTAAATTCGGATAGAGGTCGCTGTTGTAGTGAACAAGATGAATCTACACAACAACATTTCTATCGCTATTATCCTCTTCTCTTTTCCTGCATTATCGTTATTTTCAATCTATTGTATTGTATTGTATTTAAACATTTATAAAGGGCTTCGAGTAGGGTGAACCGTTCAGAGGTGCTCCCAGTAATCTCATCCATATGTAACTGTAATTACGATCTAGAAATGATTTTGTATCCTCACGCTTAATTTTAATGTTAATGCCATCATCACGGTTATCGTCATCACCATCGTCATCGTTATCATGGGGTCCATAGAGTAGTGGTAACATCACTGGCGTGAAGAGCAAGAGATAGCGGGATCGCTTCCCGCAACCCTCCAAAATTTAGGTCCACTCAGCCTTTCATTCGCGAGATGGCGCGTTGTTAAAATGAGATGTAGGACGTGATGGGCGCCTTGGATGGCTGCCGTGTACAGTTAAATTCGACTCCTGTAATAACTTGTGATCATCCGTTCATACTGATTTGTAATCATACTGCGTAATTGTCAGTTTGAAGATATTAAACGAAGATTATTATTATTATCGCTACGGTCAGCTTCCATTCAGTCAGTAGTTTCCAAGGAGATAAAATAAGAACAGATGCAACTGCAATTTTTCTATGTGTCGACATCAGCTGTCATTGTTATAGGAACAGATTGTCGTTGCGATAGAAACGGTTGCTATGACAACTACCTCCACTGGATAGAACTTCTGGTCGAGGCTGTGTTCCGATCCGACCGTGTCATCGCTGCCCCAGTGGAAGTGGAATTGGGCCAACGTGTAGTTGTTCGGCAACAGACCGTGGTTTATGTAGACTCCAGAGCCACTCGGAATGTTCACCTGGACTGCAATCGACATCCGACAGAAAACACACGTATTGTCATCGGAGTAACCATCATGCATCGTGTATATTATCTATACATATAGTTTCCTTATATGCAAATTTGTCCGTCGTATGACGCTACGTCACAAACGGCTTCTGTTCTATTGTGAAACATAAACCGGTTGTCTTGACGACGGCGGTCTTGACGACGGCGACTAACACTATATACTGCCGTCATAATTATGACGGGAAAATACACTAGTTCTATATAATAGTGTCCTTATATGCAAATTTGTCGTTTGACGCTACGTCACAAACGGCTTCTGTTCTATTGTGAAACCGTTTGTGACGTCAGTACTGTCGTCTTGACGACGGCGATCAGAGTATTTTAACCAACGATACATAATTATAGGCCTATAATGATACACTGTCGTCACGTCATAATTATGACGGGCAAATACACTAGTAGGCCTATATATATAATTATATATATATATATATATATATATATATATATATATATATATATATATATATATCTGACAGACTATGATTGAACGAGTGTTTGTTTGCTTGATTGATTCGTTCATGGATTCATGGATTCACTTGTTCATTAACTATTTCGTTCATTACTTGTTTATATTTTTATTATTTGCTTTTATATTTCTATATTCAGTTTATTTGGTGTAGGCCTATGTATATGCGGTTGATTGATACCTGAGTGTCCGTTGTTGGTGACGGTGAATAGTCCACTGATTGGTTGGTCGTAGTTGGTGTAGACGAGGCCGAGTCCTGAGGCATAGGTGGCTGATAGGCTGTCGACGTCGATCGGCGACTGATTCTGTCCGGCGCAGTTCGGATAAGTAGCAGACCAGTAAGCCGGTCCTTCACACGAGCAAAGTACACGTAAGTTAAGTACGGTAAGCTGTGTTAAGTCGAGATGGTATGGTAACATAATGTATGGTAAGATAAGGTGAAATAAGGTATGATAAGGCAAGGTAAGGCAATGTTAGTCATGGTAAGGTTGACGGTTGTATGAGGTATGAATAAGGTAAATATAGGATTCACGAAAGGTAATGTAGGCGTGCTAAGATTCGGTAAGGTCAAGTCCTGCAAGGAAAGGACCTTTCAGGTCAGTTCAGCTCGTAGGTCAAGCAGTGGTGTAGTCCTAAAAAATGAAGTGGGGAACGCCTGGAAATTGAAGTAGCAACTGTAGCAAAAAGTGCAATCTTGCAAGAATTTTGCATAGTGTGAGCTGCTATTTTTGAAACTGTTGAATGTAAAAAAATAACAAAAAAATTAATAAATGTAATTATGTAAATTTATACATATGAATTTGTTATTTAGTATAAAGCCAACACATATATAAATATATCTGCGAAACTGCGAAAGGCTCCAGTACGTAAGCAGTTGAAACTGTGAGTCTTGAAGTCTTCTTTGTTCATTTATTTAAGCAGAAATGCTGCAAAATAGTGAGAGATCGCGTTCCCTCCCTGGGAAAAAGTGCGGGAACGGCGTTCCCCCGCGTTCCCGCCCCACTACACCACTGAGGTCAAGGCGAGGTACGGTGAAGTAAGGTAATGTAAAATAAGGTAAAGGAAGACTGTCGCTCATTTATTACTCTTATACGAACGAAGTTGCCAGACTCCTGTTCAGCGATATTTCGACTGAAGTGCAAACACGACACTAACAATCCATTCCTTTAGGTTTCATCCCTAAACAGAGAGTGGTCGATTTCCCCTCATGTATGCCGCAGAATTTATTCATCGGACGCGGGAGATGTGAAAATGGGAGTTTGCACCAGGGTAAGATATGGAGCGAACGCGAGGTAAGTCAGGTGTTATCACACGCCGACAACGTATCGTCTTAAAGAAGTTCTATGTTTAAAATGTAATCAGTAAATATTCAAACAAATTAGAAAAGCCTTGGTTAATTGGGCGTAAGAATGTCTGAGTAACTATGAGTTTCGATCCCTGGAAGGCTTTTGACGCGGTTGATTGGCAAAAGGCCTAATCTTCAGCAATTTGAAAATTATGACGTAAGCGGAATTCGCATTTCGTGGTTTGCTGACTACGGCTACTTAACAAATGCGAAATAAATTTTGAAATAATGTATTACGTACAATGGTTATCTTTATAACTTGTCTACTCTTCTATGTAATGTTCCGCATACATGGATCACTACGGAGGTCCCCAATTTGTTCGTAATCTAATATTAATGATACAGTGTCTCTAATACATAAAAGATGCTTCGTTTTATGATCTTGGATGACGATATTTGTAGTTCTTTCTGACAAATACACAGCGGTTATTATTCAAAAATCAATCTTGAACCAAAATAAAGGTTCAGATTGATCTTGGGCAAGTAAGCCATCGTTAATTTGGACAAAATTGTATCATATTATGTTATAGACCCCTCCACTTATCATATTTTACTACATTATATAATATATTTTATTAAATTATATTATGTTATGTTAATGTTATGTTATGTCATGTTATTTTATTAAATTATATTATGTTATGTTAATGTTATGTTATGTCATGTTATTTTATACTATTTAATGTTGTGCCGTATTGTTCTAAATTATGGCCGCCGATGCACAAACGCATTGAGTATAAGATCCTAATGCATATGCGTAATTGCCTTGCGGGCTCTGCTCCATCGTAACTTATGGAGTTGTGTGTCTCGATAGTAGCCATTCCTGCCCAAAGATTTGTTCGCTCTGCCGCGCTTGGTAGACCTGGTTGTTCCCTCAACCAGAGCATCCACAGTACTGCGCAGAAGCTTCACTGTGGTTGGTCCAACTTTCTGGAATAGGTTACCTAGCATTTAACCTACGGCATGAGGTTCTCGGTCGTTCTTTACCTCTATTCCGTTAGCGCTGGAAACCCATTTTGCTTGATCCTAGTTTTCAGTCGTAATCGTAATCGTAATCTCCCATTTTCTAAAGTGCCACTGTAAAGCTGAGCGCAAAGCACCAGCTTATTCACGAGCGCTGCGACGTATCCGAGGGGTTGTCCAGAGATCGATGTCCATTGGTGGTCCGAGTCCGATTGCCAGATAGACCAGGTCGAGAGCGCCTCTGGTGAGTTTTCTTGGAGAGGAGCTGTATAAATCTGTGATTACATTACACTGATCAGCACCTGTCGTGGAGGAAAACGGCTTTCTTAGGCCTGTCTCAAATATTGAAGTAATTTGGCGAGTTTCTTTCTTTCTACCGGTACTTAAAACTGTACGTGGCCATCTATGCTGATTGTTGACTTACAATGTGTAAGCCTTTAATAATTAATTATTCTCTTCATCGAAATCGTAAACAGCTGAAGGGCCTCTTCCAGACAGACCTTTTTGACCTAGACATAGTGAAAGAGGACTGTCTAACGAAACAGCAGGCCTATATTACTTCGTTCATGAACTCTTTTAAACCCAGCGCTTATGAATAAGCTGTGGCTTGGCGCTTAGCCTTAGAGAAGCGCTTTAGAAAATTGTATTTTACGATTATGATTATGATTACGATTAAGAATAAATTGTTGGCATAAACTTTTCTATGTTATATTAGAATTACCTAAAATATTCACCACCATAATGCAACATCTTGTTTTAATTATCGTCAAGAAGTAGGTAGCATAAACTAAGGACATTTTCCGTTATTGAGATTGACTATAGGCCGTATCTATATGGAGCACCTACCTCATTATTTTATTCATCCGCCTACTCTGCCCTCTCAAAGTCCGACCCACACCTCAACGTGGTGAGGGGGTGAAAACAGCCAAGTAGGGGAATGCCTGCTGAGGCTATGCCATCAGTGGTGAAGGTCTTGGCTGAAGTACCACCTAGGGCGCTACGCGTGGTGGACAGGCTCAGCAGGAACCCTGAAGCAGCTGGCTAACGTGGGCGGCATCGCCGCCTCTGATCTGATCAGAGCCAGTCCCAAGCCTGGAACCCACTTTGTGGGAGAAGTGCGAGGGTCGAACGGATGGGTGCAGATACTCCATTGATAAAGAAACAGACGAAAGAAATCCAATGCAATGACAATCATAAAAATGACTCTGCATCAGTTTAAAACGCATTAAATATTAGTTACCGGGTAACTGAAAAGAAATGCTGAATAACGTCACAGTTACGAAATGGCAATTGGATTGTAGGGCAAATATTTTTACGATATCTGTGGAAACTATCGATTTAAACCCAAAATTTGTAATCGCGTTTCACCATTATTTTGCTCAACAACTGATGTTTCCGCCCACAGTAATTGTAACTGTAATCGAGAATTTATATAGCGCCCCTCGAATTAATCGGAGGCGCTCCCGACCCGGGCCAGCGTCTTCACTGACAAAGAGAAATGTTTTCTCATTTTTCTCTCAGTGTTTTGCCCATGCAACCTATGCAACCCAGGTAACGAATATGCAACGTGATTTCCAGTGAACATCTCCAAATAGCGGTCTCAACTTAGTTCTTTTGGAGTTTACCTTTGACACTCAATGCTAGGCTTATGATTGTATCTATATCGCCGTTAGACAATTGACGATCAGTAGAGTTTGTTCAGTTAAGTTCAATTTAACACAGATTTATATCCGTATTAGACCTATTGCAAGTGTTGACAATCATTTGCGTGTAACATGAGATGATTGCTTACCTGTGGCTCCACTGTAGCTCCAATCTAAAACAAATTCAACCATGATCAGCCTTAGTAAGAAAAAAGATAAGGCAAGATGAGGTAAGCTCAGTTGAGGCCAGGTGAGGTCATGTGATATCAGTGCAAGTGAGGTAAGGTCTAGTAAAGTAAAAGAGTGTAAAATAAGGCCAGGTCCGATATAACAAGCAAAATAATGATAGGATCCGTTTGACCAACAGAACTTATAATTGTTTTGACAGTTATTGTATGAAATTTAAAAAATTATAATGTGCCACTATGTAAAACTATATAGGCTGTCTGGCTGAAGACCACGTTTGATTTGAATTGCTGTCAGACAAAAATGTAGTAAAGGATATTCTGGGCATGCATAGCCCACTGTTCTAATGTGAGTTTCAAGAAAGTAAATGACCCTGTATAACAGCGCTATGAAAGTTCCAAGAATAGACGAATGACTTTGATAAGTCATGGTCCACTCCTGCCATGTGGACCGTGTTACCCATAGTTATGACTTTGATATACGCACCCGCCGATCTGACGAAACTGACGGCGAAGGCAGATAACAGCAGCCCACCAATGAGACGACTAACGCCTCGTCCTCTGGAGACATAAGATGCAGAAGCAGAAGCCATCATCTATTCGTTGTCGTCTTCCTGTAGCGAATCAAACGAATGCGCATCAAGCGCCTTTATATAGCGGCAGATCTTGCTTACACCGACTTTTTGGGCGGCGATCCAAGTTAAAGAAGTCATATCTGCCAACAGCAGACACTAAGGCATCACTGGAATGCGAACATAGTGACACACGCTGTCTAGTTACGAAGGGCATACAGTAAGTTGTGCAGCCAGATAGTTCTGGTGATCTTTACAGACAACCCATAAGTGTCTAATAGCGGTCCACAGCGACTCCCGTTCCTCAATGTGCTGCCAGACATCTATTCTTTGACCACACTGATTTAAGGAATGCGCCATCTGTGTGAACCAGCGTGCCTGAAGCTGAGCAGATAACTTCTTAATACGAGTTGGCGCTTGATCTAAACCGGATCGAAGAGTGGCTTGGATCAAATAAATCGATCATCGCAGATTTACCTACACACAAATTTAGGACGCCTTGTTACTTTAAAGTGTTTTTAGGACCAGTCATATTTTCGTCTGGGAAAACCACGCGCCCTTAGACAGACACATGCTTGTCTTCGTGTTTACACTTCTTAAAGAACGATGTCTGCCAACAGCAGACACTAGAGTGTGGCAAGAACGTTTGAAGCAGTCATATTTTGTCTAGCAGTATACATGCCCTGAGGGAAAGGACAGCGTCTATGGCAATCAACGTTCAATTGTTTCTGCTTAATTATGCTCCATGAGTCTATGACTGTTATAATTATGTAGTTTCGATCGCAGGCGTCTTTGTGGCGCTCCTTAGCGTAGGCACCATCTAGGGGGAAGGTGTCCGTGTATTAACTCTGCAAATAGAGACCCAAATGCAATCTAGACTGATCACGTGAGTCATTCTGCAGGTGCATCCAGTGGCGGCGATCTTGTCTAAGAGGTGGGGGGACAAAGTCGGCCATGGTCTGGTCCATGACCTTTTTTTAGGAAATCATGTCCCCCCATTTTTTTTACTTTTTTACTTTTTTAGGAAATCATCTCCACAACTTTAGGACTTTTCTACGAATTCATCTCCAAAAAAAGTTGATGACCTCCTTTTTTTAGTCATTCACCTCTTTCCCAACTTTTTTCGGGTCTCACACCAATAATGTGTGATTACCTTTTTTAGGAATTCGTATACTAAATTTATTACCTTTTTTACAGTTTCATTTCAACAAATTTCATTACTTGTTTTACGAATTTCTTCTTGCTTTCTCCTGAATTTTCGGGGTGACACTTCTGCTCAAAACTATACTTTTTACCTCATCTCGTCAAAAATGAGGGCCTAGTGAAAACCCTCACGGGCAATTACATTTTTTGGCCTTTTTCGTGTTTCTTCAAAATTTTTGGGGTGGACAAATGTATGGCGTGTCCCCCCACTCTTAAAGGTGAGGGGACTTGTCCCCCTCGTCCCCCATGATCGCCGCCCATGGGTGCATCCGAAAATTTAAGTTAGTTTACGCCACTGATATTTATCGCACATAACTTTTGCCCGTCCTGTACTAATGCGAAGTTAGAATTTATGAATTCTTACTCCATATAACATACTAAGTCAAGAGCATCAGTTCTTAATCGGTCAAACTTGTTTGTGCAATTAGACCTAATAAAAATATTTGGAGCCTACTTCTAAGCGCTAGGAAACTAGTAGCACTTGTTAGTAGGTCTGGCATGTAGAAATGTTGTGTTTCATAGCTCCGCAGGTCAACTTATCGAGACAAATTTGATATATTTTCAACCGCTTAAGTGTTTTTTTGCATAGGAGGCTTTCGCAGTAGCTAGGTAGTAATCACCATAAAAGCTTAAGAGCTTATAACTCATCCAGTAGCATCTGTACTTATTGTTCGTTTTCAGTTGAGCCAGAAACATCTAGATGGATATTCGCTGTCGGTATCTAAATCATTATAATTTATATCTTTTATCTCCACTTCAGTGAGTGCACAGCAAAGCTATCGCGGGAACCACAGGCGGCGACAATTACAAACAAAATGTCAATATGCAGGTGAAGTTAACAAGTGAAGTCTGGTTCCAGAATGAAATCCAAGGTTCAAGCAGACAGACAATCAGACGATACGGTTTTGTGCTTAGGTTTTAAGCGGCGAGAGAGATGAGGAGAAGAGGAGGAATCAAGAAAGGATTTATTGAAGATGAATGTTTCTCTAGCTTTGAAGAAAGCTGGAGAAATTGCGAGAGGTGCAGTGCCTGTGAGTTCGTACCCGCTCAGCAGGCACAAACGGGTTCAACGAATGAAGTCGGCTGAAGTCGAGTGTAAAGTTGTGGCGGAGTTTTAAAATGTTTTCACTTTTTAATTCAGACACTGCTTTGCATAGGCCTACTCGTAACTTGGAATTAGACGATTTTATTGAGATTGATTCCTAGTGCTGGTAGGCTACTTATTACTAGCTTAGGTAGGTCGCCTACTTGTGTCCTCTGTGGATTCTTCTTGCACAGTGATTTATTTTATGCTCAGTGTTTAGTATTGTCAGTAGGGATGTTAGTGTACTTACTCTCGCGGTGTTGTTGTAGCGAGACTAGGGTTATACAATGCCTTGTATATCTTTATTAATTTAATACTATAGTGGTTTGCCCGACCTAATATGGTTGAAAAAGATTTTGAAAATGCGTTTTCCAGTGTGCGTGAAATTTATTTAAACTGTAAAAAAAACTGATCCAATACCTAATGTTAGTGTGCTGAACAGTCAACAGAGAGATCTGAAGTTCTAACCCCCACTAGGGCAAATGTTTCAAGATTTCTGCTCCACTTTGCCCCAGTCAACTCAGCTATAATGAGTACGTTGACTACATATTAGGCCCTATATTGTCTGTGGAAAGATCAAACAGCGAGGAAATACCGAATCCCCGGAACGAATTTCGGCCGAATCCCCGATAACACCCTGTTAAAAAATGAATTGTTGAAGTCATTATTATTTCAAACATTACAATTTTAATTTTGAGAATATTTGAACAGTTTTCTGGATTTCGACCGCTTTCTATAAAACTCTTTTCGGGAAATCGCCCTGTTGTGTATTTTCAGCGTTTTCCGGGATTTCGGAACGACCCCCGCGGCCACAAGCCCTAATGCGGAGGCTAAACAAGCTTCGCATCCATGGCTGCCTCTCAAATTATAGCCTAGCTTAACCCTTTAAGTAAAGTAGTTTAAGTCCGTTTAGAGTCGTTAGTTTAAAAGAGCAGTACAGGCTTTCACGGTATATTTAAATGTAGGTTTAAACTTTCTAGACTGTTAAGTAAAATAGGAATTCTGTACATGTATAGTTAACACCTAGCGTTCATGATTATTATGCTACAGATGTTTTTAGAAATAAACTTTTTATTGCATTGTTAAGCGCCACTTCATTGGTCTGATATATAGTTTGTGTAATTAGGCAACCCTGACAGCGGAACGGTTTCGTTCCTTTGGGTTTTCCTTTTGTCACTGATCGCAATGTAACTTAAGTTCGTGTTGCCATGTAACTGTGTAATTGTTCAAAGATTGGTGAACAATAAAAGAATTTGATTGATTGATTTTGATTGAGGTTGATTTAAGTGTTAAACGAAAGTCCCTTTGAATGTCGCGATTTCCAACAGTGACGTCATTGGTGATGAACATTGATTATTTGGAGGTCCAAGGCCGTTGGTCCTGGCCCTGGCCAGAGCCCGTTGGCCGCTGCCAGCACCACCGGCCTCATCCAGGGACAGCGGCCAAAGGCTTCGTGAATATTCAGCAACATTTCGTGATTTCATGATTATTTTCTGTTCGCTTATAAATTATTATTAATAGGAATATAGTAAAAGCAAGGTAAGCTTAATTGCAAGCGGCGTTAGGTTAATGACAAAGCGGCGTTGAAAGATGAGATATCATATAATGAATCTAAATTGAAACCAAACGGCGAGTAACTGGCTAACTACGTAATCGGAAATATATCAACTGGTTACCATAGTAACTGGCGACGCCAGCCAATTAAATTGCTTAGGACCCCTTTTTCAAAGGAGTTTTAAAGTCGGCAACAAAACGACCGTCACTAATCATCTTTGTTATGACACAGCGTCGTTAAACTGAAACTACTACTACCGTCATGTAAGACATTTAGGACGCAAGAAACAAGGATTGTTTCTACTAGAATGGGGTTCGATCTTGGGGGACGCGGTTCGATCAGGGGGACGCGGTGGTGTAGTAGGGGGACGCGGTGGTGTAGTGGTGTAGGTCGGTGCCTTGTAACCGAAGGGTCGCAGGTTCGAATCCACCTCAGGCCACTGCGCAGCGACCCAAGTGCTTCTGAATCGTTGCTTCGATCTTATCGACTGTTTACAAAACCTCTTGGCGTTGTTATATGACAATGAACTAACAACCGATGTTTGATTATTGATGATAATGAGGTTAAATATGTGGGAAACTGGACATTTTACTCTACTATCACCTATTTAAACTATGCTTGATTATGTCTGCTTATTGTCTTGCCATTATGTCTTGCCATTACCATCCGACATATCGCTCTACACTGGAATAGGGGTTATACTCCTTTAATAGTTGTTAACTATTATTGATTAAGGAACCAGAGGATGTACTAATGATATTATTAATATGAGAAGTTGACTTTAAATCAAGGCGAGATACATCATCACTCCGTGAACCGTCCGCATCGCTGTGGAATCCTTCATACGATTATTATTATTTTTATTATTATTATTATTATTATTATTAATTTTATTATTATTATTATGAATTTATTAAGTGCCACTATTTAATGACGATGACGCTGAGCAATTGTGAGTGAAGGACTTGATCAAGGTCCTTACACAGTAACCGTCTCAAGGGAGGAGGTTTAAAACCGTATGTACTGTTCACGTTGCAAGGCGATTGCTCTAACCAATCACAGCTACCGTGCACGACATGTCTCACACTTTATGTCAAAGTGGCTAGATTCGGGTAAGGACCTCCTGCCCATCCTAGAAAATGCACACATGGGGACGTTGGACCAACGTGTCCGATACTGTCGCGATACGTGTGCTCTTGCTTGGATTGCACGTACATCAAGCTTATTCACCATAAGTAGTTTTGCTTATCCACCATAGGCTGTATCTCTGTCTCAGCAGTTTGATCTGCAGGATATCGACCTGATTACGGCTTGGCTTTTGTTCGTCATCGGTTGATTACTTGTGCAATTGACAACGACGCTGTATACTACAGAAGTTACTAATTAATAATCAGGTGACGTCATTTAAACTGTGAACGAATTCAATGTGTCGCTTGAAGTATGAGACTGATCTGTTGTAATTCGTTTAAATTGTTAGATACACGCATTATTACGTCATTTCATTTTTATTAAGCATATCTTTCGTTACTAAGTTTAGATGTAGCAAACATTTTTTATAATTATATTATAATTATAAAAAATGTTGGTTATAACACTTCAGTTATGAAACAAGTCTAATGTTGTATAAGTTCACATCGAGAATATCGATCATGCCTATTGTTGCATCACTACAATTATGATACGTTTATCGTTAAATAAGTTCACTTCGAGAATACAGGCTAGGTATATTGTTTCATCGCTTCAATTATGAGAAACGTCCATTATTAAAAATGCTAAATCAGGGAACAAAGGCCGATTGTTACGTCGCTTTCAATTACGACAACGTCTATTATTAACAATTTTAAATTTTTATTAACAATTTCAAATTTGAAGGATAAAGGCCTATTGCTACGTCACTTCAATTATGTGATAGTAGTCTCATGTTCGTCGTTGCCGTGAGCTCCGTCGACGTCGCCTCGTCACATCATCACTCCGTGAACCGTCCGCATCGCAGTGGAATCCTTACCATACGCCAGTCGGAACTCTCTCTCTGTATTTTCGCAGGCTAGGATCCAAAACGGGAACGAAATGCCATCTAGCATTACTGCCAGGGTTTTATAGTCCATTCTGGGCTTACCAAGGAGGTATTCGCTCCTTCGCAATACATCCCTATTAAATGGGTTTCCGATGTGTCTCTAGTACCCACCGGAATTGTATCCAGCCTGATGGTCGAGTAGCCTGATGGTCTGCACGGCTTTCTTTTGAAGTGTGCCAAGAAGGCGGGAACCGCAGGCAGGACTACCCGTCGAAAGCTCAGTCCTCCAGTCTTAACCGGCAGCGACGGACAGGGGTTGGTTTAGAACTGAACCAAACCCTCCCGCATGAGTGCGTCATGTCTGTCAAGCAGCTCATGACCACTGCACGAACAGCATATTAGACTGTGCAATAGCTTATGATAACATAGTGAGCTCCTGAGGAGGATTAGAGCTTCGAGTTTGGCGATGTTTTCCAGTCTGGAGATTGCCAGCGCCTGATCCGAGCAGCGGAACTCAATACATGCAGACAGAGCCTATGCGGTGGACAAAGGAGCGTCCAGCAAACAATCCGACTCCGTCGTGGCGGCGGAGTATCGTCGAAGGATCGACGGGATCGCCCGCTCCGCCCCATAGGAGATGATCTCACATTTTGCATGACTGAGTTGCCGACCCAGTAAGCCACCCTCGTGTTCTATCATCCTCACACCCTGAGCAACGTTGGAAACCTCCACCAAGGACAGGTCGTCTAGGTATCCCCGCTCTAAGGGTGATGAAAGGCCCTGTAGAATTGGCTGCAGCGAGAGGCAAAAGAGCAGCGGGGCCAGCGGGGCCCCCTGTTGTGGGCCGACTCGTGAGAAGAGGGCGTACTGCCCGGACATGAGCTCCGCGGCCTCAGCAAAAGCGACTCGGCAATACGGTGTCAGCTCCGGCAAGTACTCATCTAGCGTGGAGAGCATACGGTCTCGGAATAGACAGTTAAAAGCGTTCTTAAAGTCCGGCTTGACCATTATGGACTCTGCTGGCATAGCATCCAAAAAGCGCCTAGCCGCATGAGCCGCCGCCTCTCCTCCTCTGGCACATCCACTCCCATCTGCCTCGGCGCAAGAGAAGCAGTACCCACGGGACCACGTGGGTGTTTGCACATTCGCATTATTGTTATTTTTTATACAGAACGTTATCATCGTTATTATTGTCTGAACCGCCATCTCAGCTAGGTCTGGAGAGCCAGATGTCGCCCCCCCCCAAGGAACAGCCACCGAAATCCACTTGAACAAATATGTAGTTTTCAGTGGATCATGGGTTGCGTCCGTTGTCCAGCTTCCCAACTCCGCTATGAACTTCAGTCTTTCTCTGCACCATGCACTGCCGGTCTCCTAAACGACCGCAACAAAGGCATGGGTGATAGTGATGGTTGAATACTTCAACCTATTTGACACAGCTGCGCGGTCAACGGCTTCGCCAGCTCTGATAGGTGTGTGAGCAAAATGTAAGTGGTGTAGTTGTCGGGCACTGCAGGTTCTCTGTCAGGCACCGTCCACGGGACCAAGGGATGAGCATGACACCGTTTGGCCGCTCTCCGTCTCTTCTTGGGAGGCCAAAAGGGCGACAGGCTCTTTCTGCATACGCAGGGAGTTTCGTTCTGCACAACGCTCTCCAGATGATGTCGTTTAGCATACTGTACCGCTGCTGTTTCCCGCCGCCGCTCCTACAAACCAGTCTGTGAACTCTTTTGCGTCTATTTTTTCTCCACAGCGTGGCACGAATGCGGTTCAGAAAGTGTCGTACCTAACCTAACCCCGACCTCAATCCGTACCTCCTCGTCATCTGACAGACGCAGGCGTAGAGCGGTGACAGAGCGGAGCTAGCACCCAATCACCAGAATGAGGTGCTTGTGAGGCTAGCAGGCGAGCCGAGCACTATCGCCTGGATCGCTAGTGGACTCGAGCAGGCCTGTTCATGTCTTGCCTATATATCGGAGATCCCAATCTTTCTGGCGGTGAGTTGCTGCTTCTGCTGTGGCTTCACACATGTGAGGGTCATTCACGCGTTGAAAGTTGAATTCACAAGTTCGTGCGGCATCTCAGCCGACTCTGTTGGTAAGGTGCCTGCCTTCAGTTCCCTTATGCTTGCGTCAGAAACCGGGAAGAGGGAAAGTGCTGGCGTTGATGCACAACGAATTCCCAGATCACCCTCACCGAAAACGAAGCCTGGATCCAACGGCCATCGTCAAAATCCACATTCTATAGACGGTTGATAGCCCTCTCTCAACAAGTGGATGGATAGATTCAAGTCCGGGTAATCATCTGATTTCTCGGGCTGTGATCATACCGTATAATAGCTTTGGAATCCTTATAGTAATTGTATCGTAATCGTAATCTCGAGATTTCTACAGCGCCCAAAAAACGAAGTCGCGGGAATCAGCTTATTCACAGGCGCTTAGTCAAAACATAGCCTAATCGATAGGCGTAGGTGGGGAATCGGTTCCAGGTCAAGATCCAAAGGGGTCAGGCAGGCAGACAGATGGCTAAGCTGTATCGTGTTTAGAATTGAAACGGCGAAGCAGGTAAGGGGAAGAGGAAGAACCGGGATAAGATATGTGAAAGAGCAGTGTTTTCAATTTCGAGTGAAAGACCCGTGGAGAGATAGCAAGTGTATCTTAGCAGATCCAGATCGTCATGTGCGTAAAGATAAACTGTCGGTAAAATTTTTGAGAATACATCCCTATTGTTACATCAATTATGAAACACTTCTATTAATATTTAAAATTTAGAGAATAAGGTCCACTGTTACGTCATTTCAATTATAAAACACGTATAGTATGAAAATTATAAAATTTGGAGAATAAAGACCCATTGTTACGTCATTTCAGTTATGAAACACGTCTAGTATTAATAATTAAAATTTTAAGAATAAGCGCCTATGGTAAACTTTCTGACGCCCGAAGGCAGAAAGAATAAATCAAACGTTACAGCATTTCGGGCTTATAGACTCCCTAGACTCGAGTATACAACTATACATACGAAATGCTGTACAAATATGATGTCAAACGTATAAACTGCGAAACTGTTCGTAAGTGATTGATTGTCTCGTCACTTCAATGACGAAATACTTCTATTATTTGTAAATTTATATTTAGATAATAGAGGCCAGCTGTTACTAAGTCACATCAATTATGAAGCATCTATTAGGTCTATTAGTAAGTTTAGATTTAGAGCATAATGGTCTTTGTTACATCATTTCAATTATGAAACACGTAGGCCACCATATTTTACTAGTGTATTTGCCCGTCATAATTATGACGTGACGACAGTGTATCATTATAGGCCTATATGTATCGTTGGTTAAAATGCTCTGATCGCCGTCGTCAAGACGACCGTCGTCAAGACGGCAGTACTGACGTCACAAACGGTTTCACAATAGAACAGAAGCCGTTTGTGACGTAGCGTCATACGAGGGACAAATTTGCATAAAAGGAAACTATTATATAGAATAATTTCTTTTTGTTTTAGATTTTGAGAATAAAGGCCTTTATTACGTCACTTCGATTGTGAAAAAGGCTACTGTTATTAAGTTAAAATTTTAGAATAAATTTCTGTTGTTACGTCATTTCAATTATGAAACACGTCTAGGCCTATTATTTGAAATTTTAGATTGTAATTTTTTAGATTAAAAGCCTATGTTACGTAATTTCAACTGTGAAACACGTCTGTTATTTCTAATTTTAGATTTAGGCCTAGAGAATAAAGGCCTTTGTTACGTCATTTCAATTACGAATAAAGTATGTTATTAGTAATTTTAAATTTACAGAATAAAGGCCTGTTGTTACGTAACGTGTTGTGACACACGTCTATAATTAGTGTTTCTAAATTTAGAGAATACAGACCTTTGTTACGTCATTTCAATTATGAAACACGTCTATTGTTAGTAGTTTTAAATTATTATTTTTATTATATTTATTATTATGTTACATTACTTTTAGTATATTTATTATTAGGCCTATTAATATTATTATTTTACAGATTTGTATGGAATTGGCCCTATTCGTCAAGGTCTAAGTTGGTAAATGCACCTCTAATGGGCCATAGCGTTAATATCGTTAACCTGGCGCTGGATCGTAAACTCCAGGCGTTGGAACAGAAACGTGGTTACTCGAATGTCCCTACCCTCCTCCCCAGTATTTGACATGCTTGCGGACCGCCGCCTTCTCGGCCGCCGCACCCGGCACCCGAGAAGTATCGGCAGATAAGAAGCGGCCAAGATATCGGTCACGGTCGCATCCCAGATAAGACAGCGAAGGCACTTCATGGAATGAGGATGAGGTCATCCGGTCTCTTGCCATCAACCCTAAAAAGGCCCACGGGTTCCTTAGTGGATGGAAGCCAGCGCGGGTCAAACTGCGAAAGATTATGTCTTTCAAAGTCACCTGTCAAAAAAGATCGCCGCCAGTGCGCAAGGGTATCTATGCGGTTCACACAGAGGACCTGAGCCGGAGGCCAACCGCCACCCTCACCAACTCGTCATCTAGTCTGAGCCCTCAAGAGGTGGCAGCCTGACAGGGAGAGCCATCAGCCAGTCCCCGGCGTGCGGGGCAGAAACAGCTCTGAGGCACGCCTGTTGTTGTTGTTGTTGTTGTTGATGATGATGACGATGATGATGATGATGATGATGATGATGATGATTGTTATTATTATTATTATTATTATTATTATTATTATTATTATTATTATTATTATTATTATTATTATTATTATTATTATTTTTATTTTTATTATTATTATTACTAGCAGGTTTACCAGGCGTTGCCCGGGGTTATAAGTTTCAATCCCTGTAGCGAATGAGCAACAAATTTAGGTATATGTTTAAATGCGTGTAGCGAATAAGGAAGAAATTTAGGCGACCTGTGGGGGAGACTGCTTTGCAGTCTAGGCGTGGACTGACTGCTTCGCAGTCGCCCTCTGGCGACGACTGCTTCGCAGTCTCCCGTGGACTGACTGCCTCGCGCCCTCTGACGACGACTGCTTCGCAGTCGGGGAGACTGCTTTGCAGTCTCCCGTGGACTGACTGCTTCGCAGTCGAGTGGCGACGACTGCTTCGCAGTCGGGTTTACCCGGCGTTGCCCGGGGTTATAATTTTTCATTCCCTGTAGCGAATAAGCAACAAATTTAGGTATAAGTTTAAATCCGTGTAGCGAATAAGGAAGAAATTTAGGCGAGCTGTGGGGGAGACTGCTTCGCAGTGTAGGCGTGGAGTGACTGCTTCGCAGTCGCCCTGTGGCGATGACTGCTTCGCAGTCTCCCGTGGACTGACTGCTCAGGCCCGGTTCGTCCGTTAGGCAAACTGGGCAACCGCCCAGGGCCGCCGATTTTTAGGGGCCGCCAATTATCAATTTAAAAGAAATTATTTAATGATTATTCGGTAGATGGAAGTAGGCCTATTATAGTGTTGGTTTATAGTGCTGGTGTAATAAATCGCGCAGGTGTAACCGTGAATTGCAAAAAAAGGTCACGACATTCATTTGTGAGGCGAATGACTAAAAAAAGTCATCAAGATGAAATTCCAGAAAAGATGGAAGAAATTGAAATTACCATGACGAAAATCTAAAAATTTCGGACGGTTTGCTCAGGGCCGCCGGTTTGCCTAAGGCCGCCGGTTTGCTGGTTTGCCTAGGGCCGCCAAATGTCTTGAGCCGGGCCTGTGACTGCTTCGCAGTCCAAGAGGGTGAAGCCGGCGTTGGTGGGTTCAAGAAAAGGCCAGAAATCTAGCCCTCACTGCCCTTAGTAAAGCAGAGTCTTTGAACATACAATTTTGCTGTAAAACGATGAATATAATTCGAATCGATCGTAATTAAATTTTGTGCGAAAGTAAACAACGTCGTTATTGCGCATTATTAATGACGTTGGGGAATACCCGCGCCATAAATAGAACCGCTTGTCGTTAAATGCGCATTATTAATGACGTTGGGGAATACCGGCGCCATAAATAGAAGCGCTTCGCGCTGGGTCGTCAGAGACGGTCGGTTGGGTAGAGTTTTGGGGGATTTTCACCATGTTAGCGGTGAAAAGGGGGTACGCGAACCCCTCCACTGGGTGTCCTAAGCCGAGGCCGACACAGCAGTGAAGGTTTCGAGTGAAAAGGTGCAAAATTGTAGAAGTTAAGCCCGGTCAAACAGACAGACAGACAGACAGACACACAGACAGACACACAGAATTCTCGCTTTATTATATAGATTATTTATTTAGACCCGAGCCCTCAGATCCCTCAGGGATCAAAAACTTATCCAGAGAAAAGAAAAAACCATTATTTTTTATTATGCCCCACGGTAGCCTATGATCCATCGGGGACTTAAATATTACTCAACAAAGAGAGAAACATCTGGAACAGCCACTATTCGTCAGGTTCTGGTAGATAGAAAGTGCCGCGGAAAGCAATAGGCCTAGTGCATTGAAGCGTTGGATTGTCAACGTCAGGCGTTGGAGAAGGTATGATATGTGTCTCGTACATCACCAGAGACGTGCTGAGGATCTGTTCCAACGCCGTGATGAAGGCCAGGCCATCGTTATTTATGGAACCCAGGGTCTCGAAGGCCAAGGGGAGAAAGTGGTAAGTAGCCATGAGCTGATTGAATTTCGCGTTTTTCGCTCGTTAATAGACTGGTACTCTGCGATTGACCTTCGATTGGCGCTTTAGAAGTTTGGAGATTACGATTGCGATTACGATTGTGCGAATAGCTGCCATCTCAGCCGCAGCACCCGCAGTCGCTCAAGTGCTATAGGTAGGTAGGACACGGCCGATAGCTGTTACCATAGCGTCCCATATGAGGCTTCGTTCCTCACGCAATGGCTCATCTGATCTCTTGCCATCAGTTCTAAAGAGGCCAGCTGGTTCCTTGTGGAAGGGTAGCCAGCGCGGACCAGACTTCGGCAAATTATGTCATTTAGGGTGGCATGTCCAGATGAGTGGCAGAGGCCCAGGTTGCAGGATAGCCTTGCATGAGTAGGCCCTACCGTCAGCCGTGACTAGAGAGCTGCATCTATGCGGTTCGCAAAGCGTGGTGTCAAGGCGAACGCCAAAAGCGATTCTAACTGGAATGATTGTGGTATCAAGGTTGGAGTCATGCGATATCACCTCGTACTTAGCGATTCAGGTTAAACCAAGCTCATTGAATTTTTGCACAATTGATTCCACATCTGCGGCAACTACCTGCGCCTCTCCGTCAAGAGCAAGCTTAGAAATATCAGGTCTTACAGTTTATCCACACTCTGCCGTGGAGAATGTCATCTCTTTCATCCATGAAAAGCTGAACCTTCGGGATACCTCTCCACTGGATATATCAAACGTGACGATAACGAGAGTACACCCTGCGAATCTACACAAGCCTTCTCCCTCCCCAGCCAGATCCTCAGTCATCGTCTCCTTCACTCGCAAAGAAACTCGGGACAAGATTCTACGAAGTCGCCGCTTGCTTAAGGGTACCCACATCGGAATAGCGGAAGATCTCACTCCAATCAACGCCGAATTCCTTCACACCCACCAGAAAGACTCGCGTATAAAATCTATATCTGGTCTTGGAATGGTAAAATTTATTTCACCACCACCGCTGACGAGAAGAAAAGACTGGCTTCTCCATTCCTCACACTGAACGAACAGCTAACCAATGGCTGATGTTGCCATGCCTTACCTCCGGTTCCTGAGATGGGTTCAAGAGTTTTGCTCTGTTTTGTGCCGGCCGGCCATGCTGCGGGCACACCGTGGCTCCTCCACTGACTGGTCACTCAGTAACTATAAACTATCTATTATTTATAGTTATTTTTGCAGTGTTTCTGTTAAATGTACACTTATTTAAAGTGTTCTCGTAATGAGTTTTTTCTTTTTTGTGTTGGTGATGCACTTAGAAATGCACTATTATGGAATTTTGTGATGTATTCTATACTGGCAATGTTTGCTATTTGTTTTGGTGACTCAAGCAGTAATGCTCCACTGCATCTCGTTTGTGATTGGAATTATCAGGTGTCTCAGAGTAGCTCATTGTGTGTAAGATATGTTCTAAATGGTGATTACCTACCCTTATATCTGGTTTTTGATAAGCATAGCAAATTAAAGTACCTCATTGACTGCATTAGAATAATACTAACTTCTAATCATTCGACATGGAGTCTAAACTAGAATATACATCTTGCGATTTGAACTTACCAAATCCTGAATGTTTGTGTAAGCAAAATGCTAGCATTAACTGCACTTCCCGACCCTTTGCCACAAATAATGAACTGTGTAATGGTTGTGCTTTTCGTGCTTTACCCTATTATGCAACAGATCCTGAGGTATTAACCCACATAAACATTGACAAGGACATAGCTTTTGGGAATACCAATAATCCATTTAATTTTTTTAACGAAGTTCCTATTGCAGGGAATGACGATCTTGATCCAGACTTAAACTTGTTTTATCCTACTACTAGGTCTTTATCAAATTATTATTCTGAGGATAGTTATAACCAAATGGTAAGCAGTAGCAACCTCCATTCTAATATGAAAATTCTCCATCTTAACATCCGCAGTTATAATAAAAATCATAACAATCTTTGGACCTATCTTGAAAATATCAATAGTAAATTTCATATTATTGTGCTCACTGAAACATGGTCCATTCTTGATTCTGAAGATCAAATTAGTTACCCAGGTTATAAAACCTTTACGAAACCCAGATCTGCTGATAAAGGGGGAGGGGTTGCTATCTTAGTCAATGATCGCCTCCAAGCGCAAAGTATTGTGTTTAACAGTACAATGGAGAGCTTGCTGGAGTGCTTACTTGTTAGCATTTTACTACCTAATAACTCAAATATTGTGGTTGGGTCCCTCTACAGACCTCCAAATACTAATATCACAAAATTTAACTCAGATATAGTGTCTATAACGAATTACTTATCCAACCTAAGGCAGTCTTGTTATATTTGTGGGGACTTTAATCTTAACTTATTAAATACCGACTCTCATCATCCTACAAACGAATTTGTAAACAACATGTCATCTGCTTATTTCCGGCCTTTAATCAATTTACCAACTAGAATCACTGACCACTCCTCTACGTTAATTGATAACATATTTTCTAACACGTTAAAGTATTCTGAACAACCAGGAATCCTTTATGCTGATATAACTGACCATCTACCCATATTTGTCATCCTCGACTGTAAGATTGACTCGGTTCCCAAAAACAAATATGTATCCTATCGACCACAGCATGACCTGGCATTTCAGAACTTTAATGTTCTGCTTCAGAATGAAACTTGGGACGACATATATAGCCTTAGCAACCCTGATGACATCTCAACCCTCCTTACTGACAAACTCAATATGGCTTATGATTCTTGCTTTCCATGTGTGATACGTAAGTCTAGACTATATAAAACTAAAACCAAGCCTTGGCTTTCCACTTCCTTGTTAAAATCCTGCAAAAAGAAAAATAAATTATATAAACAATATTTAAAACTTAAAACTACTGAATCCTTTAATAAATATAAATCCTACAAGAATAAACTGACGACCATTCTTCGTAAAAGTGAAAGACAATATTATGTCTCAAGGTTGGATTACCACAAGGATAATCTGAAAAAGGTGTGGGGAATCATAAAGGAGGCACTTCATCACAATGGACCTCAACGTATGAATATCCCTATAAGAGTGGATGGCCGAATGGAAGAGGACCCTACTACAATTGCTAATGCTCTTAACAACTATTTTGCCACCATTGGACCAAAAATGGCTAATGAAATTCCCCCTACCGCTGCCTCCTACACTGATTACTTAAAAGCACCCAATCCTAACTCCATATTTATGATTCCCACAGATCCGGGGGAAATCCAGGCCATTATAGCGGGCCTCAAAAATACCAAAGCATGTGGCTCCCTCAAGTTACCTGTTGATATTATAAAACGTAATGCTACTTATATCTCTCAACCATTAACTTACTTAGTTAACCAGTCTTTATCAATTGGTATTGTCCCACAAAATTTAAAGGTTGCTACCATTTCCCCTATTTTTAAAACTGGGGATTGTCACGATATGTCAAATTATCGCCCCATTTCTAAGTTGCCTTGCATTTCTAAAATATTAGAAAAAGTCATGTATAAACGTATATATGATTTTATAACAACTAATAAAATACTATATGCAAAGCAATTTGGCTTTAGGGAGAATCATTCGACCAATTTAGCTATCATTGAAGTTATTGACAAAATCACCGAGGCTCTGGATGATTCCAAATTTGTGTTGGGGATATTCCTCGACTTGTCGAAAGCATTCGACACCATAAATCATAACATTCTATTAGCTAAACTGTTCCATTATGGCATCCGTGGTGTAGCTTTGGACTGGTTCAGATCTTATCTCACCCATAGATTTCAACAGGTCTCTTATGATGGAGTTTTATCTGTCTTAGCACCGATACTCTGTGGGGTCCCTCAGGGCTCAAATTTAGGCCCATTATTATTTTTAATTTATATTAATGATGTAACGAATTGCTCGTCCACACTGGATTTGGTACTGTTTGCTGATGATACTTCTGCCTTCATTTCCAGTAAAAACTGTCCGGAACTGTTCCAACATATGAACACGGAGTTAACGAAATTATCTCGGTGGTTTCGCACTAACATGCTGTCCCTGAATCTGAAAAAATCCAACTATATAATATTTAAAAGTCGTAGGAAACATGTATCTGAATCTGACACTCCCATCATAAGTATTGATAATATTCAGCTATGCCGGGTTACAAGTGTTAAATTTCTAGGTGTCATTATTGATGAAAATCTTTCATGGAAGGCTCATGTTGAGCATTTGACGAATAAAGTGTCTAAATCTGTAGGTATTATTCATAAGCTCAAATGGTCCTTACCTACCCATTCTCTTAAACTGCTGTATACTACCCTTATATTGCCTTACTTGAATTATTGTACTACAGTATGGGCAGGTGGCTACCAGACTATGCTTAAACCGTTATTTCTGTTGCAAAAAAGAGCCATAAGAACCATCTGTGGTGCCCACTATCTAATGCCAAGTTCGAATCTCTTTAAAAGCCTGAAAACATTAAATATTTATGATATCTACCGACTCCAATTAGCACTCCTAATGTATAGACACCACTCAGGTACTTTACCAATAATATTTAATTCCTATTTTACTGTAAATGCTGCATTCCATAACCACAACACTCGTCATAAGGGGAATTACCGATCCGAGGTGCACAGAACCAATGTGCGAAGCTTCTCTGTTAGAATAAAAGGCCCACAATTATGGAATTCCATTGATCCTAATATACGTGCATTACGATCACTAAGTGCCTTCAAATCTGCTTATAAATCGTTTCTGATTGACCAGTATTAGCTACGTGACAAATCATCTACGGATCTTTTATTTTTATCTCATCTTAAAACAGGATGATTAGCATAATCTTAAGTCTGATACATTCCATTGACGAAGTAATACGAACTTCTGATAAATACCGGGGATGACTAGATAAGCTTATTCAGCTTCTTCTCTCCGGGAATCGTCTTATTGCTTTATATTTGAAAGATTATCACTGTAGTAGTAATGTTACAGCATATAATCTCTTGTCTATAGATATGATGCAGACTATGCACATTATGTTATCGACTGTTAATCATATACTGGTCTTGTATTCGATTCAATAAATTTGATTTGATTTGATTTGATTTGAGGTCATCCAGGTAGCCGAGAGTGAGGAAAGATGACATTTCGGCAAGAACTGGTTGGAGTGGGAGGCAGAAGACTGAGAAGAGCAATGGTCCAGATCAGTATAGCTCCTTGCTGAGGGCCAACCTGCGATTGGAGACTAAAATTGTCGTATTTCAAATTAGGTGGCTCAGAATAAGCTAGGTGACAAAAAGTTGCTAGTTCCGGAAAGTATGCATAGGTTGAAGAGAGCATGCAATCCCTTAACAGGCAATTAAAGGCATTGGAAAAGTCAAGTTTAACCAGGACTGATCCCTCTTTCATGTCACTGAGGAAGCGCCTGGCTGACTCTGCCATGGCTGCGTGAGCTGCCGCCTCACAGTCACATCCACAGGGCACGCCTACACCCACTTGCCTGGGAATCAGATATGCTGTGACTCTGTAAGCTAATCTGCGCCAATAGTATCTGATCACAATAGGACGTAGACCCCAGAACTCTGGCGTGTGGCAAACAGGGTAAGCCCTACCACCAAAAAGAGTGGCACGAACTTCGTTAGGGGTAGGCCTACCTTTACCAATTTAGACCTTTGTCAACTCAATTTTTTAGACATTACATTTTACTCCCACGTTAAGCTACTTCCACATTGTCTTTCCTCGTTATCTTTACTCATATAGGCAGGGACGTAACTAGCGTTGGGCTTGGGGGGGCTTAAGCCCCCCCCAAACGAAGTTGAAGCCCCCCCAAACAAGTCAAGCCGTTGTATGCTTACGGCTAAAATTCGTATGAACACTGTGTAAATGTTGCCATGTTCAAGGTTTAAGCCCCCCAAACGAAAAATCCTAGTTACGTGCCTGCATATAGGACTATTTTTTAATTCAACCTTTAAAAATCCTCTATATATTTACTTATTTATTTGAACCATAGGTTTTGCCGTCATTAAGTTCCTGGAGCCCATTCAAACGGGCAGCGATGTTGAACAGAGGCGCGTTTACAGAAAACGGAACCCTAGGTGCAAGCATTTTGGGGGCTCTTCCGAACATGATGTTATTTTGCATAATTGCAAAAATAAATTAATGGTTCCAATTGAACAAAACAATATAAATTAAAATAATATATTTTAATGGGAATGCTATACTGTAAAAATAGAAAATAAGTAATATTTAAAATAATTCAAAATAAAAAATGTGATGTCTTCTTTATAATTGAAAAAATATTTTCATTCGTTTGGGGTCCTCCGGGATTTGGGGCCCTAGGCGCGCGCCTGTACGTAAACGCGCCTCTGGCGTTGAAGGATCGCAACCGATCAATTAATTGAAACATGATCAGAATCGAGACCACACTTACAGATCTGTATAATTATACCGCAGCGTCAAATTACCAGAGCCGTATATTAGGCCTACAGTAATTGAATTTCACAAATTGGCGACTTTTAACTGCACATCGTTTAGCGCTGCAAGGATTTTGTTAACTCTTTGATATGTAGTCTTGGTTTAAGAGACCCATGTGACCTTGGTGTGTTTGGTAGATGTTTAGTTTTGTGTGAGTTAGATTTAGTGCTTTAGAATAAAATAATATAACTTCGATAGTAAATACTTTGTTCAAAAGACTTAGCATTTTTATCGAATTTGGTTTGCAATGGAAATTAACTGGAAATGGGTTGCTGTCGGGGTAACTGGGATCGGAATTTTTGTCATCAGGAGATACATGGCGGGTGGTGTTTGCCGGAGTCGGGCGCTTATGGTTGGGAAAACTGTTATCGTTACCGGAGCCAACTGTGGAATTGGCAAGGCTACGGCCGCGGAGCTGGCCAAACGTCGGGCGAGGGTGATCCTAGCTTGCCGAGACTTGGATAAGGCCAACGCTGCTGTGAAGGACATACGGTCCCAGACAGATCAAGGCGAGCTGATCGTAAAGAAACTGGACCTGGCTTCGTTTCGCTCAATAAGAGAATTCGCTGCACAGGTGATAAAAGAGGAACCACGAATCGATGTGCTGATTAACAATGCAGGAGTGTACGGCTGTCCGTTCAGTCGCACAGAAGATGGACTCGAAATGCAAATGGGCGTGAACCATTTTGGACATTTCCTTCTGACAAATCTCTTACTCAATAAGCTGAAGTCATCTGCCCCAAGTCGTGTGGTAGTTGTGTCATCGGGGTTGCATAAATATGGAAAGATTGACTTCGAGAATTTTAATAGCGAGGAAGGGTACAATGGGGAAGACGTATACAAAAACAGCAAACTTGCAAACAATCTGTTTGCTCGAGAGCTGATCCATCATCTAGAAGGCACAGGAGTGAGTGTCTACTGTCTTCGACCAGGAATGGTGCGATCAAACCTGGGTCGTCATGTTCAAATGCCCCTTGTGCTGAGGGTGCTTGGTTACTGTTTAGGCTGGTTGCTTGTCAAAAGCCCTTACGAAGGTTGTCAGACAGTCCTTTACTGTTCGATTGCTGAGGAGCTTGAGGGAGTCAGTGGCAACTTCTATGGAAACTGCAAGACAGAGGATTGGACTTCAGTTTCCTTGGATGATGAAAAGGCGAAGAAACTTTGGGAAGTTAGCGAACATTTCACCGAGTTGAAATAAACACACTTGTGAATGTAATATCTTTGCTTATTCCTCGATTGGGATCTAATTTATCAGCTTCTTCTCCATCGACAACTGTATACATCTATATACAATGTCGTCAAATGACAGACTGATTATTTTGTTGTGAATAAAATATCTGATGACAATGAATATCCCCAGGACTACGCTAGTGTTACCTTTGAATATATGAGTAGAAGGTTTCTGGCGAAAGCATTGCTAAGGATGATTGCAACCTTTGATAAAGCAAAATTTAAGTGAAAGGCAAACACATTAGCAGTCTCCCATAGGTCCCATGCGTGATGCCACTGAGTATGTTCCACATCTCTGAGACTTCAAGTAGACAGAGTGTGGTCTTAGTGACTTTAATTCGCTTGCTTCGTGTGCCATAGCAGTGCCGGCCTTAGGGGCATGCGAACCGTGCGGTCACGTGGGGCCCGCAACTTAGGGGGCTCGAAAATGTGTAAGAATATTAACACGATCAAAGACACCCTAATAATAATATTATGGTTTTTATTAAATCTTCTCTTTTGTCAATAAAATACAAGTCAACTTCCTCTTTAGATATCCCAGAATGCTCGTGTATAGTTAAATTTGACTTCTTGTACTTGTTAACAATCTACTAAAGTAAAATGATTAGCAATGAAAAACAATTTGACTGGTGTCATGGGAGACCCATAGAGTACATTTTGCACGGGGACCGAAATATCCTAAGGCCGGCACTGGCCATAGCCACTTTGCATTTCATGCATTGGTTTGATGCATGGTAAACAGACTGTGGATAGAAGAAGAATTGCTATTCCAGTTGTCAGAAGGTTCTTGACGTGTTTGCACTTTAGCTGCAAGATTTTTATTCTATATTTATTCCGGATATTTCTATAGCACCTCTCGAAGTCAACTACTACTCAGAGGCGCTCCCGACTACAGCATTTGATACTGTGCCGGAATTTTCACGCCGAAGCGCCACGAGCAATTGCGAGTGAAGGACTTGCCCAAGGTCCGTACGCAGCGGTTAGAGTGGGATTCGAACCTGCAACCCTCCGGTCACAAGGCGCTGAACTTACCACTGAGCCACCACGCCCCACATGTTTAAATATAGTATATTTAAGTATGTAGGATGCTAAATTACACAGGGATGAAATGTACCTAGTCACTCGTTATTTAAATGTTCTCTCTGGTACCTAACCTTATCTTGATGGACTGTACTTTACAGCACCTTTCTCTGTTCTCTGTGATTTATGGGTGGCATTAAAACAGTGATCAAGTGCACAACCCTTGTTTTAGCTATTTATAAACTTCAGATAAGAGCGTAGGCGCTATATAAATGTTGATGTTGGGCATGTGATGTATAAATACTTATGTTGGGCATATACTGTATAGTTCCTAGAGGTGTTCTTTACCGATAATAGCATTTTGATTCTCTGTCACTCGTCATTTTAAATTATTATAAAACTTAAGATTTTCAGACCGGTATTGAGTTCTGTTGTAAGCACCGAGTTCTATATATCAATGAGAAAATTATTTCATTTTAATCTTAAACCAAACTACATGCACCCAACTATTAAGAAGACCTTGCCAACTTAAGTTCGATGAAATGTTTTTAATATGCGGAGAGTTGACTAATCCCATTGGTAGTGCTCAAGTGATGTCCTGTTTTAATTTTGGGTGAACAAGACTTACTAAACTGCTGTCGTTTCTATCAACATTTTCAGTTATCTTAATTATTCCTTACAATATCCTGCTGCCTATTTACTAATTATACAGCCGATATAACAAATGCTGATTCAGTTATATTGTTATTATGCATTTATGAAGTGCTACTATCTAATGACTAAGCATCAATCAATGGCGCTGAGCAGTGGTTAGCGAAGGACTAGCTCAAGGTCCCTACACAGTGTAAATGTCTCGGGTCAGTGCTCGAAATGGAAAATTTTACGAAACGGAACGCTAGTCAAAGATATGGGAGCATTCACATTTCAGAGGACAATAAAACGTTATATTTATATCTGGATGAAAGGGAACGATAATATGGATGCATTTGACGAACCGTAACGGTGTTCCGGTCCATTTCGAGCACTGTCTCGGGTAGACTCAAAACAATACTCTCCATGTTACAAAGTGAGTGCTTTAACCAAGTGGCTACTGATTGTTATTATGTGTTTGCAATTTGTCAATATAGCTATTTTTGTTATTTTTTATGCCCCAAGGTACATGTGATCCCTCGGGGACTTAAATATTAAATGTTATTATTATTATTATGAACATTTTTAATGTGCATAGTTACAGAAATGCAAATCTGAGGCACGGATATTCAGTCGCCAGGTGGAGCTGTTAGTTATCCAGATGTTTGAAAGCCTGTGAGAAATAGTGAGTTTTAAGGCGTTTCTTGAAAGAAGAAGAGGTCAAACAACAGGTAAACATTGGTAGTTGATTCCAATCTTTGAGGGCTGCAACACTACATGGACGAGAACCCATGAGTGCTACATCTAGACTCAACCAAAAGACCCATAACCGAAGACCGCAGACTGCGCGGCTGACTGTAAGGAGACTAGGAGAGCATAGTGGTTGAAGGTAGGTAGGAGTGCACATTGTGGTTTTATAGGTGAGACAGGCCAGTTTAATTCTTAATCTGAATTATACAGAAAGTCAATGCAGCTGATAGAGCAAAGTTAATGAGTTGTACTAGAAGATGCACGAAGCACCACACTAACCAGGTAATTTAGGATGTGTTGAAGCCTGATGGGTTGAAGACCTAATATTCTTGCAAACAGAGTTGGCATAGTCGAGGAAAGAGCGGACAAGAACATTCTGTGACATTTCTGTGGTAATAACAGACCTTATGTGACGTATTGGCCTGATATGATAGAAACAAGATTTACAAAGGTGTACACGTGTTACGTGGGATTGTAATGTGAGATTACTGTTTACGTAAAGTAATACCCGGTAC
The DNA here is from genome assembly GCA_963556255.1 of Allolobophora icterica. Lineage (NCBI taxonomy): Eukaryota > Metazoa > Annelida > Clitellata > Crassiclitellata > Lumbricidae > Allolobophora > Allolobophora icterica. The sequence goes on along the minus strand of OY744602.1, from coordinate 44,970,459 downwards.
CCCAAGTTTTTTGACAGTCTTTGATTGTGTAACAACAGTGTCAACGCTAGAATGAGAAGGGATAAAGGGCAGTCATTGGCGTGAGCAACATGATTACCTCGTACTTACCTGGGTTTATAGCAAGACCATTGAATCAGAACCATGCATGCACTGATGGTGGTTTGTAACATTTATTTAACGACGCCGAAACGATAGGGCTAAAAAAATGACGACCATACATGCACCATCGGTTGATACCTTGTGTGTTATAGACTGGTGCAACAGAAGTTGATAATAATAATAATAATCTTCGTTTAATATCTTCAAACTGACAACAACGCAGTATGATTACAAATCAGTACAATATATGTTATGCGATAAATCTTAACTACTAGCAGAACAGACAGCCTGCAATACACGGCGCAATTTGCAGCCTACAAAGCATGTCCGCCTATGGGACTCGATCTCTGTACCTCTCGCACTCTACGCCAGATGTTATCCAATGCGCTATCGGGCCTGCATGTTGGCCTAATTAGGATGAAGTGGGTTTCGCTTGAGGTTCTACCATTAAACTGATCGCTACCAAACTTACAGAGCGGAGATTTATGCGACGAAACTTTGACTTTCAAGTCCAAAGGTTCAGAGGTTTATGGTTTATAAAGGAATCAATTGAGATAGGCTGTTGAGCAGTTGGCCCTTAATTAGCATCGGTTGCTCTGCCCCGCAGCCTGCGCGATTTCTGCATGGTGACCAAAGTTCTTGGGCGGCGATCCCGGGGAGTCGAGGGGGACAAGATCCCACCTTTAACAGTGGTGGACACAGTATACAGTTGAGTTGTCCCCCACAAATTTTGAAGAAACAGCAAAACGGTCAACTAATTTTGTTCGCTTGTAAGCTCGGAAGAATTTTTCACCTCTTTTTAAACCAGATAGTTCAAAAGTGTCCCGTGTCCCCCACCTGTTAAACGCCAGTTGATCGCCGCCAGTGCCAAAGTTACATAACACTTAGTTCATCTCGGTCTCTGGCAGACCCACACCTGAGATTGGATTTGCGTTGTGGTTTAAATAACCACAAAAGTTTAAACTGAAAAGAAGCTTTACATAAGTGAGATGAAGTTAGTTTTACGTCCGGACTCGAACCCTGAACATGACGTCATATCTATGCATGCTGTTTTGGGCCTGCCTGTGCGTTCTGTATTAATCTGAGCATTTGTTGCTATAGGCCTATTGTAATCTCGACATTTCTTAAGTGCTAGGCCTACTCAAAATCTAAGCGCAGGGCCCTGGCTTATTCGCGAGCGCTGTGTCTAGTGAGAGAGGTTGTCCAACGAACTTTCTGTTCTTGTTACATTTAAGATCGTTTATGTCAGCCAGTGGCGGCGATCTTGTCTGAGAGGTGGGGTGACAAAGTCGGCGACGATCTCGTCGACGACCGTTTTCTGGAAAATCTTGTCCCCCCAAAAATTTTCTGCCACTTTATCTCCGAAAAATTTCCATTTCATCTCCGAAAAAAAGTTGATGACCTTTTTTTACCTCTTTTTCCAAATTTTCTTACGCCTCCTGTCTTTTTTCCCCACCACTTTCTTTACCTTTTTCCACTTTCATTTTCTAAAATTTTCCTCCGAAAATTTCCATTTCATCTCCCAAAAAAGTTGATGACCTTTTTTTTAGTCATTCACCACGTTTTACTACTTTTTTTCCTTCTTCTTTCTCGTAATTTTGGGGGACACTTCTCCTCTAAATTTTGATTTTTACCTCGTCTGGTCACAGTCTCCGAAAACGCTGCGAAAACCTGCACGCGCAATAACATTTGTCAGCCTTTTTTGGTGTTTCTTCAAAAAGTGGGGGGGGGGGACAAATGCATGGAGTGTCCCCCCACTCTTAAAGGTGGGGGACATGTCCCCCGTACCCCATAGATCGCCGCCCATGATGTCAGCCAGCGAGTATTTTCTGCTAGCTGTGCTGAAGAAAGCTCTAATTGCTACTAGAATTACAACCAGTTTTCATGCTAGCCTCAGTCTGTCAATCAACTGATTTGCCCCGTTAAATTCCTAAACTTACTTATCTGGACAATATAGTGCTTTCAATCAATTGCCTCGAGCGGCTGAGGGCAAATTTAAATGTGATGTTTTCGGCACCGAAATGCGATTTAGACGAACGCATTTGGACGATAAAGAAAAATTATCGACGGATACCGGAAGCAGGTAAATAATGATGAATCGACATTAAAATCGATTCGTCTTTGTTGGAGTTAACGATCAACGGCCATTGAAATTGTCCCCCACGATCGATCGAAACCTCTCTTTATAGTCTGCTCCTTTAAAAGTGGTGTCTGATAGACCTACACTCTTGGAAGTGATGCGTGGAGCGGTAGACACCAGTGTTAATGCAGGAGTCTCGCAGTTTATCCGGATTTGTTTGGCACGATAGCGGATGGCCTCATGCTAGGCCTCACTCAATCAAGGCCTGACACCAACATTTGAGGATGATTAAGTCGAGGCCACAAGGGCAGAAGTTTCTTTCCAGCATTCGACTCCAATTTACTCCCTTTAGCCAACTCGGATATAATACGTTCGCTGCAACCGTACACTGTCATGTGGGAAGATCAAGTGACGATCGAGGGAGAAGGCTGGCCACCCCCTTCCTATGGGGGACGCGGTGGTATAGCGGTATGCTCTGTGCTTTGTAACCGGAGGGTCGCAGGTTCGAATCTACCTCAAGCGCATAGCGACCCAGCGCCATTGATGTTCTGTCGTATGATCGTGTGCTCGTTGAACTTTGGAAGGAGGGCAATATCAAAATACAGTTGCATTTTGGTATTGTATACGTCGAGGCTAAGAAAACGAGGTCGCTATAGCGTTTCGTACTCATGACTGCGTCTGTGGCTAAAGCATATATGTGGGATTGCGACTTCTTCATGCACAGGAAGCATACCTTGTATTACACTCAGCGTTCAAGTGGGTGGGAACGCGTGGGAACGGCGCTCCCACTGCTCTCGAAATTGCATTCCCAGTGCAACAGAACCCTGTTAACGCATGCGTTCCATTCCAATAAAACTCTTCTTAGGAGTTCCCACTGCTCACCCAAACCACTTTAACCACTGTATACGCTATATCTGGTAAGCCTACGCAGCCGATGATATAAGCATCCAGCAATTCTTTACACTTCTGTAGCGCAGTTTTGTTGCTACACTTGTGCAAAGTGCCACTAGTGCGTGTCCACAAGAGAGTCAATTCAGGAAGCCCATCCTGGTTAGGTAGGCCTATGTAAGGTATAAACTGAGGATGATAATAAGCAAGCAAATATTGAAAGTACCAAAGTGGTAAGTAGCCTAGGGAAACAAATCAACCTTCGTCCTGGCCACATTTGTTTCTGCTGTTAGCAGACACTGAAAGCGCGTCAGTTGTTTGGACAAAGCAAGCATCGAAGACCAGGGAGCAGGGTTGATACTAGATATATCGAGCGGCTCCGTGTTCAGCGGTGCAAGACCAGCCGACCTGCATGGCAGTTCGAAACAAGCCTCAACTCGTCTTTGGAATCAAACTGCGCTGCCATCGGCGAGAAAACTCTAACACCGTGCGATTATCCGCGCTTGGCACGCGATAAAAAATCGTTCAAATCTGGTTTTCAAGGAGCTTTCCCTGTGAAATTTACGTTCACGCGAAACGTTTATTGTTTGTTGAAGCCATCTGGCAACACTGAGCGAAATCTGAACACTTGATCCGCTTAGTGCTGTGTCGGATTCTAATGTTGACAAAACGCTAGAGTTTGAGGACATTTGTCGATATTTGTTGAGATCTGGAGCTCGTGTGTACAAATGGCCTTTACTAACGCTCAGCTAGGCCTAATCGCCGTAATTCTAGGCCTAAACTCTTTGACTTACACCGAGGGAGATGATTCAGGTAATAAACGTATGTTTATTATTATTATAATTATTATTATTACTACTACTACTCCTACTACTACTACTACAACTACTACTACTACTACTACTACTACTACTACTACTACTACTACTACTACTACTACTACTACTACTACTACGACTACTACTACTACTACTACTACTACTACTACTACTACTACTACTACTACTACTACTACTACAACTACTACTACTACTACTACTACTACTACTACTACTACAACAACAACTACTACTACTACTACTACTACTACTACTACTACTACTACTACTACTACTACTACTACTACTACTACTACTTCTACTACTACTACTACTACTACTACTACTACTACTACTACTACTACTACTACTACTATACCTATTAGTGGTGGTTGTGATGGTGGCGGTGTGTTGGTGGTGGTGGTGGTGGTACTTTTGATAGCAGTAATGGTAGAGTAGTAGTGGTAGTAGCCTAGTAGGCCTAGTACTAGTAGTGTAGTAGTGGTAGTAGTAGCAGCAGCAGGGACGTATCTAGCGTTGGGCTTGGGGGGCTTAAGCCCCCCCAAACGAAGTTGAAGCCCCCCCAAACAAGTCAAGCCGTTGTATGCTTACGGCTAAAATTCGTATGAACACTGTATAAATGTTGCCATGTTCAAGGCTTAAGCCCCCCAAACGAAAAAGGCTAGTTACGTGCCTGAGCAGCAGCAGCAATAGCAGTAGTAGAAACAGTAGTTGTTCTTACAGGAATGTGACTGTTTTCTTGTAGTGTGTGCGCAAGGGTGGTTTGGCTCGGCCTGTTCGAAGGAGTGCCACTGTCCAACCGAAGCCGAGTGCAGTCCTGTAAACGGATTCTGCAGCAGCGGACGATGTCATCCACAGTGGTTCGGAACTGGATGCCAGACCCGTAAGCAATTCATTCGGAAGGCACCATGCATATAAATATGGGAAACCGGGACAAGTATAGCCGTACAGTAATTTTGTCCACTGTAGACCGAGGCCGACCTAAGCAGCCTATCGTATCCCGATATTAATTAGGCCTAACTGCGTCTCGGGGATTCATCTACACTATTTGCAGAAATAAGGATCATGTCATCTATAGCATATATTTACCAGCGGTAGCAATTATCCTAATGGTTAAAAGTCTGCAGATTAATTAATAAATTTATTTATTTATTCATTATTAATATTATAATTAATGTACTATTTAATTAGGTCTATTACTAACATTTTATTGACATTGCGTCATGAAAGTCGTGTATTGAAGGACATCTTTATAGTCCTTTTCGCCGACACAAAGGACGAGATGAATGGTAAAGCGAAAATAATTACATAAAAATTACGGAATATGACTTAGTTACGGTTACGTTACCGTTAAATAGGCCTGAGGTAAGTTAAATTGAAGCATAATACAAGTTTCTTAAAAGTAAGCTATCGCAGCTACCACGTATACGTTCTAAATGACCTCTGACCTGCATGATTAAGTACACACTCCCAGGCCCGGTTCGTCTGTTAGGCAAACTAGGCAGCCGCCTAGGGCCGCCGATTTTTAGGGGCCGCCAATTTTCCATTTTTCCAAAATAAACATCAAACAACTAATTTCTGGAAATTCACAAATGAAACAACGTTGGATTATTTTTTAATTATTATTCGCTAGATGGAAGTATTATAGAGTTGGTGTAATAAATTATGTTCTATTAAGGTAGGGTTCACCGTTAAGTTTTAATCACAAGTTTTTCAGGAAGTATTGAATCAGCATTTCAGTTTACTCTACTCTAGAGTCTAGACGGTTAGACCATTTTCATTATTTTTACTTTTTTTTATTTTAATGAATGTTTGAAAATAAATAACGTAAATTTCAGTAAATCATGTCAGCTATAAAAGGAACTAAAAGCGATTGACTTCATTTTAATCGCAGGTATATAAAAGGAACTAAAAGCGATTGACTTCATTTTAATCGCAGGTATAATATTATATTATGGGTCGACGGGCCGCTCAAATGTAGCTTTGCCTAGGGCCGTCAAATGTCTTGAACCGGGCCTGCACACTCCATAAACTTACAGTTGAAAGCTTTCCTCAAGATTTACCGATCGATCATCTTCCTTGAGTTTCATTTGTCTTTATGATGACCTTGATTTCCTTGGTCTTGTTGATATTTCTTGGCCTTTCTCGATCTTTTGAATCTTTTCTTAATGTTACTTGATACTTTGCCTCTTCTTGGTCTTTTTATGAGGTAGTAGATTTTGTCGCCTGTCGTCGGATCGCTTGGTTCACTTCCCTAGACCAGAGGTTTTCAAACTTTTTGGACCAGGGACCCCTATTTTTTTCTAGGCATAGCTCGCGGACCCCAGTATTTCCAAAGCAAAATTTAGGCCCCTATCACTTCAAATTTAATAAAAAATAACAGGCAGACAGACTATTTCCACAATACACGCTTGCTTATTTATGACGCTAAGGACTATTATAATATAAAAAGTAACACTAAATAAATTGTTATTTACTCCCTGCAATAACTATGGAACACAGTCATTTTTAAAAGAAATGAATAACATCGGTTTCGCCAAAAACCAGTAATTCAGCGAGAGGGATGTGCTTGCTTTGCTTTGCAAAAACTGTCCATAATTGGTGCTATTTTGGATAGGCCTAAGCACTGTTTTCATACGTTTCAGAAAGTTATCCATAATACAAACAGCAAAATTATATAGGCCTAGTTAGCATATAACAGCGAAAGTGAACGAAATAGGCATATGCTTTGCAAATCTCTGTAGGCCTATTATCGTTCATTTAAAGGCTAAAATCAGGCGAATTCCACAAATTTCTAATTCTACAAGTCCAGAGGACACAATCTGGAAATAGACCAGCATATTGAAAATGAAGCCTTCACTGGAGGAACCAATAGACATTTTTTTTTAGCTAACTAGCTGTGTCCTGTAATTATAATAGGCCTACTTAGTGCTACAGGCTATAGATCAGGTGTGTTTTTTCCAGAAAACCCAATTCAGTCCAGCGTTACAATGAGAAGAAAATATAGCGTTTATGTAAACACAACTAGAGTTCTAGCCATAGCTTCAGTGTTTCTTCCATGGAAAAAACAACCAGACTCATATTCAGTGTTGATTTTCTAAATGAAACACTTGCAGACTTTCAAAGTTTGTTTGTGAATATCGATCTTTAACCTTTTTAAATGGAATCTAGTTGTAGGCCTACTTCTTATGAAGGCTTCAAATACATCGCGCTTACAATGGATGCAGAAATTATTAGCAGTCGATTAGCAGAAATTATATATTAAATTTTATTAAAACACACGTTTATTAGGCTAGAAATGTAACGTGACCATAAGCCTACATCTTATTTACGTCACTGTAGCCTACAGTGACTGTAGGCCCTATAGTACGCAAAGAATAACTATCAGCAGCATCACAAAACTGGTGTGATCGAATACCCAATTGGATCCTTGTGGATCATACAGTTACAGGCATACTATAAGTAGCGTATGAATTTGAAAACACAGGCTGTTATTGCTAAAACCATGCAATGTTAAGCATCACATTATTTTCAGAACGCTCTCGCGGACCCTCGCCATATCTTTCGCGGACCCCCAGGAGTCCGCGGACCACAGTTTGAAAAACTCTGCCCTAGACGTAGGGCCTAGCATTCGTAATGGCTTGTCGAGGTAATCCACCATCCCACATCCGACCAAGTGTAAAAAGCCAGTTGTGGTCGTGTCTAAGACCACACACATAGAGATATACGACACTTCATTTGCCTTGAAACCTGCTTCATTTTAAAAGAAATTTTGCAGCCTTTAGGCGATCTTTTATAGTTAACAGTACAATGTAGCAGAGACACTTTTAAAGACATAAGTGTCTCCAGTGTTGGGTATGAGTTAACTCAGATGAGTTTAAACTCACGAGTTAACTCACTTGCTGTGATTTATGAGTTTGAGTTAACTCACCTTAAAGAGTGTGAGTCATGAGTTTGAGTTAATTCAAATTTTCTGTGAGTTTGAGTTGTAACTGTCAATTATTTTAAACTCAACTCACTCTTCGGCACTCGGCACATATTATGTTGAAACAAGTTTTTTTTATATATCGTCGGCTTTCCATACTGGTGAGTGGTGACGGCAGGGAGGGTCGTAAACACTGCTAGCGGACAGTGTTTAAGCACTGCATATTTTGTATATTGTGAACAGTTAAGAACAACATGGCTAAATTACCGTGTATTCTTGATGGAAAGTATTTTTGTGTTACAAGTAGGCGTGATGGAAAAATTGTTGCTCGATTAGAACGTGCTAGTATGAGACGTGTGAGTTTATGATTTAACTCATTTAACAACTGAGTTTGAGTTAACTCATTTCACTTAGGATGAGTTGAGTTTGAGTTTAAACTCATTTTGAGGTGCATGAGTTGAGTTTTGATTTAACTCATTTCTTGTCTGAGTTTACCCAACACTGAGTGTCTCGTAGTAAAGCACTTTCATTGAAACCTATGACTTGACAGCAATGCCTTTCACAGTAATAGGCGAAGTAGTGAATGGTGGAATGTGCTTTGACATCCGGCCGCAACTGATGTCTATATGAGCTACAACATATAGTGTCTGCCTTTAGTGATCATTACTCCAAGTATGATGATTCAATGCATTGTCACACACTCCCCGTTGATCTTTGTCTGCAGAAATCGATAATGTCTTGATCAGAAAATGCTGTGACGAAACAGTGTTCAGCTATGAAGCCCCAAAGCAGCATAATTTAAGCCAGATACCTGTTACTAGAAGTTGTTAAGACCTTATATTATATGCGGCAGATGGGTGGCTGATTAATTGCGCAGTAGATGCATGGGTCTATGAATTCATCGTTATTTCCGCAGTTATGAACAAACGAGCCCTGTATCTTGTTTTTCATTTCACATCATGGTACCAGAAAAGGATAAACTAAATGACAATTCACATAAGCCCCTACAGCATCTGAACATATATTAAAAATAATGATGACAAAGACAACATCTATGAGTCTATGACGACGATGGTGATGATAACAATTAACAATGATGATTTGATCCTGCTTATTACAAAGACAATGCGGATAGCGACAGTTTCAAGTGCATCTTATGATTATAGCGCAATTCTTGTTTCTTTTCGTTTAACTAAGGGCTTCCTCAACTTACCTCCGGTCCTGAAGTGGAAGGCTTAACGGAAGAATCAATCTGTATCGGCTGGAGACAGTGGAATCGTTCCTTCGACGTCGGAGACGTCAACGTCACATCATATGCGTCAGTTACTTTACAATTCATTCATTCATCCATTTGAGCATTTATATAGCGCCTCTTCAAGGGACTACTCAGAGGCGCTCCCGACTCCAGCACGAACATAAAGAACAGTTTTTTAGCGCAGTGTAGATAGACTCAGGTTGGGTTTTAGGGAGGAGACGCAGCTTATTGACTATAGCAAAGAATGCAGTGGCGTGGCTGAGCATTTGACGCACGAGGGGAGTGGCTTCCATTGCAGGGCGAGTGATGGCAATAAATTTCGAATTTGACGAAAAACTGTATTTTAAAGAAACGTCATGCATTGAATATCAATCACGACATAATCATGTGACATAATCAGAGTGGTGGCAGCAGAGGCGTCTATCCCCCCCCCAAGTCATTGGAGCAACTTCCCCTTTCCCCCTTCTTCTTCCCCTTCCTTCCCCCCTAAAATTTCTATGGTGTAGACGCCCCTGGGTGGCAGTGAAATATCGGTACCAAGTAGGCAGATGATTAAAAACTTAAGATCTGAGGATGACATAGAATTCACAGAAAGAACTTGCCAGACATTGCAAGAAGGTGCTTGTTTCATGGATGAGCGGGAAATGATGTCATCTTTAACATAAACATAGAAAATATATAAACGTTGGTAAATTTTCTAAGTTTATCTTAAAGATGACATCGTCCTCTCAGGAGTTAAATAGAGCTTAGGCCTACCTACGGGAAGCCATGTAATTTGGTACAACAACGGCACAAATAACTTGAAGACACAAACAGTAAAAGCAAAAGAAATAATGAAAGGATTTCGGTAAGGAACTGTAAAAACTAAGCTATGCATCAGGCTAAAAACAATCAGTACACTAAATTCGCAGCAGCTTTGTATGTGCGTTGACGAAATTCGACACCGCTATGATACTAGTGTTTCAAATGTAGGCCTACTGCTACAGGGAATATATCAAAGCAGATTGGACTCGGAAAGTCGGAAAGTCCTGATTTAACTCCTGAATATCGAAGTAAGAAGAAGGTCGAACACCAAAGTCGACTTCTCTGCCAGCATGTCCGTATGAAACCCAAATGAAGCCCATATTCGCAGATAAGACCCGCGTATGGAGCCCATGCGGGTCAAATATAATGCCCATAGACAGGGATAATGCGAGTAAAAATGAAATATAGATGTAATCCTTTTGTATACATGTGTAGCGGTTAACTTCTATTGCACCAAATAATCATTTGAAGACATGCACTCAATGACACGGCTAATTGGTACAACACAGACTGACAAACCCACGCACAGATTCCAGACCACGAAGGCGCCGATTAGTCTGAAGTGCGAGCCCACTGACCAACTGACCAGATGTCACGTGTACAGGAATATACAGACGGACGAAGACGAATACGGACAGAGACAGAGAAAGAGGGATGAACAGACACAGCTATGCGAGTAAGCAGACTGACGGACTCGACAGTATAAATAGAGACCGAGCTTAACATGTAGAGAGAAGAGAAGAGAGAGGATAGAGTTGTCACAAGTTATAGTAGAAGGTTGTCGTCGTAATTGTAAGCGTGAATAAACGTATGAACTGCTGCTGAACGTTGTGTGAGTCTTTCTTCGGGCCATCGGCCTGGGGCCGAGCTGGTCGTCGAGCACGGAGATGCTCCGCCCGGTCGTCATAGGGACGCGCCGACAACGTATAGACACGAGAACCAACTGCCTCACACTACATGCTCCCCTACTACATACATCAACCTCATCATCAAGTATAGCCTCTCCTACAAGTTGGTAGAGAACCATTCGATATACTGCACCTCACCAGCCAGCGAGCTTCCCCGCGTCAACACCAATCAACCGTCAAGAAATGCGGTTGGATTCACCACAACATCGAAAATCCTTCCTCGTCAACCAAAAGTTTGGAGTCGCCGACTTTCACACAACTCGACCATACATCATCCCTCGCTCACCGCCGATCGACCTGTCAGTCTTTTCTCGTCATTGTATACCTCCACTCTCGAACTTACCGTCGCAAAGATGAAGGTAACACTTATGACTAACGTATCATTGTGACCACAGTTTTCGTGGCTAACATCGGCCATTCATCGTTATGTAGCCATCATCTCTGACGCACAGCTAACCCCACACCATTCACAGGTCGTTGCCAACATCTTCGTATCGCCTCTCATTTAAAAGACTTTCGTCTGCTCTCCGCTTCGGGACGACCTAATGCCCATTCATGGAGCCATTAATCGCGAACATTTGGACCTGAAACGATCTTCCCTCGTCTCAACCAACGACTCCGTGTTTGTCATCATCGGCACATTTAAACTGAAACCTTTGACTCAATCGAAGCTGACTATCGGAACACATCCTGATCGACATATTGGACAATTTCGTCACCGAATTCTGTGTGTACTAACTGGACGAAAAGTAGTATGGTCTTAGCACGATAACATTCAAATTTGTGCTGTTTTATATAGGCATACTATACTGGTTACAGTAATTTAGACGCATTTCTAGTTTACACATTTTAGGTTGCTGATATTTCTTGCATCCATAGTTGTCGTTGTATCATGATCATCATCATCAGACTTTATTATGTGTGTATAGCAGATGACCAATATTAATTAGACTGCTGACCACTCCTTTTGGCGAGACTTAACAATGCGCGTGCCTAAACATCCTAATTGAAGTTCTTGCTAGGCTAATGTGCACAATTCCAGCTGTCAGAACACCCATCAGGACTTCTAGCTAATGGCATTGGACTCGCAAGCCGCCTGTATGAATGCCTAGCCACATGTAAATTTTTTAATGGTCTCAGGTTCTTGACATTTTTGATTCATAGTTGTTGTTGTTCCGCCATCATAATCATCGTATTTATTTAGCAACTGCACGCCTGTGAACAGTGTAAATTAGGCCGATGACCAACTCGCTCAAATCTGCTGTCTAGGTAAGCGCACGGTTGGACATCATTATTTTCGCAGATGCCAGAAAACTAATTAGGATTCCTTCCTAATAGTGTCCGCGCACAACTTCCATAGACAGCATCTCAGTAATGGGCTTAATTTTTAATCTCCTCCCCTTATCTTATGCACAGCTGTCCATGTATGTTTCGGAATGTAGATACACCTCTGATGACGCCCTCCGCTTATGGCTTATGCATCTGAAGAACAGCGATATAGACATGTAATGTGCTTTAAATGCGGTAAAGGGTCGATTAGTAAACGAAGCCACAGAATGCCAGCGCCATGGATTGCATCGAGGTAACAGATCAATCCACAGGAACATGTACGCTTCAATAGCTAGTTCCTTGGAATCATGTTCTACGAGTAAGTTGATGTAGCGCTCCCTAAGCGACGTCTAGACACGTAATGAAACGTAACGTCCAAACGGATCACGAGCCGAATTGTTGTAGATCTATCTTTGCCTTAGCGATACATCGCATTTGTTTTCATGGTTATTTCGTTTGATAATTTGTTGTTCTAACTTTGCATTTTTACACATTGCTTTTGTAAAGCCTTGATGCAGGAGCATCAATTTTTTTGAACGGACGGGAATATGTAGCGGTTAACTTCTATTGCACCAAATTATCATTGGAAGACATGCACTCAATGACACGGCTAATTGGTACAACACAGACTGACAAACCCACGCACAGATTCCAGACCACGAAGGCGCCGATTAGTCTGAAGTGCGAGCCCACTGACCAACTGACCAGATGCCACGTGTACAGGAATATACAGACGGACGAAGACGAATACGGACAGAGACAGAGAGAGGGATGAACAGACACAGCTGTGCGAGTAAGCGAGTAACCCGACTGACGGACTCGACAGTATAAATAGAGACCGAGCTTAACATATAGAGAGAAGAGAAGAGAGAGGATAGAGTTGTCACGAGTTATAGTAGAAGGTTGTCGTTGTAATTGTAAGCGTGAATAAACGTATGAACTGCTGCTGAACGTTGTGTGAGTCTTTCTTCGGACCATCGGTCTGGGGCCGAGCTGGTCGTCGAGCACGGAGATGCTCCGCCCGGTCGTCATAGGGACGCGCCGACAACGTAAAAACTATGGACACGAGCACCAACTACCTTGCACTACATGCTCCCCTACTACATACATCAACCTCATCATCAAGTAGCCACGCTACACATGCATTCAGGATTGACAGTCAAAGAAAGATCGAAATTATGATGTTTGGAATTACGGGGATGCAACAGTATCGTAGATTAAGACCTTACCAGAGTGACTTGGAGATACAGAAGAGTGCTTGGTGCCAAACAGACAAACTGACCCTGGCAGCGCGCGAAAGAGATATGTTGCAGAAAATGTTGTTCAGTGGATAGGCCTATAGGGCCTACATGGGTTTCTAACCTATTTCAACATTTCACTAAGCACTGCGAAACAATGGGAGTAAAACAGAAACCCTAAAGGGAAACTAGTCCCGACTAGCAGGTCACCCTTTCATCAAAGTATTATTTGGGTGGTGAGCTGAGTAATTCTAATTACAAGACTTATTTGTAATTTTAATTAATTCTTAACTAGTTGATTAGCACAAACAATGATTAACAAATTTTATCATTGGTTATCAGAGAGGCACGCAGTCTACGCTTGAATAGGTGTATTTTGTTAAGGCAACGTAGGCCTATGTCATTTGGAATGCTACTCCATAGTATCCATACCCTAGTGCCTGCCCTTCTAATTGAAAACCCACAGGTTCGTGAGTATATGGGTCTATAATTAGCTGAGGAAAGTACAGCATAAGGATTGGATTAAGACGTGGTTTTGAAGAAAATTGTTAAATGATGAAGGCAATTGTTTATATGTGTACTTATGCATGAATTCACTGGTTTGTTATTCATCCAGTTGAAAGGTTATCTGCTCAAGTTTTGGGATGCGTGTTTGTTGGTAGGCCTATGCCAGGTCCGCTACAAATTTTTTTGAAGAGTGCTGTGGATTATTAATAGGGGGCCTAATGACCCGAAGAGCTCTGTTTTGAAGGATAGTTAATCTGCTTAATCTTGATGTGTAATTGGATGCCCATATCAGATTAGAATAAGCAAAATATGGGTGGACTTTTGAGTAATACAGGCTTATTCGTATATGAATAAGCCTGCCTTGACCTTAGATCACCTCTTCTGACTGGGTCTGACAAACCGCCTTCACTTGACCTAGCTTCACCTGACGTCACCTGATGTAATTGAGTGTTACCATTACTCTATCCCCGGGGGGATAGAGTAACACTCATGGCCAGGAGAGCATTATTTTTCGCGGATCGATTTCGCGGATCGATTCCCGTAACCCCCTTCCTCTAGGGCGGCGCCTTGCATGGCTGCCGAACCGTGTGTTTAATTAAGATCTTGATTGCACTTTCATGTTTCAATGTAATCTTACTGCGTCTGTCAGTTTGAAATAATAAAGAATATATTATTTTTAAAATGTTTCCTTGTCATACTAGGGTTCAAGGGCGGTTGAACTTCTCGTCAAGTGCGACAGCTGTTGACTGGACGGATGTGTCGCTAGATGTCGTCATCAACAAAACGTCTGGAAAATGTCACGGTTGCCTGGAACACATTGACCTCAACACGGAATATGAATTTCGAATCATTCCTATTTGGCTGGATTACGGAAAGCCACAGAAAGGTCTTCCAAGCAACGCTTCGAAACCGATCGTCCCTTCCACTGTTCTATCAGGCAATTAAAATTCATATACAATATCTCATATAATTAAAACTCGTGTGGCAGGCCAAGATACAGTAGGGTATTTAAGGTAGGCCTATACGATACACTATACCTCGATCAGGGGCGTAACTTTAGTCTAAAAAGTGGGGAGGGGTACCAATTTCTTCTCCACTTTCGTTTTTCATATGGAGACCATTTTGGACATAATTATTACCCTGCCAGTAAGTGATTATGAAACGCTGATGAGCTTACTTCCATAACGGCAATTTTATCGTCTATAATGTCATCTACTTTTCGTTTTAGAACAAATTTATCCATTTTCCATATCAGCAAAATCGGATTTTGACGTGTATAAGTCAAAATAAATGAGGTCTTAAATGCTTATGTTAGGTCTATGTAATGGAGGGAGCTTTCTTCAGCTAGCCGGCTCGGATATGTTTTACCAAAGACAGATATTCATTCTGAGATTGTGAGGGGACTGAGGGGTGAGGAGTCATATCAAGGCCGACAGTATGAGTGTGGGTCCATGTACGGATTTGTAACTGATGAAGGATACAGAAGCCTGCGCTTTGACCTTCATCTCCACATCCGAATAAATACTAAGATGACAACCATAAGGCGGAGAGTGAGGATGATGTCAGATCGTTCCAATAAAAGTGCAGCTGCATGCGGCCCAGATCTGTGGCGCCTGCGGGCCCTTCACGACAGTAAGTCTGTCGGGTGACCTGTGTGGCTGAAAGTCTGCCTGTCTGACCGTGCCTGTGACTCAGTTCGTCTGGCTCTCAGTTTACCTGTGTATCTAAGTAGGCCTACTTTCGTACTTTTGTGGCACATACTCCTCATTCGGATGTGACTGGTTTTTATAACACCAACACAACCGATGATGTTTTAACACAGTTTTCTACTACGGTATTTTTCTGGTTTCATTTGACATGAAACGTTGATGACCTTTTAAAAGTGTCTCGGTTCTTTAGGGCCAATTCGTTTGTGTTGTTTTGCTCTTTTTCTGCTTTTCTGTTTTGTTCGTTGGGGAACCTTCAGGCCCTATCACGTTTTCACTCTTTCACTCAGCGAGGCTATAATCAGAAATATAGCCATGAGTAAGGAACAGTATTATCAGTTTTATAAAGATTAGGTCTGATTTGTGTTCAGGACAAACACAACCATTGTTGTATCAATGTTGTGTTCTTTCGGATTCCCTTATCACGCCATCTAGCCGTAACCATTTCCTAAGAAAGGCGAGTAGGCTGTCTTGAAGTCTGGGGCGTGTTTTCAACGCCGTTGCCAAGCTGAAATGACCAGGAGACACGGGAACTTTCAAGAGTCCAAGACCAAGCTCAGAGCAGTTACGGCGCCAGGGTTTCATGTTATGGGAGTACAAATCTGTAGGCACCATCGCAAAAGTAATTTCTATTTTAAATGGTTTCGGCGCAGGGAATCTCTTACGTTCTCTTACGTCTGACTGCTGGCTATTCCTGTCGCTTATAGCCTTATACTATAGTAATTACTTAGCTAGCTAGAAATTTAATGAAGTACAGTTATTTAATGAAGTACAGAACTAACACCTGGTATACACTTAATATCATGTTGGTAGACAATATCAAGTTGGTGGCTTTGCTAATGTCGTTAGTTAGTTCATTTATTAGGCCTAGATGTAAAGGTGTGTCTTCTTAGAAACATTGTTGTTCGTTCTGTTCTGTTATACGCTACTTTATGATTTTTTCATTAAATGTAATGTATGCATGCATGTGTGTGTGTGTATGTGTGTATGTAGGCCTATGTATGTATGTATGTATGTATGTATGTATGTATGTATGTATGTATGTATGTATGTATGTATGTATGTATGTACTAAGGTACTTAATATAGCACCTTTTAAGTACGGTACCTCACAAAGCGCTGCTTATCATCTTCGTCGACGTCATTGGTGTCGTCATCCCAATCAAATGTTTTCCCATATAAATGACGCTTCATCCGCGAGTGAGATGTAGTTTCATCGTTTTTATTACACATTTCAATCAGCTTTATTTCCAATGGTGGTTCAGAGGTTGAAGTGACAAGTAATCCATCAGTAAGACAACCTGTTCTCACAGGGTCCATCGCTGGACCACGAATCGTCGCACGACATACTGAGATTCGAATCTCGAACGCATAATTATATGAATGGCAAGCGCACTAAGGCATGCAGCTCGTATATGGCCTGGTTCAGACTGGATCGAGTTGCTCTGGTAGAACTGTAACTTCTCGCATTGCAGGCTTAAGAACTTCAACCAACGAAATTCAGAGTTCGCCGACCCTTAGCCACGAATCTGCCGACGACATCACTTCTTTATTCACAGACGAAAGGCAACTCTTCACAAGTTCTCAGTCGTTGGCAGATAATACGAATCATCGTCTAAAACTGACAGCTCTACCCTCTTTGGATTTTGGGGCAAGTACCTCTAATCCTTCATCACGAGCCTTGCACGTGGATGGTGATTTGAATGACACCAACTACCCCAGGATCGATGTCGCATCTTCCTCGGGTGCTGTGACAGAAATAACGCTAGCAAAAACTAGCAACCTAACAACTGCAGTTACATATCGAGCAACCGAAACAACAGCTGCTTCGATAAACGTCGCCAACATTACATCCGGTAGACTGGCTAAAGAAACATCATCCTTGGATGCAGCAAACGTCTCCAATTCTCAGTCTATGGGGTCAAAAGTATCCCTCACTGCAACCAACCTGACAACTCCACCTCTGCCCATCAGCAGCAGCCTATTTAGTTTAGTAACCTCATCTTCTACAAACCTGAGATCGTCAAGTACGTCGACAGTGACGTCCTCGGTGTTCGACGAAGATGGGTTAGCGCCCTCAGTGTCGACGAAACCTGACAGCAAGACGACATTTGTTTCCAGCTACTCAGAAACGGCTAATGCTCGGACCAATTCCAATTCAATATCGTTATCATTTTCGACCACATCTTCACAATCGGACCATACAGATTTCGTCACCACAGTGGCAGACACAACGACTAGAGCGATTGCCAACATCGGTGAGTGCTTAAATGTAAAGGAGGTAAAGGCGAGGGGTCCTTCTTCTCTACTGAAGCTCCTTCTATAGCTTCAAGGTCGAGGGACAGCATCCTATGCTGAGGAGTAAACACGAGCAAGTCTCTGCTTGTATCCCTCTCTGCAGAATACAGATTCATTGTTAAACGTTGATATGATACTTGATAGTAAGTACTCAAATATGGCTCTGAAAGACATTACGGATGGCTGACTGACTTCGTTTCATGTGGCCGGGTTTTGTGCACGGTCACCCATCCAAGCATAGTACATGATAGTAGGCATACTAACCGAATTCGACGATGTTGCTATATATATTTCGTTGTTCCTCCTTTTGGCAATAGCGCATCAATTGCAGCAACTAATGTTCATCCAGTTACATAGCATTAAATTTTGCATTTTACATTTTAAATTTTACCAAATAACAATCGATGACATTATCTAGTGAATGAATGTTACAATTGCGCCTAAGTTCCTCTATCGATGAAATCACCTAACCAGTGTTTGACCGACACGCAATTTAATTACTAACTTGCTTAACTAAGAGTGGTGTGCTGTGAGTTTTTGATTTTGCTTTGGATCTCTAGTCTGTTTATCAGCCAAATTCTAAAGATCAACTAGAACTCATTAGGCTAAATTAGTAATATTCCGCTGTCGTTCAATAGAAACTCGTGTGTCACTCGCGTGTTAAAAATAGTTGCTGAAGACGCTTAGGCCTACATATGACCAACCAGCGTTTCAATAACAAGTACGAAGACTAACAATTCCAGGAAAATGCTGTCCCTAAGGTTTTGTAATCCTAGCTGGACATATGTACCGCGGGTAAAAACGACGGCAACAATAATATTAACAACAATGACAATAACACCATCACAAATAACAATAACAGCAACAATAATACTAACACCAATAACAACAACAGTACTAATATTAATGATAATAACAATAGTATCAACAGTAATAACAACAATGACAAAGTGTCTGCGGTGACAGTTAATTGTTAAATTGCTAAATGTTAAATTGTTAAATGTTTTTAAAGTTAAATAATAAATTGTTATGTTAACTGTTAAATGTTAAATTGCTAAATAGTAAACTGTCAAATGTTAAACTGTATGACTGTTAGAGTTGAACTGTTAAAAGTTAAAGTGTCAAATGTTAATCTGCAAGTCTTAAACTGTTAAATGTTCAACTATAATTATTAATTTTGTTAAATGTTGAACTGTTGACTGCTAAATGAAGCATTTCTGTTTTGAGACTGACATTTTTAATTTTTCGCTCAGCTCCCGAAGGTCCAGTAATCAACCTCACCCTGGAGCTGTCATCAACTGACCAGTCGTCCATCGTGGTCAGATGGAAACCTCCAGTTCGCAGTCGTCCGTTTCTTTCCGGATACTCCATATCATACTCCATTGTGGGAATCGGCGACTGCAGCAACGAAACTCAAGCTCCTGAACCCGAAAGAAACATCTCCAGCTCCATCGAATCCTACACAATCCAGGATACATTCCCCTGGAGAAGATATCACGTCCGGATTTCATCGCTCTATTCCAACAGATCCTATCCCAGTCTGGCAGAGATAATTTCCAGTGAAACTGGTATGCATTGTGTAGCCTAATCCAATCAATTATAACCTGTTGGTTATTGTAGCCTGGTTTACTTTAAGCTATCTTGGCTGATCTGATGTCATTGAGACGAGTTGTCAGTCTCTTTGGGACACATAGAGGTTTACCTATAGTGGCTCGAATGCGCAAAAGCCAAAAAACTGTACGCGAAGATCGTAGTCTGCAGATACAGGCATATTGGTTGACATCGTTATACGTAGGAGCGCAAGTCGTGTTAAGGAGTTTATAAGTTAGGCAGGCCAGTTTTAATCTTATCCTGAATTCTACGTGAAGCCAGTGACAGGGTAGAGTTAAGAAGTTTGTACGAATACATTCACGCAACATCACGTGAACCTGACTCATGCATAGATCTCAGATGCACTGAATCCAGTTTTCGTAACAAATTTTTACCATCAGATAAGCTACTCTTCATCTGGTATGATTTAAGCTATAGGCCTAAATCTATAATCAAATCAAAGCAAAGACAATTTAATTTAACCGACAAATACTAGCGTTTCGCATTTGGCGCATCAGGCAGCGATCATTATTGGTAGACACTGAACGTGTTGTAACACTTAGATTACCCAGTAAAGCTGCCATTGGTAATGTCGTGGCAGCTGCATTCTGTCACCTGCCTAACTCCTACAGCTACGGTTGCATGGTAGGCTACCATTGTGATGTAAAATATCCTGATCACTATTGCAGATCCAGTTGGCGTTCCCTGGAACCTGCGCAACACTGGTTTATCCAGTCGCAGTTTCTCCGTCGCCTGGAACGACGTCCCGTGTTTGCAAAGAGGAGGTCGACTGGTCTACTATGACGCCCGAATCCAGGAACTGAACTCCAGCATTGCCGAGGAAAGCAAGATCTTGGCCACTCGACCAGCAATTGACGTCAGTCACGTGCTACCCTTCACGCGCTACAGCGTCCGCGTCCGATACGTCAGCGCCGTCGGTCACGGTCCATTCTGCGATGACTACATCGTACAGACCGACTCAGACGGTGAGAACTTAACCATCCGAGTCCTACTGGAATCAATAGCAGTGGAACATCTAAATAAGACACACTGTCCTTGTATAAGGTTGCCAAGTTAGCAAAAAGAATCGAAGAGTAGTTTCTCGCGATAGAGATTTCTTACATAGTGATTTCCTCGAAGAACTTCGACGTTATTCGTACGGCCACTCGACATCAACCTAATTTTTTAACTGTATCCTAATTTCGTCTTTGTCTCGATAACGGCTAGGTAATCTCCAACACATTTCATTTCTAGGCAATTGTCTGACCATCATCGGGTATTTTACTTGTTCTGAAAGGCATTAGATCGGTTGAAGCACAGGTCACTGGACGTCTGCATGATGGAGCATTTTTCCTACCCGATCAGACCCGGAACATTGACAAAGAAGAGCTGTCCGACTTGTGACTAGGGATCTGCGTGTATACTTGTGCTCCGAACATAGGTATACCGGCAGACCCCTAGTCACTAGTCGAACAGCTCTTTACGATTCTGGTCACGAATTCAGTTGTAGGTCCCCATTGCCATTAAAGGCCTAACTGCAGCAGAGCATTTCTAGATCTATAACGTCAGAGCCTTCTAACCTGACACAAGTTTTTCCCATCTATTGTAAGCTCCTCCAAGACCCGGAGACGTGGAGATCCGAAACGTGACAGATGAAGCGATGTTTGTGACTTGGTCGTCTCCTAAGCCTCCCTATGGTCTCCTTCAGGAGTATCGCGTCATTTACTGGATGGCGTCAACCGGCGCAGCCGACCAGAATAGCGACATCATAAACGTCAACACGGTCAACGCCTATCAGTGGATTACCGGCCTGCAACCTTATACCTACTACTACGTTCAGGTGTAGTAAACTACTAAACTCTTGCATTAACGAATACAAATCATATTCGTAATCTCAAGATTTCTCAAGCGCTACTCGAAAGTTAAAACTAAGGAGTTGCCCAGAGATACCAAGTGGAGATCTAAGTCGGCTTGCTCCGGGATTTTCAACCAACGGAGCGAAATAAGGATGGGAATTCCGTAGTGATGCCTGGTTGTCCTGATGAGAGCTGGGTGAATTAGTTTTGGATGAATTGCAGACGCTTAATTTGGGTGTAGGCGGGCTGCTAAGGTGCTTCCTTCTGGGATGAGAAGGATTGGAAGGAGAAGGACAGAACGGATCAGAGTAGGATTTCTTGAAGAAGTGAGACTTTGGTTTGGAGTGGAAAGCCTGAGAGGTGAAAGATAGAAGAGCGTGAGGTGGATGTGCGTTGGTGGTGGATGAGCTGCGCTGTTGGTGGATGATCTCGAAGTTTGCAGAATTTAGGGCGGAAATCGTTCAAGTCAAGATGAGTGGATATATATTCGATCGGTTAGAGAATTTGAGATGAGGTGACTGGGGCGGGAAACAGTAAGCTAGGACGATGATCGAATAGAGCGGGTGGCTAGATGGTGGAGTCGCGAAGGTATTTAGGGCTGCGAGTATAATAGGGAGTTATAGGTTAGCGATAGGAATTTGAAGTGTGCGCTCTCCAGGATTTCCAACCAACGGAGCGATATAAGGATGGGAATTACATGGTGATACCTGGTTGTGCTGGTGAGCGCTTGCGTGAATTAGTTTGGGATGAGTCTCAGACGCCTAATTTGGGTTTGATTCAAGGTTGAGGAAAAGAAAATTACATTAATCAAGCTTGAAGTGGACAATGGACGTAGTCACGTAGCGATAGTAGAAGCAATTTTAAAGTCAAACATGGATCGGATGCGGCGGAGGTCATGAATGTGCATGAAGCAGGTGCGCGAGAGGTTTGGAAATGGTTTGAAAACGAGAGATCTGGGTCAATGGTAAATAATGCCAAGACAGTGCACACAGGCACGACGGAGGTGAGAGTAAGGCGTGTGGAGTTAGTAGACTGGTGTATGGAAGGATCATGAATTTTCTTGATCTGATCTGGAAGACCTAGGATGAAGAATTCTATTTTGGCTGGATTGAGACAGAGCAGGTTAGAGGACATCCAAACTGAACTTAGGTTGACCACAGAGTGAATGACCAGATAAGGAGGAAAAAGAGCTGGAGATAAGGATATGAAGAGTTCAGTGTCGTCTGCATGCTCAGCGGTGTAGTGTAAAAGATGATGAGAAGTGGCTCTACGACGAAGCCAATTGGGAAACACCACAATAAGAGAGCGAGTATGCGGGGTTTGCGAACAATGACGTTTGTAACAGAGAAGGAGGGCGAAGACGCTAAACGAATAAGAGAGTCGATAAAGAAGTAGGTCGATGGTCTCAAAAGATGCGAAGATATCCGTTTATTTGATTTAATAAACGGATTGAAGGAGAGAAAGGCAGAAGATTTGTAAATGACTGACGGCAGAGACTATAGCTGTTAAGAGGATACCTTGTTAAGAGGATCGTGTTCAAAATCTGGCTTCTGAAGTTCTGATACGATCAGAGGATCCGATATAGGCTACTTAATTAAGGAATGCCATAATCTACAAGGACAATAAATCAGATATCTTTTATCAAGAACAAGAGTACGAGTTTGACCCTCCTCTGAGACAGTTAGGCCTACTGTGTAGGGACCTGGGACCTTGAACAAGTATTTAACTCACAATTGATCAGCACCGTCGATTGATGCTTGGTCATTAAATAGCGGCGCATAATAAATAATAGTAAAGTTTAATAATAATAAATAAATAATAATTTAGTGTGTAGGCCTACTATGTGGCGACATTGTATAGGCTACGCACTGTATGAGTATACAATTATTTGAGTAATTTTCACGAGTTGATGGGTTGCTTTTGTTTTAAGGTCCAGGCAAGGAACCTCGTGTCAAATGGAGACGGATGGGGAAGCAGGTCACTTGTGCTAAGTCAGGTGACCAAAGATGGCCGACCGTCAACACCGGTTGAGCTGAGAAACACGTCACGAAGCGACACGTGTATCACGGTTGAGTGGCGACCTCCTGCGACACCAAACGGCATCATCACATCGTACAAGGTTTGCCAACCGTGTGGTAGTGACAATTTCCTTTACAGGCATAAGTATTCGTTTAGCTGATTGGGTCAGCTTTACTCCGGACTTCCAACCTTAAGTATCGTGAATGATGACAAAGGAAGGTTAAAAGGGTCTCTTTCCGAAGGTTACAATAAGCAACTTATTCCAGAATGGTGGTACACCCACCACTCATCAAGACCTATGCAGTTCGTGAAGGAATCGTATATAAAGGTTAAACGATCTCTCTGCTAAAGTATTAGTATTGGTTCGCATAATAGATTAAACGACTTCTCTGCTAAGTTATCGGTAATTGTTGAGCTGCTGATATGATCATTCAATGCATTGTTTAATTAATCTTTCTGATGAAATTTCCGGTGTACTGTTGTTTCAGATGTCGTATTCGTTACTTTCCATCCTGGTGAACATCAAAGAAGAGAATCTGCAAAGCAACGTTCAACTGTACCTTGCCTGCGCTCTGACGCCTGCTGTGCGCTATCAGTTCAGGGTTGCAGCAGCGACTCGTAACTACCTGGGAGAGGCAAAGTCTGTGGATGTCTCGACAGAACCGGGAGTTCCACCGGTCCCCGCGTCACCGTCGATGAAGGCGGTTACGAAGTCTACTGTCACGATGCTGCTTCAACCTGTCACATCCACTCTCGGCCCCGTCACTTGGTATTTCGTTGTAGTTTACGACCTGGCGGGCACTAGTCGCTCGAGGAAGAAGCGTTCAACCAACCAAGATCCGGTTGAAACGATTCCGTTGCCCGGATACACCGCAGCAAAACTGGCAGTCAGCCAAGTGACCGGGACCTATGAGTTTACGGTGGGTGACGGGCAGATGTATGGCGGTTACTTGAATACACCTCTGAGACCCGATTCGCTCTATACCATCTACTACGTGGTCGCAAGCACGTTTGATAGCGTGACAAGAATGTCCTTTACTCAGACCGTTTATCCCATCCGAACTCTTCCCTTGCAGAATCCGGACATCTCTACGCCGAAAAATCCCATCACATCCGGTGTTTCGTTTACGAGAGACCACGATTTAACCTCGAGCAGTATTCAGAGGACGACTTTCGCGGAAACTATCACCGAATCGAAAACTACTATGATAGTTATTGTGGTGGTTGTGGTCCTGGTGGTGCTAATCGCGGCCGTAGCAGTTTCGGTGTCAGTATGGTGCTACTGGCATCGGCGAAATCACCAGGACAGCCTCGAACACAGTTTCGACCGGACGAAACAGTCCTGGGTGAAGTACTACCACAACAACTTCAGCAAAGACGCGGATAAACTAGAGAACAATAAATCCTACAAACTGTGTGCGAACTCTGAGGCAGCCTCGTCGCCGATGTCGGTGGCAGACGCTGACTGCTGTTTGGACGATGTGCCCGTAGCCGAAATCCAGATCTACCGAAAGAAGAATCTGGAGGCAGAATTTCGAGCGCTTCCAAGCGGAAACGACCTACCAGCTGTCGTGGGCAGTCGAGCAGAAAATAAAAACATGTCGAGGAATGGAGTTCTTCCTTTCGACCACAGTCGAGTGTCTGTTCAGACAGGTGGCGCTTCCGACTACTACAACGCGAGCTACGTCCCGAACTACAAGGGTTGCCGCAGAGCGTACATCGCAGCTGAAAGCCCCTTCAATGGAACAACCCTGCGAAGGTTCTGGAACATGATTTACCAGGAGAATGTGCGGCACATCGTCTTCATGGAGGGCTCGCTCGACCACTTACCCAAATACTGGCCAAACGAAAATGGGGCAACAATCACCTACGGAAACGTTATGGTGTCGTTAGTCAACGCGCGAAGGTTTGCCTGTTTCGTCGTGAGAACGTTTCTCGTCTCTTTAAGCGGCGAAAAACGACCACGACACGTGAAGCATTACCACTTCACGGAGTGGACGGAAGACGAAATGCCCAACTGTCCAATAGCGCTGATCGAGTTCAGGTCGAAGCTACGGTCGTCACCCACGGACCTGAAACAGCCCGTCCTGGTTCACTGCAGAACGGGAGTGGACAAGACCTGCGTCTTCGTCGCCATCGATTCTCTGCTAACGCAAGCGAAGGCAGAGAACTGCGTGAACGTGTACGAGGTCTGTGCTGCCCTAAGAAGACATCGATCGATGTCCATAGCCACCGAGAAACACTACACGTTCGTCTGCGATGTGATCGTCGAAGCCCTTTGCACGAACTACACCGTAATAACGAACCGAGAGCTGAGGATGACCTACCGGCTGATGACGGAGGAGAACACGAAATCTCACAAGTCCTGCCTCACCAAACAATTCGAACTGATCACCGATTCGTGTGCCATGGTCGGTAGACGAACGCCGCACATGAGGGGCTTATCCGTCGTGGAACTAGACTCCTACCAGTCCAAGAACGCGTTCCTAATCGTCGAACTACCGTCGCCATCCAGAGAATCCGAATTCTGGAAACTAGTGCACGAGAAGGGGGTCAGATGCGTCGTGACGCTGAGCAGCGACGCTCGAAGCGACGACGCACAATACCCAGAGAAATCCAAGACAATAGGACCCTTTGCGCTACAGGTGACCGAAGCGGACAGCAGCTACCGAGCGACCGTCGTCAGGACCGTGCGACTGCGACGCATTCAGGCACAGCAGCCGGACCTCGTCTTCAAACAGTTCGGGTTCTACGACTGGGACGACGAAGACATCCCGATGTCGAAGCACGCCTTCATCCGGCTGCTGAAGCTGGTTCACGACTGGCGAGTGGAGGCCAGTGCGTCAGATGCACCGGTTGTCGTGCAGTGCAAAGACGGATCGTCCAAGTCGGGACTGTTCTGCGCCTGCTACGTTCTCTGCCAGAGAATGGCAGCAGATGGTCAGGTAGACATCTTCCATGCAATCAAGAGCATGAAACTGAAGGCACCCGACATCATCAACTCACAGGTAGCAATTTTACTACTTTTCATCTTAAATGGCAAGGCGAGAGATGGGTAAAGTGGCGCCAGATAATGAACGATACGGTAAGGGGTCATCCATAAACGACGTCCTTTATGGATGACCCCTAAGATATAGTACCCTAGCTGAAGGTAGAGTAAAGTAAGGTGAGGCAGCCGGGGTGAAGTTATTGTTAATTTACGCCACAGAAATTTAATCAATGACGATAAGTTTAGAGGTTTTAACTTAGTCTGTTTCATAAAGGAGACTAACAATTAAGGAATTGCATACAGAAACTGCTTTCATGCATAATTTTTCAATGTCATATGATTTACGATTATAGGTCTAGTATTTTGTGACAGATCACTATAGTTTATTTTGGACTATTAATTTTTCCATCTGTTTTAATTATTTTATTTTTAGGAACAGTACAAGTTTTGCTTTAAAGTACTCTGGGATTATGTGCGATTATCAAGACCTAGTGTCGAGTCACTAGGCTTGGAATCCAACAGTAGCGAAAATATTAGAAAGTCGCTAAGATTAGCCGCAAAACTATCGACAAAACAAAGAACACAAGATGGAATAGAAGACATTGAAACAAAATATAAGGAATCGAATATAATGAATGAAAATTCTGACATGGAACCAGAAAATACAATAAATGTCCGGACTATCATTTCCATTCCAAAAGAAGACAGCGAGGAAAATATCCAGAAGATTTTCTCCACACCAGCTGATGACAGTCACAATGTCCAGATAGAATCTACCGGAAGTCCAGATGAAGAGAGAAAGATCAACATCAAGACTATACTGTCCACTCCACAGGACAATGCAAGCAATGCATGAGCAATTCTTTGCAAACTCAGGGAAACAATTAAAGCAAGAGCCATTTAATTGGGAAACATTTACTGAATAAACTGAAATCAAACTCAAATTAAATTGAAACAATTTACTGGGTAATCTCGTTCTGTTAAGTTCAGTTGATTTGCAAAAAAAACCAGTTGTAGATAGATCTTTTATATTAAAATATACAAACTCTGTTTAGTTTTGAAACTTTTTTGTACCTAAGGTAGTTATAATCCCTCAGATTCTCATAAAATGTTGTTTGGCTTCTACAATTGACATAATTCTTCTGATTATTTCAACACAGACGATCATACTCCAAATGTGAAGTAAAAGTATTTTGTTAGAGAAACACAGTTGATCTGGAATAGTTAATTGTTCCTATGTCTGGATCAAAAGCTCTGAACACCCAGCAAGATATGCTGAAACAAAAAAGTCTCTCTTTTATCTCATGACAATCAAACATGAGAGCACCAAGTGTTTTGACAACGAGAGTCTTCCTGATTTATGAAACAATGCAGAACGCCTTTGATAGGTTCTTAATACAGTGCTATATCAATTTATGGACATATGTAATGTAAATGTAAATGTAAATCTTCAAAAGTTCTCAGCAGCACCACACAAAAGCCGCATCAGGAAGACCACCCTATTCACTGGTGCTTTATCAATCAAGTCCACATTAACTAGGTTGTTTTGTCCATTCCAGAGTCAGGTCAGAATCCAGGGAGGTCAAGCCAAGAATACATACATTCATTCATGGATGCATACATTCAAACATAATACATGGCAGGACTCTCAACTCGCCAGAAACTGTAACAATGATTAGAGAAGCCTTACTTGATTTTACAACTTGATAGAAGATACTAATTGAACAGAAACCTTAAAAATTCAGCAAAAATAATTGCACTTACAAAGTAAACAGTAACAGATAAAGGTAAACAAAATGTTACTGTAATTTTTCTCGTAAATTTTTACCTGTTTTATTTATTCCGGAAATTTCTATAGCGCCTCTCGGAGTCAACTACTACAGTTTTAACTGTATCATCTCACTCAAAACAAGCCACTGCACACGATGCATTGAGATTTTAACCCAGATGCAAATGTGAAAGACTGTCTTAAAAACATTCATCCCTTGTGCACCTTTTCAGTGAAAGTTCAAAGTTGGAAATAAACAATAAACAGAACTCCTTACAATTCACGTTCAACAAATTTTGCATATTGCTTACATGGTTAATTCAATCTAACACAGCGTATGCAGCTTCGAATTTATCTCGAGACGGTTCCGGTTTAAGACCTTGAGCAAGTCGTTACTGTACAACTGCTCAGCACCATTGATTGATGAAATACCTATAATATATGACAGGACTCTCAACTCGACAGAAACTGTAACAACGAAAAAATTATTAGAGAAGCGTTACTTGATTTTACAACTTGATAGACGATGCTAACTGATCAGAAAACTGAAAAATTCTGCAAAAATAGTTGCACTTACAAAAACTAAACAGTAACTGCTCAGCACCATCAACTGATGAAATACCTATAATATATGGCAGGACTCTCAACTTTCCAGAAACTGTAATGAAAATATGATGCATACAGATTTTAAACCAGATGCAAAGGTGAAAGGCTGTTTTAAAAATTAAGCTCTTGTGCATCTTTGTAATAAAAGTTCAAAGTTGGAATACACAATAAACAGAACTCCTTACAATTCATGTTCAACAAATATTGCATATCGCTTACATGGTTTATTCAATCTAACACAGCTTGTGCAGCTTCAAGTTTATCTTGAGACGGTTCCGGTTTAAGACCTTGAGCAAGTCGTTAACGTACAACTGCTCAGTACCATCGATTGATGAAATACCCATAATATATGACAGGACTCTCAACTCGACAGAAACTGCAACAATGATTAAATGATTAGAGAAGCGTTACTTGATTTTACAAATCGATAGACGATGCTAACTGATCAGAAAACTGAAAAATTCTGTAAAAATAGTTGCACTTACAAACTAAACAGTAACAGATAAGGTATACACAATTTTACTGTGTATTAAAAATTTCTCGCAATTTTAACTGTATCATCTCACTCAAAACAAGCAATTGCACATGATGCATTGAGATTTGAACCCAGATGCAAAGGTGAAAGACTGTCTTAAAAACATTCAGCCCTTGTGCACCTTTTCAATAAAAGTTCAAAGTTGGAAATAAACAACAACAGACCTCATAACAATTCATGTTCAACAAATTTTGCATATCACTTACATGGTTAATTCAATCTAACACAGCATGTGCAGCTTCAAGTTTATCTCGAGACGGTTCCGGTTTAAGACCTTCAGCAAGTCGTTAACGTACAACTGCTCAACACCATCAACTGATGAAATACCCATAATATATGGTAGGAGTCTCAACTTGCCAGAAACTGTAATGATTAGAGAAGCGTTACTTGATTTTATAACTCAATAGAAGATGCTAATTGAACAAGCAATTCTGGAAAAAAATTGAACTTTCAAACTAAACAGTAACAGATTAAGTTATACACAATTTTACTGTAAAGTTTCTCGCAATTTTAACTGTATCATCTCACTCAAAACAAGCAATTGCACACGATGCATTGAGATTTGAACCCAGATGCAAAGGTGAAAGACTGTCTTAAAAACATTCAGCCCTTGTGCACCTTTTCAATAAAAGTTCAAAGTTGGAAATAAACAACAACAGAACTCATAACAATTCATGTTCAACAAATTTTGCATATCACTTACATGGTTAATTCAATCTAACACAACGTGTGCAGCCTCAAGTTTATCTCGAGACAGTTCCAGTTTAAGACCTTGAGCAAGTCGTTAACGTACAACTGCTCAACACCATCAACTGATGAAATACCCACAATATATGGTAGGAGTCTCAATTTGCCAGAAACTGTAATGATTAGAGAAGTGTTACTTGATTTTATAACTCAATAGAAGATGCTAATTGAAGAAGCAATTCTGGAAAAAATTGAACTTTCAAACTAAACAGTACCAGATTAAGGTATACACAATTTTACTGTGTATTAAAAGTTTCTCGTAATTTCTTAACCTGTTTTGACTGTTATCATCTCGCTCAAAACATTGCACATGAGGCATTGAGATTTTAACCCAGATGCAAAGGTGAAATGCTGTCATAAAAAATTAAGCCCTTGTGCATCTTTTCAATAAAAGTTCAAAGTTGGAAATAAATAATAAACAGAATCCTTATAATTCGCGTTGAAAAAATTTTGCATATCGCTTACATCATTTACATATGACTACAAACTAACATTCCTGCTAATTGTATGTATACTCCAAAACAACATCTTAACTTTTATTAATTCATCAGACAGAATTGTAGAAATCTTCCGGAAATTCCTTCCAGATTTGCCGCACAATGTGTTTGTCCATTTCAGCATCTTTATCGTCTTGCGATATCCGCTGAAAGCAGCGTTGGAGCTCCGAGTGGCGGTGCTTGTGCTCAGAATAATCAGAATTCTTCATTAAGAGATGCATCAATGATAGATACTCTGTTCTCATCTGTTCAAAAATTAAACAATTTCCATGAATCCTGGCTTACACCCAAAGATTAAGGCATCACTGAGTAACAGATAATACAGTATTAACCCTTTAACGACAAGAAGAATTAGTTTTCTATACATTTTAGTGCACACTCGTAGTTAAAGTGTTAAAGGACCTATTAACAGAAGACCTACTAACAGATGTCCAAAGAAACAGATGACCTATTAACCAAAACCTACTAACTGAAGACCTACTAACAGATGACCAAAAAACAGATGATCTATTAACCGATGATCTAATAACAGAAGACCTACAAACAGATGACGACTACTAGATGACTTATTAACCAAAGACCTACTAACAGAAGAACTACTGACAGATGACCAAAAAGGATGATCTATAAACCGATGGCTCACTAACTGAGGACCAACTATTATATGACCTATTAACCAGTGACCTATTAACCAAAGCCCTACTAACAGATGACCCACTAACAGAAGATCAATTAACTGAAGAACCACTAGCAGACCATGAAAACAATGTAGTACAAAATCATAAAGCCTCTTAGTGACATAAACTAAAAATAAATCTACACCAAAACTTACTTATAACACACATCAAGGTGTGACTTTTGATTATTATTATTATTATTATTATTATTATTATTATTATTATTATTATTAAAGTAGTTTTATATAGCGCTCCTTCAAGATTGCCTACTCAGGAGCACTCCCAGCCCAACCACGGTCAAATAACACAGTTTTGAGGACAGTAAGAAACAGGGTGAAATGACCAGAAGTTATCCACGAATAGTTTGCAAACCGAAAAATGTCAACATAACAACTTTAAGCAATATAAAGTTGCGACTGAGTTGAGCTGGCGTAAACACGCCGAAGCGCCACCTAGCGAATATAACATGATCAAGGACTTGACATTCGAATTACGTTTGGTTTTGGAAATGCCCTCATGATAAACAGACCCATGACTAAGACCCAGGAGGGGCCAAGGGGAAGAAATTTAGGCATATAATGGTAACAGTATATAATGCTTTTACAAAGCTTTGCAATTGTACGACAAGTGGAGGAAATAAAGTAAATGCTAATTTCAACCCCAAATTAGTTTCTGTTCCTGTCACTACCCATGCAAATATCTGCACTATGACTGTATTTCTGCACTGGTACAAGAATACCATACCCAAAGTGGCAGGCCTCAAGGACTGAGGCCACAAACCACAAGATGAGACCAGAAGCTATGAGGTCAAGACCTGAGGTTACAAGACCAACAACAATGTCATCAAATTTAGTCTTGATGACGAGGGCTTAAGGCCTACCATCACTTATAAGAATGCAACCACATCATAACAACTTAACATTGCCTCCAAGTGAGCATCGTAATGAAGTTCTGGTGTAACTGTACTTTTACTTTTTATGCACTGAAGAAATAAAAACAAACTGGAAAAAGACTCGTTACACACCTTGTCACCAGGCGAAAGATCTGTCAGCTGTCGCACGATAATGTCAATAAGGACTTTGGCATCATTCGTGTAAAGGAGGTTTGAAGTCTCACGACGAGAGTACAAGTCAGACACAAACTTAAGCACTGAATTAGGACAGTCAGTCGAAAAACTGAACAAACGCACAGGATCATCTAATAATAAAAAAAACAGCCTCAATAGTTTGGTAAGGTAAGGAAACATAGTGGTGTGTCATATTGGTAATATGCAGTATAACTTCGTTAAATCAAAGTTCAAGGGATTCAAGCGACCATCGTTAA
The DNA here is from genome assembly GCA_963556255.1 of Allolobophora icterica. Classification (NCBI taxonomy): domain Eukaryota; kingdom Metazoa; phylum Annelida; class Clitellata; order Crassiclitellata; family Lumbricidae; genus Allolobophora; species Allolobophora icterica. The sequence continues at coordinate 44,937,977 of OY744602.1, read as the reverse complement.
TGGTTCGATATAACCGGGGTTCTAAATAAGTTAGATAGATATTCATGTTAAGCTCTATCCATCTCTACACAGATAGAAGTGTACACGTTTTTGTATAGCAACCATGTGGCCTCAACGCTGGCTCGACTACCGCTGCCTGTTTGGTTGGAAGCCACGCCTTTTAAGCACTGATATTCAAATCTCTTAAGCTGCTATCGGTACAGGAGCCCACAACCTGATGCAGAGAGATGCACGAGGCGTACACTCTAACTAGAGCTGTACCAATGCATCGGGAGCATTCGTTATCGGGCCGATTAATTATTAGAGGAATCGGCATAATCGGTATCGGCCAAAAAGTATCGGCACCGATGCAAATTATTTTACAATTTACATTGTTTGCACAATAATCGTTACAAAAAATAAAAATGAGCACAAATATCTTATGTTTTGTTTCTTATTATTGATTTATATCTAGCACTGCACTACTTAGTAGGAATCGTATTATACAGTTTACACAGGGGTGGACAAACTATGACCCGCAGGCCAGATTCGAACCGCCAACACTTTTTATTCCGCCCCCAACACTTTATCCCGTCCACACGATTCTTCGTAAAATTCTCAAAAATTACAAAATTCAAATCACGAGAAGTTTTGCTCATTGTTATCATGGCAAGCACAAGCAGCAAACCACATGCTTGCATAATGCATTGTAATAGTAGTTATAGTACTAAATAAAAATAATTGGCTTCATACGCGATATTGGCTATTGCAATAATCGGCCTTACGCGGTATTGGAATAATCGGCAAAAAGCCACATCGGTACAGCTCTAACTCTAACCAGTGTAGCTAAATGGGCCACAGGTCCATTTTCGGTTTTCTGACATTCTATACACCATCTGGATAACTACTATCCCTTTCAACGCTTCTCATGCAATTGGGATCAATGTCAGTGGTGTTCTGTCACCAAAACGCTCAAGTCATCGTCACCCCACCTTTCAAAAGCTTTAGGACTAAGGTAAATAAAACAAGGGTAAGGTATGAAGGCAAAAATCAGACAATGACTAGCCTCAATTGACTGATCTCCTTCTATTCCAGTGATCAGACATACATGTGCATCAGTCTTTGTCTCATACCAGTGGGCAAAGCACCTGACAATTATTCATCGGTCAACCCCAACTAAGCCAAATGTATTGCATTACATAGTGGCTGTAACTTCGACATATATCTGCCAGTCAACAGTTCGATAAGCACATCAGAGCGCCTTTGCAATACGCGAGACTTTGACATAAGAAGATTCGATAAAGCAGAGTTATATTTGTAACGGTTTGCATTGGTTGTCGTTGGGTCTTTGACTGGTTTTCTATATAATTGGAAGTTTGAAATACCAAAGATCACAATACCAGTTTTACTGTACTAATGCATCTGCCTTTCACGGTAGCATCTCTTTAAGTGTATTGCATTACCGGTATGTAACCTGACAATTTTGAATTTGATTCAATGAAGGTTCATTTTAAATTTCAAATATTGTACTTCATATCTGCTCATATTTTACTGTAAATTTGCTGCCTCACAAGGAGAATGCAATATCCTATACATCTGGAGATCACATTACGGCTGCAGTACATTAGAATAACAAATATTCTTTAGTTCGCGAGACTGACGTAATTTACTATTAATATATTTAAGCACAATTTTGTTGCGTCTTCTCCTTTGTCCTTTTTTAGTGTCAGCAATATTAAAGTAATGCCAGTTCTGAATAACAATTAAGTTATTTTTACAACCCTCTAGGTTGTTATTTTATTCCTACAGGTCTCAGAGAAACAAAAGCATAAACCATCAGAGATGCCATCATTTTGCCACAGGGTTTGCAAGTTATCAATTCACTCTGTCTGTAGTCCGGTAAATGTAACGCATAAAAACCTAGTCCAGCGTTTCAGATATACATTGAGGGTATGTAATCATGACAGTTTTCACCGTCGGTGTATCAAGCTACTTTAAATTTCTTATTTATGCTTTTGTTTCTCTGTCTTTTACTAAATATTAGTCTTTCAAGCTATAAATCAAATTTCTGACCAAATTTGATCCCTACTCCAGACAGGAAAAATTGATAGATAGCCTATAAGTACCACTGTTAGACCTACCTTAGCCAAACAAGGACAATGAAGGGCCGTTCAGGAGGTCAAACACATCACAATATGTCATCAATGCAGAGACAATGCAGGGACAATCAAGAGAACTCACACACATACACACAGACAATAAAGGTTCTACCTTCTCGGTTAAACATAAGCAGTAGTTTCTCAGTGAAATTCTTTGCAGTCCCACGTGCTGCAAATGCCTTCATGACGAAATTTTCTTCTGGCAATTCAAAGTGTAAATTAAAAGCAAGAATCAGACGCACAAAACCATCGACTATATGTTCAAATTCAGCTTCTTGATCAGGATTTTCAATATGTTCCAGAAGGAAGCTGACAAAGCTGACATTCAGATGAACTGAAAAAGTCAAATGTCAACATTCACAAATACAATTATTTAAAGCAAATCAGATAAATTTGTATTTTAAATTAACAAGTAAATAAATTTTGACAGGTCCAAAAAGATGCTATATTAAATGTCAACATTCATAAATACACATTATTTAAAGCAAATCAGATAAATCTGTATTTTAAAATGAGCATATATATCCCCATCAGCAATTCACAGTTTAAAAGCAAAGTATGGAAAGGTATAAAGTAAAGAAAGGTAATTGTCCATTTATAACATTCTCCTATTCTAGGATTGAAGGAACTTGTCAGAAGTGCAAACATGGCAAGAGGGATCCAATAACATGGAAAATGGCATCCGTTCACAAGACTGACAGAGCTCATGGCTCATCAGAGAATCACTGATGTCATCTGTTGCACTGGGATTCGAAACTTAGACATTTACCTTCTATGTTTCCAGTTCAACCAAAAGCCACGTGCAGCTCTAACTTACTACAGAGAAAAATAAAATGGCTTACCATAATATTGGAGAGGTAGAGCTTCCCCCGTAGAAAAGATCATAGATAACAGAAGCGCCGAGTAATCAAGCTTTTGAAGATCTGGATGGAAAAAAAACAACACCTTCTAGTCTTGCTACATGAAATTTTGTAGCTGAAACCACATCGCTCAAGAATTTAGCAACATACAAGATTAACTCTTAAACTCTTTGACAGCTACATTGTTTTTGATGACTTTGAACATCACTAGTTCACATGAATGCAAACACATAAAATCTTGAGAAATATAAACATGTCATACATCATGCTGTTTCTCTTTTATTCTTCAACAGTATTCTATCACAAAAGTTGATCAGTTTATGTGTTTATCTCAAAACTGATGAAAATATCAAAGAAATGTAAAATTGTAAAGCAGAATTAAGAATTAAAATCCATAGAAATTTTATAAACAGATTAATATATAATAAAACAGTTGAAAGCAGAATTCTACATATGTTAAGAGCTACAAAAACAGCTCATGTTTATTCAAATCAAAGATGACATCAGCCAGCAAAAGTTCATTGCTGTCCTCAGATTCCGAAACCTCCACATCGTCATAAGTACTTGCTTTGTCTATGCAAGTCTTTAAAACGTGGGTTGAATGCTAAAATTTACAGTTTAGAACTAGGCTAAGTAATAAAAACACCTGACTGTGGAGAGAAGTCGTCAATGACGATGAAGTGGACATGGCTATTTAAATTTTAAATGGGTGGACTATATGTTTTGACACAAACACTGGCCAAAGTTGCATTCGTCACTTCACGAAACTATTAGCAAAACCCACCAAGGGGACTTTTCTGCATGTATAATGTTTCTGCTGGCTAACAGATATAAGCAGAATTAAAGATAGCCAACTATATGACAGGAAAAGTTGTTTTCATAAAGCATTCCAAAACAACCACATTCACTACGATACTATCAATCAACAGAAATAGGACAGAACAAGAAAACAATTAGAAAACAGTCTACCAGTCTGATCATTCTGGATGTCTCGTGCCAACTCCAGTGGCAATACAGAGTTCAGTAGTTCTGAAATGATGTGCGAACCAAGTGCACACATAGAGCCAAACGACTGAAGAAGTAAAAGACGAATCGAACGCCGCGTTTCCTGGAAATCCAAACATGAAATGTTTTATTGGTAAAAGGATTGAGGCTCCACTTTAGTAGCTGACAAGTTGGGCCCGCAAATGACTGAGAGAGCATTCAATACTTAGCTTTCTTGGCCCTGTTTTAGTCTGATAACGATTTAACATAAATCAAAATTAACAAATCTTCAGCTGGGAAAGTGCAAAAAAACTGAGTCAAAACAACTATAATCTTTATCAATAACCCTTAATTTAGTAACCTGTCACAAATTTTTTTTACTAGTGTTCTATCAGTCAATGTACAGGACACTGCAGAAAGTACAGTAGCTCTTGGCTACCGTCTGCATTCTGCACAACACAAACTGGTATAACCTGCACATTGAGGTAACCTGCAGTAGGGGAACGGGGTATGAAAAATTTGATATAACCGGCAGGATATGTGAATGAAAATAAGCTATAGTATTGTCTAGGCATCATCTGATGGCTCGGCACAGCCTACTGTCTGCAATTTGGCCAATTCCAGTCAGTTGACTGGGACAGCGAGGGTAAACTCATGAGGATAACCAAGCTGAAATAATTATACAATACATTGAAACAGATAAGTGATAAAATAAAATAAGTAAAAAAGCTGCAATCACTTAAATAAAAAATAATAAAATGCATATTCCTTATACTCAACTTACCATCTGGTAATACTGAGCCAGGTTCTGACAAGCAGCAAAGCCATCCTGATCAAGCACTTTACGAGATGTTTCTGGATTCGCACCATCCTGAAAAATGCAGAATTTACTTTTGTGGAGTTTTATTTCTAGAACTGATAGAACTTGGGCCACCAATCACACAACCTGCAATCTTCACCTACGGTTTCTACTTAGACGACATTAATGTAAGTCAGTAAGGGTTGCTATGCTTGGTACCAAAGAACTTTAAATGCATCTATTGATTTCCAATCAAGCTCCAATACTTCTCTGATTTTATCATACCTCCTCCTTATATTCCAGCTAACACCAATCTGCAACCAGACTCAGTTGACTGATTCTGCACCCCAGAAAACCAATTTAAAATCAAATGAATCAAACAGGAATACACACAAGGATGGAGCTGAGCTCCTGCAGGTGAGCACAGATCTTCGCCTCATCCTCATGCAAGAACCAGCTTCTCTGTTGGGAGTCGTCTTTGGCGGCAGTAAGTTCATCAAGAATTTGGTGGAGCCTAGCTGCATCACTGCTCTGCTCCACACTAGTACCCTAGCATACATAGAAACAAACCGAGTCTTCACTACTCACAAATCCAATTTCATCCACTCTGTAGAAAACTGATAAAACAAAAAATCATTTAACTTTAGCTATGTTTGGCTCTACAACAACAGTAATGAAGCCCACAGCACATTGTGGCATGATGGGTGCCACAATAGGAATGGAGGTCTTTACCAACCTAGGCTATGCAGATGATGTTTCCTTATTGGCTCAGGTGGTGGAAGCAGTGCGAGTACTGTAGAAAAAAGACTGGGGGGTTAGACTTTGATGAGTTTGATCCACGTGTATTGAATATTTTATCCATATTTTGCAAACTGAGAAAATTCAAAAACGCAATAGAAAGCTTAAGCTCCTTAAAGTGATGACATCCTGGGCTAATAGTAATAACCTTTGCCTAAACCCCACAAAACAAGTGAACTAATAATTTCTGCTAGAGGAAAAGGACATCCCTCTATACCCCCAATCAATCCGGGAGCAATCCGGGTCACTTCACTGCTAGGCCTAGGAATCACAATCTGCTCTGACCTTGGAATGAATATTCATCTTGATAAAGTTCTATCTACCTCTTCATCATCACTCCATGCACTCCGAGTCCTCCGATCCCATGGCTTTCCCCCTCATGTCTAGCAGCAGATAGCAAAGGCCACCACCATAGCTTCTCTGATGTATGCTTCCCCAGCCTGGTTGGGTTATACCAAAGTAGGGGACAATGAGAGGGTTAAAAAACTGCTGAGAGAAATGCGATGTGATGGCCTACTTTCCCCATCCATTCTAAGTGATTCTGAATTGGCAAAACAAGCAGATGAACACCTCCTTAAGGCAAACATTACAGACCTAGCAATGTTCTGTTACCCTGTTTTCCACCTGATCACAATATCCCTCATAATCTCCGGCCATGGGCTCATAATTTCACATCACCTGATAACTTTATCTCCCATATGCTCTATAAAAACACATATTAGCAATAAAGTATTTTAACACCATACTGTTTTTCTTTTTTTGTGTATTCTTTATTCTATAACCCATTAATCTTTTCAGTCCCTTTCACCAACCAACGACCTGAGTCACCAACTGTTATCTGATTTGTTATCAATTGCAATTTATTGTCTTTGTAATCGCTGTGTAATCCCATTGCATCTGTGTCAATGGGAATTTTTCAATAAACGAATATTTGATTTGATTTGACTGATCACCAAATTTATAGTATACAATTCACATGGTCACAATTCTCACAATAAACCAGAGAATTACTTTATTAGTAGCTCACAAAGTGAATTGTGAAAGAAAAATGCCAAAATGTATGCACAATATAATCACACTAGCACAACTGAGGGGTTGGAAACGACCTCTCGAGGGTGTGCAATGAAGACTTAACTGTGGGGGGCCTAAGAAAGACTAGGGGGTTGAACCTCCCAACCCCCAACAATTCACACCCTGGATGGAAGTGCTACTCCTGGCATAGGAAGTTATGGGCCAAAGGACAAGGCTTTTGGGTTTGAGGGACAAAACCAAGATCCAGACCACCAAGGACTGTTGCTCTGGCATGGCACTTTCAATGGCTGAAGGACTAGAAAAGACAACGTGGCCGACCTAGGACCACCTGAACTAGAGTCATGGAAAAGATCCGACAACCTGAAATTTGGACTTCATGCAGCATGAAGGAAGGGTAGAAACAGAACAGTTTCAAACTGCATCGCTGACATGGCTATGTTCACCATCAGAATAAGAAGAATGCATGCACACTTGAAAATAGCAGACATGACCAAAAAACTCAAAGATTTACAGTTGCATGTAGCAGTTGAATCCTATCACTCTTCTTAGGACTTGAAACAAATGTTAACAAATCCAGAATGTTTTATTTTCAACAAACAGCAACAGACCTGATTACACATGACCTCGTCCATTATTTTCTCAACCACATCGCTGATTGACGGAATCCGATTGGCCAGCAGCATTAACACTGTACTGACAGCGACCTTTGACTTCTCATAACTCAAGAGTGTATTCTGGCGCATTTTCTCAACTAATTCGTTACCAAGACCGTCCAGTTTCAATGCTTGATCACTTGTCGTATTGCCTTGGAACACTGCTGGACCACTTTTACTGTAAGTGCTTTCCAGTTGGTTTTCTATTTTGATTTTGTTAACAGTTGTGTCGCTTTGAACAGTTTCTGACAGCGACAGTGCTGAAACTTGATTGGTTGACAAAAGGTTTTTTGTTTCAACAATTTTTGGTTGCATGTTCTCGACTCGTGTAACTTCTTTGGGTGAAAATAAATTCCTGGAACTGAAGTCGTTGGAGACGGTTGAAGAAGCTTCATTGAAAGTCGGTGGTAGAGGTGCATGCCTTCGAATCGTGACCCCTAAGTCTAAATTTTTCAATACAAGCAGCAGTTTAGAGTTTCATGCACACAGCTTTAGCTTACAGATTCTGAATGTGCAATAAGTGGTTGAAATAAATAAACTAACAATTTAATCAAAAAATACCTATATAGTAAGATCTCTTTCACAAAACATATTTTTTGGCATGCTGAAAAAGGTTCTACAAAAATAGAATAACTTTCCATGAAAATTGTATAACATCAGAGGTACACTGATCTGCGATAAAGAAGGTTCAAATTAGATTAAATTATATTTCCCAACAATTATTCACAAAATCCTGCATAAAATCATAAAACATGCTTAATGTGTTTATAGAAATCCAGATGGCTTTACATCAGTGACATTACACACATATGGGATGCACTCCAAGGTCCAAATATCACTATGAAGCACTTGTGGCTGAATGTTCAACTTGTAACTCAAAGCGTGCAGATTTTCTGGACACTGTAATTGAAGGACCTGAGGCAAATCTTCAGCTTGCAATAGCTTAATGGCATCAACAGAGGCCTCGTCATTAAACAAAGGTGCTTGAAGCCATATAAATTCTAAGCACAACAGATAGATGAAAGCTGCAAGGAAAGTAAGAACAAACCTTTGCCACCGTTAGTTATTGTTTTGTCTGACTTTAGTGTTGCTGTGTGAACTGCAGATGGTTGTTTCAAATGGTTCTCCTCCAAAACTTTGTTCCGATGTTCCTGTAGCCTCCTGACACCAAAATAAGTATCATTTTGCAGTTTAGTGGGGCAACCCTAAGAGACCAAAAACCCTACCAATGCCACATTTCTGCTTTCAATTTCTCTAGCCAATTTTTCAACACAGTAAGCACTTTCCACAGTTGTTTGTCTGAAAGTGGAACAAGACCTTCTTCTCTGAGTTGTACACAGGCATGGGAATATGCACAAACTGGATTTGAACATGACTGACATTGCAAATGCTGCTGGAATGCTGAGCACTGGAGAAGCATTAAACATATGTATACCTTATTCAACAATGATATTACAGCTGGCCGAACATTAACCCACAAGATGAATTGCAATATAATGTTCCATTAAGTGGAGATGTAAATTAGCATCCCTTGAATTCCCACCATGGATTTCCTAGAAACACTACCTCAGTCAGCACATTCTGAAGACTGTGTTGTGCCCATTTCATATACTTGACCTCTTTCTGTCTTTATTTCCTAACCTCTGTTGTGTTTTTTTTGCACATGCCTGTTTAGAAGTCGGATCAGCCTGTACGTGCAGACTCACTTGAGATTCTGAAGTTGTTCCTCTGTAAAGGTTCCACCTGACAGTTTTGCCTGTTGCTGGATTGCTTCAATTGCTCTGTCAGTTGATTTCAGAACCTCTGAAATCGCAACCTTTATAATAACAATAAAAATAAACAAGCCTACTGTGCTGTATATATGAAGCACGAATTTATTGTAGCATAAGATAACTGCATAATTTGTATATCAAGCTCTTAAATTAATTGACACTAAGCCTGAAGCCATGGCTGCCTGTATGGAGTCAGAAGTTACCACTTCATATTGTAAGTGCAGACAAGTTAAGCTGTTGAAAAACTGACTGGCACAGTGGTCCATACAGGCACCCAAACTGGCATGGCACTCAATCACATACAGCACTTGCCCTTTGAAATAACAGAAACTTGCGCCGGGTCATGCTGCTGAAAATATTTGGCAGTTTAGCTGTACATAGACATCAGATATACATAAAATCATCGGTGACATGATCAACTTTTACCAGAATATGTAACAGCATTTATCCACTCACATCATCTGGCGTCAAATAATTCGAAGGCACATAACCAACGCGCCCTTGGCCGTCTTGCACCATCCACCAATCGAAAGACTTCTTATTATCTATCACAGTGAACCTGTCATCCACCTCAAAAGACAGGGTATTGTGGGTATTTGCCACAAAGTTATAAAGAGCGCGATACATTATTCCAACTATATTAAATATTCGAGAAATTTCTATATAAGCGCAACATAAGAAACCCTGATTGACGACTAAATATAGAATCCTTGGACGACGTCGTCCCATAAACTTCCGGTATCAACAGCGTGATTTAAGTAAGTAAGAGCATTGATATGTATTAATAGCTAATGGGCTCTGAAAGTTCTGATTCGCTCAGTCAAGGCAAACCATGGCCAAAACAGAGCTGTTCTGTTCTGTTCCTAGCCATCCTCGATTCGAGAGTCGGCCGCATCATGCACGATGTTCCTCCAACGCTTCCTGTCCTCCGTCAACCTTAGCATTTCTTCCAGTGTCAACCCAGTCCATTCCTTTATGTTATCAAGCCACTTCGCTCTCGGTCTTCCCCTTTTTTTCGATCCCCTGGAATCGTGCCCTGTATGATCTCCTTCTCTATACATGTTCCCTCCCTTCTCATGATATGTCCAAAATAGATCATTTTCCTTTCTTTTACTGTTCTCGGCAAATTCCTCTCCACGGCCGCAGCCTCCAGCACCCATTCATTTGTCCGCTTTTTAGCTTGCACCATCCACCAATCAGGCTAATGCAAACCGAGCAGACGACAGAAGACTTGTTGAAATTTTTTAAACTTTTTAATTATTTAAAATACTTTAACCATAAATCCATTGTAATTAAATTTTAGAAATATCGTGAAATAGAAAGTATTATATGATTTCGCTGCATAATTATACGCCAACAGACTTTCTGCCTTGACCTTCTGATTCGCCGTCGGCCATAGGCCAACGGCTGAAGCTTTATCAATCCAGTAACTATTAATACATAGGCCTATCAGTGAGTAAGAGTACAATATAGCATCATCATCATCATCATCATCATCATCATCATCATCATCATCATCATCATCATCATCATCATCATCATCATCATCATCATCATCATCATCATCATCAGGATCCGTGGGCAGAAGGCCCGTAGGTGTCCAATGCATGATTTATCAGTTTTTTCCAAAGTCCCCGGTCTTGTACTAATAATTATTCTTAAGCTGTGCAGATCTTGTTTATACCGATCTTCGCTGTCGTCTGTCCACTCTCTGTTGGGTCTGCCCCTCCACCTATTTCCATTTCCATTTCCATTTTCCATTCAGTCAATACAGCATACAAAGTATTCACTAAAATGTAAATTCCAACAATTCTTATACAAAATTTAACACAGTAACTCAAACTCAAGCACTAACTTAAATGCTAATTAGCAGTCTTGTTGTCAAGACCTTAAACCTCAAGACCAAGACCAAGACCAAGACCTTGAACCTCAAGACCAAGACCAAGACCTTGAACCTCAAGACCAAGACCAAGACCAAGACCTTGAACCTCAAGACCAAGACCAAGACCTTGAACCTCAAGACCAAGACCAAGACCTTGAAACTAAAGACCAAAACCGAGAAAAATACCCAAAAATCACAAAATCATACCATTCCTAACTAAAAAAATGTAATGTCGGACTACTCGCTATTTTAATTAAACACTGGATCTTTTATTTTATTCAAACAAAACAACTCCAAATGCAAACTGCAGAGAATTCCGAATTCGTATTTACAAAAGTCCTTCATGCAAAATGTTATTCCAAATGCCTGTTGCATTTTATAAAAACCAATTCACTCAGAATTTTCTGACCAAGACGTGACCTGTGGGGCCTCATAAAAATTCTGCCATGTGAAAAATACGTTCTACAATCTACAGTGCTGAATTCACTAGCACACAGAGCAGCTTTTCAAGAACCGGATGTAAGTGTACAAATTGTGAGTCTGTTTTGAAATCATTCCATGGTTAATAACCGGAAGTCAAAATAAATGTCCAAAACAACAGTAAAGCCTCACTCACACCGTGTAAATACAAAAGCAATTGTATAATTATTGGACAAAAATTAAAATCCTTGCGTTTTGTTAAATGACTGTTCATATTGTCAAAAGTCTTGGTCTTGGTCTTGCAAAACCAAGACCAAGACCTTGAGCCTCAAGACCAAGACCAAGACCTAGAGCCTCAAGACCAAGACCAAGACCAAGACCTTGAACCTCAAGACCAAGACCAAGACTTTTAAAAACGAACTCGAGTGCACTCGAGACCAAGACCTTGGTCTCGAGGACAACAAGACTGCTAATTAGCAAGTAAAAGGTATGAAAATGGCTCCTTAAAAGCTATCGCGGTCGCAGAATCTGATATGAAAGGGTGCACACAATCTAGATCTATATTTTGGCGGGGAGGAGACGTCACCTAGACGGATCTGCATGCTTCATGCTGCATGCTATACGGCCAAGGCGGAGAGGATCATAACAGCACACGACCTCATTCACCACTGCTATGCGGACGATACACAGCTTTTTTGTGAACCACCACAAACAACTGAACTGAAAGAGCACTGTGCAGGGGCGTAACTTTGGTCTAAAAAGTGGAGGTAGGCTACCACTTTCTTATCCACTTTCGCTTTTCGCATGGAGACCATATTGGACATAATTTTATTACCCTGCCATTATTCTCATTAATTTTTGTGTCAATGAAAGCAAGCCGTGCACATTTTTAGTTGCAGTAATAATCAAATATTGATTGGCATTGTTTAAAAAGTGGGGGTACGGTACCCCAGTCCAAAAAGTGGGGGTACGGTACCCCAGTCCAAAAAGTGGGGGTGCGGGTATTCCTCGTACCCCCCCCCCACAAATTACTCCTATGCTGCTGTGTATCGAACGCATTTTCAGAGTGGATGGCATATAATCGTCTCAAACGCAATAAATGAAAGTTTGAGTTTATATGGTGCACCACCCTGCGGCGTCGCCATCTACTTCAGTCAATCAGTCAATCAATATTCGTTTATTGCAAACATTCCTGTCGACACAAACGCGACGGCAGTACTCTACTAGTCTACTACTCTCGCTCTCACTATCCGCAACTTTTGAGTCCACTTATAATTGCAGCTGTATGACCATGTCGGCCCACGTGAGTCAACTCGTTCGAGGTTGTTTTTACCAACTGCGTAAATTCCGTAAACTCCGCAGATTCATTCCAACCCCAACCTCCGTCATCTTGGTCAACAGCTTCATTATCCCCATTCCCCAGGGTTGACTACTGCAACAGATTACTGGCGGGTCTGCCGACTTGTCCGTTAGAGGGGTCATAGTCGGTGCTTAACTCTACTGCACGTCTCATATATGGCTGGACACCATCGATCCGATCATGCCAACGATCTGCTGAGCGACAACCTACACTTGCTGCGTGTTCCTCAGCGGATGACCTACAAATTAAAGCATTGCACGATCTTATGCAGGACTAATCTCTGACTTCTACATTCGGGTAGCAGACAATTGGAACAGATGTCGGCTACGATCCTCATCTAAAAACCAACTACAAAGTCCCACGGTCTTCAACGAGGTTTGGCTACTGTCCCTTCTCTGTCGCTGGACCCATATTGCATGAAACAGTCTTTCTGACCATGTGAAGAATGCGCCATCTCTGGAGCTTGCAAGACCTATCGTTTGGAGTTCAAAAAATGTATGAGTCATGACTCATATTTTTTTTAACTCCAATACAAAATAATACGAGTTGTATAGCGCCGTAGCCTATCCTTGGATATGCTACGGCGCTATGCAACTCGTATTATTTTCAGCATCAGCATCAGCGCTCGTGAATATGAGCTGGTGCCCTCCGCTTAGCTTTCGAGTGGTGCTTTAGAAATTTGGAGTTTACGATTACAATTATCATTATAGGCTAGGCCTAATTATATGTCCCAATCGAAGTTCACAATAATATTATTATCCTATTATTATAGGTTTTAAAATTTTGATTACCGGTAGTTTAAAAAAAAGCATAGGCTAAGCATAGCAGAATAAAAACCTATTTTGATTATTTCGCAGTTTTTCTATCTATACATATAGTTTCCATATAGTGTCCGTCCGACGATAAACGCTACGTCACAAACGGGTTCTGTTCTATTGTGAAACATAAACCTGCCGTCTTGACGACGGCGATAACCAAGGATACATATAGGCCTATAATATGACGTCATAATATGACGGGCAAATACACTAGTATTAATAAATAGGCCTAACAGGCAATTATTAAATAAATAAATTGTCAAACCTGTCTTACAATGCTACCAAGATCTTGAATTCTATTTATTTCTGCACTGTATGGTGAATTGGCTAAGTCGCACTCTTTGACACGTACGTATAGGGCCTAGGCCTACGCCTTTGTGTGGCGCTGAGAAATTTCGGAGTTTTATATTACATTTAGGCCTATTTCGACGAGACTAGGCCTACGGGTATTTCGAGCAGATATAATTAAACGATTCGCTTTATGAAACTGCATTTGAATTTCATCATCATCATCATCATCATCATCATCATCATCATCATCATCATCATCATCATCATCATCATCATCGTCGTCGTCGTCGTCGTCGTCGTCATCATCATCAGCATCATCCGTTCCTGACGCCAGCCATTTGGCGGCGATGGGTACGAATAAATTATCTCTATTGTCCTCAGTCATTTGTCAAATCTATTGCCTCACTTAGTGTTAGTCCAAGTGATGTTACGTCCTCAGGTATATTATCTGTCCAGCGTAGTCTTGATCTGCTTTTGTGTGTTTTCCCTTCGAATATTTCATGTAGTGCACTGTGTGGCAGGGGATTTTTAAAGAAATTTTCACTGGTGGGGAATTTTGAAAAAGGGCATTTTTCGCGCGTAATGTTAAGTCAAAAAGCATTGAATCAGAGAAACCATTCTGAGCTGTGGGCCACAGGAATAATTACTAATAATTTATTTATTATAATATCTTATATTATTTAATGTCATAATTTAATTTAATATTAATTTAATATTTATTATTATTATATAATTGTCTAATAAACAAGAAACCTTTAGTACAGCCATTTTCTGTTTTAACAAGTACCTTTACCTGGATATTAGCACTAACCAATTAAAATTCAGTTTTACGGCTTTAGTTTATGTTTAGTTTTCGCTTTTATATTATAAAATTAGAAATATCAACACACTGAAGACGTAAATTTACAGCAAAGAGAGGACTACTGGTGACCAAAGAAATATAAGTTTCAAAGATTTCACGTCTACTGGGGCAGACTAATGGCGACCAAAGAAATATAAATAATAAAGATTTCACGTCTGCTCTGGCAGATTCATAGACGTCTATGGGCAGACTATTGGTGACCAAAGAAATATAAATTATAAAGGTATCACGTCTGCTGTGGTTTGCATTTACAATATATCATATGCATAAGGTCACACAAATGACAACAAAATTATTTGGGACTAAAAAGGGCAAAATTCACTGGTGGGGAAAAGGGCAAGGACTGGTGGGGAATTCGAGAGGGCTGGTGGGGAATTTCCCCACCAGTCAACATGTTAAAAAATGCCCTGCTGTGTGGGATTCGGTCAACTCGCCTCCTGGGAATTATAATGCTCTATCTTATAGGCCCTATTTTGACGAAACCGAGCAAAACGACTTCAAAATTTGGTCACTATTATAGGCCAAGAATTCTAAACTGGATTGTTTTGCTGTATAATACTATCATTTTTATGTACCTGCTAGTGACTTATTTTGAAAAAAGATAATGTTATTTTGACAACGAAAAGTAGAAAATATAGAAAATAACAAAAAAGATGCAAAAAAGCATGTTAGAGCAAAATAATTCCAACGGACAAAGTAAACGTAGTTGTAATAATGCTCTAAGTCTTATAGATAAGGCAGTTTCCTAAATCGCGTCCTGAGTATTATAATAGGCCCTATTGCTCTATCATCCATTTTGGTCTAATATTGCTGTAACATGCAAGATTTTAATGACAGCATTTCACGCTGTATTTATTTACTACACAACATTAATTTCGAATTATATTGTTTTATACTAGTTATTTATGCATGACACGTTTACAAGTATTGTATAATCTTGCCAGTACAGTTCACCTTTGCCGAAACTCTGCATGGCCCCGAGTATGATAAAGCATTTTTCCAGTAATTAGGGCCTACTATTCAGTGCAATATTGCTGTAACATTACGAAAGCAGGTCTGTGATTGGATGCTAATCTTACAGCAATATAATACCAACTATGTTTAGAAACTTTACTGCTTCATAAGATAGAGCATTTAGATAACCTTATATCATTGAAACGGCTGCTTAAACCTGCTTGCTTTTTTGTCTAATGATAGAGCAAACGTTGCACTGAAGAAATTGCTACCAAACTCAATTTTGACAAAAAATCATGATAGAGCATTATAATTCTCAGGCGACGATTACTGGCATTCTCATTTGAATTTACTATCGACAAAATGTTTCCGCCATCAGAGGCCTGAGAACTTTCACTTTAGTATGTGGACAGATGGATCCAGTTTAACACAATACAATACAATACAATACAAATGTATTAATTTTGATATAGCCCTACTTCCAAAGTTCAGAAATGCAAACGACCATAGTCACCATACGAAAAACATCTGCGATGAGCAATTGTGACCATAGGCGCCGACTCCTTGGGAGCCTTGGGGTGCGAATGCACCCAGAGAGAAACTTCAGTGGGTGAGTCGCAACCAGAAGAATTCGGACCTTAAATTAAAATTTTTGACACCTAAGGGCAGTAATCTTATAACTTGAGGAGTTCAACTACAACACAAATATCCAACATTGCATGATCTCACAGTCACAGCCCGAACATAAATAAATTATCTATTTATTTATTACTTAAAATAATTAATAAATAATAACACTGGAACGCCCGGACCTCACCGATTTCCAATACTTATGCTAATCAGTCTTGTTATCAAGACCTTAAACCTCAAGACCAAGACCAAGACCTTGAACCTCGAGACCAAGACCAGGACCTTGAACCTCAAGACCAAGACCAAGACCAAGACCTCGAAACTCAAGACCAAGACCAAGACCAAGACCTTGAACCGCAAGACCAAGACCGAGACCGAGACCCTAAAAAATCACAGTCGTATCCATACTTCTATTCCTTACTAATTGTCCAGTCGGACAACTCGTTATTTTAATGAAAACATGAGTTTTTTCTTTTATTCAAGCAAAACAACTCTAAATGGAGACTGCAGAGAATTCCGATTTCGTATTTACAAAAGTCTTTCATGCGAAATGTTATTCCAAATGCCTGTTGAATTTTATAAAAACCAATTTGCTCAGAATTTTTTGACCAAAACGTGACCTGTGGGGCCTCATAAAAATTCTACCATGTGAAAAAACACGGTCTAGGCCTACAAGTGCTGAAATCGCTAGCACACAAAGCAGCTTTTCAAGAACCGGATGTAAATGTACAAATTAATCATGAGTCTGTTTTGAAATCATTCCATGGTAAATAACCGGAAGTCAAAAAAATTGTCCAAAACAACAGTGAAGCCTCATTCACACTGTGTAAATACTAAAGCAATAACTGTATGAGTAATTGTTGGATAAATTTTTAAAATTCTTGCCGTTTGTTAAAATTAATAACTGTTCATATTGACAACAGTCTTGGTCTTGGTCTTGCAAAACTAAGACCAAGACTTTGAACCTCAAGACCAAGACCAAGACCAAGACCTTGAACCTCAAGACCAAGACCAAGACCAAGACCTTGAACCTCAAGACCAAGACCAAGACTTTTAAAAACGAACTCTAGTGCACTCGAGACCAAGACCTTGGTCTCGAGGACAACAAGACTGATGCTAATTAATTTGGTAACCTTTGAAAAGAAAACAATTTTCTTTCTCCGAAAATCCGCTAAAACTCACCTATCTAAGGGGAAGGGAGGTGGAGGGGAAGGTGTGGGGGAAGGGAGGTGGAGGGAGGGGTAGGGGAAGGGAGGGAGAACCCATGCACATAGAGACAAAAGCAAAAGTCGGCGCCTATGATTATGACTGAAAGACCTGCCCAAGGTCCCAACACCCGTAGGCCTACTCTTTCAGTTAGGCCTACAGGACAGGCGCTCTAACCAATCGGTCACGCACGTAGGCCTACCGTGCCACACACACATAACACACAACCTATAGCAACAATGGCCGTTGACGTCGGCCGAAATTATCTTGAACAGTTCTCACCGCTCGTACTGCATAATACAGCTTTAGCTTCGAGCAACTTTAGCTTTAGAATGTGTTTGATTACCTCATGGTAGGCCTACACTCTGACCCAGAGGATGAATAATGTAACCCACCACATGGCACGTGATTTGAGGAACAGCGCGCCTAAGATAATTAGGCCTATCCCATGTTACACGACACCCTGCTGTGTTGGCCGTCAATTCAAATAAATTCTTATGCAAGGTTTTACTAGTTTTTATTGCGTAACCGAATATTTTCCCGCTCTGAACCAATAGTTATTTTTAAAAAGCCTGAGGTGGAACTTACAAGTGTGAATTTCTACCCGTTTCGAATTCACACATCAATCAAATTTTCCGAGAGACTAGTTTTCAGTTTTGGCATGTGTAATTCTACGCTAATTAGCTCAGGGTTGGCGAATGAAAACGACATGAACTTTGTACAAACGGATCATACGGATGATATAAAGTAGGGGCCTAGCTTTAGTTCTGTGCTGCAGCATTCGGCGAGTCGTATTCACAAGCCATAGGGATGCGGATGAACGACTCTCGCACGGGGTGTAATAAAATAAAACTAGAGGTTTGAGTACTTGAGTTTTATCCTCGAGGATTCGAATTTGTGTGAGAATTAGAATACAGTTTTCGGACTACAATGGCTGGAGCTTTCTTCGTCGTTATGCGTGGTTACTGTGTATAAGAGATGCTAATTAGTGCTGCACCACGTGCAATTTGCTGGGATTTCATACGTTCTGTTGGCGCTACTGCGCGGTTGCTGAGGACGAATTTGTTGATGCCAGGAAGAATCGATGGAAGGATGAGATAAAAGGTTGGGGGATCTCGCATTTTATTGATCTTTTGCCGCGAATGACATGAGCCGCGACGCAACGGCTTGTGGCACGACAGCGTCGGCGGTGGCGGCCAGCGCTGGGCAGGGGACGGACGTTGCGGGCGTGCTGCGGGATAAGGACAGCATCATCCGTGCCCAGGCAAAGCGCATAGGACAGCTCGAGAGGGAGGCAGAGCGAGTACGAAAGGAGCGGGATAGTCTCGCGACCAAGGTGGCCCTGCTGACCTACAAGCTCCAGATGTATTCCAAGGATCTCCACCAGCACAGTCGGCAAACCATGAACTTCACGGAACGGAAGCAAACAAGGTAAGAAAATGGTTATAGCTGGTCAGCTGGGACCGGCCTAGCCTGTCTCTTACACCTTTCTGTCTAGCTATTGTCTCATCCTAAATGGCTGGCTGCTACTATATCCACCGTAGTCAGAATGGCTATTGAGGATAATAAATCAATTCTCGCCTAGTCACTCCTGGCGGACCACTGTTACAGCTGGGCACGGCGAATTTGAATAAATCAATAAGTTTACCAAATAAATAAATACATTTCTAATTGCACCATTTTATTTGTTTCATGATGAAAAAAATGCAATAAGAATGTAACTTGTGATGCAGAACTTAAATTGTAAAACTATTGGTATTCTGTAGTGAGAGGTTATGCAGGAGAAAGATTGTTTTCAGAAACTTCTATTGCAAAGGTAGTTGAGACTTAGTTAAAGATTGATTGATTGCCTTAAGTGCATTGCATAGAGGTTGGAAAATTCTACCAAATTCACTCTGCTGTAGGGATTTTAAGCATGTCCATCATTAACAGTTGCTTAGCACAAGTTGCTGTTGCTATATAAATACATGTTAGTAGAAATAATGAGGTTAGGTCAAAGGCACGTCAGTAATTAGGGAAGGTCATATGGGTCAGCAAGGTGAGGTGAAATGCTGCATTGATTTTAATCCATATATCTTTGATCGATCAATTGAACATTGGTCATTTGATTGATTCATTGATTGATTTAATACAGATCTACTGATTATTGATTATTTTTTAAAATAAGTTTTTTTATTGATTGATCAACAGATTCATAACTGATCGACTGATCAGTGTATCAATTGATCTGCTCTGCATATATATATATATATATATATATATATATATATATATATATATATATATATATATATATATATATATGTAACTGATGCTTGATGTAATTGATTGATTGAGTTGGACCAAAGGACTTGCAATGTATAACTGATGCTTGAATTGATTGATTGATTGATTTGGACCCAAAGACTTGCAATGTAGGTCCACTTTTTCTCCAGTTATTTGTTTACTTTCTGTAGAGTTTGCCAATCTTCCATCTGAAACTGTTTTTTGTCATTTGGTGCTTTGTGTACATATAATTTTGACAGCACAGACATGCTTGTTTAGTTTCACAGCCTCATTAGTCCATCATCATTGTATTTATGTATATATATATAGTATATATATATATATATATATAAATATATAAATATATATATATACATACGTCATACATTCATGCAGCCATACACAAATATATGTATTCTATATATATATATATATATATGTATTCTATATATATATATATATACATATATATATATGATATTACAGGGAGTGTTATACTGTTATGTGCAGTGGAGACAGTTCTTGTTGCTATAGGTGCTAAGAGACATTCCTTGTGTAATACTCCTGTCAAAGAAACAATCCTTCATATTTCAGGATATATATTATGTACATGTGGATTATATATAATATATATATATATGTATATATATTATATGTGAGTATAAAGTTTTGAATTATTTGGTTGACTGGTCTGTTGATGGTACTGGTGTTAGATTAAGTTTTAAGGGCAGACTTTTAATTCAAGTTGTAAGAGATAAAACTGACATTATTTGAAATAAGTTAGATATCAGATTGTGGAGGAAATGTTAGAGTTGTGTTAGAATCTTTAACAGCAGCTCATGATGTAACCCTTTCCACTTACAACAAGATTATGCATATATAAACACTTTAAAAAAAATACATACACATACAAATGCATTATTTTGCCTAAAATGCTCCCGATTCTTTTGACAAATAATAATAATAATTGCTGGTTATTCTGTTTTCTTGTTTATTGTGTGTATCTGTAAATATAGTGTTGCTATATTTTCACTTGGTTGGAAAATTATTGACTTGACAATTTTGAATGTAAAAAAGAAGAATATTAATATAGTAGTTGTGTGCTTCTGTGTAATATGTTGGTATGTAAATTGTATGCAACCAGATCTACGTGCTACAGGTCTGGTTTTGGCTTGGCTCTGATGTGTGAACAGGTCAGGTCGGTATGGTGTAGAGGTTGGGGTGAGCTTGACCTCTCATTTACATTTTACTATTTCATATACCATGGGCTCTCAGGTGTAATCTCTGCTATAGGAAGAGACACTGTTATAGCTAGAACACTCAGAGACTGTCTAGTATTGAAGCAAGTTTATTGTATCCTACCTTTGCCTATGTTTCCTAGACTTGAGAGAGGCTTAGCTGTAGGCAACAATGTTAGTGTGGTGGTGTCTTTAAGCTTTGAGGCCACATCAGGTAGTCCTGTGTTCCCATGCAGTCACTGCTTTGGGGTATAATTTCTACTACCCGAGTGGCTGATTTGAGAATGGAAAGTAATCATTGACAGTAGCTTTTGTTCAGAACCCTCAATAGTGTCTTGTGACTTTGACCTGAGCGCTTGAAACACAGTTTTCCATTCAGTTTGTGCTCTTCTACACAGGCTGTCTATTGTTGACGACAGTGGGTAGTTGGCCTGCCTGCCTCTGCCTGCCCCTGCCTGCCTGCCTCTGCCTGCCTCTGCCTGCCTCTGCCTGCCTGTCTGCCTGCTTTTAATAAAGTTGTTTTTGTTAAACTTACCTGACAAGCAGTATTATCTGTGCAATTGATTTTTCATTGGATTATGATGTAAGATAAAAATTTTATCAATTTTGCTGAAAACATGATGTGACATCTGTTGACTCGATGGTTGGCTGGCTGCATGGTTGGCCAGCTTTAAATAAACTCTGCTTTCTCTTTCTTTTGCTCACTAACTTGCTTACTCGCTCACTCACTCGTAGTCTCTGTTCCTCTCTTTCTTGTCTGCCTATCTGTATTCATCAGTCAATCAACTTCTGCTGCCTCCTCTGAGAAATGCTTGGTAACAGCAGGTACTATGAAACGAATGAAATGCCCACGTAAATATTTTGCACCCCCAGGGCCTGTAACCAGACACCCAGTGTTGCTTTTTATAGTACGTCTATTATTTGGTGAATTTATGGGACGTTTGTGAAGTGACATTTGGTGTAATTGTCTTGTAAGAGATTTCCTTCAGCAAGGCACCCTTTGTGTTTGGACACAGGAACATTTCTGTCCAGGAGCTTAATGGTAGGGAAAATGCACACCAGCAGCAGGTAGTTTGAACCACTAAGTGGGATTAAGTTCTTGCAGATCTCACCTAACACTTCAGACTCTCAGATGTAGTCTCTGTTAACAGACAATGCACTTAATGTATTAACATTCTGGACACATTAGTGTATGCTGTTATCAGACAAATAACATGAGCTGGCTGTTATACAATAAAATAAGTTTCCTTTCTGTTAGGTGTTTTTTTACGTGCAGTGACAGAAACTCGTTTCTGCTTTTTATTCTCTGAAAAGGTTTGCAGCATTTGTCAATGCGAATATTTCCATAACTGGGTTTATTTGTGGGTAATAAATGAATTAAGGTACACAATATAGAAACCAGTTTTGTATTGGTTAATTAACCCAAACTGTCGTGAGTTAAACCAAAAACTGAAAGTAAACTGACTTTCGGGAGAAGTCCCATTTCGTTGCCCCTGCACACTGTGGAAAGTGATTCTAATTGATTTACTGGAAGATAAAGATAGGGTGTATAATTAATATCATATATGGCCATTAACGGTTCCATAACAAAAGGCTTTCTCCACCTTTCTTCACTTATGACCAACATACAAGCTTCCATTTTGCAACAGTAGTTTATGAAACTGTGGAACCGTTCTCCGGTTTTCAGTCAAAGCAACAATCGTATGTTTAAGATCCAGTGGCAGCTGTAGGGATGAGAGATGTATTGGACAGAAACCTTTTCAATTTAAGTGCATGCTGAGTTCCTCCTTTGTGTTTAATGACTTTCAATCTGCAGTAATCTAACAGTCAAGTGGCTAAGATTTGTCTTTTGTTTACTGTTGTATCTGTAGCCATTGACCTCAACTTTAGATTTTGTCAGCTGTTGATTGATTAAACTCACTCTTTTAGACATCTTCTTTAGAAACAACCAGACTTGGTTTATCCATTAACTCCCAGTCATCTCCTGCTGAACTGAAAATGACTTTGCATTTCATATATGGTTCTATAATTGCATCTTGTACTTAAAAGGTTTTGTCATGTTGGGTTCATTTCTTTGTTTTTGCTATGTTGAGGACTTGAGGCATTGAATTGCTCGTATTTGCTTTTAAAATATCTCAGAATCACTAACCACTGGTGTCTGCTTTGAACCCCAAAGGGGACCAGATCGACACTACCATAACCCCTTTACTGATACAGAAAGAGTTCCCTCCATCAACTGTATCTACTGTAAATATTAAGTGCTGCTGTCGATATTGGCACCCACCACTGTAAAAAGGGAGCTGGGGAAGTGGTAATTGGCAGAAAAACCTAAGTAGGCTTCGATCCCGGGTTTATCAGTGCGTTGAGAAACATCCAGAATGCCATTAGTTTGAGTTACGTATGTTTGCTCTTAAAGTGTTCTGATATGTGTGTAAGATTCATAGATCCATTTGAGCTCAATTGGAGTGTGCTGCGTTAACACTGACCGCCCCACCCCCTAATCTGCTGGGAGGAAAGAGCCCTCTGGAGGCTTTTGGCCTTTAACTTCTTCATAGTCATCATCATCATCACAAGCAGCAGCATAATCATCAGCGTAATCAAGATTATCATTACAACCGTCATCATCATAATTATCAGCACCTCCATCATTCAGTCATGATGATCAATGATCGTCATGACTGAAAATTATCTGAATAATACTCCAATGTGCTTATAGCCTTTCTGTGTTGCATTCCGACAAGAATGAGTTAGTGGGTCGGAGTAGGCAGCCAGGCAGACAGACAGAGGGGCCGGTGTGATGCTACATAGTGTCAGAAGTGAAGATCTGTCCTAAAATATTGCCGTTGGTTTACGTGACCGATGACGTCAGATAGCAACTGTTAAGCTGAACTATAAAATGGGAATGTGAGATCTCGTGTGGGAAAACATAAGGTAGCTTACAGATAATGCAAGGAACTCAGTTGAAACCTTATACTCTATGCGTGATGCATCTGCACAAATTCTGTTACATAATCTGGATAAAATAAGAAAACCTAAATCCGCAATAAATGATAAACCCAAATTTCGTTCGTTTCAAAATGTCAGTGTGTGCAACTCTTTTCCAGATATGATAAGGATTCTAAATTTGTTTACACAAGTCCATTCCATTGTCACTTTTCCAGCACGGGCAATTTGTTTCTAAATATAGAACAGTGGCTGCTGTTTCTAAAGCACCCTGTGTCAAAATATCGGTAAATGATTCGACTGCTAACACTTTTTGGGCCTCGCTTTTCTAACAAAATATTGTATTACATGTCATATTGCTATTCCAATAAAACGATACATCAGACGTTAACACAATAATACTTCAGACGGTCTGGACATTTCACTCGGACAATATCTCGCGCACACGGTGCCAAATACTGTCTTGACAATGGAAGTTGGTGGTATTCGGACACATCTCTTCCCCGGTCACTATGTCCCACCACACCGAGATCGACTGTCGACGCTAAGAGGGGCCAGACCGACGGAGTGAACGGGTGAGTGGATCATTGGCTGCCTTGCACCAACATCAAGCAAACAGACATTGGGAGAAATGAACCCGGCGCCGATTGCTTCAGATATTCTGCCTTTGCCCAATGCAATATGTTTACCTCTTAGCACCTGCAGGTCACCTCCGTACGTCTTCTTGTCCGTCCGTCGGTCCGTCCTTCCCACGCTGTCAGGCTGTGTCCTAACAGCGTGGGGGCGGACTTTCTCTGTCTGTGTCTGTCTCTCTGTTTCCTTCTGTCTGCCTGTGTATGCCACACTGTGTCACTCTCCGTCAGTCAATATCTTTCATTTCCGTGTTATTTTTCTGTCTGTCTGTCTGTCTCTGTCCTCTTTGTTTTTCTCGAGGTCTTTATCTTTCTATACCTCTCCCAGTTCCGTCCTTTCTCCATGTCTCGCGTTCTTAGTCTCCTTCTATCGATCTCTCTGTCTCTGTCTAATTCTCCCTGTGTAACTGGCACAGGCTCTCCTTCCTATCAGCCCTGTAGACCCAGCCCGAATTCCTACTCATTGCCTCCAGTGATTGCTTTCCCCGGCATATATTGTGCAGCAATAATAGATATTGATGGTCGACAGATGGCGTGAGGGGCTCCTCACTCGCCCCGGACTACCCCCCACCCCCCGCCCCCACTGTAGCCCACTCTACTGAAGCCTCTGGACTGGCCATGACTCGGTCAGTGAGTCACTGCCCTTAGACGCTGCTGACCAATTCGAGAAGCTCTTGTAATGCACTATAGCAACGGGTCGGCGGCCTTGCTTGCCTTCAGTCTATATGTTTTGTTGTCAGGCGCGATATAAATGCCCAGCTGTGTTACATCCTGTTACTGATGTTGTATGTGCTGTTTAAATTCTCAGTTCAGTTACATTCTGTTACACATTTTTGTGCTACCAAGGAAATGTACTTTTGCAGTGAATTAAATGCAGTTATTTTTAAACCCCATGTATGGATACAAAACTAATGATAATCATACACATAATCAATAATTGCTACCTTAGGAGAAATAATGATAATAGCAATAACAACAACAGCTATAACAGTAATAATATAATAATGGTAAATTATAGCCTCATTTGACATTTCAGAGGGAATAATTCAAACGAGGTTTAATAACTGTTAATAAATAATGAGCATTGTTTCATCCCTTTTGTTACTTTGCCACTTTAAGCCTTCAGAATTAGACAGTATTGAGCGCTCGGCATGTGACTCTTAGGCAACTGCCGGAGTTGTATTTCAGAGAAAATTATGACAACGTTTTACGTAATGTTCAATTAAATGAATGAATCATTGATGAAAAATAATAATTACTTTCATTTATTTTGATGATAATGACTGTTATCATAAGGCCACAGATGTTAAAGGTCTGAGAGTTGGCTTGGTTTTTGCAGAAAACTGCCTATCGCCCACCCCCACTCCCACCCTCGAGATTCTGAACTACTCGGAAACTGACCTTGAAAACATGACTCATGCAGAACCTGATTTTATATAGCGCCAGTGTTGAACTGTTCTCTGTGGTGCAGCTTTTGTGTGGTGTCGAGAAAATCGGGAGAGTCACATTTACAATTATAAAGCCGTAGATGGGTCTTTATATAATCTGTATTAATAAATACTGATAATTATCAGTTTTTTTAGTAGTAATTATTAAACTGTGTACACCACTGGCATGTCTAGGTAGCATAATCACTCAGTTGTTGCATACTGGATGTGAGGTTCCCAGAGGTGTGTTCGCAATGTTCATTGAAAGATCCTTAGGCTGAACACATCAGAGAACCAGACAACAGAGCAGAACCCAGACGACTGTGTTGACTGGACCTAGTCGACCAGGGTTGGGCCAACAGCGTGTCACTGCCAGTGTTGGCCATGGTGGTCTGCTTTGGGCCGAGTGAGACCCAAGGAATGTGGCTGTCAGGGAGTCAGTTTGCAGAAGCTTTGTTTGCTGGGACAGGGAGAGACAACCTTTGGTGTCTAAATCTGTTGAATAAAGAAAGATGAGATTGGGATGAACTAAAGGACTTAGGTTAACGAGCAACTGGGCATTGGAGTGAGTTTCTACGTCTGAACCCAGCAACTGAGAAGCTTCTTAATCAAGATCTGTTTGTGATTCTTAATAGAACCCAAGTAAGGCAATAGCAGAAGTGCTGTATGTAATGTAAAGCTTGATGCAGTATGTAATGGACAGTATTGTTCTCTAACCTGAGTGAGACATTCAGAGGACCAAGCTGAATACTAGCAATGCTGTGTAATGGACATTACATATGAAACACAGGCAGCCAAGTGCTATTTTCCAGCAACTGTAGATTTTACTTCGGGTATGTGTATAGACGTTTGCTTGATCAGGACGAGTGCATTTGTGCATAATGGATCCGCAGACGCTTGTGCTGACGCGTTGGCTGTATGTACTGCGCATCTAAGAAAATAATTTGACTGACCTTCATGGCTTACGTAGATGCAGGCATCTCTGCTGATTTATTTAGAAGACATACTCTGGAAATGGGTTTCCTAGCAGAGCAATCTGCAACTGCTAACTCACTTGTTTGCTCGTTCGGTTAGACAAACTTTTCACAGACGTGTTTGATTCTCCACAGGACAACAGGGATTCAAACCCTGGGTGCAAAGACAAATACATAACTTGCCTCCCAACTGTGGCTTATATTGTTTGGTCAATAACCAGAGTAAAGTTTTCGTTTAGCATGAATTAATGACTCCGTACACCTGTAAATGTTCATTACCTTGCATGAGTCATGTCCTGCATAGGTTACTCCCACCCAAAAAACAACTATATACCTCACAGCCGCGAGCGCATGATCGCACCTTACCGCTTGCATCTAATCTAATGCATAAAACTTTCATAATTAGAATGTTATACTCTTATTGACAGTAGGCACTGATTATTGATGTATGTACACCAAGTGCTGGCACGCAACTTGTATAATAAAGAATATACTTACTTACTTACTTACTTACTTACTTACTTACTTACTTACTTATATGGTGTGAGTCAACACACAGTTGCTTAGGGCTGTCGATTTTTGCATTAGATAATGGCACTACATAAATATAAGACGCAGTAATAATTTGAAAACATATCTTTGCTGAAAAACATCAGAGATTATTTGATTGATGTCGAGTTAAGAGAAAATAAACACTTGTTTTGAAGAAACTCCTTTGAAACTTGAACTCGGCTGATGTTGTTTTTGTGTTCTGCACATGCTGATGTCAGTTTCTGCAAATCGTAGACAAAAATCTTATCGGTTGGATCTAGCAACTTCTAAAGCATCGTGTTCAAAGTACAAGCCGCTGCAACAATGGCTCACCAAGATCTAGCATTGAATCGAATCCATAGTTTGGTATGCATTACAAGCCCTGCAGAGAACTTGTACGGTAAAATAAGGCAGGGTATGGGAAGGGTGTATATGGTAAAGAAAGGCATGATGAGTTAAGATGAAGAAATATAACAGGAATGAAGAAGGACTAACGGAGGAACAAGAACTGTGCTTTTGGACTGGATGATGTACAATAGTGCTGGATTGGGTTTCAGCAAAGAATAACGGCACAGATTCCGTAGAAAAGATTATAGAAATTCTGGACTTGCCTAAAACCGAGCAGCAAGACAAAAGAAGATAAAGAAATGAAGAAGAAGCAGACGAAGAAACAAAGAGAGAATTCTTAAGAAAGTGTGCATGTGTTGTGTTCCCTAGTCAACTGTGACTGTTACTTGAGAGACTATGTTTGCATCCAGGATGTAGGATTTTTGGCTGAAGCGCAGATAACAGCTTCAGTCCAACAACCGGATAATCCAGATTATATGGCTGGCAATGATTATGCCACAAGATGTATAGGGATTCAAACCCAGACATCGTGTAGGGAGGACTGTAAGTTACCGCATGACTCCCATGCTACTGCAACAGATTCTAAAGCGCTGTGTCAGCTTCCATCACCCAGCCGTTCCATCAAGACTTATTTACCAAGGGCCGCTGAAGGACCCGGCATCGGTATTTACATTGTATTCCCGCTTTATGGAGTAACCATTTTCTAATTACGTCTGGGGTGATGAGACCTCTTCAGAGTGATGTATGCTCCACTGATGTTGGCCTAGGCGGAGGACTACTGATTTCTGCGAATGAGGGATGTATGGCTGTCTGAGCCATATTGAAAAGGTGTGGTTCAGGGGTACTAGAGGCGTGTGAGACAATTTATGACAGGCGGTTTGTTGAAGGAACACCTGATACAGAGGCAGAATTGGTTATGCATCAGGCCTTGTTTTGAGCTTCAGAGTCTGGTGCATATGTAAAATTGATAGTTTGTTGTAGGATTACAGTATCGTGCTTGCACTTAAGGAAAAAGATTTTTTCGACGCGTGCCACATTCTGATGATCGATGCACTACTGTGACAGCAGACACTTAATGTTGGGTGTAATGATTGCTGCTAGAAAATATCTTGTTGCTGGCCACAGTTGCTTTGCTTCAGCTTCACTTTTAACTCTGAGTGCTTTAGCTATGTTAGGTGTCTGCTATTAAAATGTGTAGTACTCCGAGTGTATACGTAGGCCCTATACATGATAAATGTATGTATATTCATTCACCCAACTTTATATTTATATATATATATACATATATATATATTTTGTATGTGTGTATATCTAAAGTGACTCATAATAAATGGTATTGACATGCATTAAATAGATATAAAAGTGAAAGCAATTAATATTGGCTGAAATAATTTCCCAGTTCCGAGTCTGTCCTCCACTTGAGGATATTTGTTGTGAGTGGGAGAGCTGACCATTACGTGATATGTCATTTACATGATATGTCATTTACATGATATGTCATTTCCGTTTCATATGAAGACCCAGAACTATTCTTTGGGTTGTTATGCTGTGCTGTATTGAAATATTGAATAGTGTGTTTTGGTGTGCTGTGTTCTGCTGTATAACATTGTTTTGTATTGCATTGGTGACATTTCCCTGTCAAAGGTAACATTCTTGCTTAATACTCCCATAAAAGACAGTCCTTGGGTTTGATGGGTATCTCAGCTGAAGTGCAAATACGACCACAGTTCTGGGTTTAGCAACTGTCCATGGATGGAAAACTAGAACATTTGTGCAAACTCAACCTGCCATGTCTGTAGCACTGTAAATTGCATTTATGCATCTTACATATGCACCAACTCTGGACACAATGTCATGGCAGATTGAGTTGGCCCAAATGGTCTAGTTTTCCATGGATCGGTGCTAAACCCAATACTAACTGCACTTGATGTTGCTTAAATATGCTATGCTTGTCAGCATCATATTCACAACACCAAGCTGCCACCACTTGTTGAAAGCCTCCTCCATTGTGCAAATGTCAAATAGCAGAATGCTGAGATACAGCTTGTCTGCTAAGAGTTAAGCAAATCATTAGTTACCAGGCAGTTGGCAATTGTTCTGGCCATACTAGTGGCTGCTGCTTCCAGACATTAATTACATCCATTACATGTCTCGATAGGAGATGGAGTATGTTGGCTTTGCCAGTTGGCTTTGCTTCCAGGCACTGGCATCCAGTTAATTTCGGTGGAAGTCTCGTGATTTCAGGTGTGCCGTTGAAATTCCATCCTTTTGACCTTGATTCTTTCCATTAGATAGACGGCTGGATAAACATCCGGACTCTTATGGAGTATAGAGGAAGAAAAGAGAAATATTCTTACATTACATCTGTTGAATTGACCCATGTGGTATCTCGAACACTTTTTGCAGTTCGAGACAAGTGCTGCTGCCTGGATCATTTCGCACAATTACCTGACCATACTCATATTATTTAATTTAACTCTGCCTGTGTTTTCATGAAAAGACCTCAGATTAAATGTTGGTTGCAAGGTTTTGGAACTGTGTTGTCGGATTAACAACCACAGTCCAACAACAGGGACTGACTTTGTTTATTACTGATTGCATAGCTTTTGGTGTGGATTCCATAACTCTTGCTGCCATCAGCACTGCAAATCCAGGTTCACAGCGTGTAGTCAGAAACTTAACTGATTCCCTGTGGAGTCATTGGAATGTGTTTTTCTTCTTCCAGGTCCAAATGTTCAGTTCATAAATGTCTATTTATGTTGAAGTTAAACAGAATTGCAATAAAGCTTTCTCTCTAAGTTCAGGCAGGTGCACTTAGGATGCAGTACTATAAGGATCACTCAGCCTTTGCAGGTACAGTAGCCAAATAAAATCTGGTAACATTAGACACTAATTATGTATGTAAGCAGAGTGCTCGTGGACTCACAGTTGGCTGATTATGTGATAAGTGCATCTAGCCATTTGCCAGTTATACGTCTGGGTGGCTACATGAATAGCCGCCCATTGTCCAACACTCCAACAGTAGATGCTATGCTTCACATGCTAGACACCAGTGTACTGCTGAGTTTAGTATATGTTGTTACAAGACATGAATATTTGTAGAGTATCATATCGTGAATAATTACAGATACAGGATGTAATTATCTCAGTCGTTACCGAAGTCAGTCAGTTCGTCGCCTGAGAATTATCTTGGCGTATCTCCATTTTCCAAAATTCCGAGATAAACGAGGTAGAAGTTTGGACCGCATTTTGCGGGAAAATGAGAAATTCAATGCAATAAGTAGGGCATTGTCAAATTACAGTTCACACACAGACGTCATATTAAAACATCAACATTGCATAAAGATTTTGCATTTAAAAAATTAACAATTATAGTTGTTATTCTGAAATTTGTGAAAATTTTGTATAAACTGGATTTACAAATATTACAAACCATCTTTCTGAAAACAAAGACATGAAATGATTAAATTAAGCAACGACCAATTATTACAGAGTGTTTTCGTTAAAATATTCATTTACATAGTCCGGATTTTTAAAAGAAAAACTTTTAATTGTCTGGATATGCGACACTAAAGTCCAGCTAAGCGCACAGGTTTATACTGCTGTATCTCCTGCGCGTCCAATCAGCGACGAGCTTTCTGTCGAAATACAACAACAGAGACTGCTTCACTATGAATGCTGTATGGAGATACGATAAAATGTTTCTGAAAACAGGAGATACGACAATATAGTTTGTTGAATATCTTTAAAACGACCTATCGTATCTCCTAGCCATTGAAACTGAAGAAAGATCAAAAAACCTCTGCTACAAATCAACTCTTAACTACTTTTCGAAAAAAAGTGGAGATACGACAAGATAATTCTCAGGCGACGAGTTGATGGTGATGAGTGCGAATGACCTCAATATGACCTCAATTCATTCAGTTGTTTGTAATGACCGGCGTTTTCTTACATTTAGTTTGCAAGTCTTGTTATGTCTTTGATTATGTTGTAAATCAAGTGTTGTCTTCATCTACCTTTGCTTCTCTATCAATTGAATCTTGCATGCAGTGCATTGTTTGGGATTCGTTCAGTAGGCCTTGTTTCCACATGAACAAACCATCTGTTTATAACTTTGCTTTGAGACTATATTCTATCGTATTTATATTTTTGTGGATTGTTCTGTATTGTATAATTATAATATTCAAGGGTGCTCACACTTTGGGGGAAGATCGAACGCTTGCCCTCCTTGAATTCACATGTGAACCACAAATGTAAGCACAGTCTGCCAGGGCAGGTATGTGTATCTGTCAATTCATGTCTGCATATGTGTTTGTATGTATGGTTTGTATGTATGCTTGTATGCATGTACTCTCTATATATACAGATATGAATCATTTGTCAAAGTATATAGAAATATATTATGCATGCATTGCACACTGAAAGTTATGGGTTTGACCTTCCTTGTTTTGGGTAAATTTATCCATGTCTCAGATTAGGGTCAGACCTTGATAATTTTGCTCTGCTTTTGTTTCCTCCTTTTTACTTTTTCTCCTGATGTTCACTTATCTTTACCTTCAGTTATCTATGTTTACCTCATGCGTGGGTTTCTTATCTTATCAGAGGAGGATGTGGCAGCTGTTGTTTGCTTTGAAGCAGCCATCAAAGATTGATCGTAGTCATCGTACTTGTATTAAGAATATATATATATATATATATATATATATATATATATACAAATATAGATTTATATAAAAAATACACACATATATATATATATATTTTTATATATATTGTGATGACTGCCATATAAAAGTCTTACAGTGGGATAGGATATCATGTCTTAGGGTATCATATTTCATAGTATGGCTGGAAGTTATATCATTCTGAGACCATAATATAAAGCATCATATTCATTAAATTCATTTAATTGCTTCATGCATGTTGTGGTGTGTACGGGTATGTGTGTAATAGCACATGTTAACTTCAGATATTTTATTATGTTTTCATAGTTAGTCATGTTGATTGTTAACTGCATGCCACCGATATTGAAAAAGCCTTTTAAAAAGGGGTTTCATCAAGACATGGGGAGAAAATACATATTCTCTGAAGTCGATGGCAAGATTCTGTCTTAGCTGCGAGCAAGAAATCTTTGTTGCAAAATAATACAAGTGTGCGCGCATTTGTGTTCACATGTGAATTCAAGTTCCCGTCTTGCCCCAAAGTGTGTGGCAACATTTTGAGATAATGCATTGGAATAAATACATCGAATTCAGTGGCAAAATTTGTGAAGAAAGAGTTAATCAACTGAAGTGGAGTTTCAGTAAAGAAGATCTGTAGGATATACACTTTCATCACAAATCATAAAAGGATGCCTTTTAAAAGCTAACTTGCTTTTGTGCATCTGAAAAGACAAACTGTTCGTTAGCGTAAGTTTATCACCAAATACAGTTGCCAGTAGAATTTCAGAATTAGTAGATAACATACGGACAAACATTGTTAAAATTAGCTAAAGATTGTGGGGCGTTTTTAGCAGTAATTGTTGAGAGTATGGATGCCACTGACATAGCACAATTAGCAGTATCTTTTTCAAGGAGTTGATTGCCACTTAAACATAATGGAAGAGTTATCGATTTATCCTGTTAGTGAACACGAATGATACACGTAGAGATTTTTATCCTCTCTATTGTTGCCAAGGTAAAGGCAAAGTTCAGAGGCACATGTGTATGTGAACAATTCTTGTTAGGCGTGAGGTTTAACAGTTCATTAGTCTGGACTAGACTTAGACTGACAGATGAACTTTTGCAAGCATCACTGAGATAGTCCTCAGACTCCTCATCCCAGCACATACATATACTGATGCTGGTCGAGGCAAACGCTGCCAGACGAGAGGCAAATGAACACTTGTAACTGCTACAAGACTGAAATGGAAAGATAACATTTTCTATTGTAGAAAATTTGCAAGATTAACTTTTGTAAGTAACTCGTTTTTCCCTAATTTTGAATTGAATTTGTGTTTTTTGCATTTTGTTATCTGGCCTGTGAACCAGGGTTTGTACCCTCAAGTCCTTTTGAGTTTGAGAGCCCTGAATGACGTAATGTGATGTTGATCGCTATAGTTGTTGTATATGTCTTTGTATGTACTCGTATGTGTCTGCCTGTTGTTTGAACATCGGAGATGTGTTTGTATGGAATGTCCTGGACACGGACCCTGTTTATCGCAGTACTTTCCGTTTAGTTCTCAGCTTATGAATGCGTCAGATTCTACTGCTAATTGGCAGAGACAATTGGGCACAAACAATTGACCCAGGGTCCCTACACAGGGTCTGCTCAGCAGAATCTAACTCGCAACTGTTGGACCAAAGACCAAGCGTGCTACTGATCGACCACTGTCCCGATCCACTCAACCCTACATGTCTATGTTGAATGACATATCTATGGAGCCAGTTTGGAGACAAGCGTTGTGTACTCGGTTGTCCAACCGATTAGTCCGGTTGATTATCTGACAATCTGTCGGATGACGAGCAATGGCAGACAACGGTCTGACAGACAGGCTGCGTCCACTGGGGAATGGGTTGCTGGGCGAAGGAGACCGACTGGAGGGAGCCAGAGAGATGGTGTGGGTGGAAGGTGCCAGGGAGATGGTGGGGTTGGAGGGAGAGGCTGAAGTGGTTGATGATTTATGGCTGAGGTGTTTGTTTCAGGTGTTTTTGTCTTGTTTGTCCTTGAACCCAGGAGCCCCAAGGGTTCAACGCCCGACCCTATGCCGTTTGATTTGGAACGAACTTGAACTCTTCTAATGTAGAGTGAAGGATCTTTGATTGGAATGGTAGAGGTTCATCATGGCGGCTTCGTAATGTACCTGACTTTTACTTCAAAGTCCTTTGGTTCAAATCCTGATGCTTCATATGAAAACTAAAATTCGCTGTTGAGCGATTGCTCCTCTGATGTTTGCACTTCAACCGTTCTATTTTTGTTTATTTAGAGATTATTATGCATGAAACTACAGAAAATCTTTATATATATATATATATATGCATATATATGCAGACTATAGAGAATATATATATATATATATATGCATATATATATATGCATATATATATATGCAGACTATAGAGAATATATATATATGCATATATATATATGCATATATATATATGCATATATATATTTTAGACTATAGAGAATATATATATATATGCATATATATATATGCAGACTATAGAGAATATATATATATATGCATGTATATATATATGCAGACTATAGAGAATATATATATATATATATATATAATAATGGACTCGTGTTTTCTATAGAGAATATAGAGAATATATATATATATGCATATATATATATGCAGACTATAGAGAATATATATATATATGCATGTATATATATATTTTAGACTATAGAGAATATATATATATATGCATATATATATATGCAGACTATAGAGAATATATATATATATATGCATGTATATATATGCAGACTATAGAGAATATATATATATATATATATATATATATATATATATATATATATATATATATATATATATATATATAGTTGTCAAGACCTCTTAAACCTCAAGACCAAGATCAAGGCCAAGACTTTGAACCTCAAGACCAAGACCAAGACTTGGAACCACAAGACCAAGACCCAAAAAGTCACAATCTTACTCCTTTCTAAAAAATTGCCGTCGGACTACTCGCTATTTTAATGAAAACACGAGTCCTTTATTTTATTCAAGCAAAACAACTCTAAATGCAGACTATAGAGAATTCCGAATTCGTTTTTACAAAAGTCCTTCTTGCAAAATGTTATTCCAAATGCCTGTTACATTTTATGCAAACCAATTCGCTCAGAACTTTCTGACCAAGACGTGCACTACGGTGCCTTACAAAATTCCGCCATGGGAAATACATGTGCTGAAGTCGCTGGCACACACAGCAGCTTTTCAAGCACTGAATGTAAATGTACAAATCGTGAGTCGTTTTGGAAATTGTCCCATGGTTTATCAGACAAGTCTAGGCAGGGCTTCCAGATACAGCATAACATGATGCTGACGTGCAAATACTAAAGCATTGTATTAGTAATTCTTTGATAATTTTTTTTAATTCTTGCGTTTTGTTAAATGACTGTACATATTGACAGTCTCGGTCTTGCAAGACCGAGACCAAGACTTTGAACCTCAAGACGAAGACCAAGACTTTGAACCTCAAGACCAAGACCAAGACTTTGAACCTCAAGACCAAGACTTTTGGTCTCAAGACCTAGACCAAGACCAAAACTTTTAAAAACGAACTCGAGTGCACTCGAGGCCAAGACCTTGGTCTCGAGGACAACAAGACTATATACGTAGTTTCAGCAGTACTGAAATCTTAAGCATGAAGTCTTAAGCCGAAGACCGTAGCTCCCGTGAAAGTCTAGTCCTGCTGAAACACAAGATTGTTCCGTCACCTTGCCTTACTTGACATTGTCTCGTCATTTTCACAAATAAGTCTCAGTTAGAAAATGCAATTGAAGGGCTTGCAGCAATAACCAGGTATGTCCGATTTTTTGAGTTTTGGGAAAATGGCTTCAAAGATTTTACACTTCAAACCGTTGTATCTAAGCCATTTTACGAGATATCGACAAGCTGTTTGAAGCACCATGTGAGTTATTTCTGTCTTTCACGAAATTGTTACATAATGCAGTGCAAAAGATAACATTAATGTTTTTTTCACGACATTTTGCTTCATACCTGGTTATTGACACTCAGTAACCCAGTATTAGGCAAAAATCGTCTGCTGTTAGTCGACATACCTTATTCTTGCACCAAATGGTGACTAGCACACAGTACAAATTAATCGTGCAATAAGAAGGTAAGTCATCATAACTACATTAAAGTAAGGAAAAAATAACGCAAAATCAGTGAATTTGTAGAGTAAGTAAGTGACAATAACCGGGTATGTCAAATAACCTGATTATTGCACCGGTTTAAATTCAAAGATTACAAGAAAAAACGACAATTTTTGTTATCATACCGGGTTATTGCACTGGAGTAATGCTGCCGGCTGCTAAATACCATATGTCGACAAACTTTTTTATCCAAAAGCCAAATCAAAAATAATCAGATTTGCACCAAATTTGCAGGGTATATAGAATACAATATTCCAAGCACGCTGGCATACTTTTTCACATAAACCAGGTATGTCGACATACCTGGTTATTGAGGCAAGCCCTTCAATTGTTAGAGAAACACGTGCGGGTGTATATATGTTTGACATTTAATGTTGCTTTTGATCAAACAAGTTGTGTGACCTTGTGAGGTTGAGTATTTGGTCATTGTAATCAAAATTGATTATTTATGTAACCTCTTTTCATGGCAAACTTGTCTGCAGGTATGCTGTCTGGTATGCATAGAATATAGGTTATTGTAATCAGGATAGGTATTTCTTTGTTTGTCTTGGCGATACGAGTGTCTGCTGATATGCAGACATGGCTGTGATAGAGACAGAGTTGAAAATGTCCAGGATGTTGCTGCAGTGCGTGATATAGTCTGGCATCTGTGTTGCATCACTGTCTTGTGTCTTATGTCTTTGAGTGCTGCTGTAGAAGACGATCAACATCCTCGATGGCTCTTTCTATCAGATGAGTCTTCTAGTGGATGGCTCTTCTTATCTGATGGCTCTTTTTATCTGATGGCACTTTCTATGATGGTTCTTTCTTTCAGATGAGTCTTCTATTGGATGGCTTTTCTTATCTGATGGTTCTTTCTTTCAGATGAGTCTTCTAGTGGATGGCTTTTCTTATCTGATGGTTCTTTCTTTCAGATGAGTCTTCTAGTGGATGGCTTTTCTTATCTGATGGTTCTTTCTTTCAGATGAGTCTTCTAGTGGATGGCTCTTCTTATCTGATGGTTCTTTCTTTCAGATGAGTCTTCTAGTGGATGGCTCTTCTTATCTGATGGTTCTTTCTTTCAGATGAGTCTTCTATTGGATGGCTTTTCTTATCTGATGGTTCTTTCTTTCAGATGAGTCTTCTATTGGATGGCTCTTCTTATCAGATGGTTTTTCTTATCTGATGGCTTTTCTTATCTGATGGCTCTTCTTATCTGATGGGTCTTTCTATGACTCTTCCTGCCTGATGGCGCTTTCTATCAGGTGGCTCTTCCTATCGGATGGCTTTTCCTATCTGATGGCTCTCTGTTGGATGGCTCTTCCTATATGATGGCTCTCTGTTGTATGGCTCTTCCTATCTGATGGCTATTTCTACAAGATGGGTGCTCTAATAGATGGCTTTTCCTATCTGATGGCTCTTTCATTTGGATGGCTCTTTCTACCAGATGAGTCTTCTCTTGGATATCTCTTCCTATCTGATGACTCTTTCTGTCGGGTGGCTCTTCCTATTGAATAGATCTTCCTATCCGATGGCTCTTCTATTGGATGACTATTCCTATCTGATGGCATTTTCTATCAGATGGATCTTTTAGTGGATTGATCGTCCTATGTGCTGGTTGTTTCTATCCAATGGCTCTCTCTATTCAATGACTCTTCCTATCTGATGGATATTTCTATTTGGTGACTCTCTGTTGAATGGATATTCGTATGCGTGATAGCTATTTCTTATCCTGACTAGCCGTTAGGTTGTTAAGCGCCCTTGTAACGGCGTGTGCTGTGTTACGGTGCTGTAGAAATTGTTGCATTCATCATCATCATCATACAGTCTGTCCAATAGCTCTCTCTATCCAATGGGTTTTCCTGTGTAATGGCTATTTCTTTCTGATGGCTTCTCTATTCGAAGGCTCTTCCAATCTATTGGCTATTTTTTATCTGATGGCTCTTTCTAGCCGATGGTTCTTCCTATCTGATGGCTTTGTTTGTCCGACGCCATGGTTATTTCTATACACGCCTAAGTATTGATTTTGTTACCAGACATGGTTTGAAAATTAATGGTGTGCCATGTGTACAGGGAAATTGACTGTGAGTGTGTTCCATGTCCGCTGTCGGCGCTCTGAGTACGATGCTCGGAGTGTACTCGTAGTGTGCATTCCACGTGTCTGCTGCTTAGAGTAAGAAAAGCCAATCCAGTTGTTAGATTGGTGTTTGCACTTCTTCAGCCCATGCTACTGTTTATACACGTACTGATGTTTATCATAGACCAGAGGCGTGTAATCAGTGAGCTAGTACTTTACCAGCCGCGCCTTGCCATACGTCATCCAGAGTGTGTTTGTAGTGGCTGAAATGTTCAGTTGTTCCTTCTTGGTGCATTATCCGAGCGAACAACCAGAGCGTCTCAGAAACACGGGACGTGCTTTTTTAAGCGGCTTCATTCGTACTCGAATCTGACATGAAAGACACCCGGTGTTAAGGGGTGTGGGAGTGCCGAGATATTCTGCAAAAACAATTAGGACATCTGTTTTATCATTCCTGTGATCTGCTAGTGCACCAGTCTGTTCCATCTGTCTCTGGTACACGCTGCATCACAGTCTGGCAGGGCACCAGTCGGATGAGGACTAGTCAAAATCTGGAGTGTTACCAGCACTTGTCATATCTGGCTCCAGATTCATCCTCTATCTTGTGTTGCTCTTTCCATGGAGACCTACACGCGCTTTCTCAAGAGACACCGTTATACCCACTTGGTCCTGGGACCAAGCAGTACCAAGTCATTCCAATAGTTTGGTGATATTCAGTCCATTCATGCATGCACGCACTGCACCCATCAATCCAGTCATCAATCCATTCATTTGTCTATCCTTCCATGCAGCCATCCATCCATCCATCCATCCATTCATCCATCCATCCATCTATCCATCCATGATGCCTTGTGCATGATTGTAATAACACTATAGACGTTTGAATATTACAGTAGATTAGAAATAATTATAAGTTTATGCTGGTCACCAATCCATCGACTAGTTCACACACGTACACGCACACACACACACACACACACACACACACACACACACACACACACACACACACACACACACACACACACACACACACACACACACACACACACACACACACCTACACACACACACACACACACACACACACACACACACACCTACACACACACACACACACACACACGTACACACACGTAATGTAACATTGTGTTGTGTATATTGATGTACGTAGATTAATAAGGCTTTGTATGGTAATGTTTAAAACAACTAAGGATTCATGTGGTTTGAGCCATATTGTATCCTACTAATTAAGAATCTGCTTTGATATAATGTATATACATAAGTATATGTTGGCATATGTGATCAAACGCTGCTTTTATTCATATATTTAATAAATGAATGAGGCTGTTAATAATTACTTGGTTCATAGATCCTTTGATCGCCGGCACATGGTGCAAATTAGACTCCTACACAATTTCTATATTTATCCTTCTACCTAAGTGTACTAATATATAATTATGTATGTGTATGTGTGTGTATGTATGACTGGGTCTTAGACCCATAGACCTCATAGCATGACTTTTGATCATTATATAGGCCGAGTTGTATATATATAATATGTATATATATGTATATATATATAATATGTATATATATGTATATATATAATATGTATATATATGTATATAATATATACATATATATACATATATATACATATTATATATATACTATATATATAATATGTATATATATGTATATATATAATATGTATATATATATATGTATATATATACATATTATAGGGTACTAACGAAGCTAGATTAATGCACCTGACACTAATTCCATTCTGTTTTACTTTAAATGCAAATAATTATAAATGTACAGTTTCTCCATAGCAACCGTATAGTCTAGACCCTGCGGTTTTTTCAACGAATTGATGGGGTGGGATCCTTCACCACTGCTTCTCATTTGAATGGATGCCACGCTCTTTAACCTCGGCGTGTACGGACCGTCCTAGCCCGAAAAATTGCTACGATCCGGGTGTGTGAACAGGCATTATCACGCACAGTTCTAACCCAGTGGTTCCCAACCTTCTTCAGAACAAGGCATAATATCCTACTAAACGTCATTCAGTCACCTGGCCTTAATTTCATATATATATTGTTTCCATTTCTTTAATTTAATTACGAACAATGCTCCTTGTGTTCAACCACAGTGTTGCGACTGTTTTTACACTATCTTAAGTTTTAAAAACTAGTTATCGTCTAATATCAGTATTGGTAAAGTAAATGAAAAGCTGTAGGTTCTACCATACAGCCGCGGCACCCATAGAGCATGTTCAGTGTTCACTGGAACCCTTTGGTGCAGCGGCACCCAGGTTGGGAAACACTGCCCTAACCTATGCAGCTAACCAGGCCAGTACTTTAGCACACTATTAATGTTTGGCTACCGTCATACATATTTATACAAAGAAGCCTTTGGAACTTGTTTCAGAGAACAGTAATTACAGTATAATAATAACGGGGTTTTTGTGAGGTACCTAAAATGAGCTTATATTAAGGAGTCCTGGTACACATACATACAATAATAATTGTAATAAGCAAGATAGTGTGGACTTTTTGATCCAGTTTAAAACTAGTTTGACTATGTTTCTGTAGTATCAAAATAGTTAATATGGTCTTGTATATGTAATATCTTTCACTGCTGTATTTGATTATAAAACCAGAGCATTGATTGTCAAAATATCCGTGATGCTGCATGAACCAGTTTGAATCGAGTTTCAATTAAAAGTCACCAGACCCATCTTCATGGAATGCTTGTCTCACCAATTTAACGAATTTGGCTAAAATTAACCTCCAGTCAACTGAAGATCAAACTTAAATGTTGTCTGATTAATTTTTGGACCATTATGAATCGGTTGTGCTGTGTTTTCCTAACATACTTTTTTCTGAGCATTTTGCTCATGTCGTGTTAGTTTTGCAGTCTACTTGCATACCTTCATACTATTCATATGATGTTTGCATAATAATATGAAATTAAATATTGTATAAAAATCGCTAGCAGTTGACAAAAATTGAAAGTATGCAAGCCCTGTTGGGATCTATGGGACCCTTTTAGTTGATCTATTGACCTCTATAATAAATATCTGCTTAGTTGTGTGACATGGTGGCCGATTGGTTAGAGCGCTCGACCTGTAATGTGGAGAGTACGGATTCGAGCCTCGTCCGAGGCATTTACTGTGTAGGGACCTAGAGTAAGTCCTTCATTGGCAATATTATTGATCTGCACCATCGATTTTCTGTTATTTGGTTGCGTGTGCTTCTGAACTTTGTATTGTATTGTATTGTATTGTATAGTTGTTTGATTGTTGCTGGTTTCATTTAATATGTTGACAAATCAATAAATGGCAGTTCATTGACTTTTGATTGATCATAGAGGAAACGGT
Source organism: Allolobophora icterica (assembly GCA_963556255.1). NCBI lineage: Eukaryota > Metazoa > Annelida > Clitellata > Crassiclitellata > Lumbricidae > Allolobophora > Allolobophora icterica. Next base: position 44,895,824 of record OY744602.1, on the reverse strand, counting down.
GAGTAGGCCTGTGATTTTTTTGTTATAACTTGTAAAACAATGTATTTGTTCATTTGTGTAGCGCCCTTCTGCTGTTGCTGCTGCCCACTGTATGTTATATAAAACACCTAGCTGCTGTGTTGCTAGGAGAATCAGTTATTGACCGTCGGCTGTGTGAGCGGATTCTATACAGATATGCCATATCGGCAAATCACATGATGGTGAGATCATATAGGCTCATGAAAGGGGAAAGGTGGAGGAGGTGTTTCACCCGTTTGCGTGACTTCTGACTACTGAAATATGGGAAGGTCATCTAAGCTCGTGGATGATTCACCCCTTTGAGTGACTTCCAACTACTTAAACATTGGTGATGGCAAGGTAATATGATCTCACTGAAGGGGATGGAAAGTGGAGGATGTTTCACCCCTTTGCATAACTTCTGACTAGGAAAGCATTTCATCCCTTCAAGGGGTCAGTCATTTATGACTCTGTGTGGTGGTGTGCAGAGTGGGAGTGGTAGGCATCAGTGGGAGAAGGAGGGGCTGTGGAAGTTTGAAGAGCTTCCTCCGGTACATACTCAAGTTACTGGCAAATTAAATGGTGTGTGTGTTGGTTAGGCTCCCTTAAAGGACTATATAAATGTGTAGGTGTATATATATATATACATATACATATATATACATATATATATACACATGTATATACTTACATATATTTATAAAGTACATAGATAATATATATATATATATATATATATATATATCAACTTATCTTAGTTATGATGCATTACTCTTGTGGGGCTCAGTAGCGGATTAGAGAGTGAAAAGGGTTAGCGTGGCTAGAGTGTTTGGCTTGTAATGTTAATAGTCGGATTCCAGCCTCCTCTGAGGCGGTTACTAGGCAGTGGCCCTGAGCAAGTCCTTCACACACAATTGCTCAGTGCCATGATGTTCTGTTGCATGTTGGTTTGTGCACTTCTGAATTTTGGAAGGAGGGCAATATCAAAAGCAATTGTATTGTATTGTATTGTACATGCATGCATAGGCGTAATTTGTGGGGGGTACGAGGGGTACCCGTACCCCCCACTTTCTGGACTGGGGGGTACTGTACCCCCCACTTTTTAAACAATGTCTATCAATACTTTTGTTATTGTGCCTTCCCAGAGAATGCAGTCTCCGCCAAAGTGCGAAAGTACATAGATGCACAGGTAAACCGAGAGCCAAAATTAATATGAATACTGACAGGGAATATGTTCAAAATGGCCACCATGCGAAAAGCGAAAGTGGAGAAGAATTTGGTACCCTCCACTTTTTAGACCAAAGTATTGGTACCCCTCACTTTTTAGACTAAAGTTACGCCCCTGCATGCATGTATGACTGTATGTGTGTATGTGTGTATCAGGATACATTATATAGCACGTTTAATGCTTTAACAACAAGCTGCATTGGTTTCCCAGTCACTTTTAGTACACTCTGGCCATTAAAGTGTTAAAGTACTTCACATAGGTGCTATACACTCAAATATCTATCTACCAGATTGAAACAATTACATTTTAGACATTTAAAAATGTTTGCAGAACAGATGTAATGCAATATGTACAATGCAAATAATGTATATACCAAGGCATATGTATATATGCCATATATATATATATATATATATATATATATATCATCAGTTCCTGACGCCAGCCATTTGGCGGCGATGGGTACGAATATATATATATATATATATATATATATATATATGCCACTGTAAGATCGGTATGATCAACAAACTAGCATTAGAAAAGATTTATCAAAGATTTGAGCATGTATGAAAAGAATTGGATCAGATCGATGCAGCTAGCCAGGCTTCTTAATTTGATTCCGTTCAGTTATGTTAACTTGTGCTAGACCGAGAACAAGGACGGTTAGTCATTACTTACGGGTGGTAGCTTCTTCTGTCCACTCTGCCAGATTCATGCTGTCCTTCGTGTTTCAATTGGATCTTTGTGGTGGATTTTTTTTGGTTTGGCTATCAGTTGATACCTGGTGCACAGGTGCTTTAGAAGTCCTGATGAAATTAATTTTCTAAATGCTTGGATCTTGGACCTGTGTTGCCAATAGCAGATTATGGGTTGCAGTTTCACGTCAAAGTCACTGTGACGTCTGTTTCCAATAACAAGGATAATACTGTTGTAAAATTCTACTGATTAGATTAGAGCTTAGATCTTCTACGAAAGAAGTTCATCCGTTCTTTTAAAGCTATTTCTTTGTTTTTAATGGCTTGGAGCCATGAACTTTTCCGTTTGAGTCATAAGCTGTAGATCTTTGAGTCTAATGAGTCATTGTTGGTTGGGTACCAGGGAATTCTTTTGTCTGCTGGTGCTTCTTCTTCTTCTTGATATTTGTTAATTGGAGTGCAGCACCTGAGATATTGCTTTACGATCTGATGTCATTGTATCCTTGTGGCCTGGCTGCCTCTGCCTCTGAACTGGCAGATGCTAATGGATTCTGATGTAGAGAGCAAGAGGACAAGGAGGAAGAGAGGATCTTTTGCCAGATGGCCTGATTGGCCCGGATGCCCTGGGGGGCACAATGTATTGTTCATGTGTAGCGAAGAAGAAGAAGAAGGAGAATCAGAAGAAGAAAGTGTAGTTCCTTAAGCTAGCCCTAATGGGCAGCCATGGGTATGAAGTGTTAGCGACTTCAGTTTTCTTAGCCTTGGCATACGAGGGCAGATAGCCAGTCATCTCCTTTCACTGAGTCATCTTCCCATTGACAGTGTGTGGTCAGTGCACTCATTACAGCTAAGTTGGTCAGAGGTACAGGTGGAGCTGAAGTCTCAAAACAAATTTCTGCCCTGGATGGATTTGAACCTTCGACTTCTCGTACACTAATCACTAAACTATCGCACACAGATGCTACATATTTAGGTATCGGTTATATTTTTAGATATCCTTTGTATGTTTAGGTATCCTATATATTTTAGATATCCTTTGTATAGTTAGATATATGTTTTCTATTGAAATTTCCTTCGATGTTTCCCCTTGTTTAATATTGTAGTATTTCCTGTCTGTCTATTTTGAGTGGGATTTTATGTGTGGTTGTTTTAACACAATGTTTTTCAGTCGTATCTGTTTCTTAATTGGGTTTTCCCTATTGTTCCTGCAGCGATGTTAGTTTCTCAATTGGTGACGGCTTACGGGCCCCACAGCGGGAAGTCACTGGCCTGGCCGAAATGAAGAGCTCTGGTTTTCTGTTTTCCTCGTAATTAACGATATGGTTAGGCCTACATTGAACTCAGGCGAATGTCATTCTGGTGACGTTGTTTCCAGATTATCTCGTGTGCATTAGAATCACGTGCGCGGGTATTGTCATGGGGTAATTTCGCCATCCACGGGAGCTTCTAATCAGTGGCGTCAAACTTTCCGTGCTAATCTTAGCAGTATTGTGTCATTTGGATTCGTTATTAAAGAGGGTTGAGAAGGCTGACGCGATGAGTGTTGTGTATTATTGTTTCAGCGAAAACACCAGCCGACGATTAGAGTCGTCATCTTCGTCATCGTCGTACTCTTCAAATAGGACTTTGTCTTCGACCGCGGCGCCGACTTCAAAGCAGCCGACGGTGCCAGGTCAGTCGGGCCGTCCTCTGCCTCCGCAGCCAAAGACTGCGACTGTCGTCTCGCGTTCGTCTCCATCCGATAAGCTGCTTCAGCGTTCGCATCGAGTGCAGAAACGGACTTCGGATGAAGATGAAAAGATCAAGCGCTCGCGCGACTGGGACTATGAACTTTCGCAGGACCTCCAGGCAAAGCAGATTGAGATGCTTGAAAAGAAGTACGGTGGCGCTCTAAGAGCTAGTCGAGCCGCAAGGATCATCCAGCAGGCCTATCGTCAGTACTGCCTCAACAAGAACTTTGCAAAGCTGAGACTCGAGGCAGACAGTCGACGTCTGTCACGCCGTTTTACCGATTTCGGTCGCAGCAAGACACTTTGGACGGATATGGTGATGACGACGATGGAGTACGGTGGAACACCTCCTGTCCAGCATCTAGCTTCTGGAACTGCGACTTCGTTCAGCAACCAGGTCTACGGGAATAGCGGAACGGATGTGCGGCCCGAAGACGCAGCCTGTAGCCGAGTCATAACCCACAGTTCAGCAGCGTTTAGCAACTACTACTGCAAGGTTCTCCAGAAATCTCTGACGATGAGCGTTTCAGCGTCTGAGCATAATGTCCAGAGGGAAGCGCCACAGCCGCCAGTTCGGCATACACCCACCGCTGACTTAAGTATGATCCGAGAGACCGGTCATGACAGCGGTTTCAACTCTGGTGAGTTGGAAAGATCGAGAAACGAGCAAAGACGACAACAGGTGAGCAATGCCGAGAGCAGTCATAGGATGACGTCGACTCAGACTCGTGTCGAAAATCAACCCAATGAAGCCGACCTTTCGGTCTGGGTCGTGGAAAAGACTGGGCCTGTCTGCGGATATGGCGTCAATGGCAACGATGATGACGTTGCCATGTCAATGGGTGGCCTGTCTTCGTATGTCGATCACAACTTGATAGACAATAATCTTGATTTTGACATTGAGGGCAATGCGCCAGAACCCCCTTACCTCGGTTACGGTGACCTCCCACTGTCTGAATCTCCCTACTGCGAGCAGCACAAGTGCACTCCGCTTGGGATGCCGATCGGTCAGTCAGATCCACTTCCTGGTTACTATGACGGCGGCATCCAGGTGTGTCGAATCCCAACATCCTCCATGGCACCGCCTACTGTTCAGACCAGTTGTTCTTCTCCATCGAACCACGTCTACTCGAGTCTCAGACTCTGCAGCCTCAGACATGGTGCATCCCCGAGCGTGCCCGCAGTTGAGAACCTCTCTTCAAGGCAACCGTCAACCGGATCGCCCGTCTGGAAGCGGAAGAACATTGGAGACGGATTTGGTTACGTTTATGAAGCTGATCCGCGTGGCCCTGAGCACCCGGACCGAGGGGGATGTAGCACTGGACAGACTGCTGGTGTGAGTGCAGTTGCCCAAGTGGGCGGCATCGTGGCACCACAGGGTGCCTACTTTCGTGGTGCCCCTCTTGCTGCATGCACTGACTGTGCTCAACTGCTGCATCACTATCATCACCATCATCACCACCATCATCATCATCACATGCTTCAGCAACAGGCCAAAGTGTCAGACAAACAAAGAAAACGCACCTACCGCATCGGCCTTAACCTCTTCAACAAGTATGCTCTCAAATTGTTTACTTCGACTAATTACATTATTAATTGTTGTGCTTAGATGATGACCTCTATGGTGACCTATATGTTCCTTTCGCATGCACATTACTATTCAGCAGCACACTTTCTCCATGGTTGGACCCACAATTTGGAATGGGCTTCCTCCTGATCTGCGGTCTCTTCCGTGAGGCTCGTCCCCCGCTTTCTTCTCTGCTCTAAAGACTGTTCTCTTTTGCTGGGTTAGGATTGGGAGCACCTGTGAATAGTTGCCTTGAAGGGGCGCTACATAATGCTTAGTTGATTGATTGATAGACGGTGGTGCTATAGAAGTCGGCTAAACAGAAATTACTGTCAGTAATTACTAGAGAAGAGACTGTAGGAAGTGAGTCGTGAAATGTGGTGGTGGTTGGTTATGATTGTCATCTTGGTGTTTGTTGATGTTGGTGTTGGTTAAAGTCTTTGATGGTGGTGGTTGGTGGTGGTGAAGGTAGTGCCATTCCTTACGTGGCACATTTTTTTGTTTCTAGGAAGCCAGAGAAGGGAATTCGGTACCTGATTGAGCGCCGTTTCCTTGACAACCGGCCGAATGCTGTTGCCAGGTTCCTCATCTCTCGCAAGGGACTCAGCAAACAGATGATTGGAGAATACCTTGGCAATCTGCAGAAACAGTTCAACATGGAGGTGCTCAGGTAGGCTGACCCTTGACCTGGCCAACTTACTTGGGGGGGGGGGTGCGAGATTGACAAGCTAGTAAGTAAGCAGATGATGTAAATCTGTTTCTTTGCACTGCAAGAAGAGGTTGAACCTATCACCTTAGAGTAGAAACTGTTGGTGACATCTCATTCTAGCCTTGGCTTCTGAAGATGGTCCATCAGTCCTCTCCGTTGCTGTATTGCAATCGACAGCCATAATACGCCTGAATAGTTGAGCTCGCTAGGGGGCGCCAATGGAACGGGTATTGAATTTACTCTTTGTCTGGATGGGGATTTGAGCCTCTGATTTATGGGCTCTATACGGGTCCCATGTGGGAATATGAGTCATTTATGGACTCCTTATGGACATGATGACAGGGCAGCCACTAAGGACGCTGTCCAGGTGTGAGGTCAATGTAAATGTTCACGTTTTTGTATGTCGACCAAATAGCTTCGACCATGCTAATTTTATCAAGTGAGATAAATTCACCACCGCTGCACGTTAGAATGTTATTTAATGTCCTCGTGTACGGACCATGTTAGCCCGAGAATCAAATCTCCAAATTATATCGACGATCGGTAAGCGAAAGGACATCTTTATGCATGGGGTCCACTCGACCGATGTTTTGGCCATTGTCGCTAACCTGGCCATAGCACAAGAGTCCAAGTGTCATTTGATTCAGTACAATGTTTGTTGGTAGGACGAGCATGCAAGGAGCAGAGGAATATATCGGCCGATTTAAATGTAGTGTCTTGTGAACCGTACGACAGATTTTAAATGCAAATATCTGTGCTGAATTAGCAGCCAATGTATTGAATGGAGAAGGGAGTACGTGGTAATAGGGCTAGGGATAGGGTTAAGCTAGAGTACCATGTTCAGAGCGACATTGGAAGGGTTTTCCATGAAGTGGTGCTGTTGGTCCAGGGATTCTAATGACCGTTGCAACAAATGGTTGTAGAAAATTGATCGCTTTGAACGAGTGGGAGGGTGGGAGTGAGAGTCGACCGGTGGACGCTCGGCTGAGAACGTTGGCCTGGCTGACAGCAGCAGTTGCTGTAGGCCATTTCGGTTGCTATGGAAACCGTACAATTGGTGCCGTTGCTCTTGCTTCACGTTTCCAGGAATATTCGATTACAACAAGACGCTTCTCACGTTCTCTGTCTCTGTGCCTGTGTTTTTCAGTCTGTTGCCGTGTCCGTCAGACAGACAGACAGACAGACAGGCAGATATGGTTAAACAGAGACGGTCAGATAAACAGAGGTTCAGACATTCTGTCTTTTTTCCTGTCTTTGCCTGTTTGTCTACATGGCTGTCCACTGCTGTCTCACTGTTATCATATATTCTGCCAATAGTTTGTGCCAGTCTCAGTGGCTTTCTGTGGTTTGGAGAGTAAGCAGTTTTGGATATAATTCAGCTGGTTCAGAGCCTGAATGCATTATTGATTAATGAAGGCTGGGAGTTGTGTGCTGGATCAGCCACTGCCTTCAGTAATCTTAACTCTATACATCCCGCTTTTCTCTAAGCAGTTTCACAAATTATATCTTAATCGTTTAGTTTTCAAAGCATGTGTTAGCCATACTGATCCTCACTCATATGTAAGTGCATCTACCAACTTATTTTTCTAGCTCCTAATTCCAGCTGAAGTCACACAAGTTTCAGGTACTCACAGAGAGATCTGACCATCTTCCCAGCCTATGTACCAACCCCAAATGAGGTGCTGAAGGCTGACAAGGATGCCGTTTATAGAACTCAGAGGCAAGCAGTGACGATAGTTAAGAAAGGAAACACGGTTGTGTACCTGGGAGATTTCAATATAGTTTCCAGTACCAATATGACCGGGTGCACACCCGTGCAGGGGCTCTTTGGAAATGGCACAGTGAATGACAACATCGAACGACTGATCGACTTCTGCCTTGGAGTGGCCTCAGGTGGATCATGGTTCCAATGTAAGGACATACATAGAAGGTTGCAGTTGAGGTACAGCAGGATGACTCTACCCTTACTTTAAGTAATTGTGCCGATTTGTGGCAGACACCTGATGCATTCCCATTCTTCAGCCTATGTACTTCAGCCGCATGCCCCAGTGTCAGAGACGAGGCTTCAGCTGTTTGAACTCATCACACTCGACAGCAAACAAGACCATGCTAGAGAGCTCTGTTATCTGCCTCTCCCCAAGAGGTTGGAAGAGACTAACTGGACAACTCCAACTCCATTATGCCCACTGAATTTGGACAAGGCCCAGAGACAGGGGCCTACAGTAGAGATGGCAGGCAGCATGTTGTAGAAACGGCAATGCTCCAGTAAGGGAAACACCTCAGATGATGATTAAGTTCCACCTCATCTTTTTCTGGCTCTAAGACTCAACTTATTGATGAAATCTCAACTTATGTTTAGACTGTCTGTTTTTGGGTAACTGCACAACAGTTTCTGGTTATCGTTGACCATTGGGGTTTTCCAGATAATTTACATTCAGAGTTAATGTTAATGTTTGCAGGCATTACTTGAGCTAGTTAGTGTCCCTATACACATATGTACATGAATGCAGGGTGTATTTGCATTCAGATACCTTTGATTTGTAAATATCATATTTATTTTATGTACCAGTTCATGTTTCAGCTCGTATCATTATCATCTGTGTAGTTTACGATATGTACGTCTGGTGCATATGTTGATATGGATATCCGGTAATGCATATGGATATGCATATATAGTTACAAAATGATATCATATTGCAATGCACAGAATCAGTATGTGCTTTTGACCCAAGTGACTTTCTTGCTTTGCATATTAGATATGTACAGTTTGAGAAATAATGTCTGATATTAGCAGAGACACTGATGTAAGTAGAGCACTCAAACATCAGTTAACTCACTGAACTGTTGCGAAAGCTCAGTCACTTTGACCTGTAGTCGTCAGTAAGTAACGTTACCTTTTGTAGCAGTTAGACAAAGGTCATAAGCACATATGCCAACAATCCACAAGACAGTTTATTTCCATTAGCGTTTTAGGCATATTTAGTGTCTGCTGTTTGAGGATGTTACTTTTAAAAGTTTATGCACACTGCATACAAATATATAACCTGTAGAAAATAATATACATTAGTGTGTATACATACATCATACATGAAAGACTTGTTTCAACATAAAGTATAACTCGAATTGCTATAAATTCTTATATGAAGCGTCTGCGATATGGATCCCAAAATTAGTTTATCTGTCTAAAGAATAAAAAGCTTAGATATATTGGACAGGCAGGTAGCTAATTTAGTTAATTGAACAGCAGATGTCAGCTTTATATTTTCAAGATAATTTATGCTAAGGCGTAAAGAATTTCAAGTTCTTTAATAAATGCCGTGTCACAAATTCAACGTAAATATTGTTTGACAAATATCATTATTATTCTTATAAACAAAAAGTTAATTACAGTTCCAGGCAAAAGACGCCAATTTCTTCAGATATTGAAATGTACTTAATCAGTAGACAATCTACATAAACTAGATGAGATAAAGAAAGTTGGCATCAGTTGTAAGATGTTAAACACAGTATGTCATCTACAGAAAATATAGTATGATTCGATCCAGAACATTCTGAGGTATGGTAAGGTCGAGGTAGAAATTGACATAGCTCCAATATTATGAGAACATTTTTCCAATGGAATTCATGGCCCCAAGGTAACAGGAAGCAACAGAGGAGTCTACGTAAATGTGTGTGTGAGAGAGAGATAGAGACTAGAGAAAACGGAAGAGGTCGGGAAAGTGGAGGGGAAGTTGAGGAAGGGAAGAATAGGGAAAGGAAAAACCAGAGGAATGGGATCTAGGGGATTAGAAATTGAAGAGCTGAGGTGCAGTGGGGGAAAGGGAGGAATAGAGGAAGTGGCATAAAGGGGAAACAGAAAGCAACAGGATATTTGCTATAGAAGGGAAGTTTGCTCAACTAGCAAATTGGTTTGATTTTTTTGGTCTATCACACACAGAGCTATGGATGCTCTGTGTATGATAGACCCCTAGAAAATAAGCTCCTAATAACATGTCCTTGTTATAAGGCAGTTCTTGATTAATGGCTCCCAAAGATAGCGTTATAATGAGATTCCAGTATATATATATACACACACAATGTATACATGTGTATTATATTTCAATGTGTTTGTGTGTATATGTATATGTGTGTGTGTTTGTCAGTAATGTTTGTTATATAGGTTGTTATTTTGATGGTTGTGTTTGTATCATTTTTCAGATGCTTTGCCGATGAAATTGACCTAACAGGCACAGATGTAGACGTTGCACTCCGGAAATTCCAGTCATATTTTCGAATGCCGGTCAGTCTGTTTATCTTCTTGTCTCGTCTGACACAAAGAAAATAATCGTATTTGTAACTATTATTGCCACTATCGCAAAATTTATATATAATTCTGAATATGTGAACGAGATATATCATATCAATGTTTGACTGTAACATTGCGTCTGGTGTAAACCATTGAAGAAAGCTATCTGAGTGGAAGGTATGGTAAGATAGGATGTGTAAGGGGCAACTGAGGTGAGGTTAGGAAGAGTGAAGTAAGGGTAAAGCAGCATGCGGTAGGGTAAGGCATGACATAAAGTAAGGATGAAATATGTTGTGAACATACAGCAACTCAGCATTATCATTATAAGGTATCGGTTGAACGATACAACACTACTACATGACAGTTCTGTTACTCATTAATTACTTATCATTGTCTTTGTTCCTATTGTAGATCTTATCATTGTCTTTGATCCTATTGTATATTATCAGTTGATGCCTTGTGCATTAGATACCGGTGCAACAGAAGTTACTAATTAATAATTCTGTATTATTCCTGTCTGTTATTATTACTGTTTGTAAATAATCTTTGTTCGTATTGTATTATTACTATTATTGTATTTGTATAGCAACATTATCCAATGCATATATGTTGTGATTCATATTTTAGGGGGAAGCTCAAAAGATTGAAAGATTGATGGAGGTATGCTTATCGCTTAACTTGAAAATAGTTTGATTGGAGCCTTGTAACAATCATCATTATAGCATTATTTCTCATGTAATGTATTGTGGAATATGGATAGGCCTACCAGAATCCATAAGCAAAATTCCAGTGTGTATCAACATGGCAGTTAAGTTTGCATTATTCTTTGTCCATTTCTTACATTTTTGTCGGAGTAGTTTTTATGTCATAGCGTCTCAGATTCACATTTCTGTGTGACTTTGCATGCATCAAAAATGTTCTTAATAATAATAACAAATAGCTAACTGGTAAGATGTCCGAATTTCGGCACTGAATCCAGAGTTTGAACCTGGTGCAAATCATGTGAAATTGAAAATTTCTTGGCAAGTGATAGAGCTTATAATAAGAGATTATCCCAGTGTTAAGTGTATCTGTCCTCCATTCAAATCGACATCTTTGAAGAGACAATTATAGTTGATGAATGTATCTTTAACTTATCATAAATTACTTTACCTAACAAGCCTTCCCTAACAGTGTTTTCATTGCCTTACAGTTTCATACCTTACTGTATCTTTGAACTTTTCACCTTAGTACTTTCGTTTTGCTTAGCTTTTTAAAGGCATCTGTAACAAACTACTTTCCTGTGCTGTGCTTTATGCAGTGTTTAGATATTCTAGAGTTGATGTTTAAAATTCTAATTACTTGTCATTGCAAAGTCTAACTAGTCATTGTATTTTCCTTACTTATGTCATTTATTTCCTTGCAGAAACATGCTTAACTTTATGTGTCCTTTTTGCCATACCGTTAATATATCGTTCATAACTGTGCCTTATCTTACCATGTCTTACCTGACCATACCTAATTAGCAGTTGGTGTTATGGTCTATCTTGTAGGCGTTTGCTAGTCAGTATTGTCAGTGTAATCCTCACGTTGTCCGGACATTTCGTCGTGCGGACACTGTCTTCCTGTTGGCGTTTGCTACGATCATGCTCAACACCGACTTACACAACAAGAGCATCAAAGCTGAACGAAAGATGAAACTCACCGATTTCATTCGTAATCTTAGAGGTTCAGTTCTTTTTGACTTTCATTATTTTTCATCTAGCTTCAGTGAGGTTCCTAACAGGTTCTATAAAAATAGCCAGATTCAATTATCAGTGGTTGCTATGAGAGTTAGGCGCCTCACAGGCAGCCAGAATGCGTATGTGCATCTTCTCCATGTCATGCATCTCTCATTTTTATTCACCTAGTCTATTATGTTTACCAGCTCTCATTCCCTCATTCTCAGCCGTACCATGGTGCGGTGTGACACCATGCATTTATGAATAAACGAATATATCACATAAGTACCTACATACATATGTACATATATACCAGCTGGACCATGCTGTCATGCATCTAAGGCTTTTGCTGGCTATTGTTATTCAGGTAACTAATAAGAATGCTAAATTTAATTGCAAGAGACCATTTCAGCCTGATAAAATAAAATTGTTAGTGACAGTGATAGTAGCAAATTGTAATAATAACAGATAATAATGATACTAATAGAAAGTGTAATTATAGTTTTATTTATAGTTAATAATAACAATAAAACTGTTGTTTAGGTATTGATGATGGAGAAGACATTGATCCAAATCTTCTGACAGGGATTTATGAAAGAATGAAGGTCAGCGAATTCCAACCTGGATCTGATCATGTTACTCAGGTTGCAAAGGTCGAACAGTCCATTGTCGGCAAAAGACCGGTGAGTTAAGAAGGACTGGTACCACGAGTAGTTGTCATTGTTAAAGAACAGCCATCAGTAATAACTTTAGGAGTCAGTACTACCACTAAGTTTCAATGAGACAATGGGATTACTGTGAATAAACTGGTTCCCGACTGCATTTTTTTGGGCGCTGTAGAAGTTTTGAGATTACGATTACGATAATGATTACTGTAATAAGGATGCAACAAAATGGCAGACTGACAATGTATTTTTCACTTTTCTCCAAGTCTAGAGATCAAATCCATGTATGTCATATGACATTCACAAATTCATTGTCGAGCCATGTAATATGACAGACTGATGCCCAATTGTTTTGTTTGGGCTTCAGCAACAGGACACAGATTCTGACAGATATTATTATTTGCTTAAATACTTCAAAATAAAAAAATGTTGACATTATTTTTGGGAAAGGCTAGTGTTCACTGATATGCCTGGTGGCAAAGGTCCCATGGAGAGCAATTGCCTTGAAGCACTTCAAGCACTGGGTTTTAATAGGTGGTTGGTTAAGCATGGCTAGGGGAATGTAGTTTCTCTATTATTGCCTGTTATCATCATTGTCATTATTCTTATTATTGTTGTTGTTATCATTATTCAGACAATCTTTTTAAAGTGTAATAATGCAAAAACTTGAGACAACCTCCGAGTCTCTTGCAAACGCAAGACACACGAGGAAGACTCGGGCCACCTGAGACAGTGAATCATGTAATCTATACACTTTATGGGACATAAAAGTTTCAGTTGTGGGATATTGCTGTTGAAAGAGGTACACGAGAAATAAGCGATTACCTTAGCTACCTTTTTGTTGCAGCAACTGGCGGCATTACATCGGCGCCTTGTCTGCTACTGTCGTCTTTATGAAGTTCAAGACTTGAGCAGACGAGAAAAACTTGGTCTTCACCAGAGGGAAGTCTTCCTATTCAATGACATGCTCATGGTCAGTGGCTCATTCATCATATTATGTCTTAATCATACCTTCACATACCTATTTATTTGCCTCAATCATTTAATTATCCCTAACTCACATGCCTCCAAATATCTACATCTCACTCTTGTTTCGTCTGCCATACCTATACATACTGATACATTCATATACATTCTTGTATTAATACGTTCTCTCAGTGTTATGTTTGCCGATATGTTCACGCATGTTACAAGACCTGTCACCTATGTGTGGCAAATTCTAAGAACCCACAAGGCACTATATTATATGGACCTCAAAATATCTCAAGACAGTACAGTACAGTTTTCGATTTTTTCCTTGGCCATTTGCCCCAACAGCCGTGAACAGGTTCAGTTACTGTTGTATAAAGATTTTTATGTAACCCTATCCTTAAAAACTTTCAAAAGCACAGGTTACTGAAAGACAGTGGCCCGTGAAGTGTTTGAAAGTTGTGTGAGCCAACCTCAGCCAAATACAGACCGAAAGTGGATAAAATTATACATTATATCCGTTATCAGAGCATATGTTACTGTATTATTTTTATAGTATTAATGTTTCCAAAAATGTTGTGTGAAGATGCTTGTGCCTTGGCATCACAGAGCTAAAACTTGTGTGAGCATTGGCGCCTTTGCGCCGTAGGTCAGGGCTGCTGCTGAAAGATCTACAGCTGTGCAACTTAGGATAAGTTGGAACTGTCTACTGAGAAAGTTCAGATTTCTGTGGCAGACTGTTCTAACAAAATAGTTCAATGCACAAGCAAGGGTCATGTGCTTGAATCGCCATACAGAAGCCAATAAAGTTTTAAAAGTTGACTTGCATATATATATAACATAGTAAATGCAAGATTTTGACCTCCTGCCCATTTGGTCAGTTGACTTCTTGGCCAATTGGTCACAATTTGACCAGCACAGTTGAAGATGGGCTTAAGTTGCAATATCTGGGATCTTGAGATGTCTGAAAAGATGATGTTGCAAGAGTCCTTGTGTGTCAAGGTGACTGGGTGCATGAGGGTCTTGGCAGCAGGGAATTAAACAGCGTGCCCCTTATTCATTCATTCATTCTGAAAATTTATATAGCGCGTCTGCTCTGTTTCTTAAATTGTAAACCTGGACTGTCATGGACGGATGGCTGTTGCAGAGAGTTATCGAACTTGATTGAAATGATAAACAATGTGCTGGTTTGTGAACTTCTGTCACAGGTGACAAAGATCTTAGGGAAAAAGAAGAGTTCAGTTTCGTACAGCTTTCGCAGTTCGTTTTCTTTGTCTGGGATGGGTGTCTACCTCTTTGACACAGCACGTACGTCTTCTCTTTTAATGGCACAGATTCTGAGCTGCAACTCAAAATTTCTCAAAATTTGTTTGGCAAATACCCTTTCAGCAATCTAAGATAACATTATTATAATTATTATTATCAATATTATTATTATTGACATTTTAATTTATTGATATTATTTTCTAATATAATACTACTAATAATGATACTATTATTATTTCTATTATTCATGTCACTATATTAGTAGTAGTTGTAGTTGTTCTAGTATTCTTAATTTATTATTACTATTAAAACTGCCATAAATAATATTTATTTTTCTTACCACTTGATAATATTATCATGCTTGAGCACTAGGAATCAGAAACAGACACTTTTCCTCATAATATTGCCACTGATGCAAGTGTTGATGTCTGGCATGTAAATCTCATATCAGTCATTAATAATCTCTCTGTGCAATCGGACATTTTAATTCTTTCACTGATCATGAAAATCCTGTAAGTAGGATTAAATTCTTTCAATAAGATAACATTTACTATGTACAGCATAGTGCGTACCCAGTAGTCTATTTGATTTGCATTGATTACTGAAATGCTTCAACAATACCTCTATCCGCAACTGCTTAAGAGCACAACCACCATGTCACATTGTGGCACTATATAAATTTAAACTGACTATAATGTTGTAATGTATTACAGATTACAAGTATGGCATTCGATTGGTCTGTAGCAGCAGTAAGAAGGATTACGTAATGCTCTACGCCCGCAATGAACACGATCGCACGAAATTTGTGGAAGACCTGAAAGATGCAATACTTGAGGTAGAATTTCTTAATTATCATTTTCAAGGTCATCATTAATTATTAGATGATTACTTTATCTAATTTGAACTTACATTCTTTGGTTTAATGTAGCTTGAATTGCCTATATGTTATATCCACTGGGAAGGTCAATCAAGGAGTCTTATGAAATGGTAGGTAAGATATTGAAAGTGAATGGAGAAGAAAAGGACTTGGGAGTGATAGTGCACAAGAGACCAAAGCCTTCAAGACAATATGCTGAAGATATATCGTTATGTTCATGAGGATTCTAATGAGCAGGGCCAAATTGTGATGCTTAGGTTTTACAGTCTATGGAAAGACCACGTATGGAATACTGCATCTAAATATGGAAACTTGCTTAGGCAAGAAATAGAGAAAACTCGAGAAAGTGCAAAACAGAAGTAAAGTGATTTAGAATATTGAGAACCTGAGGTAAGGCTGAAAAGATGTAGACTAAGAACACTGAAATCAAATAACAAAAATAAAAACTAACAATATTGGAAAAGTACTCTGATCCAGCTAAAAGTTAGAACCATGTTATCTTAAACCTAGAATGTTAGGCTAAACTCCTGAGCTTAGCCTCTGATGCTGCATCTACCTTAAATTTACTTTACATATCATTGCCTCAGTTTGCCTCAGAAACTTTTCTTGACTTAACTGTATATCTGAGCGACATGTAGCTTAACTGTTCCAACGTGTTTTGCTGTTAAAGATGAATGAGATGGAAGCGTTGCGCATTGAGGAGGAACTCCAGAAGCAGAAGGTTCAGCAGAAGCACTGCAACTACAACCGTCACAGCAAAGACTCGGGCGTTGTTGACATTGAGTTGCTTAGACCGTCTGACTTTGCCATCAACCGACACTCAACTGCCGACTGTGTCAGTGTCGGTCGTGCTCCTATTTCTGGTTCTCTGGTCGACATGTCAGAATGTAAGTTGATGTTTCAAAAACTCACTGCATTTCCGAAGAAGTTACATTGGCAGTATAGTTGTGTGATTTAAATACAAGAAATTTAATACTTAAGTAATAATGCACCATATGATGCTATTCTTGATTCTGTAAACAAGGCTGTAAACAAGGCTAAAATTGAATCACACAATTTGCTTCATGGATAAAGGCAAAGTAGCTGTTTTCATTCTCCTGGACCAACCACATGCTTTTGATGAATTGTTGATCATAATAGTCCTTCATGGCATCTAACGCTGGTTTGGTCTGGTTCCAACCTCAGTGGTTTGCACCTTGCCCACACCCTCATACTCAGTCAACTCATAAGAATCAATTCAGTGCTGTGCCCGCTCACTTCCTTGAATTGCAACTTACTAGAAGGGTCTGAAACTGGGGCCACTCCTGTTTGCATACCAGAAGGTGCTGTACTGGGGCCACTCCTGTTTGCATTATATACGTTATACATAGTACTCACCAATAGCTCTCCCAACCACCACTTGTATTCTGACGATACCCAACTATTCTTTTTATTTGATGGTAAACATTTAATCCTCTGTCCATCTGGTTACTTCTGTTATTGGCGATGTTTCATTTTTGATGGCTAGTAATAAACTTCCTCTGAATCCTAACCTCTAAAACTGAATTTCTTCTTCTAGGCACAAACCAAGCAAGCACTCCACAAATTTGATTGACTTACATCTTTTCAATTGGGTAGCTCAGTTTCACATACGGGATATTGGTAGTATCAGATATCTTTGTCTCATACTATGTCATAATTCCATTAGCTAATGCATTGGATTCTGGCTGAATTCATGTCTAAACTTAGACTTCTCTTTCAACTTGCTTACCCACTGTAGCCTGGTGTCTCCAATCTATTGGATTATGACCTTGCTTCTTCAATAGATGATTTCTTGTTGTGATTTCACTTGAAGCAGCCATCACTTGATGTCTTCGGTGTTTGAATAACAGCACTATAGGAGTCAATAGATTTGATTAGATTAGCTTTTGCCAACTGTTCATCAGTCGCCAACATTCATACTTAATATTTTATGTTTTTTACTTGATTGGTGGTGTGTTGCAAGAAATGGCCTCAATCTCACTTAAGTTACATTATGAAGCACTTCTGTTTTTCAGGCGGTCATCGTGGTAGCGCGGGGTCACTGGACAGTGGCCTGGTCAGCATCCATGCCCAGTGTGACCATATTTCTGGATGAGAACAGAACGCTGTCCTCGACTGGACCTCATACGATTTCGTTTTGGCAAGATTTGATCTCTCGACTGATCGATCTCAGCCATGATCGCCAGTGATCAGTGATCGCCAATTGAAGTTGCGCCACACTGTTACAGAGACAGAACTTGACGTGTCATACAACTGTTGTGTTTACTGCCACCTGCTGAAAGTTCAGAGAACTGTGCTGCCATCTATGGGTGACGAGGAAATCAGTCATGAGTTGGTGGAATCAGTTGAATGGAGCATCGTTTGCATCTGACGATATTTGGCTAGTCATGAACAAAAAATGTGGATGCATATTTGCTGTCTTTGTTCTTGCACCTTTCACTCCCTATTTCTAGTATTTTCATGTATGATTTTTAGCACACATCATGGTGGCCTTTTGGCGCTGAATTGACATAAAAAAATCACATGGTGTCACTTTTATAGGAATTGCTACTGACTTACAATGTTCAGTCAAAGAATCTTGAAGAGAATGTGGTCAGTTTGTATGCAAGGTCGGAATAGTTTTGTTTAGCTAATGTTTTGTAAATGTACATGTAATAATTCATTTGCACAATTTTGTGAATTTTTGTGTTGTGCAGGAAATATGTATATATAGGTATATTTAAATGTTGTGAAGTCTTCTGCTTATATATACATACATGTATGTAAAGCTTGTGATGTGGACTAAATTGTACTCATGAAGTTGTTAAATGAAGCTTTGATATGTGTGAAAACCAAAGCAGAATATTCGAGCTGTTCAGGTTCATTTTGACGAATTGAATCACAGATGACTTTAAAGCGACCAGATTTTCGAGGTCCTCGGAACTGTTATTAACAAATAGCACTGTTCAGTTAAATAATTAGGAGAGCTTTGAATAAATTATTATTGTTGTTATTGAATGATATTGTGTGTTGTCATTTTTAAACCAGAATGCATACTAGAATGGATAATGTAGGCTAGGGTAGTATTTAGTATGCAGGGTTATGATAATTTGTAAAGGAAGTGGTGTATGGTATTGTCAAGTTGAGTACATTATGGTATGGTGGGGTAGGAAAAATCAGTTAGGATTACCCGGTATTGGAATGAGACTGGAAGGACAGAAGAGTAGATTGGACTGGAAAATCTAGGACAAAACAGCGTAAGTTAACAGAGAGTTTAAGTGGTTTAAGTGGGGTGTGCAATAGTGTAGTGGTTAGCGTGCTGGTCTGTCAACTGAAAGGTGGGGGATTCAAATCCTGATGAGATTTTGAATCCACCCATACCCCTAGCCAACTTGGCTATAATGAGTACACTGACCAGTGTATAGCCTTGTAATTAATTGTGAGCATAGGATTGAATAAGATAGGTAGTACATGATAGGATCAAAGAGAATAGAGTAGTGCTAGTAGTATATGGCAGGACAGTGTAAGATACACTAAAATAGGAAAGAGAGGACATATGAGATCAGTCAGTTCAGGAAATGAATTAAATACAAGAAACTGAACTTTCGAAATCACAAGTATATTTAAGAACTAACACACACCTGTTAACATCACATTCAGAGTATACAACGGATCCAGTCAATGGTCGTTTCTCCTCCGCACTTCATTGACCAATTTACGATTACATTCAGTTTGATTACAATTAAAAATTCAATTCTTCTACAACACATACTAAACAAGAGAAGTTAACAACTGTTCAACATTAACACAGCCAGTCATGGTTCATTCATTGACCCGGAAACAGATACAGAACAATAAAAACTGAGGTATTTATCGGAAATGCCCAGAAATCATTTTTGGCGAATTGAGAACATAGATGTTTATCCGTTAAGGCAATCCCAGAACCCATGGCAAGATTTATACATATATGCGTTTCTTAATATATATATACCTGTATCTTAACTACATATATATATTAAATATATATTATATATCCATCTATACGATATATATATATAAGCAGTGCATATGGATATACAAGTAGCCTACATTGTATATATGTTTCTAAACTACGGTGCTAAGATTCCTGAGTTTTTGCTGTCATAGTTCAGGCAGTCAGCGATCTACACTTTTAGCAGCAATGTCTGAAAACAGCAGATAGCAATGGTATCACAATGGTCATAGACATAACTGTTGGTTCTAAAGTTCCACTGCCAACAATGGCAGCCTTTCGTAGTAACTGTCTGGCAGTAAGCACAAAATACAGTACATACCCTGACATCTGACAGGTCACATCTAAATGATCATTTACCATAGTTGCATGCTGTTAGCTGACATTCCAAGCAGATGCACAAAGTGCTGCTGAAATTGTTCAAGCCTATTTTGATTCATCAACCACCTTCCTTCTAAGCTTCGAGCTTCTGCAATTTACCCAAACTGTACAATTTTTGTATATTTTATCATATACAATTTTATCATACTTTACAGATTATTTTCGTACATCTGACTATTGCGGAAAAAAATAAAATATGTACTTCAGACTACTACGAAAAATACGAAATCATAAAGAGAAAAGTGAATCTGTGCACTACGAACTCGAAAGGCATACACATACACATACACACACAAACAAGTTATTTATAACAGGCATATTAACAGATTTAATTGTCATTTCACAATCAAAACAAGATTCTACGTCTTCAAGTCATGAGTAGCATAGTCAGGCAACACCAAAACAGTACAAACATTTACTGCTCCCAGGAGAACATCAGAACCGGGTAACAGCAAAAGAACGAGGTGAACAACACACAAGAGCACAACACAGAAAAGACGAACCCCTGAAGGCCTTCATAGAACTGCTAACTCCTTGTAAAAGAACCGCTATGACCATGAAAGAACTCTGAAGGCCATATAAGAAATTGCTAAAGCCATAAAAGAACTGCATAATACCATTGAAGAACTGCTACCACGGCAAAGGAACTGAGCACTAGAACTACATAAAACGAACTCCATCATATACAACCAGTTCAATAGAAAAGAGCCTGAGTAATTAACTTATGCCCTTCTTCACAAAAATCGTTCAAGCTCGACATAGAATGAGGTTGTTACGGTAATACAGTTTAGGTAATGCCAACAAGTTGAACTTCAACAGTTATGGTAAATTCTTAGCTTACTCAGTCTGTTTTATTAGTATTATGCATAATACAGAAAAGAAGTTTGATTTTGTTAAAAATCATTTGCAACATTTATACACTTCAGTCACAAACATGTTGCACTGTTAAATGCTTTTAACACTAACGAGGAGGTGCATTATTTTCCCAGTAGCTTAGTACACGCAAAAGCAAGTTTTTACAAACAAGTTTTGTTATTTACTTAATTTTGCACAAATGTTCCAACGAGAGTTCAAAAAGCATTTTACAAATTTTTTAAGACAATTTACAAACAGAATATGATTCTGTACTTTTGATTTTACAGCTATGCACAGATTTTAATTAAGTCCATAAATGAAAGGATGTAAAACATAAAAATAATATTTAAGATGATAAAACTGTCATAGTTCATGCACGTATAACAACAACAACAACAACAACAACAACACAATAGTTTACTCACACAAGGCACTCTGCAATAGGCCCCATATAAATGTATATGCACGTATATACATTACACAGATATAAGTAAGTATTTTGTAGTCTAGTGATTGATCAACCTGCATGAGGTAGATAGTTCAAGTTCTGTCGGGGCTACGCATGACTTCAAAACTTCAATTCTGCTAAAACTATCATCATTTGTAAAACAGGAAAATGCATCATTGTTATTAATTAATATTGATACAGGCATTAATATTCAATAAGATGTATTAAGTCATTAATATTCATACTTGGCGTAAAGGCAGTGTAAGCTCTTTAGAAATTTCCTAAATGTTACCCCATGATAAGTAAGTCTCTCTCTGTCCTGTCTCTGTCTCTTTGTCTCTCTGTCTGTCCGTCCGTCCCTCCGACTGTCCGTCCGTCCGTCCACCCGTCTATCTATCTGCTCACTTGAACCAGTAGTGATGTCTGGTAACATCAGACACTAACATGGCCAGAATGGTCATTTCAGACAGTAAAGCTGCTGGCTGTTTCCAGGCGCATTGTGGCTTCTAATGCCAATTATACAAAATATCTGTTTTGGCCAAAGTGCGAGCCATACGGAGCCATACTAGAAAAGCTATCTGCAAGACAGCTTTGTTCAGTAGTGTGAACTGCATCAGTAAATCAAATGCATTAGTAATTCGTACATCGTTTTCAAGCGGTCCTTACATGTACCTTATAAATATCCAGCTACATAAATATGTACAATGACGGCGTTATGCAATTCAGCAATGTCAAGTCATTGGTTCAAATTGAACTACAAAGCAGAAATGCAAATAGTTGACAACTGAGAAGTCATAAACACTACAAACAAAACAACACTTGTACACACATATATATATATATAATATGTATATATAATATATATACTATATATATTATAGATTTAATTTATATATATAAACTTTAAATATATATACAGCATCTGTGGGATCCTTAAAATGCTTTGTGTAAATGTCCAGGTACATCGTTATATATATATACCAGGTGTGTCTAAATATGCAAAAAATGGCATTAGAAGACAACATAGTTTTACCCTTAATGAAAGCAAGCCACAAACTGGCACACACAAAAAACACATGTAACCTACTACATTTCGGAAGTTATGTTGAGTTTCAGATGCTTTTCAGAAGATAAAAATAGAAAAAACGATGACAACAGAATAAACAGTTCAACGTAGATGCATCGTTTTTGTAGGCCTTTTCTATCAACTGTGCTTGCTGCCTAAGTCTCAGATTCCCTGATGGAACGAATAATGTGTTGGCGCACACGCATGGAATTTATGTCTACTTACAGCAGATACTATTGTGGCGAGAATGCTTGGAAACTTTACGAATTGTGTAGTTTAATAAGGCATAACATCTGTTGCATAATTATATAGCCATAGACAAATGCTTTCTCATTTGGCTTACAACCAGACATTTCTGTCAAATTCTGTGGTTGCTATGAAAGGCCACATTAATGTTCCGGATGTAGGACACATCAAATATTCCTCAACAGCAGACAGTTTCTGTGTGCGAGTGGCTCAACCACAGCAATGTCAGCTGTCACGTCACTTGTTTAATCAAGCACACCAACTTCAAGCTGAATCAATGAAGATATGCTCAGCCGCCCATGAACATCTCATGGTTTCTGACTGCCCTACGTCAACATAAGTAACAGGGTGTTCAGGTACTGCAGCGTTGGTCCAGTCCATCCCTTGGAACAATCTTCCCATTGACTTTCGTGCTGTTCCTTTAAAAGCTCTGCTTACTTTGTCTAGCTATGCAAAGACGTACCTTTACAGATCCCTTAGACAGCCACGTGCGTAGGGCTTTTGAGAGGTGACTAAAATGTGCTTTATGAAACTCCAGATACATACGACATACATACAAACGCGTTTAGGAACACGTTGGCTGAAATTCAACAACCCACATTCCCGTCCAAGTTGTACGGCTCAACGACTGCACATGCTGTTGGATTTGCACCCTGGACGAAGTGACAATAGCCTGACACTTAATCACTTGACCGTCACCCCAGGCAAAGCTCTGCCTAGCAAGTTATAGTAAATCAGATGAGAAAAGTGGTAGCTCAGATATTGCTTTAGAAACGTGGGCAGTGTCGAAAAGATTGCTCTTGTTAGTAAAGAGGATCAAAAACAGATTTCAACAGCAAGGCGAGTTACTCCTCTTAATTGCCTGTGATATTTTTTAATACGTTTACCCTCCTCTGCCCAGAAGGTAGCATACGCCAAGTAACTGCAGCTCCGGGCCCAAAGTTTAAAAGAGAGGGTTCCCTTGAGAGTCTGATTCATTGCAGAAATGGACCTAAGAGGATCCACTTGAACAAGTGTAGCACGGCCCAATTTTCAAGTTAGCACACAAGGTGACCTGGACACAAGAGGACATGTTACATGATAAAGACCACATGATGGTCTCAACCTGTACACCTGAGAAGCTTTTACCTGACCACCCTGGCTTCTTACATGTCCTCTTCGGGTTTCTTATGTATTCCAAGTGACAGCCTCTTTGTGCACACGAGACATACAGCAGCTCTGTTCACCTAGGGATCCTTCAATCTGTCTACATAATGAGTTTTTCCCCCTCAGAAAATGAGCCATTACTGATTTCAGGCGAATACTTAGCTCCCCACACAAAGGGGCTATACCTTAAATGGGAGGAACTCTAATCTTTCCAGACAAGAGGCCATTATGGTATCTTGGAAGGAGCTCCCATCTTCCCACATGAGGGCCAATTACCTTATCACAGGAAGAGCACTTATCTTGCCCCACCAAGGCTCCATTATCTTACCTTGGAAGAACTTATCATCTTCCCACATGAACGGGATTACCTCATCACATGAGGAGCTCTATCTGATCTTCCTACTTGAAGATCTATAAAACTTGCATAAGAACTCTCATTAGCACACTTATCTCGTTCCCAACTGGTCATGCTGAGTGTGAGAAATCACAAATCAGATCCTGCAAGTGCGAATTCACATAAGCTGATCAGTTGCCAGTTGTTGAGCCAGAAGGGAGAAACGGCTCTGCAGAGGAATATTTTGATATGCTGCAAAGATAGGGGACGGAATGAAACGAATACCTTGCATAAAATCAGTTAATGAGGGAGAAGATGGAGGAAATCAAGCAGGAGTTGGCTATCTGAACTAGTATGGCAATGTGAACAGTGACCAGTTAACTGGACCTTTTAACATTACATCTAGAACAGCTATCTGCCTGGACCGCGTCGCAGCCGATGCGAGAAAAAGTGCAGCGACGTCAGCTAAGGCAGCGATTATAACAACACACAGAAGAGAAAACAGAGAAACTGCTGCGAAATTACAAACTGCTCCCTGAGAAACTGAAGAGAACTGACGACGACTTCTGGAACATCATCACGACTGCCGATGAGCTGCCGCTCCGTTCAACATCATGCTCTGGACGAGCGCCAGTTGGTTCTTGAGGACGTCGATCTGAGCCTTCAACTGGACGTTCTCCGCCGACAGCATCGCCGCCTGGGCCGCGATCTGTTCCTCCTTCTGACGTCGGATGTCCCTCGACCGCTTCGCCGCCTCGTTGTTCTTGCGCCGACGCTCCCAGTAGGCGGCGTCCTTCTCCTGGGCGCTTATAGGTCGCGATCCCGACGGTTTCTTGTCGTCTCCGGAGCCTGACGAGGCGTGCGACTGGTCGGCCGCAGCCGCCGGAGAAGGCGATGGATAGCGTGGAAGCTGCAGCGGTGGCGAGATGCTGTGGTTTGTGTCCGAGTGTGGGCTGATCGTGTTGGGCCCGCTTCCCTCGGGCGTGTTGCGTATTCCGGCGAGGAAGCGCTTCCTGGGAGGGATCAGTCGCTGCGAATGTAGGTCGCCGAAGACGTTCGCGAGAGCCGCTGGTCCCGATGAGACCCCACCGCTCGACGCGGGCGGCGGTGGGGGTGGAGCAGCAACCCTCGCAGGGACGGATGTTGAGGTCGGATTGGCGTGCTGGTGGTGGTAGAGGCTGCCGCCGTGGCCGACGTAGGGAAAGGACGAGAACGGAGAGCAATCGGTGTAGAGTTTCTGGAGGATGTCTGCCGAGTTGAGTTGTTTTGTGAGAGAGACGAGACTGTCGTGCGTCAGTCCGTTCAATGCGTTTGCTGAAAGCTCCGAAACGTACTTAATGGGAACTGGCAGAGTCCTCTGCTGTGCCTGGACAAACGCTGCCGTCCTCTCGTCGGCGCCTCCCATCTGGTACATGGCACTACCACCATTGCGTATCACAGATGACCCCTCTTCAACCAACAGCGCTGGCGATGTCCCGTTGCGGCAGTAGCCGCTTGCATAGTCATACCCGGACAGATCTCCGCGTAGAGGGCTGTATCTGGGTGAGTACTGGCTGTCGGAATCGGACTCAGATCTGTAGACGGTGGTGGATGGATGCTGTCCATTGCGGAAGGAATCAAGTGACGAAACTGGAGGAGAGATCGATTCAAGTTCTGCACATCTGTAGGTGCGTTTCCTCAATGCACTTCCGTTCATCATGGACTCGTATCTTTCGTCGCATTCCACTTTGACGAAATCTTCACAGATCTTCTCGTCCGGAGATGTACGTGGTGAAGACATTGCAGTGCTGCACCTGACCGAAAGATCCAGGGCAGCTAAGGTTTCGTTCATGCGGGATTCCCCCATGCTGCCTGTCTCAACGACCCTGGTGTTACACACCCCACTCTGTTGCACACCCCACTCTCGCGTAGTCGGTGTCCTTTAGATGACCGTGAGCTGACTGGCACTGATAACCTGACTTAGTAGTGACTGTGTTCAGTGGCTTTCATTTGATCTGACCTGCTAACCATACCTAACTTCCAAGCGATCTGGCTTCACTCTGTTGCAGTCTACGCTGGTTGGGTTCCTCTTATCCAGCTGTTTCCCAGTGCATATCTTCAACTTCTTCCTTGCCTGTAAGCGAGACATTAGCTACATCGTTCAGGCACAGATTTCAAATAGGCCTACTAATAATAACAATACTAATAAATACTATATACACGTCATTTGAACGCAAATCAAGCCATTGAGCAGAAGTTAATAATATCAAAGTGCGACCGGAATAACGTTACTTACCGGAATAACGTAAGCATAGGCTATCGTACGTACGTTATTGGAAAGAATAACCTACGCACACCGTACACGTACGTTAAAAATTATCTGTTTAGCTCTACAGTAGGCCTATTAGTCTCCCCGTAAGCAGGCCTAATTATTTACGAACGGTACCGAAATTTAGTATTACCAATTATATGACCACTGGCACTGACCATCCTATAAAGTGCGCCGTAAAATTTTCATTTTCTTCATTTTTATACATTAGACAGAATATTAGCAATTTGGAATTTAAAAGTTTAAAAGTAGAGATAGGCCTAATTGAACAGCCACAGCTGACTGATACATGTACGTAATGGTTAAAATTGTTTACGACCGTCAATCACCAACTATTATTGACTTTTGTTGTGCATAATGTTATGAATTTTATTTTCGCCACGAACTGATGTCAACGTAGGGCATAATAACGCACGCGTACATAGACAAAAATAACGTAGGCCTATATTCTGCGCGTACGGTCGCACACTGAAAAATACAGCTGTTTGCTGTATAACTTAACAATGCATTACCGAATGCAATACAATTGATCAAATACGTAGCACTTCCTTACTAATTATCGTAATGGCATTTGCAACTCAATTTTAAACTGCATTATAGGGCCTACATCAGTCTGTTTTAGCACTTTGCTCTCAACGCCTTCAACCAGGGCAACTCGGAGCGTGTCTAGGCAACATAAAGTAATTCATTTTGCACTTAGAACTACTTAAGCCTGGGTCATATCCCTTGGGACTCGGCCTTCAACACGGAGAAGAACGGTCACTGCGAGTTCATGGAACAGTCACGGATGAACAGTGCTCGACGATGAGTGACTGTTTTCCATAGGGCAGGTTTTAACGGTTCGAAACGTCGTTGTACCTCTACAAAGCGCTCACGGTTAACCGACTGATGTCACACCTGTCATTATATCCAGCCATCCGCGACCAACGCCCACGCCTTTTCCGCTCTGATCTTTCGACAACTCATCCGGCCTTTTTCAACCAAAGGTGTCGTGCCATACGTACTCACACTGACACACCAGTGCAAGTGAACGAAATAGAACAGGATCCAAAAGAGCAGAACAATAGAGCAGAACACAGCAGAACTACTTAATCAATTCTACAGGCCGATAATAGGCCTACATTTCCCTAGATAAACACTTAAACCCTAAGACTCGCCCTTATCGCCTCTCTGTTAATAACTGCCGTCTTTTCTGCATAGTAAACTGTAGGCTGTCGCTTTACATTTTATTACATAAACTGCATTACACAAGTTCAGCTTCCGTGTGGCATAAAAACGCTTTCGTTCTTGTTTCATCGTCGTACGTAACTTGCGCAACGCCCCTTAAGAATCGACTTAGAAAGAAAACTCGATTGGATGCTGAGAGAGTCATCCTTCGATTGATATGCGACACCTTTACTACGTGGCGACGCTACATGATGGTTCGGGCGTTGTTGCACTACATTACATAAGATAGTAGTACTACAATCGCAGAAACGACAACTCACCCCAATCGTCACCGCTCACCCTGCGCTTGCCTCGTTAGCTGAATCTCGACTGACCGACCGACCGACCGATAGGCCCTGGCTTGCCTGCCTACCCGCATGAGAAGAATTTTGCCTCCGTCGGACCCCTCACCCAATGGCCGGCTGTCCGTTCGTCCGTGTACCTGGCCCGTTTTTCGGCGCCCACCCCCAACCGCCTCCCTCTCTTCCTCCGGGTCAGCGTGGCCTGCATGCAACCAGCCCCGTAATTGCTCCTGTGTTGCTGCGCTCGCATGCAACGCGACCCAGTTATAGTACCGCCTCTGTTACCCGTTGGCTGGCCAGCTGATTGACTGGCTAACTGACAGACTGACTGACCCGGCGGCGCTGACTGGCCGCTCAAAACGATCAATCATTGCACTGCTGGGGCCTTTCGCGACTGACGCAACACTAACACCGACTGAACTATGGCTGACCTCTCTTCGCGTAAGCCCCCTCCACGTTGCGCTCTCCCTTCGGGTTCCCTTCCCCGAGCATCCCTCAGTACCTCACCCGGTCCGGGTTCGGTCGGAAACGTAGGCCAAGATATATCTCTGTATGGAAGGTCGATGGTTTCTATAATAACTCGGCTCAAAATCACTCCATTATCTACGTTCGTAGGTACACACAGACACAAAGACAAGTACACGCACATACAAACAGACACAGACACACACAGACACAGAGACACACAGACACACACAGACACACACACAGACACACACACAGACACACACAGACACACACACACAGACACACACACACACACACACACACATACACTGAATTGCAACGAACACATTAGCATGGCACCTCTGTCTCACCAGTTTGGCCTCAAAATAGCTCTCTGCGAGAGGCTCCATAGAAATATGGGATTACGCTCCATTCGTCATCACTTCCTGACGCCCACCATTTTGGGGCAACGTCTGCAAAGAATGTTCTCCTTTCCGATCAAATCTAAGGCTTCTTGTGTTTAGTCCAAGTTCTGTTCTTCGCTTTTACTGTCAATCCAGCGCATTCGTCATCTTTCCTTTCTTTATTACTTTCTTGACATCTGGGATGTAGTACCTTAGTACCTTGGATGGGATTCGGCCGTCTAGTATATTTCAACGATTACAATTTACCATTGCTGATATCTTCATTCCAGTTAAAAACAAAGTACAAAAACTTAATGACAGTTTAAATATATATATATATATATATATATAATATATATATATATATATATATATATATATATTAGGGTGGTGCTCAAAAACGTTATTTGTTGGAAATAGATGGGACAGCCTCTAGTTATGTTCCTTTTGATATACTAAGCTAGTGTGCAAAATATTATAAAAATATTCCATCATTTAGGGGTGCCACACGAGATGACAAGTTTTCAAAATTTTAGACAAGGAATGTAAGCACAATTGTGATAATATTATCGATATTCTTTTGTATTTTGTGAAACCGAAAGTAAATTTTAAATTGATAGGTTTAAGGCACAATACTTAAAGAGTATTTTTGAGCATAATTGAACTCTGTCAGTTTGATTCAAGGATAAAATATTTATTAGTCCATTTTTGTGACCGTTAACTTCGTGGGGTCCGGATACTTTTCCAATGTGCGGACACCACATGGAGCAAAGCCTGCTTTTGACCTTCATCGTTGGTCAGTATTTGATTGTATTCTTGGATCAGTGCCAATCCCCTTTCTGCTCTATCATTCACCACACTCAACTTTCTGATGACGCTCCAAATAAATAATTAAAATAATAATAACACGGACAATTTCTATAGCGCCGTAACGTGACCATGTCGCTACAAGATGCTGTCCTGTTTCCACGAAGTTGGATCTTTCTCCAGCCAATCAATGGGTATGCACAGTATTCATCATGTTTGAAGTCACAAACTCTCAAGAGTACATTCATTCATTCATTCATTCATAACGGGCATTTATATAGCGCCTCTTCAAGGAGTACTACTCAGAGGTGCTCCCGACTACATGAAGCTGTGTGTACAGTAATTTGTGGACATTAGGATGGAATGCCAACACCAACTTTGGTTCTCATTGTTTGCACCAACAAGGCCTTGGAAGCAGCATCAATGCAGTTATCGAAAAAGCAGAAATCGACCAAATCCTCACTGAGGTAACAAGCATGACGGAAAGTGCCTTTAGAGTAGAGTGTGAAGCTATGAACCAGGATCTGAGATAATCAAAGCAGATGAACAGGTTAAGGGAACGTAGCAAATTTATTTTCCAGAAGGTAATTCGCAATTGAGATCGTAAAAGGAATACTTTGTGAGAATAGATGGCCTTGGCCATAGTTCGAGAATTCGTGACTTTCGGTTTTAAAATTCGTAAAAATTCGCGAATTTTTGGTCTATTTTAAAATTCGTAAAAATTCGTAGAAATTCGTTGGGCCATTGATGGGCCTTTTTTTACATTGACAGTAGATTTTGCAAAAACAGCGTAAGCAACAACAAATTTGATGACGTCATGATTTGTTGAGTTAAGCTTCTGCTTAGAATTTAATGTAAAATTCAATATAAAAGTTTATTACGTAACCAGTTAATTTAGTCAAATCTAATTTTTTAGAGATGAAAGAACGTGGACCGTAGTGGAAGTATGTAGTAATTTTGGAGAAGGAAAGGGTGATCCAAAAATACAGTGTTGTTTTTGTGACAAGGAATTTGTTGGTTGTTCAGCTTGTTCTGCCGGAATTTGGGAGCATTTGCATGGCGAAAATACATACACCAGAGTCGAGTGGGAGCAGTGGGCTGTTACTGACTCAGAATTAGAGGACGACGAAGTAGAAGACACAACTCGGTGAACGTTGCCAACTCTTTTTAACCATGTTTGGTTGCAAGCTGTGTTAGAGGCTGACTGGTGACACTGGAGCTGCATGGGGCACTGGTGGTTCTTCGTTCTGCTGACTGGCACTCACAGTCACACACCCCAACTATGATACAAATCAAAGTTCAAGACTTCAAGAAGAACAGTAACTGAATTTCAGTACTATTGTGTTGCTAGTTAGCTATCTTTTACGGCTGATTGATTGCCTATGACATTGACTTGCTTAAAAAGTTCAAAAGTAAACAAATAATAAAATTCGTTGCCATGGCAAAGAATTCTATTATTTTATTATTTTACGAATTTTTACGAATTTTAAAACTGCAGTTTTAAAATTCGTTAAAATTCGTGAATTTTTTAAATTCTTAAAATTCGTAAAATGCGAATTCTCGAACTATGGCCTTGGCCATCCATCTGGCCCTATGCATCAATCAATCAATCAATCATTTATATAGCGCCCCTTCCAGGAAGCTACTCAGAGGCGCTTCCAGCCCAACCCCGGCGAAAGAGAACAGTCTTTACAGCAGAGAAGAAAGCGGTGAATGAGTTACGAGGAAGAGACCGCAGCTCAGGAGGAAGCCCATTCCAAATTGTGGGTCCAACGGTCCAACCACGGAAAAAGCGCGCTGCTGCATAGTAGCGGTGCGTGCACAAGGGACAGAGAGATCACCACGGGTGGCAGAGCGAAGAGAGCGGTGACATGACACCAGAGGCTGTAAAATGCAACCCTCGAGGTGGGACATGACCTACATTGTATGTAGATCAGTGCAAGTTCCAAGAGCTCTAGATAATCATCACGAGGCTGACTGTCTTTCTGCAAACATTCCACTTCAAATTCAACAGCGTCTTGCATCATTTCTTTGTTATTGTTAAACTGCAACTTCATCATCTGACAAACCATAAGCAATCATGTCATGGACGATCAAAGGCAATGTATTCTGATATCGTTTAAGTATAGGTATTTCAGGTCCAGGAGACGGTCCAGCCAGAGGGTTGAAAACATCTTCAAGGACAACTTTTAAAATGTGATCAATTTGAAATGGGTTATGAATAATGTGGGATAGTGTGAGTAAGTAAGTAAATAAATAATTAAACTTTAGAAAAGCCTTAAATGTACAGACTACAAAAGTTCAGAAAATTGTTCAAAAAATTGCAAATATTTATTTACTCCTCAGCTCCAGTTGGTTCTAATTTATATATTTATTATTTAATCTTTTATTTATAAACAAATCATTAGAGAATAAGGTATCTAACTATCTATGGTGCATCACACTCATCACATAATTACAATAATCAAATAATAGGATCTAGAAGTGATGAACCTTCATCCAGCTCCTGAAAAACTAAGAAAGTTGATTTTTACGGCTTCAATATTGCATGGTGTCATATGCAAAACTTAAGTTGTCATGTGGCACGCCTAAATAATGGAATATTTTAAAAAGATTTTGCACATGAGTTTCTACTACCAATACGAACAGAACTAGGGGGTGTCCCGGGCATTATTTAAAAAAAAACTTTTTTCACTACCACCCTAATATATATATATGCGGAAGTGTATTGGAGCTTATTGGAGTATATATATCAATATCCTATAGAATAAACGTCTTCGCAGTTTATTAGGTACCCGCTCATTTTACAGCCGACTCCAGGTAGTGGAAGACTGAGTCGACCTATAAGGAGCTTACGGATATTGATTGTAATTTATTGAACCGCGTGTTTCAAGATCTTACAAGTTCTTCGAGCAAGAGTGCCACCATTCGTCTATTACCTCCCTTATATGTTCTCATGTGTGAACTTCTATGGTATCACTGGCACAATTTCACAGGGCAGTGAAGAAGCTTCACATCTCCCCATACATTTCGCTCTTCTCACAAGTCTTTGTCTTCACCTCTGAAAACCCAACACTGCTGCATCCTGGCAATAATTCACAGGCCACCAATTATTGCTATGATTTCAAAGAATAGTCCAAATAGCGGTCTGTCTTCGCTTAAAAATCTTCCTATATCCCTATCGTTTCCTCTTTTCCATCCTTCGGTCGCAACCTGCAGCAATTCCGATGATTCCGATAGTGTGCATGCGTCCGTTCGTCCGGAACTCCAAAATTTTGAAGCTGGGCGCAGAAAAATAGAGGTTTTGCGTCCATGGATGCACCTAAGTTGTGAATGGATGAATAAATAAATTAAGGATGCGTTAAATGGACGCTAACAAAATACCGTGTGTCACTGACCCTCTGTGTGCGTTGCGTACACTGACCTATATGTATACATACATACATATATACATGCATACTAATATATATATACACACTGACTATACAATACATAATTATACAGGCCTACAATGACCTAGGCATGGGCGCCCGCAGGAATTTTTGCAGGGGGGGGGCCACAACCATGGAGCAAAAAATTTTTTTGAAGGGAGCAAAAATCTTGTTGGCATGCCCATATTTCCATGTGGGACCCACGAGGGCCCATATGGAACTATGGACGAACGTTAATGGGCATACTTTGTAAGAAGTCTTAATGGTAAACTCCAAATTTCTATAGCTATATATAGAGAGCTTAAATTGTAAAGCTAAAAGAAAGGAACCAGCTTATTCACGAGTGCTGAGAGAACGGATTGGCGCAGACAGTAGATTTATCCATTTCCAATTAGGCTGTATTTTGATCTCGGCCATTGCAATTAAGTTCTGGACATTCTACCGATATTAATTTAATCAATTGTCTGGAAATTTGAATTCTTTCTTCGAATTTCTGACACAAATTCGTCAAACAAAGAGCTATGAAACGTAAGAATAAATCTAAACAAAATTTACTCGAGTTTTTTTAAACTAAATTTCAGTGGTGAATAGAGGATGTGCATTATTCAAAATTGTAACTCACCATTAAAAACGTTGCTGTTGCCGGTAGCCTAGATGTACTGGTAATATCACAAAGCATGGTGCCCCCAAATTATGTCTATGAACCCTCCAGTGTTCGGGTGTTGAGACTTCCAGCAAAGATTAATGACTTTCGTGGTTACAGAATACTTTTACAGTAAATGTAACAAGTCAACGGTATGATGAATATAGTGTATCGCCTACATTCAACTGTCCTTCCAATAGCACGTCACTACAGGCACGCTAAGTGCCATGGTTCTGTGTTCACCTTGTAATTGGCCCAGTGTAGTCACTTGGAAAGAACGGAGAACAAAGAAAGGAGCCACCACACTGTCTCCCTCCCCACTTGTCCTATCTTATCAGCACATTAATGCCAAGTCTGTTGAAGTGTCCAAATATTCAACTGGATTTCAACCCCAAATGGGTATGTCATTGATGTACCATATATACATGTATACACATGTCCAAATATTCTCCTTCCCAGCAGCTTAAACACGCATACCCTTATGCTCTCAGTCACTCCCGGAGTCCCGGTAACCTATGGACCCCTGATATTAGGACCAGATGTCGAGTTGGCTTTCCCCGCTATATGGTCAGCCTTTATGCCCTGGTTTCTCGGGTCAGCAGTGTCAAACCACGGCCTTCTAAATAGAGCCATCTAGAAGACCGTGGTAAAGCGGCCGTCACTACACGCTGCAATTAATCAATGTCATGTTGTTTAACTTATGATCCGATGTCTTTACTTCAATGTACAAGAGCACCTTTGTATAAGTCACCAAGCAAGCAAACGAAATGTCAGAATAACTATATTTATTTATTTAAAATTAATAATATTCTTAAGTTTACATATTTTGATTCAAAATCCAGGGGGGGGGGCAAGTGCCCCCCTTGCCCCAACGTGCGGGCGCCCATGGACCTAGGCTATAGATACACTGACCTATTAAGAGATGTCATGTCAATGGTTGCGTTGCGAACAGTCACACAGTAAATTTAAGAAGCTTGCGGCAGGTCTTAACATAGAAAATTTTCCATTAATAAGCAATGCTGTGCTCACTGGTATTCTGGGCGCAAGAAGAGATTGGCTGGTCTGTATACCAGCCATCAAAAGTCAAGGTCTCTGCTCCTCCATCCATGCCAGTTCAACACCATGGGCGTCCGCAGGAATTTTTTAGGGGGTTGACATTTTTCTAAGAGGAGCAAAATGACGTTTTTGCATAGAATTAATTCATAAAAGCTGATTAATGAACATGGAGCACGTGACAACTTTCAAAATAAACAGTGTTTTTTGCATTGAAAGTCGTGTTGGTACTGCTGTAATAATCATAATAATCAACAGATTTTATTTTTGTAAAATATTTGCGAAATCCATGGTCCCTCCGGACGCCCATGTTCAGCACAAGCAGAAGGTGAGCAGGAAGTGGATATAGAAAATGGAATATTTGAATTTGAAGAGCAATTCGCATATAATAATGAATAAGAAAACTGTACTGTGTATACCCATGAACTCTTATATGACTGAAATAAGTGAATACAATAATATATCATTTTCACTCAGAACTTTTGTGGATTTGTAGAAGTTGTAGTGCTAGTTAACTCTACTCTTATGTTTATTTTTTCCAAGTTGTAAATTTCAATTCATAAATCCAGATTAAGTTGTAACTGTTAGCTAGAAGAAACATTTCTTGTGATTTTGTGATTTAGTAATTTAACATTGGTAACACTAACAAATACTAACAAACAAACAATGTGTTATCCACTCCTATATCAGAAGTTCGGAATTTTTATTTACTGTGGCCCTATGGGACTCCAAAAATGGATGGGTGTGGAGTACATGACTCATCTATTTTACTTTGGACTCCAAATTTTGTGATGTGATGCGTCCATGACTTCATGAATTCAGGCGTTAATGTGATTCACTGGTCACAACCAGAAAGAATGTGTGTTTTGTATGCAGCGGGTCGCTCCACAGCATCACACGTTTTATTTATTTATTTATTTATTTGTTAACCCCATTCGTATTACGGCCATCAATAATGACTTTACCTTATGCTGACGATAAAAATCACTGTTTGTATATACTTCCTGCCCTTTACTCAGGAAAGTCGGTACTAAAACACTGCAAATAGTTCCGTCACATCTGTGTATGACATAGAAAGAGAGCGAGAGAGAAAGAGATGGAAGGAGAGAAATACAGAAAGAGGTAGAAAGACGGAGTCAGAGAAGAGGCGAGAGACAGAGACAGAAAATGAATCAGAGAAAGATGCTCAGAGTCCGAAATGACGGGAATAGAGTTAATAATTTAATAACAAAAAGATACGTAGACGGTCGTTCAGACAGACAGACAGGCAAACAGACAGACAGATAGATCGTTCGGCAGCTGTACAAAGGCCTGGAATAGATCGTTAATCATAATAAGACATGAACTGCGCGGACTGTTTGTTCCATCGATTCATTTCGATCTGCATCTGTCCGTCTGTCTATCCGTCCGTCCGTTCGTCCGTCTGTCCATGCGTCCATCCGTCTGTCCGTCCATCTGCCTATGCGTCCGTCCGTCCGTCCGTCCGTCCGTCCGTCCGTCCATGCGTGTCATCCAATCGACCGCAATAACCGCACCTTACGCTGACGCACACATTAATTTCTGCCCCACCCAGACACCCTTTGTCCACATCTACTTGTTCACAAGAAAAGAATAGCCAGATTATTGTGACGAGTGAAAGAAGAATTAGCGGCGTGTGGTGAGGTGACATGAAAACATCTGTGGTACGTTGATGTGACGTGAGATATGCTGTGAGATGGTGTGAATTTAGAATAGGTGAGCTGCCGTGAGGTGAGGTAAGTTGAGCTGAGGCGAAGTGGGGGTGAGTTGGTGTGAGGTGAGTTGATGCGAAGTAACTAATTTTGTACTTGTAATCACAAAATTTACATAGCATGTGGATGGTGCGCGGTGTGAAGGTAAGTTCATGTGAGGTTTGAG
Source organism: Allolobophora icterica (assembly GCA_963556255.1). NCBI lineage: Eukaryota > Metazoa > Annelida > Clitellata > Crassiclitellata > Lumbricidae > Allolobophora > Allolobophora icterica. The sequence goes on along the minus strand of OY744602.1, from coordinate 44,859,169 downwards.
TTGAGACGGTGTGAGTTGTGCTAAGTTAGCATGATAAGAGTACGGTGACCTAATGCAAATCTTCGTTCACAGTGCGCCTCTGTTAATTTTCAGAGTTCCCAATGCTGTTAACTTTTCAATTTTGCGTATTGTGTTAGATCGACGCCTTCAAAGTCCAACAACTGGAATGCAGCGACGATTCGACAACCGGCGTTCCATACCGGTCACTGCTTGCAGCGTCTACGCTCGGAGCGCCGACTGTTGGTTGGTCCGTTGGACGTCGATTGTGTATGGAACACGTAATCTAGCGGCGGCGGTGGCGAGGAGCAGCAGCAGCGGCCGCCGCGTGCCGTTTGTGGAGAGCGGAGCAACGCATGCCTGGCGCATGGTTTGCCTCTTGCAATCTCTGCTATAGAACGGCAGCAGACTCTGTGAAGCGTTCAAAACTGGACCAATGTCTAATCGTTACTGGCTAACTGCATTCATGGCCCACATACTTAGTTACATATATACACACACCCAATGTTCTATATTTGCGTGAATATATATGGGTGTATATATATGTGTGTGTATATAGGCCTATGTATACATAATTATATATATCTTTGTATATAATATATCTTTGTGTGTGTGTATATATATACACCCATATATGTGCCTGCATAACGCAGCCCGTTGGTCTCCGTCACAGGTCAAGTGTGCTGTGAGGGTGAGGAGGGCTATATGGGGCTAAATGAGTCCGCGGTGAATTCCGTCTCCCTGACCCGAACAGGGCGAAACATCGTGCTCCCGTTATGCGGATCTGCGCCTGCCTGCCCGCGTTTACGCCCAAGGGTTAGGGAGAGAGGGAGGAAATGGAAGGGGTTGAATCCGTGAGGGCGGTTGTGCAGTGTGATTAGTGCCGAAGACAACGAGATAGCGATTAGGGTGATTATCACCCCATATACATACAGACACACACACATGCAGTATATTTGCATATATATATATATATGTATATATATATACATATATATATATATATATGTGTGAGTTATATGTTGATGAGGTATTGCACATGAGGTATCGTGGAATATAAACTGAATGGGTAAGGTAAGATATCGTTAAACACTGAAGGTGCAGGTGTACATCTTCTTGTTTCATTTCATCGCTACTTGCACAACTCACTGTACGGAATTGATTGTATTTTGTTCAAAGTTGGTTAGAGTAAGGGTAAATAATAGAAAAGAGCGAATGGGTGAAGAGTGGAAAGGGTAAAGAGAAGAGATGATGGAAAGAAGACGAAGAGAGAAAACTTTAAAAGAAGCCTACGAAGACACGTGAGCAGTAGAGCAAAGGAATTCTAAAAGCTGAAGACCACAAGTTAAAATAGAATTAGCCACGCCACATATCGTACTCACTGTCTGTCTGACTCTGTTTTGTTATATTGCTGTTTCTTTGTCTCTGTCTGTCTGTCTGTGCTATCTCTCCGTTTGTCTCTGTCTGCCTCTTTGTCTCTCTTTATATGTGTCAGTCTCTCTGTCTGTCTCTGTCTCGCTGAGGCATTTGGATCATATAAATACATCAATTAATAGCAATTAATGAGTGTATATAGATAAACTATCTCCAAGGCTTTTATTTATGGACTCTGAGTGAGCCATTTGATAATTCGTAATCATAATCTTAAACTCAAAATTTCTAAAGCGCCACTCGAAAGCTAAGCGCAGGGCACCAGCTAATTACATGTACATGCATGCTTCAAGGAGATGCATACTTCAGTGTATGCAAAGCACCACGTAATGAACAAATGCACGCATACAGTATGTATACATATGCACATAATGTATAACTTTGAACCAACTGACCTTCGTGACCGTCAATTCTTTTTCTTCAAAGGCCTACGTGTGAATTTGCTGAGCGCAACGATTTTGAACTTTGTAGGCCTCTGACAGTTCGCTGGTCCAATAATAGTATCCGCAGATCTGTAAATAGTTCAGCGAATTTTCGATCACACTGCAGGACCGCACTCCTTTTCCAGTCTGTCAATACTTAGTCTATATATAATGTGTGTGTATGTATGTATGTATGTATATATATATATATACACATATATATATGTGTAAACGTTTAACGTCGTTAGTTCTGTATGCTTATACAAGCTGTGTGTGTGTGTGTGTGTGTGTGTGTGTGTGTGTGTGTGTGTGTGTGTGTGTGTGTGTGTGTGTGTGTGTGTGTGTGTGTGTGTGTGCGTGCGTGTGTGCATGTGCGATATTGCTTGGGTGCAGTTTTAATTTATTGATATTTAATTACTTAGATGTATATTACACATATATGTTCTGTAGAAAATTGTTGTAAATCATTGCAAATTTATTCTTAGTTAATCTTTCAAATGGTTACATAATACTGTGTTGTCATGTTCCTTTTTGCATTGCCATATACAACACATATTGTTGTTGCATTGCATTTCATTTCATTGTACTAGATTGTATTGTATTAATTGTATAGTAATTTATTCTATTGTACTGCATTGTGTTCCACTTAAATGCTTTTATTGACTTGTCCTGTGTTGATTTACGTTGTTGTATTGTGTAGTATTTCGTGGTGTTCTATTGTATATGGATTCATGTGTGGTCTTCCATGATGCATTTATATGGGGCAGAAGAGGAGAGAGAGCGAGAGAGAGAGAGACAGAGACAGAGACAGACAGAGACAGAGACAGAGACAGAGACAGAGAGACTAGGTAAGGAGGTTAAACCAGTAAACAAGAATTCCAAGACAGAGCGTAATGTGTCATAATGTATTGCATCAATGAATTGTTCTAGTTGTTTTATGATGTCTATATATTGTATTGTGTTGGCCGACCACGAAGTAAATTAGCTAAAGCACGTTTAAACCAGTAAGCCTGTAAATTTAAGCCCTTTATTTTAAAGTGAAGCTAGTCCTTTTAATACTGTTAGTTTAAAAACGGGGAATATAGTTTAGACTTCTTTTGTTAAGTTTCACGCGTCGAAACGGTTAGGCTACTGTGTATTTTATCCGCCATTCGGAAAGAAAAGAGGTCAGAAGAGTGACGTCATTGGTCATGAATATTGATTAGTTGGAACGGCCAATGAGAGTGCGTAACACGCGTAACATGCAAAGTTCACGCCATTACGTTCGTCTTATATACATGTATATATATATATATATATATATATATATATATATATATATTATATACGTTCGATTAATCGATTGGAAACACCCTGATAGATTAAACTTTTATTTTAAAGTAAAAGGTTCGTTTACTCAGTCAAACATAATCAGTCCTTAGAACTTCACTAGGACGCCACTACGAAAAAGAAAACATAGGGTAGCTATAGAACTTAGAGTCATAGGCCTGTAGCCCTCTATCGAACAAAGAGTGTATATGCAGCCGTTATAAAGTCTAACACATCAATGGCGGACGCAATGATGACAGAGATCCATACGTATATTTGTGACGCATTTACTGTCATTGCATGTATAGGCCTAATCTTGAATGATTTCTATAAACCTCATATGATTCGTCGTCATGAAATCGAAGAATCTTTCGGTTGATGAGCAAGCACTGCAATCCAGCTGCAGGAAATATTCCTAAAACATCCAACTTCCGTTGGTACTCATTTCCCCACCACTAATGGGTGGAGGCAAAGAAGAGGAGGAAGGGAGGATGATGAAGAGTAGGTAGAGGCAAATAAACAGTTGTTAGAGCTGTGGACGCTCTAATTACAAAGAGCCAACAAGACGAAGAAATGCCACTAGACTGATTCCATATTCGTCCCACTACACATCTATAGAAGGTGAAATCTGCAAGACGTCAGTAGACTCAGTACAGGGTTACAGAGATGTCAGTCTTTCAAGGTCAAGTGTTCATCAAAATCATACACAACGGAAAGAAGCAATATGTTTGGAGATAAACATCCCGTGTTTAGATTATAGGAAGAAGCTCGGTTGACCACCTATTCACAGTTATACAGATACTTGAAAAAGCATCGAACACAACCAGAAAGTCTTTCTCGACTTCACAAGCGATGACAAAAGTAGGAATACCAGAAGTACTGATCAAACTTGTCTAAGAAATATACCGGAAATATTCGCGCGCGATAAAAAAAGAGGGGCCAATACAAATGAGCCTTCAATGTGAAAATCTACCAAACAGGTAGACCAATTTGTCTATCTCGAGGGTATAATAGCCGGATATGGTATTAGCGAGAAAAACACAATGAGAAGTTGAACACAACTTAATTACTAGCATTTGGAAAAGTGATCATGCAGGATACTGAGAAATAAGAAAGAAACGAAATGCATGACCACATACATGGGACGATGCTCCAACCCATTCTCTTCTATGGATCACATGGCTGAACAACGAGTAAGCTAGAAGAAATGGGAATCTTTATAACAGAAATAAGCTGGCTAAAGAAAACTGGAGAAGCTGCACTATAAAAAATTGAGAAATTCATGAAACACGACATTCCTTGTATAAGCAGACAACTCTGTCGTGCAATTGAGTATTATCTAAATATCACGTAATCTGGCCTGATATATATCTTTCGGAAACATGCGTTTGTTCCAGTTTCCGCCCTGAACCCAGCTTAGATAGTTTAGGATGCTCATTAATTCATCAATTAGAGCCGCAATTCGTTCGCGACTTTGCTTCATCGGCGTTCGCTGTCTTAGACCCCTCAGTTTCCATCTAGGATTGGACGTCCTGACTACAAAGTCTAACAAGCTTTGTAGCCAACTTCAACATAAGTGCTTAAAATGAGTTGGCTTCCACTGCCTTCCAGGCTACGCCTCGGACCCCGCGAAAGTTAGCACGCTCTACAGGTCCATACTTGTTAGGGACTTGCTCTCCCAGAACCCTTTGTTTGCCTCGGAGAACCGGACCACCTCGATAAAAGCATCGCGTAGCGACGTGTACTCCACATAGGAGGGTTGCATGGGCACCAGGTGGGGTGGTACTCCACGGACGTTAATTTGTCCAAGTATAAACCCCGTCACGATTTTGCTTAATATTTTACTACACCTGCTACTGTAGGCTGCTAGAGTCGTAAAAAAATCCACGTCCCGGCAACATGGCCGACCTATTCAACGTACGCAAAGAACAATTTTGAGAAAGTAGGGATTGCGCTCGTGAACAGCTGGGGTCATTTGGCAGCTGACGCTGAAATTCTACGTTCACAATAATATTATTTTGGCATGAAGTTCTGAAAGCGGCAGACAAGAAGCTCTCCGAGACATCCGATACAATTAACGACTGCGCTCACAGAGTAGGTCACGGCACTTGACCGAGGTCTGGTTTTGGTGCGTCGGATTATGCTAGACCGTCTGCGTTTTATGTCGGCGCGGTCTAGATAGTTCTGACGAAATCTATGCTAGATATGGGTCAGCATCGAATTTCGATAAACGCTTTACGACGCTGAGCCGCGCATAATGGGCGCCCGAATTTTTCGTTGGCGTGTGCAGGTGCATTAGAGTGACGCGTCGGCCTGCGTGTTGGGGCAAGTGACGTCATAAACTGATAGTGGCCTAGTGCGCTTAACTCTCTGGTTTGTATCTCTCTCTCTCTCTCTCTCTCTCTCTCTCTCTCTCTCTCTCTCTCTCTCTCTCTCTCTCTCTCTCTCTCTCTCTCTCTCTCTCTCTCTCTCTCTCTCTCTCTCTCTCTCTCTCTCTCTCTCTCTCTCTCTCTCTCTCTCTCTCTCTCTCTATTGTTAGTCTCTACGTGGATCTGTAGGCTATATATATGTAGGCCTGCACGTATTGCGTTCTCCCATTCTACGTCCGTTCGTCTGCCACAGTGGGCCAGTTATTTCAACCACCTCCCCCCAGTTTCCAGTTAACTCGGCTTGCGCTTGTTGCGCAAAGGCGCCCTCCCTCCTCCTCTCTACTGTTACCGCCCTCATGATCTCAAACTTCGTGATCTCAAACTCCAGCAAGTTTTGATAGTCGGTCGACCGAGGACAGAGGAAGCGTAATCGAGGAACGACCGCTGGCGTCGTGGGTGTTCCTCTTTTTAGACAAACAATTCTACCGTAACGCTATTCATAGCGGCACGGGGGCGGTCCCAGATTTAACCCAACTCTTGTGAAAGGCTAATTCGCATCTGGTGGAGTAAGAAGAGACGACGGTAATGACTGTTCCGCCTTACTTAGTTTTATAGCGCAGTAATATTTCACTAGAGGCACCTATCTATGGTGCTAGGCAATAATAGCCGGATAAAAAAAAACAGAGCCAGCCATTAACGCACAGATATTGAGTGTAAATGGCTCCAGAAGTCGGGGTCAAGGTACTGTAGCATAGTAGGGGACCAGAATCAACTAGGGAGGCACACATGGGGAGGGGAGACGGACATGAACAGTTCAGTTTGACAAAACTTTTTAATCGTCAAGACTTTAAGGACCGAAAGTTACATTTATTCCCTGGTAATGTCTGAGGATCGTCTATATTAGTACCGAGATTTTCTAAGCCAGTCTATAGAGTTTCAGTTTCTGAAAGTATTTTATGACCTGTTTATAAACTCGCCTTTCTCGGACGCTCGCTATCTGTCGAGATGACATGACCCTGTTTCGCTCATTCATCGTGATATCTTTCACTCTCTAGATCCGCCCTTGGCATGACAAGACGCGCACTTAACCAATCAGCCTTAGAATACTAACAACACAATTAACGATAATGATCGCCTTAATATTAACACTTTACGAGTTATAGTTCATCTGCTCATAAACAAGTTAGACTTAGTCATCATATAAAACAAGGCTTGCGTTACCACTTCTGGCGCCACTCGTAGTTTCAACCTCATTCTCACCAATTGATGTTTCTACTACACACGACACCATGTCATGGCTAAGATCATATTTAGCGTCGCCCTTTTCTCTGTCGATCACTGTTCTAAGAGTATACGCCTAACGTTCATGGTCGGCTTCTTAACTGACATTCGGGCTCCGCATTATGTGACCCTTTTGAATCCAGAAGATAACTAACTCTTCTAGAAGAGCAGGCTCCAAAAACGTGGTCAGGATTTGAGACGATCTTCAGCCAACTGTTGTATGAATCCAAGTCTGTTTATTATGCCTTTGATAGTTTCTTGAAATGTGCTATAGAAATATCATACATGCAGTAGCACAAGTGAGTAGTAGTTGTAGCGTAGTAGTAGTAGTAAGAGTAATAATTATAATAAATATTAATATTAATAACCACGATAGTTTCCGCATGTTTTAAGAATGATTCATTTGGCTAAATGGCAGAGCGCTGTTAAATTGATGAAGAAGACCCCGATTGGCCTGAATTTCGGCGACTGATGTTTACACAGCGATGCACTTGAGGCGTTTAATCTCTTAATCCGGTTTAAGATCGATCGTAAACCATTCGAGGCCACAAAGGAATGCGCAATAAACCAGACCACCAACGACGGCCTGGTCACTCACTGTGCGCCCTGGACGGTAAGGAGTGCAGTAGGGCTGAGGGAAGGGCGAAGGTAGATGATAAGGCGCTCCTTCGCTCAGGGCAAAGTGCATGGGAGGAATACATGCTAAGACGTCAGGAAGACAACCTGATTGAAAGACAAAGAAAGAAAGAACGAAAGGAAGGAAGAAAGAAGGAGAAAGGGAAAGAAGGGAGGAAGGAAGGAAAGGAGGAAGGAAGGACAACAGGCAGGCAAGCAGGCAGACAGACGATTTGGGTCAATCTTTTATATAATATTGCATATAATAATCCTAGGATTATTTCCTTTAATTGTTAATGCTAGTATTTTATTTATACTATTTCTACTACTTCTCCTAATACTAGTACTACTACCACCACCACCATCACCATTACCACTACTACTACTACCACCACCAATTCTACTACTACACTACTACAAGTAGTTGTCGTAGTACTACTAATAGTAGTGGTACTATTAGTAGGCACTATTTAACAGTAGATATATCATCATTTATTGTATAATAAGGGCCTAATAATAATAATAATAATAATAATAATAATAATAATAATAATAATAATAATAATAATAATAATAATAATAATAATAATAATAATAATAATAATAATAATAATAATAATAATAATAATAATAATAATAATAATAATAATAATAATAAATAATAATAATAATTACGAATGATAGTAATAATAATAATAATTATTATTATTATCATTAGGTCTATTATTGTTATTTAGCACATCATCATACCATCATCGTCAAAGCCATCATTGTAATTCAAATTGGATTGATATTTAAAAAAAATTCTTGATGCAAGAGCTTTTTTCGATGAGAATTGTGGTTGAACAGTTTTGAGGTCACAGAAAAAACGGATAAGAGGACCATAGTTCAGATATCGAGTGTGCCAAAAACTAAGACCAGGTCACACAGACCACAGAGAAAGAAGGCACAGCGATTTGTATGTAAGTCTCTGTGCACGAGGACTGAGATAGGTCAGAGATTAGGCCACAGATATTAGGCTCAGAGATATATATGTATATATTTAAATCTCTTGGATAAGGTCCGAGATAGACCACAGATAAATCCAGAAATAAGGTCATAGCTCAACAGATAAGGCCACGGATAAGGCCACAGATTCAGGCCACAGATGCAGGCCATAGGTCAGACTAATTGCGACAACAGATAAAGGTCACCAGCGAGGCCCCACAGACACCTTACTTCAGTTTGCCTCACCGTGGTTCGCGAAAGTTTGCTCGGCCGTGTCTAACTTGAAGGATGTGAAATCACAGTTGGTTCAACGAAGAAGCGATCACAGTTTATGACTAAGCGCCTGTAGAAGAGTGTTTAATATAATTATAATCACCACTTACAATAACTTCTCACGTTGTCTCCACTCTTTCTATTGACGACAAACGACTTTCAGCGCATCTTTCGTCAATTCGTCTTGAAAGTTGGACTTCTAAAGGACAGTGTGCGTTATAACTAGACTTACTGGGGCATCCATGAGAACCTAAACCAGCAACGGTTTTATCTTTGCCATCATGAGGCTCGTGAGCTTAGCATACAGCCTGTTACAGGATCGATCGTAACGCCTGCTGCAATGGAAGAACTGCGTTCAACCAAGAAAAAAGAAAAATTCGAAATTAGTCGTCTGTCATCCTCTTCAAACTTGGCATTATATACCTGTGTATTTTCCTATAGACTGTTCACACGAAGTTAGTAAATACAATAAATGGGACTGCCATTGGCCAGGGTATACCGAGACTGTCGGGTTTTAAAACCGGGCATAAATCGACCCATAAAGCCTTTGGCAAAAACATCTCTACTTAAAATCGACCCCCAAAGCCTTTGGCAACAGCATCTCTACTTAATATGGTCACTTTTATTGCCTTGGTAAAATTTTAACAGAATGAAACTATTCAATGGCGCTCCCCTTATGACGGCCCTACGGACAAGGGCGTTGGCATGGTTTTGAGCAACGGAGGCAAAGGAGGGATCCAAATAAGGAAGAACAATCGACCTATTTGCTCATAGCGGCTTTGACAATTTCTCCAACATCATAAGCATCATCCATTGAGTAATGACTCGCGTCACTCGCCTCTCCCCGTTACTTCCCAGAAGACATATCTGAGAGGCTTTTAAAGTTTTAATACATCTATGATCTGGAAACATTAGACACCAACATGTTTTACATTTAGACGTAGGCGTAATTTGTGGGGGCTACGAGGGGTACCGTACCCCCACTTTTTGGACTGGGGTACCGCACCCCCACTTTTTGAACAATGCTAATCAATATTTTATTACTGTGCCTTCCCAGAGATCGCAGTCTCCGCCTTGCTTCGTGTATGTAAGAAGTTGGTAGCCGCACTTTTTAGACCAAAGTTACGCCTCTGCATTTAGAGTCAAAAGCACCTCTGGCCCCAACTTTTCCTATTGAAGGCCAATGCCCGTCGCCTCCACTACCCTGCACCCTTACTACGGAAATAGGTAATCTTATAACTCATAAGGCAACGAATTTTAACACTTCTGTCTAACAGTTATGTTACTTATGCGCGAATAACAGGCCTAAAAATCAATCAGCGTCAAAGGTGCGTCATTACCTTACCTTACCTTACCTTACCTTACCTTACCTTACCTTACCTTACCTTACCTTACCTTACCTTACCTTACCTTACCTTACCTTACCTTACCCTACCTTACCTTACCTTACTTGACCTTACCTTACCTTACCTTACCAGACCCTGCGTTACTTTGCCTTACCTTACCTTACTTTACCTTACCTTACCTTACCTTACCTTACCTTACCTTACCTTACCTTACCTTACCTTACCTTACCCTACCTTACTTGACCTTACCAGACCCTGCGTTACTTTGCCTTACCTTACCTTACCTTACCTTACTTTACTTTACCTTACCTTACCTTACTTTACCTTACCTTACCTTACTTTACTTTACCTTACCTTACCTTACCTTACCTTACCTTACCTTACTTGACCTTACCAGACCCTGCGTTACTTTGCCTAACCTTGCCGTGCCTCGTCTCACCAGACATTACCAATTGTATGTTTTCTCGATTTACCTGCAAATCATTACGCATAACGCTTTCGCTAGATGGCGAAATCTGCCAGAGTTGAATACGGAACGGGATTTTGGCGGCTGCAACTCGCCTTTGGTATCATTCCAATCGTCGTCATAGAGGGCTTCGTCTTCCGCCCGCTTCTTGTACACAGATGACAGCGACGTACTCTGGCAGTGCCAGTCCCAAGCCTGGATAAAGGAGGAGGGTCACGCTAATCGTCTTTGTTATGACACAGCGTCGTTAAACAGCAACTACCACCACCAGTGTGAGAATTGTAGAAAAAAGACTGGGGGAATTGTTAGACTTTGATGAGTTTGATCCATGGGGAGTTGAATATTTTATCCGTATTTGCAAAGTGAGAAAATTCACAAATGCAATAGAAAGCTTAAACTCCTTAAAGTGATGACATCAACAGATTTATTAGTATACAATTCACATAATCACAAATCTCACAATAAACTACAGCATACTTTACTAGTAACCCACAAAGTGAATTGTGAAAGAAAATGCTCAAATATGTGCACAATATAATCACGCTAGCACAACTAAGGGGGTTGGAAACGACACCCTGGGGTGTGCAATGAAGACTTAACTGTTCAGGTCCTAAGAAAGATTAGGGGTTGAACCCCCAACCCCCGACAATTCTGACCCTGACCCTGACCCTGACCCTGACCCTGACCCTGACCCTGACCCTGACCCTGACCCTGACCCTGACCCTGACCCTGACCACCACCACCACCACCACCACCACCACCACCACCACCACCACCACCACCACCACCACCACCACCACCACCACCACCACCACCACCACCACCACCACCACCACCACCACCACCACCACCACCACCACCACCACCACCACCACCACCACCACCACCACCACCACCACCACCACCACCACCACCACCACCACCACCACCACCACAACCACCACCACCACCACCACCACCACCACCACCACCGCGTAGGTATAGTAGGGAGTTCTGGGTCAGTACCACTATGAGGCCGATACTTTTGCGATTCGTGTAGAACCGCTGACATGTTTTAGGTCTGCCACTCTTCTCGGAATCGAAAGGAGTAGCTTCATGGTCAGTCGTTAGTTACTCACCTAGCTAAACCCCTTACGTAATATACACATACTATGGTATACGCTGATCGTTTGTGAATAGCACCATCTACAAGACAAAGACATTTCCTCATGCCGTATAATGCAGCACTCTACAAGTATGTGCATACTATCCAGTACGAGTGTTAATGAAATTACTTTAACTTGTGAAACGGTGACATGCGACACGATTTTAAGGTATTTTGTTCGAAATTAAACCTAAGCCACGCAGATTCAACTGGTCAAATTGACTGTAAAATAGTTTAAAATCCCTCGCCCTGAATAGGCGTGGAACTGCTAAATATTCCCGTTTCCCACTTGCGTTTGTTTCCAATTCGAGTTGCAATGGAACCAACCTGATCGAGGGTTCTTTCCAGACTTCACTTAGCCTGACGTTAATGAGACGAAGGCCGGGCTGAAGTGGATGCCATTGCCTATATAGGCCTATACGTTGTTCAGACGTTCCACGCAGGTAGATCTGAGTACAGAACCTATGTTGTAATACTTAGATCTCCGTGCCTAGTCAATTTCAACCTGTTTTTTGGACCCTTATAGACCGCAAAACCAAGAGATTATCCTTTGTTTGAACTGTCTACGAGAATCAAGCAGAGGCATAAACCGTGCGACGGTAGATTAAATCTACTTTCGTACATACTTACTTACATGCGTTGCATTCGCCAGATGACGACACGCGTTTAATTTGGGTGTCTGTGCATCTCTGCATAATTGTGTATGAATGCATCGATGTACATCGTATGTATAAATATATGTGTAAGCTTATATGTATGTATGTATTTATGTGTGTATGTATTTATGTGTGTATGTATTTATGTGTGCATGTTTTTTTTGTGTATGTATGTATTTATGTTTGTATGCATGTATGTATTGTATGTGTGTATGTTTGTATTTATGTATTTATGTGTTCATCTATGTATGCATGTAGCTATGTATGTAATATGTATGTATGTATGTATGTATGTATGTATGTATGTATGTATGTATGTGTACGTATGCACGCATGCATGTATGTATGCATGTTTGCTTATAAGTTTGATGCCATATGTTGTGATCCGGTTTTTTCTTCTTAATATAATCTGAGATTCTGTGAGTCTCAGATGCGAAGTTTTCGGAATCGCCTTTGACTTAACAATAAAGCTTAAGAACAACTGCCTGACATTCTACGGATAGGAAGATTGCAAAGATGCTATCAGCATAAAGAATCCGGAAAAACACCAAGTATGGATGAAATCATGAAGGAACTACTTTAAGGAGGAGGATGAGTTGGAAGAAGACAAGGAAGAGGAGGAGAATGAGGAAGAGAAGGAGGAGGAGTGAATCTTAATATGGCTTGACTCTTGTTGAAAAAAAATCAAGATGGAGAAATATAAGAAAGCTGTGGAAAATCAATATTATATGAAAGGTATACTAATAAGCATGCATGCAACCATGCATGTATGTTTGTTTGTACATATGAATGAATGTATATATGTATGTATGTATGTATGTATGTATGTATGTATGTATGTATGTATGTATGTATGTATGTATGTATGTATGTATGTATGTATGTATGTATGTATGTATGTATGTATGTATGTATGTATGTATGTATGTATGCATGTATGCATACATACGTAAATACGCCTGCATGAAATACAGAGACGTTAGCCTATAGAACACCCCAAGAAATGTTTTCACCAAAATGATGCACAACAGAATGACATTCTATGTTGAGAGAGCACTTGGAAGAGAAGACGCCGTGATCAGACCAACAAGAATCGTAATCGTAAAACTCTGAATTTCTAAAGCCCCACTTGAAAGTTACGCGCAAGGCACCAGCCGACTATAGCTGTTCACTAAGACGGGTATACGCACTTGAGAAAAGCACTGAACACAGTAAGTGAAAAAGAAGAGAAGAGCAGTCCCTCTTAAGCTAGCCCTGTGTATAAAGCGTTAGCGACTTCATTTTCTTAGCCTGGGCATATGAGGCCAGTCCTCTCCCTCACCGTCTCATCTTCCCACTGCCAGTGGACGGTCAGCGAGTCATTATAGCTGAGTTGAACACAGTCGAAAGGTCTTCATTAACTTTCCACTCTTTGAACAAGCATTCGTGAGGACAATGCCTGACGGAATGTGTTGAGCGATGCAAAATGCAGGCATACCGGAGAAACAGATCGATCGTGTACACAGAGGCGGCGATCTTGTTTGATAGGTGAGGGGACACTTTTGAACTGGGTCCACATTTATTGTTTGACATCTTTCTGTGCACGAAAAATAAGTTTAAAAGCAAGGGGCAGGCATTTTGTAACAGCATGTAGATATGTATATTTTCATCAAATTGTGTAATCACATGCAAACTAATTCAAATCTAAAGTCAATTGATTTTTATTAGTTAGTAGCACTTTAACATAGTGCGAAACAATATAAACAGAATAATAATAAACAAAACTCATTAATTTGTTAGTTATTGGTGGCAACGTGCTGACGTCAGCTGCCTGGTCTCAGGGGTCAAGTTTCAACTTGGCAGTTATTTAACTAAAATAGGAATCAAGAAGTTTCTTTAAAAATGGGGGGCCCGAATACTGTGTCCCCTCACTGTTAAAGATGGAGGGAACTTGTCCCACTTGTCCTCCCCAGGATCTCCGCCCCTGCGTGTACAAGTGTCACATCGAAAATACATCGAGTTCATTTGCAGTTACTATATTTATGCAGTCTTGTTGTCAAGACCTTAAACCTCAAGACCAAGACCAAGACCTTGAACCTCAAGACCAAGACCAACACCAAGACTTTGAACCTCAAGACCAAGACCAAGACCAAGACCTTGAACCTCTATTCCTTACTAAAAAATTGTCAAGTCGGACTACTCGCTATTTTAATGAAAATATGAATCTTTTATTTTATTCAAACAAAACAACTCTAAATGCAGACTGCAGAGATTTCCGAATTCGTATTTACAAAAGTCCTTCATGCGAAGTGTTATTCCAAATGCCTGTTGCATTTTATAAAAACCAATTCGCTCAGAATTTTCTGACCAAGACTTGACCTGTGGAGCCTCATAAAAATTCTGCCATGTGAAAATACGTTATACAGTGCTGAATTCACTGGCACACAGAGCAGCTTTTCAAGTACCGGATGTAAATGTACAAATTGTAAGTCTGTTTTGAAATCATTCCATGGTAAATAACCGGAAGTCAAAAAATGTCCAAAACAACAGTAAGGCCTCATTCACACCGTGTAAATACTAAGCAATTGTATTAGTAATTATTGCATAAATTTTTAAAATCCTTGTGTTTTGTTAAATGACTGTTCACATTGTCAAAAGTCTTGGTCTTGGTCTTGCAAAACCAAGACCAAGACTTTGAACCTCAAGACCAAGACCAAGACCTTGAACCTCAAGACCAAGACCAAGACTTTTGGTCTCAAGACCAAGACCTAGACCAAGACTTTTAAAAACGAACTCGAGTGCACTCGAGACCAAGACCTTGGTCTCGAGGACAACAAGACTGTATTTATGAGAGTCTGTGGCTGCTGCTGCGGTTCGTGTCAAAGAACTATATAGAGATTAAATCACTCCCTCGATCAATCCAAGAAGTCCTTGGCTCAATCGTTTGCTGTTTTGCTTAGTTTTACACTGAAATTCGAGTCCAGCGGCTTTGCAATAAAGTTTAATGACTTAACTTTCAATACAATAGTAATATAATTGGAATTGATAGATGCAGCGTTACTATAATAAAGACGTCCTTGTCTCACGTAAACACTATTCTATAGAAGTCCATGCCCAATCGTGTTGCAGCCTTCTCACTCCGGCATTGATCGCCAATCCTTTCGACTCGGGGTCGTTCGATTGCAATCCTCTCGCGCCACTGGCGCCGCCTGCCGGTCACGAGCGACGCCGCTTCAACGCTTTCGCCCACAGAACCCTTCTCTACGGCAAGGGAGGGAGGGGCAAAGAGGATGGGAGCCTCGATGCCGTGGGACGGTTGGAGGGGAGGCTCTGAGGGGCTGTGTTCGATGCGCTGCGGATCATCACGAGTTCGATTCGCTCGAATTACCATTGCTTTATACGACACGGATTCGAAATATGCCATTACACTGAAGAAGCAGAAGGAAACTAATCAAATAACATCTGCTGCGCTGCATCATGACCAATCACGTTGTCTACTTTCCTTTCTCGTCCTGTCCTTTAATTTCCTGGCCTTAATTGTCCTGTCTGTCCTTTCTTGTCATGTTCCTTCCTCTCATGTCCTGGCCTTTCTTGTCCTGTCTGTCCTTTATCGGGCTCTCCTTTTCTTTCTTGCTCTGTTCTTTCCTTTCTTTTTCGCTCCTTTCTTTTCTTGTACTATCTTATCTTGTCCTGTCTGTCCTTTCTCGGCCTATTCTTTCATTTCCTGCCTTGTTCTTTCCTTTATTGTCTTATACCCTTTCTTTCTTTTCATGTACTGTCCTTTCTTGTCCCTTCTTTTCCTTTCTCGTCATGTCCTATTCTTTCATATAGTCCTGTCCTTCTCATTCTTGTCTTTTCCTTTCTTCTTCTCTTCTTTCCTTTCCTAACCAGTTCCAGCTATTCAACCCGGCTCTATCCTTTCCTATCTTATCCTGTCCAATATAATCACGTCATTTCTATTCTTTCCTGCGTTGTCTTGCAGTCCATTCCTATTCCATCTCTTCTTTTCTCTCGCCCAGTCCGTTCCTAAATTGTGAACTAACCAGGAGTCCTCTCTGTCGCTGTTATTGTAATTCAGAAGCCATGAATTTGTCACACAACCGACCGGACACAGACCATCACAGCCGGATGAGCAGAGGTTCACCAATCACCAATAAACCAATAATGTCGATTGTATACGATTCTTATCACCAGTCAGATGCACTTGCTTGTGTTTTTAAAAGGACGCAATTGTGACTGAAGTGCAACGGTGGATGTACTAGAATCGACCGAGGTTAAATCCGTCCAAAGCAGTTTTCATCTGCAATGATGGACATGGGCATCATTATAGCGGCAATATTTTCAGGCCGGGATGTATACACGCGTTGTCTGGGAAATTAGTGTGCTTTTGAATGCATATTGGCTGATGGAGGACCACAGTATATCTTACTTTGCCCGTCTTGCTGTTACGAACTGCTACAGACCCGGTCGACTGGCCGAATGTAAAGCCTGATACCTCTGCGACCCTTCATCATAAACCGTCTGGACATTTGCGACATCATCCTCGCAGGCCTGGTTAAAGTTTCGAACTGGCCAGCTTCAGTACATCTTCTTAATTATAGCCTACTGTCCGCCGTGTCCTAAGCAACATGTCAAAACTCTAATATGTTCAAAGTAGTAATAAGACAGGTAAGGATAATAAAGTGCAGTGCTTTTTTCAGCCGGAACGCGCCGGTTTTCAGCTACTAGAAATTATTTATTTATTTTAATAATAAAAAATAATTTAGTTACTTTAATTTAATTTAAGTGTTGTGAATTGTTTTCAGTGTTTAGTGAGACTTAGAGACGTAGCTAGGGGGGAGCAGGGGGAGCGACCGCTCCCTCTAAGACCATTTTCCAAAATGTGGGGCCTTTTTTACAGTTTAGTTTAGTTACTGTTTCACAGAAAACGTTTACAACCGGAAGTTAATTTACTTTATTCATCTTAGCATCGTCTCAACGGTTTCATTCGTCTGCTTTTTATACCAAAATAAAACATTAAACTAATTGAAAATCAAGTAGGCCTACTGTGATCTGGAAACTGAATTCTAGCAGTTTCCCGCGTTTTTCACTATTAAAAGAAGAAAAATGCAATCGTATGGAATCTTTCTAGTTCACTCTAAAAAGACCTTGAGTTACCAGATGGGCATCTAGGAAATCATCATGAGATGCACTCTTACTGAATTTACCTGCACTAGAAGTTGCCCTGAATTGTAGATAGTAAGATTAAAAATTACACTACTAAACAGTTGGTTGAGGCAAATGGTATTCGAATTCTCAGTTCTTTTAATATTCTTTTTAAAAGTGCCTGAGAAGGCTTTCAGTTTATCCATATATTTACAAAGAAGTAGCATTGATCTGGTAACATATTCTCATTTGATTCAACTATTTAAAAAGATGAAACACATGTGAAATGAATTTGAATCTGAGTTTGAACGGATTAAGAATGAAGCAAACTGAGCTGGATAAAAAATGTGATATTAGGGCCTACTATTGAGTATAGGCCTAAGCAACACAGAGTTCGGTAAAGAAAGAGATTCCATGAGAAAATTTCAGTGTATGATGGAATATCTGATTCCAAGAAAAAATTCATGGTTGAAACCTATATAGTGTCACTAGATAGTGTCATATATAGCACAGCTAAAACATTTGAGAATTTTGCAAATGTGGAGTCCAAATTTAGTTGTTTAGATCCAAAGCATTTTAGCAATGTGAATGGCATGCCGATAATGTGACCAAATTAGAATCTTTGGCAGACATTTAGGGGGCATACTCGGACGTCATCGAAAGTTGAAGCGAAATTGTGTAAGAGTTTCTTTCATTTAAAGACATGTACAAGGAAATGAATTCAAATGATTAATATTATTAATAAGTAAAATTCCATTGTCGAAGAATTGACCACGAATAATGTACTAAAATTCATGATCGACAATGACACGTATTTCGTTTATCCTACCATATTTATCCTGTCCATATTTTTCTGACCTTGCCAATAAAAAGTGCTGGCATCAAAGATCTTTCGTCCGACTCAAACTCATAAAATCCTACAATCCTACGTTCTAAAATGGGCGAGAACAGATTGTCTGGCTTAGCGTTGATTACGATCGAAAGACAATTCCCTAGCGAAGCGGATTGTAGCGAAGTAATTGATAACTTTGCTAAAATGAAGCCTAGACAAAAAGGTTGTTTTAATTGGTTTGTGCTTTTACTGTAGCCCGTTATGGTATAGTACCGGTAGTACAACACATATAGCCTTTGCCACCTTTTGAGTGAGTCAGTGTTTCTATTTAAAATACAAAAATAAATATGTAAACTCATAGGGCCTAATGAATGTAAATAATTGAAATTATTTATTTTGGTAATTTGAGCCATTTTTATGTGCTCGCTCCCTCTTGTGTTAAAACCTGGCTATGTCACTGCTGAGACCCCTCCCAACCAACAAATCCCGTTTTTCTCGGGATTTAGCTCTTCCATCATTTTTCAGTTCCGGAATAAACGGATTGATAAAAAGAGGCTATTGTTCAGAAAAAAGCACTGATAAAGTGAATAATAAAGATTGAGTAGTATAAACTTAGGCAGTAAATATATAATGAATGCGATTCAATATACCAATACTTGTAGGAATTTGTTTAGAAATTTGCATGATGTGTGTGAGGTGACTGTAGATAAAAACGCAAAGACATTTACAAGGAGCTACTTGTGCAAGTTGCTGGCAGTGAAATGTTTTTAGATTTTTAGTGGAAAATACTTTTTATGAGAACAGATCAATATAAAACATGTCTGTTGGTCCGAAGCTAGCGAGTCAAGTTCGTTGTTAACAGACTAAAATAAACCCTCCAAAGATCTGTAAGACAAAAACACATTTCTATCATCAGCGAATAAAATAAAGTGAAATAACTTTGATGAACTAGGGCACTAGGCATTCAACTAGCGAAAATCAACGTTGAGTGAACCAATCATGAATATCAACGATTACGGTTGCCACCCGTACCGATTTTGTCGGGACCGTCCCGATTTCGAGGTAAATGTTCCGCGTCCCTACTTGACCTAATCGGGACAGCCAAATGTTCCTACTTTCAATATTGTAGTAAGTTTTTTTACGAACTAACAAAATGTTGTGGCGTAAAACACACTACTCGTACTATATTTTGCTCAACACCGCTGTAAATTTATAAGGCAGCCTACGCAGGTGAAGTGAAATATAATAAATATGGCTTAACCTTTGATGAAGGAAGAACAGTTAGCAGGGAATCTGTTCTTCTGTTCTGTTCTGCAAATTCTATTAATTTCATTTCATTTTTTAATGATTTGTTCCGCTATAGAATGACATATGCGGAGTTCTACAACTTTGTTTTATGACAGAAACCGTTGCATGTTAATAGCTATGAAGAGCAATTTAAAATAAATTAAAATTAAAATCATGATCATCGCATAACAACACTGCTTGAAAACTTGATCTGATCGACAGAATCTGCATGCGTTCTTAAAGTTAAACTATAGAAAAAAATATGTCAGAAAATTGCAAAAATCAGTGTTGGAAATGAACTATATAGGGCCCATTTAATCTAATAAAAATCTTTAATAGCGACATTTAAAAACATCCTGACATCATTACAGCGTTCAAAATCCTAAATCTTAAACGCATTTTTTAAATAAATAGTCACTTTTCCAAAAATTACTCGGTTGCGCGACTTGCACCTCTGGTTTCACGTCGTGAGGTGTTTTACAATTTGGGAGCGCCAAAATTGTGTCCCGACTTCCTAGTTTAGAAAGGTGGCAACCCTATCAACGATCAATCAACCAATTAAAATCAACGATATATCGACCAATGAAATTCAACGGTATATCAACCAATCAAAACCAACGACCAATCAACCATTGAAAATCGACGATCAATCAAACAATGAAAATCAACGATCAAATAACCAGTGAAAATCGTACTATAAATCAACCAATTAAAATCAACGATATATCATCCTATGAAAGTCGGCGATCAATGATCCAATCAAAATCAACGATAGGTCAACCAATGAAAATCGACGATCAATCAACCAATCAAAATCAACGAAATATCAACCAATCAAAATCAACGATATATCAACCAATTAAAATCGACGATAGGCCAACCAATCAAAATCGACGATAAATCAACTAAACAAAACCAACGTTTTATCAACCAATCAAATTCAACGATATATGAACCAATCAAAATCAACGTTTTATCAACCAATCAAAATCAACGATATATCAACCAATCAAAATCATCGATTTATCAACCAATCAAAATCAACGATATATCAACCAATCAAAATCAACGTTTTATCAACCAATCAAAATCAACGATATATCAACCAATCAAAATCATCGATTTATCAACCAATCAAAATCAACGATATATCAACCAATCAAAATCAACGTTTTATCAACCAATCAAAATCAACGTTTTATCAACCAATCAAAATCAGCGTTTTATCAACCAATCAAAATCAACGATAGGTCAACCAATGAAAATCGACGATCAATCAACCAATCAAAATCAACGATATATCAACCAATCAAAATCATGGACATATCAACCAATCAAAATCAACGTTTTATCAACCAATCAAAATCAACGATATATCAACCAATCAAAATCAACGTTTTATCAACCAATCAAAATCAACGATATATCAACCAATCAAAATCAACGATATATCAACCAATCAAAATCAACGTTTTATCAACCAATCAAAATCAACGATATATCAACCAATCAAAATCATCGATTTATCAACCAATCAAAATCAACGATATATCAACCAATCAAAATCAACGATAGGTCAACCAATGAAAATCGACGATCAATCAACCAATCAAAATCAACGATATATCAACCAATCAAAATCATGGACAAATCAACCAATCAAAATCAACGTTTTATCAACCAATCAAAATCAACGATATATCAACCAATCAAAATCATGGACATATCAACCAATCAAAATTAACGATATATCAACCAATCAAAATCATCGATTTATCAACCAATCAAAATCAACGATATATCAACCAATCAAAATCAGCGTTTTATCAACCAATCAAAATCAACGATAGGTCAACCAATGAAAATCGACGATCAATCAACCAATCAAAATCAACGATATATCAACCAATCAAAATCATGGACATATCAACCAATCAAAATCAACGTTTTATCAACCAATCAAAATCAACCATATATCAACCAATCAAAATCAACGTTTTATCAACCAATCAAAATCAACGATATATCAACCAATCAAAATCAACGATATATCAACCAATCAAAATCAACGTTTTATCAACCAATCAAAATCAACGATATATCAACCAATCAAAATCATCGATTTATCACCAATCAAAATCAACGATATATCAACCAATCAAAATCAACGTTTTATCAACCAATCAAAATCAACGATATATCAACCAATCAAAATCAACGATAGGTCAACCAATCAAAATCGACGATCAATCAACCAATCAAAATCAACGATATATCAACCAATCAAAATCAGCGACATATCAACCAATCAAAATCAACGTTTTATCAACCAATCAAAATCAACGATATATCAACCAATCAAAATCAACGTTTTATCAACCAATCAAAAACAACGATTTATCAACCAATCAAAATCAACGATATATCAACCAATGAAAATCAGCGACATATCAACCAATCAAAATCAACGTTTTATCAACCAATCAAAAACAACGATTTATCAACCAATCAAAATCAACGATATATCAACCAATGAAAATCAGCGACATATCAACCAATCAAAATCAACGATAGGTCAACCAATGAAAATCGACGATCAATCAACCAATCAAAATCAACGATATATCAACCAATCAAAATCATGGATATATCAACCAATCAAAATCAACGTTTTATCAACCAATCAAAATCAACGATATATCAACCAATCAAAATCAACGTTTTATCAACCAATCAAAATTAACGATATATCAACCAATCAAAATCAACGATATATTAACCAATCAAAATCAACGTTTTATCAACCAATCAAAATCAACGATATATCAACCAATCAAAATCATCGATTTATCAACCAATCAAAATCAACGATATATCAACCAATCAAAATCAACGTTTTATCAACCAATCAAAATCAACGATATATCAACCAATCAAAATCAACGATAGGTCAACCAATCAAAATCAGCGACATATCAATCAATCAAAATCAACGTTTTATCAACCAATCAAAAACTACGATTTATCAACCAATAAAAATCAACGATATATCAACCAATGAAAATCAGCGACATATCAACCAATCAAAATCAACGATAGGTCAACCAATGAAAATCGACGATCAATCAACCAATCAAAATCAACGATATATCAACCAATCAAAATCATGGACATATCAACCAATCAAAATCAACGTTTTATCAACCAATCAAAATCAACGATATATCAACCAATCAAAATCAACGATATATTAACCAATCAAAATCAACGTTTTATCAACCAATCAAAATCAACGATATATCAACCAATCAAAATCATCGATTTATCAACCAATCTAAATCAACGATATATCAACCAATCAAAATCAACGTTTTATCAACCAATCAAAATCAACGATATATCAACCAATCAAAATCAACGATAGGTCAACCAATCAAAATCGACGATCAATCAACCAATCAAAATCAACGATATATCAACCAATCAAAATCAGCGACATATCAATCAATCAAAATCAACGTTTTATCAACCAATCAAAATCAACGATATATCAACCAATCAAAATCAACGATTTATCAACCAATCAAAATCAACGATATATCAACCAATCAAAATCAACGTTTTATCAACCAATCAAAATCAACGATATATCAACCAATCAAAATCATCGATTTATCAACCAATCAAAATCAACGATATATCAACCAATCAAAATCAACGTTTTATCAACCAATCAAAATCAACGATATATCAACCAATCAAAATCAACGATTTATCAACCAATCAAAATTGATGATATATCAACCAATCAAAATTGTTGTTCAATCAGCCAATGAAAATCAACTATCAATCAACCTAATGGAGTCAACGATCAATGAATGAACCAGTGAAAATAAACGATATTCGTTTATTGAATACCAAATTCAATAAACGAATATCGTTTATTTTCACGATTAGGGTTGCCACCCGTACCGATTTTGTCGGGACCGTCCCGATTTCGAGGTAAATGTTCCGCGTCCCTATACTTGACCTAATCGGGACAGCCAAATGTTCCTACTTTCAATATTTACGAACTAACAAAATGTTGTGGCGTAAAACACACTACTCGTACTATATTTTGCTCAACACCGCTGTAAATGTTTAAGGCAGCCTACGCAGGTGAAGCGAAATATAATAAATATGGCTTAACTTTTGATGAAGGAAGAACAGTTAGCAGCGAAGCTGTTCTTCTGTTCTGTTCTGCAAATTCTATTAATTTCATTTCATTTTTTAATGATTTGTTCCGCTATAGAATGACATATGCGGAGTTCTACAACTTTGTTTTATGACAGAAACCGTTGCATGTTAATAGCTATGAAGAGCAATTTAAAATAAATTAAAATTAAAATCATGATCATCGCATGTGTATGTCAATAAAAGAAAAGACATAAAGGGTAGTGAGTAAGAAACCGGTAGGCCGAAAAGGAACCAAAGTCCCTTTTAAATGGGGCCACCAATTTAAAGGCAGTACAGATGGCGACGAAGAACGGTTTGTCTTGCTATTTAAACATGCAGCAAAATCTTAACGATGAAAATAATTGGTTCATATACATGATCCATTATAAAAAAAGGTAAGCTTAACTAAACTATCAAACAAGATACAAATTAGAGTCGTTTGTTATCGTTTAAGAAATTGCGCAGTTGTTGTTTAAATAACCGTGAAGTCGGCAAACGTCGATAGTATACAACAATAAGTCTTATACACGCAATGCATTCCATACTGTTGGTCCAGTGCATGCAATATTAATAGTGTTTGTTTGAGCGTACGTGAGACCTTGCGCTCTTGTAGATTAACCTAAGTATGAATCTGACAGGAGTGCCATGAAACACTTGAGGAAATAATTTTCGTTCATTTCGATACATAAATTCTGCATTTTGGAATTTATTTACATTTTCTATTTTTAGAATCTGTAACGTTGAGAACATATGATCTCCACAATAGGGTTTAGCACAATTAGCAGCAATTCTCACCGCACGTCTTTATAACATCGATAGAACTTTAATCGAGAGGGATAATTGGCTGGCAAAATGAGGTTCTAATTAGAGCACTGCCCCTAATTAAAGAACGATAATCTTTTCCTCTGGACGCCTTCTCGACCGAAATTATATTTCTTAATTTGCCTGAGTCCTAAGTTGGATTTGTATACGCTATGTTCTTCCATCACACGAATATGATATATTTGTCACTAGCTACACAATACAAAGATTCGTCAGGTTGTTTAGTGCAGAGCGTATACGTACGATTCGCCGTTCAACTTCTAAGGCAACTCACAGGCCCTATGCCCGACAGCCTTTAGTCAACCTCTTTTGCCATGTCTTATAGATATCTTATAGTGCGTTATAGAGGACGCTTGTTTTCCGTACTACTCAAATGGTATCGAGTGAAATATCTGCGGCTACGGTCTTACGCATGTAGGGAGGCCCTTAGTGCCAGGACTGAATTATATACTTATCGGAACAAAGGCGGAGGGCTATTGAAGTGAAATATGGACTTAATAGTAAATCGAATTAAAACAGTGAATCACTAAAATATTAGGAATGAACTAAAACGAAGCAAGCAACTTAAGTATCAAACTCTTATATAATTCGTGCATTAAGTAAAATCATTATTTATAAATTCCATATTAAACATAACTTTTGGGGCCTATATAGCCACACACAGGGCCGCATTTAAGGCTAGTGCGGGATCGGGTGCTGTGATTACCTATATAGTCATCAGCGCGGGGCCCAATTACAAGTACACATTTTTTTTAATGTACTTCCAAAAATGCGGGCCCCTCAAAACTGCGGGCCCGTGTGCTGCAGCACCATTAACACCCCCATAATGCGGGCCTGGCCATACATGCATTCATGCACGCACGCATGACTCAATCAATCAATCAATCAATCAAGCAATCAATCAATTTCGTATATTCTCAAAGTCAAGCTGACAAAGTCGCAACTTGTAAACAAACGTAATGTGCCCATGGATGAACACACGCATAAGCACTGGTGAATAAGCTGATGATCAGCGCTTAGCATTGGAGTAGAGTTTAGAAATTTGAAGTTTACGATTACAATTATTTACATACATACATACATACATCCATAA
Organism: Allolobophora icterica; assembly: GCA_963556255.1. NCBI lineage: Eukaryota > Metazoa > Annelida > Clitellata > Crassiclitellata > Lumbricidae > Allolobophora > Allolobophora icterica. The sequence continues at coordinate 44,833,501 of OY744602.1, read as the reverse complement.
ATACATACATACATACATACATACATACATACATACATACATACACACATACATACATACATAAATACATGCATACATACATACATACATACATACATACATACATACATACATACATACATACATACATACATACATACATACATACATACATACATACATACATACATACATACATACATACATACATACATACATACATACATACATACACACACATACATTGTTTGTGAACTAGTTGCGATACAGGAAACGCCATAGACCGGAAAAACGGCCATTGAGAATAAGCAATCAAAAAAATTAATCGACCCGATTAATCAAATGAAATTTTAGCGAATACACCATTGAAGCCATACATCAGAGTAGTCTACTAGGAAGAGGTAGCAAATTTCACAGAGGGAACAGTACTACCCTGGCCTGTGATATACGACAAGTGTCAAAGTTTCTGAAGATCAACTGCAATTTTCATGAAGATGACCAACAAGGCCATGCAATACTTTGTAAATGGCGAGACTTGTTTTACATCGGTCTCTTTGTTTAATGGCAAGGCAGTGCTGTAGTATCAGGGTGACTTGTTGTAAATTGGAATCACGGGGTTCCATTTTTGGAAATTATGTCATTGCATACAAGCTAGACGTCATCAAGACAACTGTGGCAAGAGCAGTACTTTCGCCTGTGAGAACGTGAAATGATTCTGTGGATATCTGAGTACGTGAAAGATTATCAAATTGTCTGAAAAGACTTTCTTGACAGAGAGTTGTGGTGGAGTCAAACACGACTATCAACCCTAACGAGTCCATGCAAATTGCAACCGTTCCAGCCAAACGAATTGAGGTAAGTCAGTCGATTATGTGCATCTGTTACCTCGTGTTGCACAGAACAAGGAATTCAGCCTTTTATGCACGTATTAACGCAGGCCCAGTTCTTTCACATCCTGTTCTTTCTGCACTGTACTTTACTGCAAATTCGTTTCCAAGTCATTTTTGCCTCCTTCTGTCGTTGTCTGTTCTTTTCATTCCAGTATTGTTCTTCCTTTATCCTTTTTTCCTTTTTGTCTTTCTATTTCGTGTTTCCCTGTATTGTTCTTGTGTGTTCTTTTCTTTCCCATCCTGCCCGGTTCTTTGCTGTCTTGTCCAATACTCTCCTTCACTCCCCAAATCCTTGTACATGAATTGACGGACGGACGAATGACGCAGATGGGGTTACCATGGCTATGGATGCATTATCGACTGAGGTCTAAGGCGGTGTTCAGCGTTGACTCGGACAGCCCACCGCAGCCTTAGCAACAGCACCAGCCTCAGCAGCCGGAGCCATCACCGGTCGGTGCCAGTGCGAAGCGGATGCGGGCTTCGGGCTGATGCAATGCACGGCGGCAGAAGGGAGACAAGTGAAGCAAGCGTCTGCGTGGCACCGATATTGATGACATCGACTGGCAACCCAGCACCGGCAACCAGCGTCGCTATGGTAACGGATCTGTGCGCGAAGCATCCACAAATCCACTTCCGGGGTTCTTGTTGCTTCTTCTTCAAAGCCGATGGCTTTTTAGGTAAGTGGTTTTGCCTTATATAGCGCTTATGCGTTGATGGTTGGGTAGCATTTAAGGTTGTTCATTATGGCTCGAATGTTGCAGGTTCGATACCCCACAGCAGTTGGACGCTGGGCAACGTAACGAGAGTAAGTTCCTACCACGTTCTCTGTCAGATTATAAATGAAATAACTCGACTCCACTTAAGCGGAAAAGTTATAGCGCCATGTGTCTATATTCTACAATCATTCAGGCATGTCCCAGATGCGGTCATGTGTGTCTATAATTGTTCAGTCAGGCGTGTCAAGATTTCGGTAAATGTCTGCATGCGAGTGTATGCTCTAGCGTAATCTAAGCATATGACATATGCTTAGATTACGTCAGAATACATAATTACCCACAGCTATTCGTTAAGAAAGAACTGCGGAAAGAAAAAATGCTTGATGTCCCTACAACAGCCCCCGTTAGGGTCACAAAATGAGCTATATAAATAGACACGTATACATGCATGTTGCATACTCGAACCCATACGTCTCCGCGTTATAACAGTGTCGACTCTCTGCAGCCAGTCTTATCCGCATGAAGTCTATCTTTTGGATGCGAAGGCGTCGTTAAGTAAACCACTGTCGTCGTCGTCGTCGTCCTCATCATTGTCGTCCTCGAGATGCGCTCTCTGTCGATCGATGATCTTCCCAACATGGCCGCCGCGGCCGCCGACTGCACAGGGAGATGCTGCTGCATGGGATTGTCTCCGCCACTGATAGCAAACGCAGTTCGAAAGCAAGTTGATTTCCTATATCGATCACCCTGCAGAATACTCACATACAAATTTAGATCTCAAATATATATATATATATATATACATCTGTATCCTATATATAGATCTTAATATATATATATATTTATATGTATCTGTATTTATGTATGGATAGGTGACGTTGGAGAACTGAATTTGCTTGAGAATTTCTGCTCGTTTTCACAACAAAACTTTGTCGATCTGCTTCTGTCAGGACAAGTGCATTAACCGGATATGCTGCACACAATCTGCCACCGGGATTTCCCCTTTCCATAATATTATATATATATATAAATGTAGAGAGAGAGAGAGATAGAGAGAGAGACAGACAGACAGACAGACAGACAGACAGACAGACAGACAGACAGACAGACAGACAGAAAGAGAGAGAGAGAGAGAGAGAGAGAGAGAGAGAGAGAGAGAGAGAGAGAGAGAGAGAGAGAGAGAGAGAGAGAGAGAGAGAGAGAGAGAGAGAGAGAGAGAGAGAGAGAGAGAGAGAGAGAGAGAGAGAGAGAGAGATGGAAATATTCGTGTGTTCTTCTGTATAATCTAACTTCCATTTAACATGTCCTATAAATACTGCTACATTATAGCATATATACATATATATATATATATATATATATATATATATATATATATATATATATGCATATGGCAAGCTAATAGTTGCAAGCCTAATGTAATAACGGAATGATGACTGCACAGTGGAGCATCTCAGTAAGCGTGTATACCTACACGTCCTATTCTGCTTATATAATTATATATACGCGTATATATATATATATATACACCGCCTATCAGCATCTATATCCCATATAAAGTAGCATGTGTATATATATATGCATGTGTATATTGCAGGCAAAGCAATGGCGTCCGGCGCCGTGTGCTCTCTTCCGTTCTCTTTCTTCCGGTTGTCGACATAGGGCGTCAGAGGCGTCGTGACTGGCATTTATATCCCGCCACACTGATCGCAATATCGCTTAATTTATTAATTTAATTCGTGCACACCAAGCAGGTGCGATTAATTACCGTATATATATATGTATATATATATTGCCTCTTGGAGGGATTGCGTACTTCTCGGCGAGTTTCTGTCTTTTAATGAATGCCGCAGAATGCGTCATTCAACTTTAATACCCCTACATTACATTGCATTACAGAGGAATATGTGACACTTATTTCATTTTTGTAGCATAAACTTCCGCAGAAAATGCCTTGCGGGAGCGGATGAAGTTTCAAATTCTGTCATGCACTCTAATACTTTTGCCTCTCGATTGATCCTTTGGCGCCCCATATGTCATCGGTTCGTGCGACCCGTTGCGTGCGAACCGAAATGTTCAACGCTGAGCATTCTATGGCGCGCCGAACGCCTGACAATTCAGACTCAACCTAATGACGTTAGTGCAGGAATTGGTCGCTCGCTTCCAGATGGCGCTGCGTTTCGCGTCGAGAGGAGGCGCGGACGTTTTGACGGCAGACGTTCTCTAATCTGACGTTCTGAAATCATTGCGGCCGAGTTAAACGTCTAATGCGATGAATTATTGAAATGGTTCGAGCAGCGAGTATAGACGAATTAAATTCATAGAAATTCTGATCGAAAAGGGGCCGAAACGCATTCGTCGAAATGGAAGGAAAGATGCAAGTCAAAATCACGTGACCAGGTCTTCTCGCGTGTGGTGTAAGGGTTAAAATAAGAGTCACGCACCTAATTATAAGTAGGGCTTATATAGACCGTTTAGTAGATGAAGTGATGAAATGGTGTCAGTTCATAAAGAAAGTGTGTAATGCTTTTTAGGTACATATTTCACGTTCCTCAAATTCATACCTGCTCTCTACCATGACACAAACCTTACAGCAGGGTCTATGTACTTATTGATAGAAAACTGTCAGACATAATTCACTGTGGGCAGAACATTCTCTGTGGATTATTGCAGATATAGGCGGAATACGAGAAAGTGCGATTACAAACTCCAGCCAATGACTATCCATCGCTTATTAAGTAATATAAGTCCAACGCTTAATTTATCTCCGTATTAGCCGTCTCGAAATTATGTCTCAAGATATTTCTCTCACAAATTCCAACAATCAATTTCTGCTGCTCGGAGACATACAGTTGTCTGAAAATTGTTAGACTGAAGTTGTCTCACAATTTTCATTACGCTAAATGTCTCCTTTGAAAGCAGCTTTTTCTAGCTGCATGCGCTGGATTTCATAGTATCATTTCATAGCAGTGGCTATAAACAAACGACAGCAATTGACGCCATTTAATTCAATTCTGGTTCATAAATCAATAAAATTCTTAATGAAAACTAATAAATTTATACTAGTACATCATACTGTACATGTGCCATTGCTTATACAATACTATGTGAACGGAAAACCGGATCTGGAAACTTTTTCAAATTACTGCTGGCAATTATTATTCAAGGTGACATTTTTTGACCCAGTTGCATAAATTTTCGCAAAAAGGGTACTTAGGTCATCAAGAGTCCATCCCTTTTGAGGGATTTTAAAAAGTTTTCATTCCATACATTTTATTTGGTCGCAGAAAATATTTAATATTCATGTGCTCTTAGCTAAACGCTATTCTGAAAGAATATTTGTTTTGGAAATGGCGGCCTTGTCACGTGATCTTTTTAACAGTTTAATAAGTTTATTTGCTATTGTAATTAGTACTAATTACGATTAAGACAGTTTTGCTGAAATTCTTAAATATTTAAAAATAACTGAAGCTTTCATTTCTTTCGTTCACAGTGTAACATGGCAACAGGCCCCCTTTTCACAGATCATGTACACAAACGTGTGTACGCCTAGGCCTACTGTAAGTTCATATATGTATGACATTGTATACATACGCAAGTACATACATACGTAGCCTACATGTTTGTGTATATGTGTGTATGCACGTATGTATGTATGCATGTATGTATGTATGTTTGTATGTATGTATGTATGTATGTATGTATGTATGTATGTATGTATGTATGTATGTATGTATGTATGTATGTATGTATGTATGTATGTATGTATGTATGTATGTATGTATGTACACATGTACGTAGGTATGTATGTATTGATGCAAGCATTGTAGGCAATTCTGCTAACTCACAATGAAAACAGCTGCGTTTTAAGCCTATACACAGAATCGATTTCTTTTCATAATTCCGATGATTGATGTCTCCTGTGAAATTAATCTTGGGCTTTTCTTTACGAGCAAACTACAATATTCATCCAGCGAAACTGCAGACGTCATTATAATATCCATCGAACGTGGCATTTCTCTGATGTTTGGCTTCTTCTGGTTTTCAGATAACTCGATTTATAGTTGGAATCGGTCTCCATCGGGTACTAGCGATCAGACAACTTCCTCGGTGATCATAGGTTTACGATGTTCTATGCAAGAATTAGGAGATGAAATTTCTTCAACTGTTAGCACAACGCTGACCAAATATAACGTTGGACTCTCTGCACGAAGAAACTAGACGTCGTCATTGAATGATTGCGCAGTTGCAGGCTGGTTAAAGAAATTGGAATATATGGCTTATTAGAATAAAGGATTAATAGCTAATAAAGGAGTGACAACATGACGCCCATGATTTATGGTGGAACATTTTTAAAGAATGAATTCCGTGCAGCATGTAAGAAGCGCTGCTTAGGAATTGAGACAAATTTAGTAATGCAATTTGCAAGGACTTGATCGATGCTCTGAGAAGTCTTCCGCTGAGACAGCTTCATTAGCATCTACAGTTGACCTGGTTGACCATTTCTGGTCATTGGTCAAGCCATTTCTAAATGACATACATAGAAATTTGGAAAATAAAGTTTTTGTCAAGAACACACACGAACAGAAGTGTCTAACGATTGCTTTATGACAGGTTTTGGAGTTGTTGAAAGTGCCACGTTGTAGATAGTCAACTGAATATAACCAGAGAACGACTTACAAGGTGACAAACGACTCATGTCGTAACGCAACTAAACTGTCTTGAATACGTGTTGCATTCTATCGCGTGTATGAAGTTTCTTACTTGATTGAAAACTTTAGGACAAATCGCCACCAGAATTTGATGCGTTCAAGAACTTCTGTCTGTCTTTTTATAATTCAAAGCTTTAACTGTGTCAGCATCGGTTACATTGACCGCACAGGATTCACGTGGGACGACTGATTATATGGCAAAGATACTGCGAACTATGTTTAGTGTCAAATTGGATTTCTACAGGGCTTCGTTAGGTAGGTCAGTTCAAGTCTACACACGTTGGAGAACAATCTGCTATTAGTTTGGTCGTTTAAAACTGTGTCATCAAAACTTGTACTGTGATAATAACGAGTCAGAGAACACCAGTCCTCATCCCGTTCATCAGTACTTTATACCTTCGGAACCTCGCTTACATTTAAGATGGATCGTCTGTTCAAGTCGGTACTGAGCATTCGCGAACTTAAGTTTCGTATGGACGATGACTATGTTGACCGACTGAGTCGCCAGCACACGGTCATCATCCTCGTCTGCTTTGGGTTCATTGTAACCACAAAACAGTTCGTGGGCAAGCCCCTCAACTGTTGGTGCCCGGCCCAATTCACGGACAGCCATCGAGACTACGCCGACTCGATCTGTTGGGTAAGCAACACCTACTTCCTTCCGATCGAGCAGACGATTCCTGGAGAGCAGTTCTCGAAGCAGAAGAACCGTCAGATGATCAGCTACTACCAGTGGGTTCCTCTTATCCTTCTCTTCCAGGGTCTGCTCGCCTTCGTACCGTGTCTCCTCTGGAGATTCGTCAACAAGAGGTCCGGCATCAACATGGCGGCCATCATGGACGCCTCGCGTCACTGCTCGCAGGCACACTACCTCGAGATCCGCGAGAAGGCTATCCGCTACATCGTCAACCAGATGGATCGCTACCTGTTGGCTCAGAGGGAGTATCGGACCGGGTGCATGGTCCGCATCAAGCATGTCGTTGCCAAGTTCTGCTGCGTCGTTGGCGGGAAACTCTACGGCAACTACCTCATCACCGGTTACATGGCCATCAAGTTGCTCTACCTCTTCAACGCGATTGGCCAGATCTTCCTACTCGAGGTCTTTCTCAAGATCGACTACCACCTGTACGGAATACACATCGTCGAACGAATGATCCGCGGACAGGACTGGAGCCACTCCGAGCGATTCCCGCGCATCACACTCTGCGAATTCGAGATCCGACACCAGTCCCGCGTGCACAACTACATCGTCCAGTGCGCACTGACGATAAACCTCTTCAACGAGAAGCTCTTCATCTTCATCTGGTTCTGGTACGTCTTCCTGGCGATCATAACGTCCATCAACTTCCTGCGATGGCTCTTCCGTGCCCTCTACTGGCCCGGACACATTCAGTATATCCGCAAACAGCTGCGAGCCTTTGACGCCACTCAGCGCGAGGCAGGCATCCTGGCCAAATTTGCAGAGAACTACCTACGCCGAGACGGAATGTTTATCGTGCGACTGATAGGCATCAACATGGGCGAAGTGGTTGCCGGTGAAGTCATCTGCGGACTCTGGAACAACTACAGTCTCGAACGCAGGTCCATCGCAGAAAAGAGCGGACGAAAAAGTGTCGGTAAAAGTCGAAGCAGCACCACGGGACAACGATTAGAAGTCGTCTAGTGTCAAATCTCTGAACTAAATAAAAAATTATTTCTAGCTGAGAACCAACTGTATACAAGGTCTGTTTAAAACGAAAAGTGTAACGACAGGTTCACTTTTCATTCGGCTTTCATTGTCACCAGGTCCTTTTGGAACAACAAATCTCAGAATTTTATTCGATTTAATGTAAATTCAGCCAGAAAAGGTGACTTTCGCCCAATTTGAAAAGAAAGATGGCGGCCATTCGATGTCACGAATCGCCTACCTTTTCAAGTGACTTTTATACAACGAAAATCAGATGTCCTGCATGGTCACTTACTACAGTAGTAAGAGCCCAGGACACTGGCGTAAACTTGTCCAAAATATGGGGGCGGGGCATTTGCTTATTCATTCTACACTTGTTGCATTGGGTGTACAGTCCATCTCAATTATTGGGGGGGGCGTGCTCAGGCTCCCCCCTCCCCGAGAGTCTACGCCTATGACCTAGGACATATAATTTTCGCTGTAAACATCTAATTTTCGATGTTACAGTAACGGTGGCTCATCGATATAAAATAGTTTTCTCCTGAAAAATTGATTCAGTAAGATGAGGTTGTCGTCTTTCACGTTTTTAACGCACATTGGACATCATTTTATACTGCATGGAATCGCCAGAAATAGGTCGCATTTTAAAAGTAATCTTTCAGCAAAGCAAGTAGAGACTGCTTTGATATATTGCAATGACAAGAAGACGTCACAGCTTATGTAAACTTCAGAGTTCTCTGATTTGAATGTAGCGATCCGATTTATGTGAGATTGTTGCAACTGTACCTAACTTATTTTTTGAATATTATTGATCTACTCTCGGGAATTCTATGGCGATGATTGAGCTCCAGAAGATCATTCTGTTCATAGGATGCGACAGGAGAACAAGAGAAGCTATCAGACACAGAGCGAGATAGAGTTATAGAGAGATACACATAGAAAGACAGCGAGACAGACAGGCAGACAGACGTACATACAGTGATTAAAACTGGATGAGAGACAGAAATTTCCCAGTTAGATTAATAGTATGACCCTAACTGGCAAATGCATGCATTTCGACGGAGATGAACTTATTACTGTGACAACATTAGCCACTCAGATGGGACCTGCATTCAGACACATGTTGACTTAGGTGCTTATACGTAAACACAGACATTTATGAATTATGTATGCATAAAGCATACATGCACACATATTATCTCAATTAGTCTGGAAACTTTTCAGATAGTGCTTTCTTTTTTTTATGAATGTATAAATACAATAGGACAGTGTTTTGCACTAGTATAGTAAACCGGTTAGGTTCAGTTTCCGGTTGGGACATAAATTTGAATTCTAAATAAATATTATGCGACTGCATTGTATTGGTAAATTAATGTAGCAGAAAATTAGGCCTGTCAGAAGGTATTTTTCGGCACTAGAATACAGCGGAAGTAAAATATGAGCTATAAGAAGTCGCCCTATAATTTTCCTTTAGCAGAGTATAGATCGTTTGTATGTTCGGCCAGTGCAGCTGACCGACGCGGAAGTGATGTCCAGCTATAATGTCCATTTGATGTTGTTGTTGCCGCACTCTTCCTTGGAGCTACGGATGCAGAAGTCGGGTTACGGAAGCTGCCGTCACTCGATCCATCTTCTTTATACGCTGACAAAGCTGTTTCACCACATCGCGGCGTTTACGAAGATGGATGTTATAATAATATATATATATACACATATATAATTATATATATGTATATATATGATATATACTATATATATATGTGCATATATGCGCGTGTACATTAACAAGAAATTGCACTCAAATGCAGACTTGCATTCCGTATATATGTCGTCGTTCAGACAAACATATTGAGATAAAGTACACACACACGCGCGCGCGCGCACACACACACACACCTACACACCTACACACACACACACACACACACACACACACACACGCACGCACGCACGCACACACACACGCACGCACGCACACACACACACACACACATATTTGGACGTCGTGCAAACAGACAACAGAGACACGCATACACACAGACAGACGAACGAAAAGACAGACAGTGATAGTCAGACAGTCACGAAGACTTACAGAAGACTAGACCACGACACATACACGAACGTATGAAATTGTAATTGCCTGTTTCAGTTAATTAATAAAACGTAGGCGTAATTATTTACATAAGGTGATAATTATCAGAATAAACTTGAAACATGTTTCTGCATCGATTTTTTATACGGGTTTGCGTTTGTTTTGTTTTATAATATGCTAAGATTGTTTGTTCAAGAACTTTTGTGGTTAAAAGCAGTCTACATGTAGGCCTATAGGCCGTAAATATTATTTGTTGCCTACTGAAAATTGGATGTTTAGTACGTGAAAACTCAATGTATCCGTGTTCATTGGTTCGTTCGTTTTTTTCGTTTTTCGTTCATTCGTTCATTAGGGCCTATAGTCTCTTCGCTCTTTCGTTCATTCATTCGTTAATTCGTTCGTTCGTTCTTTCTTTCGTTCGTTCATTAATTCTTTTATTCATTCGTTCGCTCATTCGTTTTTGGCTCGTTCATTCACACAAGTATACGCCTATACCCCACAAAAGCGTTGCATGCACGCATGGATCTAAACAAGTGCGTTTAAAGAAAGTTTTAAACTGTTTGTTGCTCAGAACCAAATGCAGCAGTGTGTAAATGCAATGGAAGACTGTGTTTCCAGGAGAATGGTCCATTACATACGAAAGGCACGACAGACTCGAGCTCAAGTGCAGAAACGCGGTACCTGGTTCGCCTCTCGATGGTGACTTATACATGAGAGATTTAAATCTCGGGCTAGCACGGTCCGTACACGAGGACCTTAAATGGCGTGGCGCCTATTCAAACGGGCAGTTGTGGTGAAGGATCTTGCGCGATCAATTCATTGAAACTGAGCAGGGTCGAGGCCATGTATAAATCGTTTGTATTTACATTTTACTTGCTTGTCTCCACGGCTAACATAACGCAAAGATTGCCGACCCAGTTGACTTGAAACTGGAACACAGGACTTCCTGTTGTATGCCGAGGAGTGCCGACAATTCAGGCACGTACCAGCAAAATGATCATAACACTTTAACGACGAGAGTGTACTAAAAGTGACTGAGATTAGTTGGAGCACCCGTGCTTCGCAGCGCCTCTTGCGGTCAGAAAGTGTCGATATACATACGTAGATTCATACACGCAACATAAATCTACTAATAATCTACTGCTTATATAGGCCTATTTAGACGAAATTCATCATGACAATACGTCAAGCACAAGGTAAGATAACGCACGCATGCGTAATTTATTATACATTGCTTTTAGTATTTTATAGTCCTCGAAAGAATGGTTTTGTATGCGTGTACATAATTTTTCAGGAATATACTATAAAGCATATGACCTAACTATATATATATATACGTATATGTATATATACATATAATATCCAGAGTGTCCGTCTGACGTAGGACGCTACGTCACAAACGGTTTCTGTTCTATTGTGAAACATAAACCGTTTGTGACGTCAGTACTGCCTTCCTGACGGCGGCGGTCTTGACGACGGTCTTGACGACGGTGATCATAGCATTTTAACCAACGATACATTTATATAGGCCTATATACACTGCCGTCATAATACTACGGGCAAATATTCTAGTGTACATATAATATCCATAGAGCGTGTGTCTGTCGATAAACGCTACGTCACAAACGGTTTCTGTTCTATTGTGAAACAGAAACCGTTTGTGTCGTCAGCACTGCGGTCTTGACGACGGCGATCATAGCATTTTTACCAGCGATACATATAGGCCAATATACACTGCCGTCATAATATGACGGGCAAATACTCTAATATATATATATATATATATATATATATATATATATATATATATATATATATATATATATATATATATACACACACACATAGGCGTAACTTTGGTCTAGAAACTCAGGGTACCAAATTTCGCATTGTTTCAGCTTCATGACTGTTAAATAATTATATCGCCATCGTTTGTGTTTCAAACTGGCTCAACCAAATAGGTGATTATCACTATTCGGCCAAATACGAATACGAATAGTGTAAAAAGATAGGTCTACCGACAACGTTCAAAAATACGTTAACGTTCATTCACTGTACACAAGAATGAGGCTACTGACACTGCGATACCGCGGTCCAGGCAGTAGGGAACGCCTGGCTGCAACCACAGCATATGATTATTATGTTAATGCGAGAGTTGCTTCAGTCCACTCGCAATTGCAGCCGCATGTGCAGAAACAGATGTCACGTGACCACTATTCGTATTCTGTCCGACCGCTACTATTCGGCCGAATGCCGAATTGCTATTTGGCCCACTATTCGACCCCGAAGCGAATACGAAGCGAATGTTCGGAACAGCCCTATTATTACAAACAGTATAATATTAGGCTTAATAATGATGATGATGAAGCAACTACTACTACTACTACTACTACTACTACTACTACTACTACTACTACTACTACTACTACTACTACTACTACTACTACTACTACTACTACTACTACTACTACTACTACTACTACTACTACTATTACTATTACTATTAGGGCCTACTACTTCTACCACTACTGCTAATACTACTTCTACAACTATTATTAATAATACTAATAGTAGTAGTAGTAGTAGTAGTAGTAGTAGTAGTAGTAGTAGTAGTAGTAGTAGTAGTAGTAGTAGTAGTAGTAGTAGTAGTAGTAGTAGTAGTAGTAGTAGTAGTAGTGGTAGTAGTAGTAGTAGTGGTAGTAGTAGTAGTAGTAATAATAATAATAATAATAATAATAATAATAATAATAATAATAATAATAATAATAATAATAATAATAATAATAATAATAATAATAATAATAATAATAATAATAATAATAATAGCGACAATAATTAATTCACTATTAATTCAGCAACTATCCAACCTACGGTCGTTTCAGCAAAAGTTACGGTCTTTCATGTTCGAGGGACACTAATTATTAGCACACCCACAGTTTAGTCAACTGAAATAAAATGAGCGTACCTTGTTAGCCTATAGCCTCCAGATATGCTATCACGTTTTTAGTTAATTATACTGTTACTATTACATATATAGTAATGATAGATCGACTGATTTTAATAAAATTGTAGGCCCTATTACAACCCAGGTGGCCCTGGTATCGGGGTCTACGACCCCTTTTGGGTCTCCTGTGTAGCCAGATTATGTTAGTTGATTATAAGCATTATATGTTTTGTTTATTCTTGCAATGTTTGGTTACCGAACTAAAAATACAATACAATACAATACAATTGCAATTGGTAGGAATAAGTAATTGCATTGTGGTTTCACAGAGGATACTGCTGCCGCTGGGAGTAATTTCATTGTGACTTCACAGAGTATGTGCATGGTATACTGCTAGGAATAAATAATATTGCATGGTGGTTTTCATAGAAGACGCGTTGCATTGTGATTTCACACAGTATTATGTTTCCGGAGTAGCCTCTTGTAATAATTGCATTGTGATTTCATGGAGAACATGTTGCCGTAACAACGACTGTCTAACCTCGGGGAATAATTGCATTGTGATTTCATAGAGGATATATTGCCTTAGCAACCTCTTGTAATAATTGCATTGTGATTTCATACACGCTATATTTCCGTAGCAACGTCTTGCAATAATTGCATTGTGATTTCATACACGCTATATTTCCGTAGCAACGTCTTGCAATAATTGCATTATGATTTCATAGAGGATATAATTTTATTGCCTTAGCAACCTCTTGTAATTAGCCTAGGCCTATTGCATTATGATTTCATACACGCCATATTTCTGTAGCAACGTCTTGCAATAATTGCATTATGATTTCATAGAGGATATATTGCCTTAGCAACCTCATGTAATAATTGCATTGTGATTTCATACAAGCTCTAGAACTCAGCAACATTCGAAAAGCCAAAAGAGGCTCCCGAGAGATGTGGCGGGGAGGTTAATCGGCTGCGGTCATATCCATTACACATCATCTCGGGGAAATGCTGGCCACAAACCCGTATACTATGTCCATCTATAGCCTAATAGCATTAGATTTTTCTAAAGCGTTCGATACGGTGAGGCATGCCTCAAACGTAATCGTCGGTCTTGGGGACTTTTTCATTCATGGAACAACGAAATCTTGAAGGACTTTTTACCAACAATATAGTATTTTCAAGTTTTATGACGTCGTGTGGACTGTTAGAAGAAATGTGTGATGCGTTTTGAGAACAGGGACCATAAGTCTCAAATGGAGTTAAGTATTGATTCATAATCCTGGGCAATATCTGATCAAAATGCAGGAAAAATGAACTTGATATCTTCATTCAAAGTATTTTTAAAACTTATTGAGAACAGAACATGTGCAAATGACAGTTTTAAGATATTTTAGTTTAAACTTTCACTGAAGAAAATGTGAAATTTTCACAGAACTTTACCATGGAATTCGTTACGAAATAGTAACTAAACACAGCTCATAATGCCGTTTAATCACCGTATTGTGTGTTTTATACATGCACTTTATTCTGGTGTAAAAATAGTTCTACAATAAACAAAATTATTATCTGCTTAAAACTATTATCAAAATTAGAAAGGATGATATGATACTTATAGTCCCTTTTAAGCCTCTCACAAAAGTCATCATTTGAAGAATAAAACTGAGATTTTTGAAAATTTTCTTTAATCAGTGTTTACCAGCCACACCAAATCACTAAGAACTCATTTTCACCCGAACTGACCTATACTTGCTTTAAAGCCAGTTTTTCTCAGTAAATGTGGAGAGACCTATGGTCCCTTTTCTCAAAACGCATCACGTTTATCAAGGACTATTGACGAACAATAGAGTACTGTATTTGCCCTGTATTGCACGTGACCAATCGATGTTCAGGCCTAGGAGCTTTGCTCCTCCTCCCCCTCAACCTCCCTGACGGGCGGTTGAGGGGAGGAGGAGCAAAGCTTATGAACGTTTCCCTACTATAGGGAGTGATGCTGGGAGGTATTGTGGTTTCGTTAGCTCGAAGAAAGTGTTCATTAGCTTCACGTCGTTTGTGGCACAGAACAGGAGGAGTTTCTCTCCGCTCAGCCCGTTGTCATTCATGTCTTCCCCATCTTCCTCCGTAGCCCCTGACGTCAGTGGCGTAGCAATGTGTTGTGCAGGTTGTGCAATGCACAAGGGCCCCCGGCGGTCAGAACGGCCCCTGGCAGCGAGTAGAGTCATTTTTAGCCTAAAAGCAGTCTTGTTGTCAAGACCTTAAACCTCAAGACCAAGACCAAGACCAAGACCTTGAACCTCAAGACCAAGACCAAGACCAAGACCTTGAACCTCGAGACCAAGACCAAGACCAAGACTTTGAACCTCGAGACCAAGACCGAGACCAAGACCTTGAACCTCAAGACCAAGACCAAGACCCAAAAATTCGAAATCAGGTCAAGACTTCTAACAATTGTAAAGTCGGAATATTCGCTATTTTAATGAAAACATGAGTCTTTTATTTTATTCAAGCAAATTAACTTTAAATGCAAACTGCAGAGAAATCCGAATTTGTATTCAAAAGTTCTTCATGCAAACTCTTATACCAAATGCCTTTTGTATTTTATAAAAACCAATTCGCTCAGAATTTTCTGACCAAGACATGCCTGGTGGGCCTCATAAAAATTCCGCCATGTGAAAAAATACGTTCTACCGGTGCTGAAGTCGCTGACACACACAGAGTAGCTTTTCAAGCACTGTATGAAAATGTACAGATAGTGAGTCCTTTGAAATCTTCCCATGGTTTATCATACCGTCTGATACAGAATAACTGTTGCTGCTGCCAATGGGTTTTCCTGACCAACAAGACTTGTATCCATCCATAGATATTGGTCGTATGATGCAAGCAGGCTTGATACAGAATTCTTGAGTTCTGTTAAATGACTGTTCGTATTGTGGCGAAAATTGGCCTCTGAGTCTCTCTCTTTTGTCAGGCGCGGCAGTGGTGATGATTATCTTACTGCTGCTACGCGTGGATAAGGCTTCAGATTTTTGTCGAAGGGCTTAGGCAAGTCTGACCGACCGACTTCTTGAACATATGTGATTAGACGAGTAATTTGTGAAACACTTTTCTTTTATTATCCAAATGAACTGAATTTCCTTTAGGCTCTCGCCAGACAAAATATATTCCAGATCGATTCAAGAGATTCAAAACAGCCTCAATTACGATCACCCTCAACGCGCACAATACTCGCAAACCAAAATACAGAAATACTCCGGACAAAATGAACGAATAAAACTATAAAACTATCGACAACGCAATAATCAACTCACTGAACTGCACTACCAAACCCGAGAACAAAACCCCAAATCCCCAACAGAACGCCAACAGCCGGCTCAAGCCCTGCGCAAGCCCCCTTTTATATGGGTTTGTGGCGCCAACAACCCCCTTTTGCAACCCCTCCTCTCGGGTTGCTCCGCCCATGGACCTCAGTGAGGCACCTCGGGTCCCTATGTCTCTTTACATGGAACCCTTAAGCCCCACCCATGGACCTCAGTGGGATACCTCGGTTCGCGCCAAGACCCTTTGGCTCCGCCCATGACCTCTGTGAGGTACCTGGGATCCCTATGCCTCTATCGTGGGAGCCCTCTTAAGCTCCGCCCATGACCTCAGTGAGGTACCTCAATTCGCGCCAGAACCCTTAGGCCCCGCTCATGACCTCCATGAGATACCTCGGTTCGCGCCAAGACCCTTTGGCTCCGCCTATTACCTCAGTGAGGTACCTCAATTCGCGCCAGAACCCTTAGGCCCCGCTCATGACCTCCGTGAGATACCTGGGACCCCGTGTGGACCTCCCTGGGACCCCTTTAGGTTCAATTAGGTTCATTATCATTTATGCAGGCCCAAATCCGCTACATCATTGACAGCCGGTCTTGGTCTTGGTCTTGCGAGACCAAGACCAAGACTTTGAACCTCAAGACCAAGACCAAGACCAAGACCTTGAGCCTCAAGACCAAGACCAAGACCAAGACCTTGAACCTCAAGACCAAGACCAAGACTTTTAAAAACGAACTCGAGTGCACTCGAGGCCAAGACCTTGGTCTCGAGGACAACAAGACTGCCTAAAAGTAAATCTACATATACATCAAGTTAGCAACAGCGTACGCAGTACTACAAACTGAAGTGACTCGATCCATTGGTATTTTGGATGAATCTGAATCTGAAAAGTCCAAATGCATGATTTAGTAAACAACCGGTGTGCCATAAAAAATTCTTTACTCTGTGCAGTCTTTGGACGGAAGTAGTTTTACTGACGTATAAATATATTAATGTCATGACCGACGGCGACATGTCTAAAATTTATAGCTTTTCGGAATTTTCGGATTCTTCTTTTAAGACTACCGTAGAACACTTTTCTAATTTGTTAAATTGTTTCTTTATTTTAGGCCTATCAACCAACCCAAATGTTTCACGACTGGACAGAATTTAACTGTGGATAATTCATATTTTAGCAGTCATGGAACAATATTTTTAGATTAATTATCTCTAGTTCAATTTTTTATGCTAGCCTGGAGAAATAAAAAAGTTAAAAAAATAAATCGGAAAAAATATTTAAAATGTAGTTATTTAATAATTATTTAATTGGGATGCGATTTATGATATGTGCATATTTCTCACGGTGCGAAATATCGCAGAAGCGCCAAGCCTATTTGCACAGCATTTTTTTGGTTTCAAATCGAAGGCGGTTCAAGGGGCCCACCATCAAAGCTCTGCACAAGGGCCCCCAAAAACCTTTCTACGACACTGGCTGACGTCGTAGACAGCCTTGAGGGGGCGTTATATAAAGGTTTCTTAATAATAATAATAATAATAATAATAATAATAATAATAATAATAATAATAATAATAATAATAATAATAATAATAATAATAATAATAATAAGAATAATGATAATGATAATGATAATGATAATGATAATAATAATAATAATAATAATAATAATAATAATAATAATAATAACAATAATACTAATATTTTAGCATTATACTGGTTTTTTATGTATACTTTATTCTATAATCCATATATTTGTGCAGTCTCTTTCAATAACTGCCATCTGATTTATTATAATTATCAATTGAAATTATTGTCTTTGTAATCACTGCGTAATCCCATCGCGTCTGTGTCGACGGGAATTTTCCAATAGACGAATATTTGATTTGATTGATCAAGAGATTAAGAATACGATTACTTTCTTACCGCAAGAGGCGCTCTAACAAATATCACACGACATTTAATACTTTCCAGTCCTGTGTATTATTTGTTCTTGCGGGAACAGTTTCTTATTCCGGAGATTAGATGAGAAAATAATAAACGTGAGAATGAGGATATCAAAGTATCCATTAAAACAGTATATATTGCAGTTTAATTTGTTCTTCTAATACACGAATAACTTACTGTAAGACAGAGCATATTTTAATTTGCTCCAATAGATTGGCATTGTGATTTTCAGGTTTACTAGTGTGCGTGTTGAGATGTCTGTCATGTCTAGTTGCCACTAATCCAAGGACCTTTTACAGAATCCTTGCCACTAATCCTTGCGACAGGTTTTTATATTGTGGAGTTAGTTGTGAACGAAAATTTTATTTAGACTATTATGTGGATTTTAATTATTTTTCCCGATAGAAACTTATTGGGGCGAAATTTGTAATCTAATTTTGGGTAATCCTGGGTTTTAGCGTCGGAAATTATTTCATTGAAAAGTTCTAATACAATAATACAATAAATAATCATCGTTCATCCAACTTCTAGTTTCAGTTATATTTTAATCGATTATCCAGCTTCTAGTTTCGTGAACATTTTCATCAATCTTCCAACTTCTAGTTCGAATTTTACTATGAAATGTTTTCATCGCTCATACACGGGAATAATATCGGCACTAAAACGATATATTTTCGTCGTAATTCCAACTTCTAGTTTCACTTTTATTATGTAATATTTTCATCGCTCATCCGGCTTCTAGTTTCATTGATATTTTCATCAATCTTCCAACTTCTTGTTTGAGTTTAACTGTGAAATGTTTTCATCGCTCATGCAATGTAAATAATTTCCGACGCTAAAACCCAGGATTACCTAATTTTGGGTCGCCTGCGGCTGATTACTGTTTGAACATGACTAGGTCCAAAAAGGGGCGCGTAACGAATCGCCGAATCTCGAATCGCCGAAATGGTATTATCGCCGAAACTATTTTGTGAAGAAAACCCGTTTAACCGAAAATGCTGTTCATAGCGAATCACCGAATCCCGAAGCGCCGAAACTATTTTGTGAAGAAAACCGTATCGCCGGCTATGTTTTATCATGTATTAAAGCAGTAAATAAATGCATTATTTTTTCAGTTCAATTCAGTTTTATTCGGTAACTAAATTTCGGTAATTGCGAAGACTGAGTGCCTCCCTATATAAGCAATATGGTTGCCACCGACTTTGCTCAAGTAGAGTGCCGCTGCCTACCAGCCACATCCCACAATGCAATGCACTAAGTAAGTAAGTAGAACAAACTCTTGAAGTCAAATGTACACTTTAAGTAAAACGAACTTTAATTTGATTGAAAATTGAAATATATGCATACATCTTAAGAAATGGTTTAATCCGTTAGATATAAACAAAATCATTCAGTTGTGTTTGTAATATAAGTGTTCGTTTTACTTACTTACTTAGCGCATTGCATTGTGGGATATGGCTGGTAGGCAGCGGCGCTCTATTGGAGCGAAGTTGGTGGCAACTATATTGTTTATATAGGGAGGCACTCAGTCTTCACAAAATTTTACCCAAATTTCAAACAAGTAAACATTAAAGACAGGCTTGTAAAAGGTGAATACTGGTTACACACGGCGATTGGAGTCCAAACCAGTTTTCAGCAAATCGCATGCTTGGTAGAAAACTGCTTTCGGCGATTCGGCGGATTTTGCAGTTTAAGGGCTTTTGGCGATTCGGGTAGACCCCCCAAAAAGGGCGTTGCGACCTCCACAGCGGAAGTTTCTCAATCAAGTAAGTAAGTAAGTAATAAGTAGCGAACAATATTTACAAAAAAGCACACATTCGCACATTTGCAAAAATAACCTTTGTTCGGAGAAAACTGCACTTTTATTTGGTTAAAACTTAATTAAGTTTGGTACATCACTGAAAATACAATGAGAATGTTAGAAAATCTGTTCACACAAAAATTGTGCTTTTCCAGATGAACTCCTCAAAACAGGTTTGAAATAAATTGTGACTTGTGCTGAATTGTCTTTTGAGTTTCCTTTTCACATGTGTCGTCATGTTTTCGGCTTTTTGCATGTGTACTGCAACATCGGAAAGATCTAATAGATTCCTTTCATGTACAACTACAGAATGCAAAATTTCAAGTTTTTAAACTTTAGATGAGCCAGCCATCCACAGGATATTATACAAGTTCCCAGAAGAATATATGTTGTGATATTCGCTCTAGTGTTTCTGCAGTTTGATCACTTGCTTGAATATGGAAACATTTTCAACGTTTTTGCTTATATGTGCACCACGTAATTCAGCATGTTCACCATCATAAATTTTGTGTCCATTACTGATTATTTTCTTTCGTGGGAGATTTCCTCTGTGGGATATCTCAGCACTCGATTCTACCTTAGCCTGGGACGGCCATACTATTTACACGATGATGATCGGCTGCTAGATTACTGGCAGTTTATTATTCGTAGTTAATGATGCTAACTTCTTGTTTTGATTTCCTTGGATTGTATATTATGCCTCACAACTCACTTGGTGTCAAAGATCCATATGATGTTGCTGTAATGTTTTTTTAAATAATCTGGCTCGTGATGCAACTAAAATTATTGTTTCGGATGAAAACCAGACATTTTGAAGGTGGTGAGTCTGAATACTGGTAAGCTAATAATAAGAATGTTCGGTGCCATATAAAAAGGCTGAGCGGTTACTAGTTTTATATTGTCTTGTTAGTTTCAGGAAATCTTTTGGAAGCTTTTTGACTGATTGTTTGGCTCTGCATTACAAGAACTTTATTCAGGATATCAACGACAGAAAATGGCTGCTGCAGATTCTCAGAAAGTAGGTTGCCAAATGCTTTCATGTGATACTTTAATCAGTCAGTAACAGTACTGATCTATGCAAGTGTGACTGTGTGTGTGTTACTAAAATTCAAAATAATAAATGTGATGCACATTTAAATATTTACAAAATGTTTCTTTAGCTATAATTGTTATCACTCGTAGAGTCATTTAAAAATGAGCAGGGTTGAGGCCATACAGTCGCTATATAAAAACGGGTACATTTGCAGTTACATTTAGAGTTCAAGACTTGAACAGAAAGAACTTCTGAGTAGACACAATGAAAAAGCATTTATTATGCGCACATAGTCATGAATTAAATCTGAATCTGAAGAGTTAATGAATGATTCATGATTTGCTAGTGCCGGAGTGGAGTCATGTAAAGGCCAGAGCAAAATATTCAGTATTGACAATCATAAGCAAAGAATCACTCTTGCTTGTTTAACTTTTATGCGAACATTTGTCAACAGGACTTGACACAGACCGTGGCTAAACATTACAACGAACTACAGGAGGCTGGATTAGAAGAACGCACCCAGAGTCGAATTTTTTATCAAAGAAACTTCAATAATTGGATCAAGAGTATGGCAATAGGTTAGTATCCATGTTTGTATATAATGGGGCATATGTGTAGTGCCTTTTGAAGTTTCCCTGAAAGGCTTGTTGGGTCATTCCATGTGAAATCAACCAGTAAAATAACAATTTGCCACCACACCCCTTTGGATTTTTCTGAAAATTTTTTATACATAAACTACATGCAAAATTAGGAATAATAGTGAAAATTTTAGCAGAATATCTCATCATTTGACCAAGATATTAATTTTTGAAGTTAATAACCAAAAAACGGATCGCGAGAAAACGGCGTGATCCACCAACTTTGGACAGTCATATCTCAGCTAGGAAATGAGCTAGAGGGCTGAATATTTTTTTGTGTAATCAGTTTGTTGTGCTCTTTCCAAATATGCAAGAATCTAGTTGGTGTAACCTGTGTTTTTTTTTCTATAAATTTTTAAATATCGCACAGAGGCCAATTTTCGCTCAAGTTCCAGACATCATATCAGCAGGCAGGAATGATGTATAGTAATACTTATACTGGTTATATACTGAGGTACATGGGTGCTCATCAGACATATAGTTAGTACCTGATTAGTTTCATTATGTCTGTACTTTCCAAGGACTTTTTCCTTACCATGATCGTAAAAGTGGGGTCTACGGCTTGCCCAAAAAGTGAAAATGTATGTCTAATGAAATTCATGAAAATTTGCACATATATTGGGGACACCTAGAACTGTCATTGGTGAAAAATTCAGGATGGTGTTCTGCTCCTTTCCTTGGAAATAATTTTTTGAAATTGACCAATTTTACAGTGTCGCGAGTTGCTGTTAACAAGCCTTGTACTGCATTATGGTAACATTTTTATAACCAGTTACCTTGAAACACTTGATTACTAGCATAACTGATTTTATCATTACTATGCTGGCAATCAAGTTTTCTCAGTTTGCAGTGTAATCATGCTATTCATACATGCAAAGGCAAATAAAACTATACATAACAAGTTTACACATACTTTGTGCTTTAATTGTGGTCAATAAACAACAATATGCAGCAGACGTGCACAGTTGCTTCCTTCACCAGGAAGTTACTGACACCAAATTCTTCTGATGCTTTCTCCTGAGACCAGCTTGCTGTTGCTAGCATTAGTAATTTAATTTTGCTGTCTGGTTGCCAACTCACATTTCAATTTTAGCTCTGCAGTTAATGTAGGTAAGTCACTACATCCCTCACATTTTGCTTGTTTCTGCCTCCCTCTTAAGTTGAACATGCACAACTTTTGAAACTTTCTTTTGTATTGCTGCTTTTGCCTGATCAACCTTTCTTTTGGCATTTGCTATTTGTTCTCGTGCATGAACATTATGAAGTTTGACTAGAGTGCAGCCAATGCCTGTTATGCTTTCATTTAGCTGTCCTAATTCCACATCAGAATATTATATAGGTAGAATCACTGCTGCCTTTAAGTGCTACTGATGAACTGGCAGCACACAATTTTTTTGTTCTGGTGATGTTTCTCTTTCTTCTTTTCAAAAACCATTTTTTTGCAACTGATGCACAACTGATCACCAGCATTGACAAGCTTGCTGGTCATTTGCTGAAGTTCTTTTACATTTTGAACAGTGCACTTTAAAGTGACTTTTTAACTTTTCGCAAGTGTTTCCACCTATGCAGAAATTGATATTGATGAAGCAAAACTTGACTGTGATAGCGACAAATGGTTGCTGAAGCAATGTCATTGTCAAACTTTGTCTTACTAGTCATTACTAGCAATCAATGTCTTCATCAGAAAATCTGATAGACTGCAAAGCCTGTGCTTTTTGTGATTGGTGACACTCTTCTTGTTATAATTTACCAAATGTACAGGCTGGAAGCTGGCTAGACATTGTGACTAATGAATGCAAGAAAATTTGTTTTAAATATTTCTATGGAAAGTGGTATTAAGATGTTAAAATGTACTTTAAGATTGAAATTGCCAAACTGACAGTAATCCAATTTTTAATTAAAATTGTGGCCTATTACCAGACATTGGACACACATAAAATATGTTAAATTCTGAAAAAATGGGCTCTTAAACAGGAATCTTTGATCCCCATGAGTTGCTTAACTTAGAAGAAAATGATCATAAAGAAATTAAGTATCATGAAGTTAAGCAAATGATAAATCACATCTTAATGCCCCTTGTGTTCCTGCTGTTTAATTTCTTACCTTTTGAGCTCAGTAAAACAAACTGAAAGACCTTTATATTAAAGTAATACTAATTTATACCAATTTGAAGTGATAAAAAAACACACTTCTGCCACACTTCTACTAGGTGACACACACAAATATTTAACAAAGCACAGCCCCACACAAAATAGCACAAACATAGCAAAAATTCTACAGCATTGATGCAACCTATCAATTACACAAACAAGGTTCTTGTAATATAAATAATACATTTCCTGTGGATCAGTAGCCTGTGCATGGTTTAAAATGCTCAGTTGATATTAGAAGGCACTTAGATGATTGTAAAAGACATACACATTACACATGCAGCAAATCAGCTGTGAATCAAGTCACAAAAGCTTACAAGATCAACTCGCGACACTGTAAAATTGGTCAACTTCAAAAAATTATTTCCAAGGAAAGGAGCAGAACACCATCCTGAATTTGTCACCAATGACAGTTCTAGGTATCCTCAATACATGTGCAAATTTTCATGAATTTCATTAGACATACATTTTCACTTTTTGGGCAAGCCGTAGACCCCACTTTTACGATCATGGTAGGGAAAAAGTCCTTGGAAAGTACAGACATAATGAAACTAATCAGGTACTAACTATATGTCTGATGAGCACCCATGTACCTCAGTATATAACCAGTATAAGTATTACTATACATCATTCCTGCCTGCTGATATGATGTCTGGAACTTGAACGAAAATTGGCCTCTGTGCGATATTTAAAAATTATAGAAAAAAAACCACAGGTAACACCAACCAGATTCTTGCATATTTGGAAAGAGCACAACAAACTGATTACATAGAAAAATATTCAGCCCACTAGCTCATTTCCTAGCTGAGATATGACTGTCCAAAGTTGGTGGATCACGCCGTTTTCTCGCGATCCGTTTTTTTGTTATTAACTTCAAAAATTAATATCTTGGTCAAATGATGAGATATTCTGCTAAAATTTTCACTATTATTCCTAATTTTGCATGTAGTTTATGTATAAAAAATTTCAGAAAGATCCAAAGGGGTGTGGTGTACACCCCTGGTTGATTTGACGTGGAATGACCCTGTTAGGTTTTCAAGTTTGCTACTAATGTAGATTGCAAGGTATAAACTTTTAGTATTAATGCCAAAAGCTTTGATTGAATTTCAGTTCAATTAAAGGAAATGTGAAGACAGTAAGAATTCCATATTTTAGTGCATTGCATGTTGTTTTGTTTCAGCGGATGTTTTGACCAAGGTGAGGCAGCAAGTTGGACACAAGGCACCAATCTCTGTTTTAGACCTTGCTTCTGGAAAAGGTGGAGACATGTTGAAGTGGAAGAAGGGAGATATCAGCCACTTAATCTTTGCAGGTTGGCTTATGGAGTTATTTGATATTGACACTATTTTTGCTTTGTTTAAAGTGATTCAGCATTGATCATTTGCTTGATGATAGATTGATTGATTGATGCATTAATTGATTCATTGATTGCAATGAAATTGTTTTCAGACATTGCAGCCCTTTCTGTGGAGCAATGTGAATCTCGTTATAAGGAAATGATGGAAAGAACGAAGCAGGAGCGCCATCAGCATGAACTGTTTACTGCAGAATTCATAACTGCAGACTGTACCAAAGTAAGACTTGTACTGTTTATAATATACATATATATGTGTACATATATGGTATGTATATGTATATATACATATGCGGATATATGAGGATTTCCCTTTCTTTGTCCAGCTGGATATATGTAACTGTACTTTCTGTTTTTTTATTTGAAACAATACTAAACAAGACAAATCACATATTTACAGAAAACAAAGTACCGATAACCAACAAATTTCTGTTAGCAGTCAACAGCTCAAATCGGCTATCAGATGCCAATCAAATCAGTACTTAACCATTTGCTCATTTAATAGCTCTGTAATCAATTATCGGTAAAGTAAAGAAATTGGAAAGCAACGGCTATTGTCACTTATTATCGACAGCAACTCTGAAAATCTACATAAAATGAATGAAAATGCAAATAAACTGTTTATTACTATACTCTACTCTACAGTAAACTGACTAAAAGTCTGCATTTGAATGATAATCATCGAAGCGTGCAGGCGATAGAAGCACACGTGCCGCAAATATAACGTGTTTCTTTGCGCTGTTCACGCTTGTTGCAAACATCATCAAAAGATTCATCGTCTGACAAATCTAGTTGTTTCAAACTGTTCATTACTCTACTCTACTTTATTCTACTCTACAGTAACCTGACTAAACGTCTGGATTCGAATAATAATCATTGAAGCATGACAACACGCAGAGTGCAGGCTAAAATAGCAGCGCATGTGCCGCAAATATAACGTGATTCTCTGCGCTCTTCACACGTGTTGCACACATCATTGAAATATTCGATAGCCTGATGAGGAAAACATACATTAGTAGGATGTTATATGGGATCAAGACTGTTTAGAACATGTATTACTCGACGACATAACTACCAGAACGCTGACGTCTGACAGTGCACATATGCGTAGTCTAATGGCTGCAGTTACTATAAAAATTTTAATTTAAATTAAAAAATTTGCTTCGCTATTCATCAGATGGCAGTAGTCACTATAGTAGTAACCGAGACGCGGCAGAATGGCTTGCCAGCACGCTGGATATGCCTATAGTCGCCGTGGAACTGATGTATACTGAGGTACGAGTTATCTCGTACGTCGCGCCTGGACCCGTGAAATGACATACGAGTTAACTCATACCTCGCGTGCAGAGTGTTAAATAATTTTCAGTTCTGACAAGGATTAGAACCCAGAGCTTTGTGTGTTGACTGTTCAGCAAGCTAACCACTGGACTATAGAGTGGAAGTATTTTAAAAATGAAATTAGATGTCTGGATATTTATTTATAGGGTTCTGATAACCTTGCATAGGAAATCTCTGGTTGTCTAATTAATGTTACAGTTCAGTTAGAATGATAAATTTATCTGCAGGCAGGAATGAACTTCATTACAGTCAGATTGCTTGATGTATGTATATAAGTAAGTAGGCTTTATTTGCATCTGACAAACATGCATGCATAACGTTGTACACAGCTATTATGTATATATTTGAAATAGACTGTAACAGGAACAGATTTTAGAGAAATACATGCACATCTAAATGTAACTAAAGATGCGCCATTAACAAAACTACTTTTAAACAGTTTAGTTTTAGCAGTCGGTAGCATGAAAGGAAGTCCTATCTTGCAAAGTGGAATATTTAAAATTTAAAAATATTGCGCTTTAATAGTTTCAGTGTGTTTTTTGTAGGAAAGATTGAAGGATCTCTATAAGGATCCTAACACAAAGTTTGACGTCGTCAGCTGTCAATTCGCCTTCCATTATTGTTTTGAGAGCTTAGCACAGGCTGAGATGATGCTGAAGAATGCCTGTGAATGTATAAAGCCAGGTGGATATTTTATCGGTACAACGCCTGACTCGTATGAACTTGTGTAAGTGATCATTTCATATCTGATTGTAAGAGTGCAGAAGTGGGAGGCTATCTGTTAGGTTATATTAAGTTATGTTACAGTCCAAGTTAACTTTAAGCCTAACAATTCTTAGTTATCTCGCAAGAAATTAGTTGTTCTTTAGGTTTTTTTATGGCTTTTGCCAGATAATCCATTGTAGTTTGTGCAAAGCCGTTTTACCAATTCCACTGAGATGTGAGTTGGAGTAGACAAGATGACCAAAAGACAGAGCAGTTGTTAGTGAGACAAAGACAGTTTTAAACAGTATCCATTGAAGTGGAATTGATTTGGACTGATGAGTACGATGGTATGGGTAAGATGCAAACCAGCTGAGAGCAGGACCAGAAAGGCCAACCAGTGTTCAAGGGAGTGAAGAGTATATTTTAAACGTTATATGTAAATTTCTAACGCACAATATAAAGGCTAAGTGTAGGGCACCTGTTTATGCACAAGCAGTGTGTTATGTCAGAGGGGTTGTACCGAGATACCAAGCAAGGTCCAAGTCCTGTTGCCAGGAGACTAAGGAGAAGAGGAGGCAGAGGAGCTGGTAAGACAGATTCTGCCTTGGATGAGAAGGTTGGAACGTGGAGGACAGTATGGATCTCGGTAGGGATTCTTGGAGACACGAGACTTTAGTTTGAAGTAATTAATGGTTTTCAAAGCAGCAGAAAGATATAGTAAAATGAAAGCAGTTACTGTTTTTCATTAATGGATCTGATTATTTGATTATGAATGGCAAAAAAATGCAGTTTCAGTGCAAGGGGTATATTTCAGATTAGATTTTGTGAGAAATTTGTAGGTTGGAATCTGCTTGTAAGTTCGTCATTGTAACCTGAATTCAAATTCAGATGTAATATGGTTTTGTTATGGATCTCACATTTAATTTAAAATCTGGCTACTTTATACATATGGGTTACGGTACAAACATTGCATTTGATAAAGCTCCCAAAGGAGCATCAAAAGGTTATTGCGTTGTATTTTAGATTTGCTCGGCTTTCTGTTGTTTGACTTGTCATCTGATGCATAATGTACATTGGCTGGTTTATTTTCAAGCGATTTAACACATATAATTGGCTGTCCAGGTGTGAAAGTTCTGCTTAAGTTGGTGCCAGTAATTCCTTCAAGCACACCATGGGCAAATGTTGCAGACTGAGGGATGTAATATTTAAGTATTACTTTACTCGGCAACCTTATGCTACCTTGTTAACTGTTTAGAAAGCGCCTGCGATCAGCGGAAGGCATGTCATTTGGAAACGAAGTTTATCGAATTACATTTGAGACGTCAGACAAGGAAAACCTTCCACTGTTTGGTGCGAAGTATGACTTCCACCTGGAAGGAGTCGTTAGCTGCCCAGAATTCCTTGTTTATTTCCCTCTGCTGGAAAAGTGAGTGACTTTCATTTGCTCTTCTGTTACCATTAAAATTACTCTAGTTTTTATAATTTAACATATGATTAATTTTAATAAGTTTCACTGCCTATGTGGTCATTATTTAATTTTCATTTTATTTCATGAAGTTGAATTAAAACAGTAGGATAAGCATAGAAAGTGAAACTCTGTTTTATCTTACCCTATTCAAGTGCCAAATACACGAGGCATATATTACTATTTTATTACCAGTGACTGTTGCAAATAGATCTGCACTGTAAGGCAAACATATGGAAAATGAGGCTGAAAAATTGTGCTGACTACCATAGCTGTTGTTATTGTTTTTGGTACTATTTGTATTATTGTCAGTGCTACGATTGATGTTATTGGATTCATACATCTTCATTGTTTCACGTATCTTGGACAAGATCAAGTAGTTTCTGTGATAATTTTAACAGACTATGTATTCATTTTGTGTGACTAAGGAATATTAAAACAACACCTCTTGTAGCAAAATCTGTGTCAGTGGCATCATATTGTCTGTTCAGAATGGCAGAAAAGTACAACCTGAAGCTGGTTTATCGAATTCCGTTTGCTGATTTCTTTAACAAGCATGTTGCAACCCATGACGGTCGAGGTCTGATTGGCCGAATGTCTGCTCTGGAGGTGAATTCCGAACTCTAATGTTTCTGTACTTGTATCATATTAAATTTCATTCAATGTTGTCTTTTTTCTCAGCTTTGCTTTCTTCAATTTCCATTTTTACTTTATTTTGTTTTTATTAAAACATAATTTCCAAGGGTTGTAAACGTGCAATGCAAAACACATAAGATGAAAATGAATAAGACAAAATTCATTTAATAACAAAATGAAAGTTTGATCTATTCTACTATTGGATCCTTTTAACAATGAATTATTCTCTTAAGATGAAACTGACAGATGAATTTTTGGTCATTTTGAAAAGTTTTCAGTCAATGCAAAGTTCTGCTGATAAGACAAATTGTTGACTTATACACAACAGTGATAGTTTGCTGAAAGGTTTCGTCTTTGCACTTCGTATACTGTAGTTTGACATCATTGATCTTTTATAGAATGTCACCATTCGAGTAGTGAGATAGTGTACATGTTTATACATGTAACTGATGGTAAGAAACTTGCTACCATCACAACGAGGTGGAACAAAACACCGTTGATGTAATATTACTATAATGATGCCTATGCACAGGAAGTAGACTTTTGTATCATATAATATTTGCTGATTAGTTGAAGTTTTGTTATCAGCCCATTTCTCCCGCAGACCGACAGATGAGGCACACTTAATGATAGATGGATGGATGGATGAATCACGCTTTGTCTGTTGGCCTTAGTTATAACTAGCAGGTTTACCCGGCGTTGCCCGGGGTTATAAGTTTCAATCCCTGTAACGAATAAGCAACAAATTTAGGTATATGTTTAAATCCGTGTAGCGAATAAGGAAGAAATTTAGGCGACCTGTGGGGGAGACTGCTTTGTAGTCTAGGCGTGGACTGACTGCTTCGCAGTCGCCCTCTGGCGACGACTGCTTCGCAGTCTCCCATGGACTGACTGCTTCGCAGTCGAGTGGCGACGACTGCTTCGCAGTCGGGGAGACTGCTTTGCAGTCTCCCGTGGACTGACTGCTTCGCAGTCGAAGAGGGTGAAGCCGGCGTTGGCGGATTCAAGAAAACGCCAGAAATCTAGCCCTCACTGCCCTTAGTAAATCGGAGTCTTTGAACATACAATTTTGCTGTAAAACGATGAATATAGTTCGAATCGATCGTAATTAAATTTTGTGCGAAAGTAAACAACGTCTTTATTTGCATTATTGATGACGTTGGGGAATATCCGCGCCATAAATAGAATCGCTTGTCGTTAAATGCGCATTATTAATGACGTTGGGGAATACCGGCGCCATAAATAGAAGCGCTTCGCGCTGGGTCGTCAGGGACGGTCGGTTGGGTAGAGTTTTGGGGCATTTTCACCATGTTAGCGGTGAAAGGGGGGTAAGCGAACCCCTCCACTGGGTGTCCGATGCCGAGGCCGACACAGCAGTGAAGGTTTGAAGTGAAAAGGTGCAAAATTGTAGAAGTTAAGCCCGGTCAAACAGACAGAGAGAGGGACACACACACACACACAGAATTCTCGCTTTATTATATAGATATAGATGATAGTCATATGATTGCATAAGTAGTTTACTTTTGGGTGGAATATTTAGCAAGGTTCAAATTCTAAGTTTTTTCGTCTAAAGTCGGTGAAGTTGAATACTAATTCTATGTGAATGCTCTGTGAAAATTTAATTTAATTAATTTTGCAGGCAGTGACATTATAATAATATGCAGGAATTCTTTGAACATCAGCCAGTGGGGGAGCAGATGTACAAATCCATAGATGAAATTTGACATTTTATAAAAAAAAAATATCACTAACAGAGAATAAAGGATTTTTATGCGAAGTAGAATACAACCAATTAGTTTGTAGCTGTACTTTGTGAGACATATATGATGCATGTAATTATAAAGTTTCACTTCCAAATATGTGCTAAATATATAGTAACTCAAAAAACGTAAGGTAGGCCTATCACTTTTTCTGCAAAATGCAACTGAAACTACAGACTCACATAATACTGCAAAATTTTATTCTGTTTAAAACCTTTGCTGACAGTTTTAAGTGGAATAAACTTAAATGTTAATTCCGGTTAGCATCTGACTATAATCGTAATATCTGTGCATGTCATTTGCTGCTGACAAATCGTGGAGCCTTAACATGTTTATGACTGGCATGCTGCGTTTACTGTTGCGTAGGTTAATACAAAACTTGGTTAAGATGAAATGTTGACCATGGTACTTTTCATTTTGTTGTCTGAACTGATTTGCACTGTATTATATACTGTACTGTGGTTTGGCATAGTTCTGCTTTAAAAAATCTCTCCCTTTTCAGCTTTAAAAATCTCTCCCTTTGAGTGGCCTGTTTTGAAATCTCTGTAAGCCTTGGATCTTTTCCAGTTATGATATCAGTTGATGTAAGACGCTGCTATATTATGAGGTTTTATCACTTTACAGTGTAATGTAAGGCTGTGTACTGCAATCTAAGTATGGTGAAATTTAATATACCCAGCAATTTAATGTAGCAAAATGTAAAAAATAATGACATGACTTGTGGTAATGGGATTGAAAACATATATTGGCACATAACAAAACTCTTCAGTTTGCATTATTATTATTATGTATTTATTAAGTACCACTATGTAATGACCAGGCATCAAGCGATGGTGCAGAGCAATTGAGAGCGAAGGATTTGCTCAGTATCCCTACATAGTGACCGTCTCGGAGGAACCCATACTCTCTGCATTATAAAGCTCTAAGCAATCGGCTACGATGTCCCACAAGGGGGATATTGAGGAGTGATTTGATGACTTGTGCTACCTTTTGCAGGAGTGTAAATTTTTCATCAGCTAAGCTGCCAATTAGGGCATTAAGAGTTCTGAATGAAACTGATATAGTTTTTAATTGTGTTTTTGTTAGCCATATCCTTCAGAGCCCGATGTGGCTCTAATGAGCAAAGATGAAGCTTCGTATGCATTTGCGAAACAACACTTAGAACAGTTGAGCCAAAACAACACTTCAAATGATGGCCATGAAAGAAACAGGCGACCCATCAAAGTGGTATGTTAAATTATTTACAAGTGCTTCCTTAATTAATAAATGGCCTGATTCATTATTACTGTTATCTGTCTACTGCATCCCCATTGCAATCGGTATTGCAATGGCTGACAAACATAATATTATAAGTAAGATCTGTGTGCATTAGCACAATTTTGGTGTGCAATTTCTTCTTTCCTGACAGTTCTTGACAGGTTTGCCAATGGACAAAGCTCTTTATTTATAAAAAACTGAGGAAAACGTTATGAATGGACCCTTTTTGTATAGACTCACTAACATTTAGTAGTTTCTTCATAGGTTTTGCCATTGTTGTCTTCACCATCAACAAATACATAAAATAACAAGCCACAGTGCAATATTCCAAAATTGAATTCTGTTATTCCATAATAAAATCCACTATAGAATGATATCGGACATTTTATTACATGTGTGTAAATATGGGAACACTTAGACTTTTTAGAGATTTTAGCAATGCTTGCAGACTTTTCATTCAAATTTTGACAGATTTGCGATGGGCTTCTGGACAGATAGGTGTCAAAGCTGGTTCGTGAAAGATTTTAAGCTCCTTTATTTTAATGTTGCCAGTTGTCACTATCATAATTATGACAAATTGTTATGTATAATTATTGTCATCACTATTTTTCATCAAGGAAGATTACTGTTATTTACATTTCACACAAACATGAAGACAATAATGGATTTATTGCACTCCAGTTGTAATATTATATCTGAAATCTTACTTGTGCTTGTAGGGTACTCTGTCCTTACCCGAATGGGAGGCATCAAGTAAGTAACGAAAATCTTCAAACCAATCTCCAATCTTAATAACATTTCACAGATTCTTTAATATCTCTTCCTTGCATGGTTTAACAAACACGTTACTTCATCTCCTAACGTCAGTCCTTATCAATCAGCTTACCATGTAGGCTACTCCACTGAAACTGCTCTTCCCTTTGCGCTGGACAACATCTTGCCATCAGATTCTGTTGATTTTGGAAAGGCGTGTCTCTCAATATCACTTTTGACGCTGTTGACCACCAGCTACTATCTAGACTCGATGAAAGCTTTGGTATCTTTGGGGCTGCCTTAAACTGGCTACGTCTTCCCGTCCAACCTATCCAATCCTTACAATGAGCACTCCTACCTATGCTTTCAACCTGGGGTCGTCTTCACCATAGAAACCTTGGAGCAAATGCTCAATCCAAGAAATGGGGGGAAGGACCTGTAAGTGTATGTGCTGTCATTTGCGGGGGGAAGGAAGGGAAATGTGAAAGAGGGGAGGGAGGGGAAGTTGCTCCTATGATTTAGGGGGAATAGACGCCCCTGCTTTCAACCATGAGTACGTCTTTCCCCGCATTCTGCGATCTTTGGATATGGGTGGTTGGTTGAGCCACGATGCAGCACTGTCATGGGCTCTCCTATCTCCAGCAAACCATGTTGTTATATCTCCAAGGGGGTGGAACCGATTACCAATACTACTCCAATGCTCAAACTCTTCCTTCAAGAGATTGCTCAAAACTCCCACTTCTCATTGGCTTTCACACATCTGGATATGTAACTGCTCTTCACCTTGCAGCTGACGAACTGTGCCTCAGATTCATATTTCTGTGCCACTTTGCATTCGTTAGAAGTTTCGTAATAATAATACATGTAATGATAATAAATAACGATTGGCTTTGGTTTCAGCTTAATGTAAGGGATTATTATAAACTATCCGTGTGATTTATGTATTTAATTTACATTTTGATGTGCTTATGCTGCAGTCTTCTGTCTGAGAATCAAATCGATAGAATGAAGCAACTGCATTTAGGACTCTGCACATTGTAACATGCTGTAACGCTTCAGTTGACGTTTGAAATGGCACACTTTGCATTACAGGCAAACAATCTGTCACATGTAACTGAAGTTAGCAAAAGCTGAAACTGTGGAATAATGTAGTGTTTGATCTATCTGTCACACCTGAAACAAACTGAATGATTAAAATGTTAGACATTGGGCTTAGGCTAAGCTGTTATCTGCCTTATATTTTCTTACCAAACCTTATTTTTTTCACTAAAGTAACTGCTAGTTTAATTTGTTTGTAGCGTTGTACATAGCATTTGCTTTTCAACGATGTGATGATACTCTTGGCCCAGCTTCTTCGGTTCCAGAGACATCTCGCAAGAGAAAACATGAGGAGCTTCCAGCAGCGGACGAGCCGGATCGTCCTAAGCTGGAATGAGCGTGTGTAAAGCAGAACTGGATTTTGGCACAGGATGGAATCCAACTGCAGTTCACATTTCGATGGAGTAAATGATTTGACACAGCAGTCTGACCTTTCATGAGACGGGTTTCCTTGTGCCAAACATTGCTGGTGTTTGGCCGCATAGACAGTTTATATACGTTGTAGTTGACAATGTCAAGCCTCAAGTTCTTTAGATTCAGCTCAAAAAGTACTGTTGTAATCAAATGGTTTATAGAAAAATAAATCTGTTTGAGTTGACTTGTTGGTTTTATGAAAGTTGGAGCATGGTGGTACCTGTGGGTGACCTAGTTAGGGTTTTCAGGAAGTTCGGTTTTTGACTTGCCTTGTCAGCCTTATTCCTCAGAGGCCTGGTTCTGGTATTGAATGATGTTTTGACAAGAACTACAGCAAAACAAAAAAGGCAGACCTTTCAGTTTTAAAATGGTAGCAGGTTACACGCTTGTGAACACGCATCTGTAGAAACTCCTCCGGAGTGTGGTTTATAAGTGAAAGGATAATTCAGGCGAGGCACAAACATGACCACAGCAATCCAATGACCTGACACCTCAAATGTCCACTCATGCTAGTACTTTACTCGTTATTTCACCAAACGATAAAGGATGTAGACGGGCAGGTGGTGTGGTATTGCAGACTGCAACCGATCCAGTGCTAGTAGGAATTGTTTGCTCTTACCTGTGTTGCACTTGCCATGTCCTATCAACAAATGCGGGCAATTTGAAACGCAAAGCTCTGGCATTCTGCTTGCTTGTTCATGTTAACAGAAGCAGTTCATGAGAAGCAGGCCTAATGATATAGTGACTTGAAAAACACATGCGAGTCAATAACAAAGTAGGCCTACTGTAAATGTATTATACACGAGCGTGATCGGTAAGCTTGTGTCGTGCAGTTTTATATGATAACTCGTTAAATGTCCTGTACAAATGCAATGATGTTAGTGTTGTAAAGGTATTAGCTAACAGTTTAACGATGAATCTGATGTGCTTTACCCGACTATGTATTCTCAGACGTGAATGCTACAGTTATCAGGCTTGCTAGCGCAATTCTAAACTGATGCGCTATGATTGGATCCATAGTTTAACACAGGGGCATAACTCTGGTCTAGAAAGTGGGGGTACCAAATTTCGCATTGTTTAAGCTTCACGGCTGTTAAAAAATTATAATGCCATCGTTTGTATGTACTACAAGAATAAAAATAAATACAGGCTTAATAATGATGATGATTATCCTACTGCTACTACTTCTACTACTAATAATAATAATAGTGACAATAATTAATTCACCATTAATTCAGTAACTATCCAACCTACGATTGTTTAAGAAGCTACGGTCTTCCATGTTCCAGGGACACTAATTAACACCCCCACAGTTTAATCAACTGAAATACAATGAGCGTACAGTTAGCCTATAGCCTTGAGATCTGCTATCGAGTCTAGTTAAGTATACTGTTATCATTACATAGCTAATGATGTTAGATCGACTGCTTTTCATCAAATTGTAGGCCCTATTACTACTCGGTTGACTGTGATACGGGGTCTGCAAGCCATTTTGGATCTCCTGTGTGGCCAGATTATGTTAATTGATTTAAAGCATTTTTGCTTATCCTTGCAATGTGTGGTTACTGAACTAAAAATACAATACAATACAATTGCTACCGGTAGGAATAAGTAATTTTTTGTGTTGTGGTTTCACAGAGGATATTGGTACCGCTAGCGTACTGCTAGGAATAATTCAATTGTGACCTCAGAGAGGAGATTGCTTGCTACCACTAGGAATAATATTGTCTTGTAATTTGACAGAGGATGTGCATGATACCGCTAGGAATAATATTGCATTGTGATTTCATAGAGGATATATTGCCTTAGCAACTTCTTCTAACCACTGGGAATAATTGCATTGTGATTTCACACAGTATTATGTTTCCGTAGCAACCTCTTATAATAATTGCATTGTGATTTTGCAGACAGCATGTTGCCGTAACAACGATTGTCTAACCCCTGGGAATAATTGCATTGTGATATCATACAGGCCTAGATTGCCATAGCAATTGTAATAATCGCATTGTGATTTCATACAATTAAGGTATACTTCCGTAGCAACATCTTGTAATAATTGCACTGCGATTTCACAGGTAATATATTGCCACCTCTTTTAGTAAAAATAATAATAACAATGAGAATGACAACGTATGTAAAAACTCAGTTCAGTGGAGATGACATCACACTGATGATAATGTTCGATAGGTAATTGTTTTGAATATTGAGGGCTTTCTCAGATAAAATAATAATGGGCAAAAACAATGGGTACGAAAAATGGGGGTATTGTACCCTCCGTCCAAAAATATTTCGCCTATGGTTTAACAACATTTCTTATGGTAACAAGAAAGGTCGTTGACGTCGACAGAAACTATTTTGGCATTGTATATAAATGCACTGGGCGTGGCTTATCAATAGTGTGCTCCAACTGCTGGCCGATCCCGATACAAGTGTGGCAGAAACTAATTTTTCGATGCGTCCCAAATTGCGACAGCTTATTGTTTAATTACAGTGTTCACGTTAGGGCCAGTATGTAACAGAAATCAATTCAGTGGTGATGACATCACTGGAAATATTAATGATATCACTGCGTAGATTATCGGCATTCTAGGATTGTTTACGGGTAGGAATCGAATGCCATAGCTTTGTTAATTGTAATTGCAAGGAATTCAAGCTTTGCAACAAATTAAGTCAGCCCATTTAGTGACTAACTTATTCAAGTTGCGTTCTGACAGCTTGTATTATTAATAAACAAAAATAGATTGATTGATTGACTGCAGTTACGAGGAAAACATCTGTTCAACGCCCAAAAAAGTGAAATCGTAGGAAACAGGTTATTCAGAGCAGTGGTGTAGCTATCATATGTGCAGGGAGTGCAAGGCACCTGGGTCCACGACCTCCAGGGGCCCACAATATTGGTAGGAACGCAAGGCTACAGGCTTTACCGGGCCAAACAGGGGTCCATGCGGAAGAACCTGAACTCGGGCCCATGAAAAGCTAGCTACGCCACTGATTCAGAGGCACTTGGCTAAAACAAAATTGGTGAGGCAGATATAGTTAAGTTGTGTCTGAGTCATAGGCATAGCTAGTAGCTACATTGAGGCAAGAAAAGGCAGTTGCCTCTTGTTTTTTTAGATTTCAAGAAATTTTTGTGGGTTATACCTCTACACCCCTACTACATCTGGATGTCTCCACGGATTTGCCTCCTCTTGAATTTCAGTCTGGCTACGTCCTTGGGGGGTGGGGGTGCGATTAGACTTTGAGGAGTTTGAAACTGTTTGATCCATGTGGAGTTTAATATTTTGCAAACTGAGAAAATTCAAAAATCCAATATAAAGCTTAAACTCCTTAATTCACAGTCACAAATTTAACAATAAACCAAAGCATTACTTTATTATTAACCCACAAAGTGAATTGTGAAAGAAAATGCTAAAATATATGCACAATATAAACAGTTGATATGAAAACCAGAAATAGTAGTTAGCACTTATCTTTATGGCAAACTGAGGGGGTTGGAAATAACCCCCTTTTGTGTGTGTACAATGAAGACTTAACTGTTGGGTCCTACAAAAGACTAGGGGGTGAACCTCCAACCTTCGCCCCCGACAATTCTCGCCCTGGTTGTTCGAGTTATGTAAGAGAAAGCCAATGAGAAAATCAACCAATGTCTTCATAGCTTAAAATGAATTAAGGTATAGCGGTCCGCATGCCGGACTGTCAACCAAAAAGTCAGAGGTTCAAATCCCATCCGGGTCAGAATTTTGCTTTGAGACTTTGGCTCAACTTGCACCCATAATCAACTCAGTCGAAATGAGGGGATGAACCTCCAACTGTTGGTGGGAAGATGAGATGGCAAGGGAGAGGACTGACCACCTGTCTTCGTATGCCGAGGCTAAGAAAATGAATTCGCTAACACTGCATACCCATGGCTGCCTCAGGGCTAGCTTCAGGGACTGCTTTTCTCCATCTATTAAAATGATATATTAAAAAGTTTCTGTCCAAGAGAATCACACACAATTTCTACCTACATAATTATGTTTCAGCCACCCACAGGTTGTCTGGGACAGATTAAATTAAAACCAACACCTTTGACAACTGATACTATGTCATATAGCAGTTTAATAGCAATTTTTACAGTAGCACAGTAACAAAATCCTCTAATTTCACCATCATCAAAGTAACAAAGGACAATTAGAGCAAGATCCTATTGTATTATAAAATGCCAATCTTCGCCATGCAGTTAAACAGCCTTAACCGCATGCCCAGAGACCACCACGGGGAGGTGTTGGCAAAGGTCTCCGTAATCCATTCATCACAAGGCTTTAAAGCCTCTATTTTCACCCCAATCAAATTGAATAACACCATATTCCCAATTACAGGAAATTCTAAATTTGTAAGAATTTTGAATTTTTAAAATTTTCTGGAATAGACAGACAGTTGTTATAAAAGAAACAAAATACAAGATTTGACACAGAACAGAATGGAAAGCTGGATTCGTGGACGAGTCTCGGAGAAGAGCATCAGAAATAGAACGTGCAAAACAGCAACAGACACATGTAAAAAAACAGGGTCAAAGAAACCAATATGGAAAGAAAGACGAGACCGAGGGAGACAGCAATGGTATGACACAAAGGAACAAGCAGACACATAGATCTACAGATACAAAGGCAGAGAGAGGTACGATAAGGAAGCATACTATGTGGAAAAGAAATAAGAAACCAAAGCTTACACAGCACAAAGCAAGGACAGGTAACAAGGTGAGAGAAGACTAGGACAGGTAACAGATGACAGAAGACAAAAGTGACATAAGACAAGGACAGGTAACAAGGTGACAGAAGACAAAGGTGGTAAAAATTTGACAGAAGGCAAACACAGATAACAAGGTGACAGAAGACAAAGGTAGGTAATAATGTGGCATAAGGCAAGGAAAGGTTCCAAGGTGACAGAAGACAAAGGTGGTAACAATGTGACAGAAGGCAAGGACAGGTAACAAGGTGACGTAAGGCAAGGACAGGTTACATTGTGTGAGAAGACACGGACAGGTAACAAGGTGACAGAAGACCAGGACATGTGACAAGTGATATAAGGCAAGGACAGGTAACAAGGTGACAGAAGACAATGACAGGTAACAAGGTGACATAAGACAATGACAGGTAACAAGGTGACATAAGACAAGGACAGGTAACAAGGTGACATAAGACAAGGAAAGGTGACAAGGTGAGAGAACAAAAGGACAGGTAACAGGGTGACATGAGGCAAGGAGAGGTAACAAGGTGACAGAATACAAGGACAGGTAACAAAGTGACAGAAGACAAGAACAGGTAACAAGGTGACAGAAGATAAGGACAGGTAACAAGGTGAGAGAACAAAAGGACAGGTAACAGGGTGACATGAGGCAAGGACAGGTAATAAGGTGACAGAAGACAAGGACAGGTAACAAGGTGAAAGAAGACAAGGACAGGTGACAAGGTGACAGAAGATAAGGACAGGTAACAAGGTGACAGAAGACAAAGCCCCCGAATCCCATAATTTATAAATGCAAAACAAATTAAACAATTTCAAAGCATAGATGAATGAAGTCCCCAAACGCAATCTAAATTAGTCAATGAAGAGAAGAAGTGATGCATTTGGTCATCACCTTTTCTCACACAAATCTATAACACTATCAAAAAAAATATTCAATGCTCAGGTGAGTCTAACATTTCAACACTCAGTGAGTCTTTAACATATTCGACGCTCAGGTGAGTCTTTACTAAAATATACAAATACGCCACAGTCAACTCACTGTTTAAAAACAGTCCACAAAATCGGTGACTGCCAACACTGACAATGGCCAGAAACTAGACGAACCTCACTCACAACTCACTACTCGCTCACTATGAGAACCTGGATCAAGATCAACTGAGCCACAGCAGGCAAGATGTTACATAGTCAACAGCAAACCAAGCACAGATTCAAACCCAAGGGGTAACACCAACCCACTTCTGGGGAAGATGAGAACCTACATGAGACAAGCAGAAACAGATAAGAAGAGGGAGATAGCTATATCTGTAAAGACAATTAGAAGGATAAAACCAGAATGGATAAAACACAGTAGGACCAAGTTAAAGAAACTACTTCAATGATACCTATATTATGATGTTTAGGAAGACAAGGCAACATAGCACTGCAGAAACTTAAGTGCAAGGAAAATAATCATCAGGAATGGCAATATAGTAGTCATGGGCAATAAACAAGACACTGGTAAAATAGAAGTCACTGGCAATATAAAACTCACTGGTAAAATAGAAGTCACTGGCAATATAAAACTCACTGGTAAAATAGAAGTCACTGGCAAAATAGAAATCGCAGGCAGTATAAAAGTCACTGGTAATATAGAAGTCATTCATGTTAAAGAATGGCGCTATAGCAGTCACAAAGCATAATTTCTAATTATAAAGCTACCCTATTCGAAGTAGATAGGTATCTAAAATGTAGGGACCTGCGAAGCTTCGATATTCGATTCGAAAACGAATCGGGCGGCGGTATTCGATTCGATTCGAAAATGATGTGACGATTCGAAAAAATTTCGAATCGTTTTTGGGAAAAATTATTAGGCTTGACGCACTTTGTTGACAACAAATTGTTGTAATTGTTTACTGCTCGTGGAATAATTGTTGAATTTCTGTGTGCAACGCAGCACCCGACGACAGCAAACCCTCTGGCACGAAAATAGTGCTTATAATTTGAATATTATTTATACTCCGCTCAGATCAGGGTGGGCAACATACGTCCTGCGGGCCAGATCCAGCCTCTGCAGACCTTTGGACCACCCCTTGACATGTCTTTTTATTAGCATTGCACCATAACAGTTATTCTGCAATATTTATTTTGAGTAAAATTAATATTGTCTCACTTTCTGGGGCAAATTAATCTGCAAAATGAGCCTGCGATTGGCACACGGCCCCAGAGCTGCCCTTAAAATCTTAGGGCGGCTCTCTGTTAAAAAGAAGTTGTCCATGCCTGGCTTAAATGTATGTACACCAAAGTGCGGTTTCGCAATTGGTACAATAAAGAATATACTTACTTACTTACTTAACTCATAAATTATTTGTGTTATTGTTAATTTCTGTTACTTAGCTTAATGTTTATTCTAAATTGATTTTTAAACTGCAGAAAAGTTACTAATATTTTGATACTGACAGTGGTAGGGCCTACGCCTGTGCTATCAAGTGCACACCAAAGATGTTAATAGGGAGGCATCTTTGGTGCACACCACATGAATATCAAACATGGTAGGCTACCCGCTGATTCGATTCGAGATTCGATTCGAATTCGAATCTTTACCCCGATTCGATTCGAGATTCGATTCGACGAAAAAGTTATGATTCGCAGGTCCCTACTAAAATGCTATCAAATGACACCTCCATTGTGATTTAGAAACTGCATGCTATAGAAGTTACAATGTTACCATAACAGACGGCAGCCACTCTTAATTAAACCAGACAGTTGTGATGATCTGATATTCAACCATGCAGCTAGCATTCGAACTCAGTGGGGAAGCATTAGCTAACTGAAAATGTCACATGTCAGGAACAGGAGGTGAAAACAACTTGAGTAAGGAGCTTAAAAGAGCATTGTCAAATACACCAAAAGACAAAACAATCCTAACATAAAGCACTCTTCAGAAACAACAAAAGGAAAGACCAGACAAGTGTGAATCATGTGAGATTGGAAACAGATGGAGAGTGTATTGTGTGAAAGGAAAGAACAGACAAGTGTGAATCATGTGAGATTGGAAACAGGTGGATAGTGTATTGTGTGAAAGGAAAGAACAGACAAGAGTGAATCATGTGAGATTGGGAACAGGTGGAGAGTGAGTTGTGTGAAAGGAAAGAACAGACAAGTGTGAATCATGTGAGATTGGAAACAGGTGGAGAGTGTATTGTGTGAAAGGAAAGAACAGACAAGTGTGAATCATGTGAGATTGGAAACAGGTGGATAGTGTATTGTGTGAAAGGAAAGAGCAGACAAGTTTGAATCATGTGAGATTGGGAACAGGTGGAGAGTGAATTGTGTGAATGGAAAGAACAGATGAGAATGAATTATGTGAGATTGGGAACAGGTGGAGAGTCAATTGTGTGAAAAGAAAGAACAGACAAGTGTGAACCATGTGACATTGGAAACAGGTGGAGAGTGAATTGTGTGAAAGGAAAGAACAGACAAGAGTGAATCATGTGAGACTGGAAACAGGTGGAGAGTCTA
This sequence comes from Allolobophora icterica, assembly GCA_963556255.1. Lineage (NCBI taxonomy): Eukaryota > Metazoa > Annelida > Clitellata > Crassiclitellata > Lumbricidae > Allolobophora > Allolobophora icterica. The sequence goes on along the minus strand of OY744602.1, from coordinate 44,790,623 downwards.
CGTGTGAAAGGAAAGATCAGACAAGAGTGAATCATGTGAGATTGGAAACAGGTGGAGAGTGAGTTGTGTGAAAGGAAAGAACAGACAAGTGTGAATCATGTGAGATTGGAAACAGGTGGAGAGTGAATTATGTGAAATGAAAGAACATACAAGTGAATCATGTGAGATTGGGAACAGGTGGAGAGTGAATTGTGTGAATGGAAAGAACAGATGAGAATGAATTATGCGACATTGGAAACATGTGGAGAGTGAATTGTGTGAAAGGAAAGAACAGACAAGTGTGAATCATGCGACATTGGGAACAGGTGGAGAGTGAATTGTGTGAAAGGAAAGAACAGACAAGTGTGAATCATGTGAGATTGGAAACAGGTGGAGAGTCAATTGTGTGAATGAAAAGAACAGACAAGTGTGAATCATGTTTGATTGGAAACTGGTGGAGAGTGAATTGTGTGAAAGGAAAAAAAGACAAGTGTGAATCATGTGAGATTGGGAACAGGTGGAGAGTGAATTGTGTGACTGGAAAGAACAAGTGATAATGAATTATGTGATTTTGGGAACAGGTGCAGAGTGAATTGTGTGAATGGAGAGAACAGACAAGTGTGAATCTTGCAAGATTGGAAACAGGTGGAGAGTGAATTGTGTGAATGGAAAGAACAGACAAGTGTGAATCTTGTGAGATTGGAAACAGATGGAGTGAATTGTATGAATGGAAAGAACAGATGAGAATGAATTTAGTGAGATTGGGAACAGGAAAAGAGTGAATTGTGTGAGTGGAAAGAACAGCCAAGTGTGAATCATGTGAGATTGGGAACAGGCGGAGAGTGAATTGTGTGACAGGAAATGACAGATAAGAGTGAACTATGTGAGATTAGGAACAAGTGGAGAGTGAATTGTGCGACAGGAAATGACAGATAAGAGTGAATTATGTGAGATTGGGAACAGGTGGAGAGTCAATTGTGTGAATGGAAAGAACAGACAAGTGTGAATCATGTGAGATTGGTAGCACACAGAGTGGATTCAATCCACCCTACAGCTGCTTCCAACCTCACATGATTCACCCTATCTGTTATTTCTTTTCACACAATTCACTCTCCACCTTTTGCCAATCTCACATAATTCATTCTCATCTGTTCTTCCAATTCACACAATTCACCCTCCACTTGCTCCCAATCTCACATAATTCGCTCTTATCTGTCATTTCCTGTCACACAATTCACTCTCCACTTGCTCCCAATCTCACACCATTTACTCTTATTTGTCATTTCCTGTCACACAATTCACTCTCCACATGTTCCAAATCTCACATAATTCGCTCTTATCTGTCATTTCCTGTCACACAATTCACTCTCCACATGTTCCAAATCTCACATAATTCGCTCTTATCTCATTTCCTGTCACACAATTCACTCTCCACTTGCTCCCAATCTCACACAATTTACTCTTATCTGTCATTTCCTGTCACACAATTCACTCTCCACTTGTTCCCAATCTCACATTATTCATTCTCATCTGTTCTTTCCATTCACACAATTCACTCTCCACATGTTGCCAATCTCACATAATTCACTCTTATCTGTCATTTCCTGTCACATAATTCACTCTCCACTTGTTCCCAATCTCACATAATTCACTCTTATCTGTCATTTCCTTTCACACAATTCACTCTCCACCTGTTGCCAATCTCACATAATTCATTCTCATCTGTTCTCTCCATTCACACAATTTACTCTTATCTGTCATTTCCTGTCACACAATTCACTCTCCACTTGTTCCCAATCTCACATTATTCATTCTCATCTGTTCTTTCCATTCACACAATTCACTCTCCACATGTTGCCAATCTCACATAATTCACTCTTATCTGTCATTTCCTGTCACATAATTCACTCTCCACTTGTTCCCAATCTCACATAATTCACTCTTATCTGTTATTTCCTTTCACCCAATCCGTCCTCCACCTGCTTCCAATCTAACATGACTCCTCCCTCTTGTCTTTTCTTTCCCATACACACAATCCAACCTCTATCTTCTGCATCTCTTTTCTTCCCCTTTCACACAATCAACTTCATTTCTTATCTCCGTTTACTTCCACATCACACAATTTCATTCTCATCCTCCTCTAGGTTTTGCCATCCCTGTTACCTCCAGCCCAACACACTAAAGCATTCCAATCATTACATGCAAACATGTGACAAAACGGCATTGACGGTGTTTCCATTTGTGGGAAGCGTCATCCGTTGGCCGATGTTGATCTTCGTAGATCTCGTGGATCGATGTTCGATCCTCGTAGATCTCGACAGTTGGAGAGAACAGCCACAGATGGGAGTCGCACGATCTCATGTACCGGCAACATAAAGAACAGACAGAGATTCAGTAGCCTTGCTGAAATCTTTCAAGCAATAAAAAAATCTATTACCAAAGGATGCTTAGTGGTAAAAGGCACCTCTCCCACTGTGTCATGGGTTCAAATCCTAGTGCTGTCAGACTCAGAAGGAAAGAATCAATGGAAGACACTCCCCACTTGTGGAAACAACAAAGCAAACTACAAAGGGACAATCAATGCATAAGGTCAGAAGTTCAGATGCTATTATTGGAAGAGGCTCCTGATCATAGGCGTAGACTCTGGGGGGCAGCCGGGGCACGTGCCCCCCCCAATAATCGAGGAGCCGGGGCAACGCCCCCCCCAATAATCGAGATGAAAATAAAAAAAAATATGAAGGTGTATTTAATTTCACGAAATTTGTTCGAGAGGAATCGGTAAAATAGTTAATGACAGTGTGGTGTGAGGACAAACCGGTGAAAAGGTTATGATGGTGTGTAGTGTTGAGCTCCTGAAACAAAGAAAAGAGGCGAATGACTAAAAAAAAAAAGTCATCAACTTTTTTTGAAGATGAAATTCCGAAAAAGATTTTGTAAATTCAGAAATTTGTCGGGAAAATGCCCCCCCCCCAATATTTTGTAGAAGTTTACGCCAGTGCTCCTGATCAGATGTTGTGGAGATAAACACGGATGGAGAGAAGAAGAATGTGGAGTAGAAGTAGAAGAATGAGGCCAGGTGATCTAGAAAATGCAGTGAGGTGTGCAAAGGTGAAGGAATTGAGAAAGAAGGAGAACGTGTAGAAGCGAAGAACAAACAAAATTGATCATAATCACAATCTCCTACGTTCTAAAGCGCCACTCGAAGACTAATCACAAGGCACCAGCCTATTCACAAGTGCAAATTGGGATTTGTTGAAAAAGAATAACAAAATGGAGATTGCATGAAAGTAAAACGAGATGGAGATCAATTAATAAGATTTTGTTCATAAGGAAGATGGGGTTGCGTGAAAGGGAGAGAACATGAGGAGATTGTGTGAAAGTGAAACACGAAAGAGGGTGAATCGTGTGAAAGGGAGAGAACAGATCATGTACAA